>JAKSZU010000005.1:82905397-84105397 GCA_026018925.1 Tupaia tana
ATGTCATCGTTAAAATTCTTTAAAAATATTATTGTGAAATTCATAATACTAATTTGTGTTTTGTAATCTTACTTTAGGACTTAAAACATTTTATGTATCATGTATTAGATATGATAAAATATTGTCTTATATAGATATTTTATTGTTTTATAAGAGATTAATAATAAATGCTTAAATACATGACTGCTATCAACCCATTTCAGTGAATGATTTATTAATATTTTCACACAGCAATTCATTTTGAAAGAAAAATGAATAAATCAATATTTATGGAACAAAGAGATCAGAAAGATGATTATCTGGAGATGAGCCAACGAAGATCAGAGGGTGCTGTTTGCAAAACCCTAGAATGTTAAAGAGAAATTTTATTCAACTAACTTCTGTATTGCCTTTATATCTCAACTTAGATGTCATTATTCTCAAGAAATAATTAACCCATTATACCAATCCTCCAATTATGATTTCCCAAGTTTGGATTTCTAATTCAAGACTGAAATATCTTTTCATTTGTAATGTTTCCCCATATTGCCCACCTTATTTCTCATGCCTCAACCCTATAAGTCATTATTTCTAAATCCAGTCTATTCCCAGTGTCCTGAGCTAATAATCTGAAGACTGTTCTATTACGACCTCCATTTGTTTCCTAGACTCACTATATCCCAGGTCCAGTCTATAACTTCCTCTGAAATGTATTCACTGTCTTCATTTCTTTTTTCTCCAAGAACATTAATCTAAACCATTATTTCTCACATGTGCTACCCTGATACATTCCTTTATGTTCTCTCTGCATTTTCTCAACTACTCTGCATACACAGTGGGACTGTTTTATTTTCCCTTATGAGAAACAGAGAAAGCATACAGTAAGGAAAGAAGGGAGAGTAAGAAAGGAAGAGGGAGATATTTTTGACAGTGTCTTGGGATATTCTGATCTTCCTGTCCCAGTCTCCTAGTTAGCTTCAGTGCACAGTTGTGCACCACCATGCCCTGCCTGTTTAATTTGGGAAGGGCAGTGCACCTGGTCATCCTACACAGGCTCAGCCACCTTGCTCCCATGCCTCCTGCTTGTGCCACTGAGGTTGAGCATAATTTTGCTCTATTTTAAGAGCATGGCCTGGGCCAGACCATGGTGGTGGTGAAGGAAGCTAGGTTCATTGTGAAAGGAGGAAGTATGGAAGCATTCACAACTTCACACTTACTAGCATGACGATTATCAAAACTGGGATCAAAGTCAGGTAATACGTAATGCTGGTAAAGGTTATAGAGCAGCTAGGGTCCCCATGTATTTCTGATGTAGGTGCACCATGAGGCATCATTTTGAAAAATTATTTGTTAGTTCTGCAAAATGTTAAGCATAGATTTGCCACATGGACAAATATTAATAATTATGTTCCAAGTCATACAGCCAAGATCTTTAGGAATATAAATTGGCACAGAAGTAAGTATGAAATTTATATGACAGTATTATTCACTGTAGATAAAAATTTGAAAAATAAAGTCTGTCTATTGTTGATGAAAAGATAAGCAAAATGAGGTATATCCATATAAAAGAATATTATTCTGACATAAAAAGTAAGAATAGATACATTCTACAAAATAGTTCAACCTTGAAAACATTATGTTAAATGAAAGAAGCCAGACACAAGTGATCATATATCCATGTATTATATGATTCTATCTATATGAAATGTACAGAACAGGCAAATCCATAGAAACAAGAAGTAGTTTAGTGGTTGCCAGGTGTCTGGGAATAATTAGAATGGAGAATAACTGCTAATAACTACAGTCTATTCTTAGGGTGATGAAAATAATTGGAAGTTAGTGTCGGTAGATACACATCTTTGTGAATAGCCTAAAAAATCCATTGATTGTACATTTAAAAAAAAATACACTTTAGGTACCAGCAGATGGCATAATGGTTACATCGCTGGACTCCCACATAGTTGACCACCTTTCAAATCCAAGACCTGGTGACTTGAAACTGACACTGGGCGTGTGTGTGTGCATGCCCCAAATCCTGAGAGGACAATGGAGGAAAAGGGACTGCAGCGTGATCATCTTCTCTGGGGAGAAGATGCTTTTTGTCTTTCTATCTCTGTTGTGACCTATAGCAGAAATGTCTCTCTAAAAAATAAAATTAATTTTAAAAATGCACCTTACTGGGTATAAACATTTGAGTTATAAAATTATTTTAGAAGTAATTGAGGAGAAACAATTAAGTATGTACTTCCTTATGAATTGAATTGTTAACTTTATTCCATCCTTCTGAGAGTCTTTCAGATATCTTTTAGCCTCTTTTCCAGGTAAAGAACAAATGGTTTCTTTATTTGTCCAAGCTTAAACAGGTATTCAAGGTCAAAAGTAGTTTTTAAATCCAGAAAGTTGGCTCTATATTCCCATAAATGTAATCTCTAGATCACATGGGTAATAAAAAGTTTTCTGTTATGTCAGCTCCTCACTTAAATCTGTTTAATAAATGTACATGATTCTGGGTCTTTATTAATATAATCTTTCAAAAATATCTCTTGAAATGATCTTATCTTACCTTTTCAGCACCAGTCATATTAAATATGTTACCATCTTTGAATCTAAAGAAATAATTCATCTGAAAATTCAAGACACTTTCCTATTTAGAAATTCATCATGGCTATTTCATAACCATCATGTAATAAGAATTTTTTATATAATCACACCTCTAGGCATTTCGTGATCTATGTCATACCTCTTTATAACTCTTTTGCCATTGAATATATGTATATTAATGATGATAAAAAAGTACCACCTTATTAAATAAGTTTTTATAAACATAGGTTTGGCCAGAGGAATAGGTAGAATTCAAGGCTTATTTTACCTCCTTTGTAAAACTTAGTTGAGAAATACCAGTTGTTTCACTATAGTTGTGATATGAAAGGCCTTCTTTTATAGACCAGGTTTGAGCTCATATCCCAATATGCATCTGATATCCTGGAAGTCATTACTATACAGTTCAAAAGTTACATTAGAATTTTAAATGGATTAAACACATTGCTGTAAGAGCAGATGCATCATGTCTCTGGAATTATTGGCTGTCTATTTGAACTCATTATACTTGCCAAACTCATTATGCATTTTGGCACATTTAATTCTAATAAAAATGGAAATCCTCTACAGAACACTAAAGCATTCACTAATCTTTACAGTTTCAGCGCTTTACCTACAGCTTGATATGTGATCAAAAAGTACTAGTTCCCATTTATAGTCGAACAATAGAAACAGTACTATCCCTTTGTCTATTAATACTACCTCAAATCAAAGTCAGGAAATCATGGAAACAATAGGCAGAAAATAATTGTCTTTGTTATAACTGCTTTTGTGAAGGAAAAATAATGTATAACAAAAAAGTCTTATAACTTATCTTGGAAGCTATTTTGCCAATTTGTAACCCAAATTTTCCAACTTTTCAAAGAAACTGTGACATAGTGTCAACCAAAATATTCTTCATCTGAACTTCAATAGCAAAATGCTCATATTAGTAAAATGTAACAAAGCATAACATCTTCTGGCAGAAATTCACCAGTCTAGTTTAATAATAGTTGAAAATGTACTCTAGGTATGCTAAAATTTATTTTTTCCCTTATTTATTTATTTATTAATTTATTTTTGGGAGAGGTTTTTGCTATAAGGCGGGTGCACTAGCCAGAAAGAGACAGAGTGAGAGAAAGTAGGAAATCACCCCCCAGGGGAGATGGCCAGGCTGCAATCCCTTCTCCATTCTCCTCTTGGGATCTTGAGCACATGAGCCTGGGGTGAGTTTAAGCCACCAGGTCTGGGACTGCAACTGCTTTCAACTACATGGGAGTCCAACAACATAGCCATTACACCAACTTTTGGTCTCAACTAAAATTTATTTTTAATGAGACAAAGCATGATGAATCTAACTGAAGTTAATGCTAAGAGAATTAAAGTCTTGCTCCTTATTGAGCCATATCCTAAAGAATTGCTAAGCAGATACAAAATTTAAGCCTATTAACTACTATGTTTTATTTTTCTTTGCATAGAAAATGACAATGCAACTAAAACCTATCAGTATTGTTTTTAAGTTAGTTCTTGCTATAGCATTTGTTTTCTTAAATTACAAACAAGGTACATAGTGTTTGCGTTCTCTCCCTTCATTGCTATAGGGTACATGAGCTCTCTGGAAAGGAACTAAGAGAGAGAAATGAGAGAGAGAGAGAGACAGGAAGAGAGAGAGAGAGAGAGAAAGTAAAGTGCTTCCCAGGGTAGGATGATCATGCCACAAGTCCTTCTCTTTTATTCTCCTCTTGGGATTTTGGGCACACATGCATGTATGCCCAGTGTGTTTTTCAAGGCATTGGGTCTAAGACTCTTCACTGCATAGCTAGCCTTGAAGGATCAAGCCAACTTAACCACTACATCACTGACTGGCCCAACAGATGAAAATTGTAAAATTTAGATATAAATTATTTTTCACATATAAACCATAATGAAACAATGAAATATAATTGAAAATATACTTTTTTAAAATAAAAAAAAACTTTAATTGAAATATTTCTTAATTTCATACAGTCATGGTATTTTTTTTTTTTTTTTGAGTGGTTTTTGCTATAGGGAGCGTGTGCTCACCAGAAAGACAGAGACAGAGAGATAGGAAGCGAGAAATCACTCCCCAGGGGGGATGGTCATGCCACAATCCCTTCTCCTCTATTCTCCTCTCGGGATCTTGGGCACGCACGTGCACATGCCTGGCATGAGTTTAAGATACCGGGTCCGGGACTCGAACCGTGGTCAGCTACATCGGAGTTCAGTGACATAGCCATTACGCTATCTGCTGGTCCCAGTCATGGTATTATTATTGAATCCTTATTTTCAGGCTGCATATTCTGCTGAATAAGTTTAAGCATATCAGCTGAGGAGTAGTTATACCAGCATGTCAGAGAGAATCTTTTTCCCAGTCTTTGTCCAGTCACTGACATCTTTGCTTTTTCCTTTCCTTATCACTAATGCACCACTTTTTTTTCCCTAGTTTGTTCTCTAATTCTTATATTTTCTCTCTCTTTTATCTTCCCTACTTGGCCACAGAATTAGTTTTCAACATAGTTTATCATTTCTCCTTATATCAACTCTAAACAGTTTCCATTTTTCTGAAACTTTTTTCCAGCATTCTTTTCATTAAAATTTATTTTTATTCATGTAAGAGATCACATGTATGTGTGCATGAGAGAGACAAAAACACCTTCAACAGTGTCTCGTCACATCACAATCTCCGTCTTCCAGCTCTCCAGCTCATTAGGATCTTGGGAACACCCAGATGCCCAGTGTGTTTTGGGTCAACCAGGCCAGGAATCTGAACCTTCTATTGTTCATGTGGAGTATACTTCAAATTAAGATCTGTTTTACAAAATTTTTATTCAATACTAAGATATATAATGGCATATGTTGGTATAATTAATACCCACACCCTTTACTTTAAACTGTATTTTTAACCATATTATTTCTTGCCATCGACATGATTAAAACCATCCTGAATTCAGCTTTTCACTTTCTTTATTTCCTTTTACTTCATGATATATTATAGTAAAATAATATCTGCCACTGCTTATAAACCTAGTAATGCATTATTTTACTCTTTCTTCTTCTCTTGTGTTGGTCAGGATGTTTGCCAGTAACAAAACATCTTTACTTAAAATGTCTTAAGCATTAATTATGTAATCATCTCATGTAGTAGTATGACTTGAGATATGTAATTTCAGGATAGATTCATTCACTCAAAGAAAACACGAGAGAGTTGTGTGCCATTTATTTTATTCTGTTCTCCTCATGGTTGAAAGAGTTTACACCATCAAGACTCACACCAGCACTGGCTTGAACAAAGAAAAGAAGAGTAAGATTAATTATCTTTTTTAGTGCAACATTCTTTTACTAAAATGACTTCTTAATTCTCAAGATTAGAATCGGATTACATATCCATCCATAAAGTAATAATTGACAAAGGAAAATTAAATAAACACACTAGAGTTAGTTTAGTAATGGTTCTTGAGTTTAGGGGAGAGCCCGCCTCGAAAATGTTATACCAAAGAAAATTGTGTTTCCTTATATGCAAGAGAAAAAAAGGCATAAATGTCATATAAACACAATAGCTTCTGATACAGTAAACAAATCTTGGCAATCTCAAGCAGACAAAGGTAAAATATAAGAACCCAAAAGCAAAATAATGCCTTTTATTTGAGTTTACTGGCAGTGTACATTGAATCTAGTCCAATACTTTGACTAATCCATTGTTCTCTAACTTCTAAATTGTTCCACCATGGTCTTTGCAAATGTTGAATTCTCAGCCCATACTATGTAATTCCAATCATGAAGGCAGTTTCAAAACTCCTCAGTGTTGGGGCAATTACTCTTATCTTCCATCCGTAAATGTTATGGACTTTTTACAATGTTTGTCTCTTTGACTCCACAAAAACATGAACATTCATATAACATATCCTTTAAGGCTTTTCTTTATTCTTATTATTTTATTATAAGCAAATAGCTAATTTTATAAGCTGATTAATGATTTATTTTTATGTATGATATAGATCGATGAGCTGTTATAATTTTTGATAGCTATTTTTGTATGTTAATATTTTCTTAAGTAATGCAATATGTCATACTGTAATAGGGGCCAGCAGGTGACTTGGTGGTTAAGGTAATGGACTCCCACATAGCCACTACAGTTTGAGTTCTGGATCTGTTGGCTTAAAAATCATGCCAGGAACATGTGCTGCATACCAGAATCCCAGAAGGAAATAGGGGAAAAGGAACTGCAGCACAACCACCCACGAAGTGCGTGATTTCTCACTTTCTGTCTCTGTGTCTCTCCAGTGAGCACACATGCCCTATGGCCAAAATCTAAAAAAGTAATCATAATAAAGGTTATAGCTAAGCTTAAATTCCCTCCCAATAATATATACCTTGAGCTTTTATCTTCCCCTGTGAGATAGTCTGATACCTATTTAATGTTAAATAATTCAACATTTGGAAAGAAAAAGGACAGTGAACAACCGTTTGCAAAATTAGAATATTTTAATGGCTCTGCTATGCATATATAAGCACAGCCTGACTTTTCTCTTCATCTTTTTCAGTTTATTCCTATCAACTGGTTAGATTCATTGGTAGGGACTCAGCTGGCACAGTCCCTATCTCTGGCTCTGAAATGCCAATGTTCTGTGATGTATACTGAAAGAGGGTAGTAGGCTTAAGGAATATTTCCCAATCCTGCCTTGGAGAGTAGGTAAAGGGACAGATAGGGATTTGAGGAAATATTACATACATGACACCAGATAACTGAAAAACTATCTGGTTACCTGAAGTTAAATCTGTCTTCATTAATCTAAATACTATGGATTTTATGTTCATTTGAGTTCAAATAAACATAAAACTCTGAGATTTTCTGGAACAATTAATACAAATTGAAATCATTTCCCCTTCCAGTTTCTGAAATTAAACTTTAAACCACAGTGTCATATACAATTTATTTTAAACACATTAATAGTTTTCCAATATTAATAATAATATGTAAATAAAAATATAAAGCATATATTAATATTATGTTTCTACTTGCAAAAAAAGCAGTAAAAAGCATGAATTGAGGTGATTTTTTTTTTAATTTTATTATTTACTTGGGTACTTTGGGGTTTCTTTCCTCAAGTGAGGATCATGTAGTCATTTCATTCACCATCCACCCATTCTCCTAAGTAAAATTACAAAATATGACTAATGTTGGCATAGGTGTTAGTGTCATGAATTTAATAGTAACTGCTTTTATTAGCTTTTTGACAATGGTTCTATGATAGATAGAATAATATCATTAGAGGAAATGAATTGTGAGCTATACATAGTCAATTTGCGAAGGTGAGTCTTAGGTTTGCTCATTAACCTGCTTAGATATGTCTCATTCCCTGAGAGAATTGATGGGAATGGATGAGATTAAAAAGCATCATTCAATAGTATTAAATGGAATGGAATTCAACAAGTTGTTAAAACTTAGTATATAATACCATTCACTAATTTAGTATTTTGGAGGAATCCTAGGAATATGAGAAATTCAATTCAGAACTGAAAATCTTATTATTTTAAAGAAATTAGATACTTTTCTTCACCACTCAACTCTCTCATTCTTCTAATCACCTACAATATGGGCAGTGAAGGGTAGTCACTATCAGTTGTTATTTCTGGATTCTCTATTATATTCCATTAATCTCTGTGTCTACCTTTGTGGTAGATCATGCTGTTCTGATTGTCAAAGTTTTATAATATGTTTTCTATTTTCTTTTTTTTTTTTGAGAGGTTTTCGCTATAGGGCTTGTGCGCTTGCCAGACATAGAGAGACAGAGAGAGACAGAAAGCGAGAAATCACCCCTGAGGGGGGATGGCCATGCCGCAATCCCTTCTCCATTCTCCTCTCGGGATCTTGGGCATGCACGCACACGCGTCCGGCATGAGTTTTAAGCCACCGTGTCCGGGACACGAACCGCATTCGACTATGTGGGAGTCCAGCAACATAGCCATTATGCTAACTACAGGTCCCCTGTAATATGTTTTGAGATCTGGGAGAGAGATGCCTCCTGCTTTGTTCTTTCTGCGCAGTATTGCCTTGCTATATGGGGCTTCTTATTATTCCAGATGAATTTTATGATTTTTTTTTTCCTATGAAGGTTCCCAAAAACTTACCAATAGAACTTATATTTGACCCAATAATCCCACTCTTTGGTATCTACTCAAAGGACAACAAAATATTAACTCAGAAAGACACTTGCCCATTCATTTTCACTGCAGCATCATTTACACTACGAAGACATGGAACCAACCCAAATGCCCAAGAACAGATGACTTGGAAAAAAAAAAAATTAGTACATGTACATGATGGAATATTACTCACCCATAAGAAACAATGAGAGTCTGTTATCTGATACAAATATGGATGAACATAGAAGATTTAATGCTAAGCAATGCAAACCAGACTATGAAAGATAAACACCGTATGTTCTTGCTCAATATATATCAAATTTCTGCACTCTGTGACAGAAATGAAAAGGCCTGAAGATATAATGGTAAAGAAGACAAAGATAGATACTAAACACTACTGGGTAGGAGGGTGGGTAATAGGGGATGGGTGGGAGAGGTTTATGGAGGAAGTACTGGGACCAGCAATTGACATAATGGCTATGTCACTGAACTACCATGTAGCCGACCGCGGTTCGAGTCCCAAATCCGGTGGCTTAAACTCACACCGGGCATGTGTGCATGCCTGTCCAAGATCCCGAGAGAAGAATGGAGGAGAAGGGATTGTGGTGGGGCCATTGCCCCTGGAGGGTGATTTCTCACTTTCTATCTCTCTGTCTCTCTCTGTCTTTTTGGCTAGCACATGTGCCCTATAGCAAAAATCTCTCAAAAAAAAAAAAAAAAAAAGGAGGAAGTACTTGACAGAGAAAATGTAAAGTAATTTGATGGAAAAGATGTATTTTGTAATATCCTTAATTTGATTGTAATGTAATCAAAGTTTTTTGAAATCATGTTGTGTGCTATGGAGATGTACAATGAAATAAAAAATAACAGTTGTTAGCTATTTGAAAAATAATTTTAAAAGCATAACTTCAAGATTAAAGCTCAGAGAAATGTAAACCTGTGTAATCCTGAACATCACACCTTACTAGTAATACAGTGTCAGCTTACATGAGGGAAAGGGCTTTAGGAACACGTAAGTGAAATGAAACAAACACAATGGGAACTATGCTTTTAGACGTGTTTTTATTTTTTTTTTCCCTCTCTCTCTCATAAATAGTGAGGTTCTCTTATCCCTCTCTGTCAATACACTGGAATTTAGTACTGAAATAAATGACAATAGGTCTCATAGAGTATTTCTAAAAGTCACTTCTAAGAAGAGGTTTCAACTGCTTTTCCAATGAATTTATTGCAAAGCTGCACTAAAGCCTAGTGACATTGACATAGAATATACTACATTAAGAGTGAACTATATTTTCCTCAGATTGCATGTAATCATTTGCTATATTTCCTAGACTTGAAAGTGAGTCATAATTGGTTATCTCCCAAAAACTCTGGACTCATATATAGTGTGATAAGAACATGAAGGTATTTAACCAACCAGTAATTAGTCAACTTTCTTTTGCCTGTTATTGTTCCTTTGGATGTAATAATCTACTCTGAGGCAACTTAAAAATAAAGGTTAATTTGTGCTCAGCTTTTAACAAAGCCTTGTGTCTCATCAGAATTTGCAATAGACAATGAAATGTACTCTAAGTAGCTCTTCTCTAAGAGAAGACAGATGAAAAAAGCGTTCCATAATGATGAATAGACAAAACGCATTGGGGTATATTTGATTCTTTATATGTCATGTGCACAAGCCAAATTGGCTTTCATTTTACGACATCCTGATACCGATTACTGCATGCTGATAATGCATACTGGACTGTGTAGTATCACACGGAAGTAATCCCTGCCTTAAGGGTTTACAGCTTGGATATTCAAAACTGTCCAAGCAGTACAATTCAGACATATGCGGCTCAGCAGGCTGACGGGCAAAAAACTGACACTGAACTCTAAGTTAAGTCCCTGCGTCAGCACCATGGGGTACAAGCACACACAGAGAGAAAGCTGTTCTGTTTGCAACGTAACCAATGAGCTTTCGATAAAAGACAACTAGTAGGCTTCCACAGAGTTCTCTGTGATTAAACCTCATTGAACCAAAAAAGAGAACAGTGAAATGTTTGCACCCTTTTATTAATTTAGTTAATTTTATAGAAAAAAATGCTGGTGACATTATGTTAAGTGCTGCTTCATACTCACATTGTATTCTGGTTAAATTCTTGGTAGGGAATCCAAACATAAGAATGAATATCGGTAAGTCAGAAGGACCTTAAACCAAAATGGCTGAAATATATATATATTTTTAAGAGAAATTTTTTTTTTTTTTTTTTTTTTTTTTGCTTTAGGATGAGTGTGCTCACTGGAGAGATGAGAGATAGAAAACAAGAAACTATCCACCAGGGAAAATAGTCATGCCACAATCCCTTCTCCCCACTCTCCTCCCAGGATTTTGAGCATGCTCAAAACACAACCAGCTTAAGTTTCAAGCCACCGGGTCCAGCACTCCAACCATAGTCAGTCTCATAGTAGTCCAGGACCTCAACCACCATGCCAACTGCTGACCCCAAAATAATTTTTTTTTACAAAGAAATTGTTTTCTTAAAAGACGAACCACCAGCAGTTGGCATAATGGCTATGTGGCTGGACTCCCATGTAGTCAACTACGGTTCAAGTCCTTGACCCGGTTGCTTAAACTCACACCAGGCGCATGTGCGTGTATGCCCAAGATCCCAAGAGGAGAATGAAGGAGAAGGGATTGTGGCATGGCCATCTCCCATGGGGGGGGGGGGGGGGTGATTTCTTGCTTTCTGTATCTCTGTTTCTCTCTGTCTTTCTGGTGAGTGCATGTGTCCTATAGCAAAACCCTCTCAAAAAAAAAAAAAATATATATATATATACATATGATCAGCCTATTTAACAACTTTTGAAAGTTTTGACTGCCTCTAATTATTTTATAAAATGATATTTCATAGTTTCAAGTTTTCAACAAAACTTCAAAATAGTAAAACACTAGTAATTATGATTAAGCTGTGTAATAAGAGGGCCAGCAGGTAGCATGGAAGCTGGATCCCACATGGCCAACTATGTGGTTTGAGTCCTGGATCCAGTGACTTGAAAAATCACACAGGCGCATGGGCATGCATGCCCAAAATCTTGAGAGGAGAATAGAGAAGATGGGATTATGACATGGCCATGTTTCTTCATGCTTCTTAGAGAATAATTTCTTGCTTTATCTCTCTGGCAAGTGCATGCATCCACAGCAAAAAAAAAAAAAAAAAGGTAATGAGGAAAAAACCCTGATTTATTAATATTAATACTACAGAGGAAAAAAGAACATACTAGATAAATTCTGTATTCTGGAGCCACTGTCACAACATTTCAAAATACTGTATGAGTAGATTAGTTCTAGTATGACAACAAAAATGTAGAAATGAAAGCTGTTTAATACATTTACACTGCTTATATATATATATATCTGATTACTTACAGAGACATACCAAGAATACTGATTCCCTTAATGCTGATTAAGGAATTTACTAGAACAAAGACACTTATTTGGAATTTAAGATTTTTTTTGTGTGTGTGGAAACCCCATGGTTATACATATATATGTGTGTGTATATATATATATAACTGTTAAATATGCTCTATGTACATGTATACATACAGTTTAAGCATAAATAATTATTGACCTACTTTGATGTGGTTCTTATGTGGATGGGTGGGTGTGTGCATGCACACAACTGTAAGAGAATATACACTTTCCAAGCGTGCTTTCCTTTCTTTTTTCTTTTTATTTTTTCCTGCTGGAATTGAATTTTTATTAGCACCAAATAACACCAACCCTGCAGCCCCAGGACTGGAGAATAAGTTAAGGCACAAAACAGGAGGGTGACTTTCCTAGGCCCAGGCCTACATGCCCCAAACTTCCTGAGCAAACTCCCGAGAGGGCAGGGCTTTTCTCCTTGAAATGAGTGGAACCAAATGGGGCACAAGTCCAAGGAGGGTCCCCAGAGGATGCTGGATGTTGGGTGCCTGCCCTACCGCGGTGGCTCTGTGAAGTAGGGCAGGAAGAAGAACTGGAAAGCCGGGTAGTCCTCGAGAGTGCAGTAGATGAAGATGGCATAGAAGACTCCCAGGACCAATAGGAATCCCGGCAAGAAGATGGCCCTGGAGTCACCTGGAGAGGGGGCCACCTCCAGTCTCACTCCGACCGAGATCAGCCCGAGCCCAGACAGCCAGGAGCAAGAAGGAGGCCAGCACTACCTGGAGGCTCTTCTGGATCAAAGAATGTTGGGTCCAGCTGTAGCCGTCATTGTAGGAGCGCCGGGTGCTGGTGTCGGTGGTGCTAAAGGACCACTGGGAACTGCCGATAGACGGACAACCAGAGTCCCCGGTCGCTCAGCCGGGACTGCTTGAACTCAGCCACACTGAACCGGGCCGGCCCTTGAAGTGCAGCAGTCAAGCGTGACCCCACTGGGCTCGCGTCCTCCGGGGACCGCTCGAAGGTGTCATCAATGCTGAACTGGCGCTAAGTGACACTCATAGTCCCGCCCACTCAGGCACCCAGCACTACCACCATCTGCCCCCCTCGAGCATGTCTTTTTTAATTGTCAATATTTACAACTTATTTTCTAGGGATAACCAGAATTATTATGAAATTAACACATTATACCTCTGTTTCATTTCCTCCCTTCTACTCCCATTTGTCTAATGATATGAGCAGTCTAACTAAGCTAAGTTGCAGTTTTATGATCTAGTTAAATCCACAATGTGATCATTTCTTCTGTAAGTTTAAATTGCTATAGGTAGAGCTTATGGTGTCCCAGCAAACAATACTATGAAAGAGTCAGGAGTTATAATAAGATGTACAATTTAGGGCCTAGCAGGTGGCATGGTGATTAAGGCACTACACTCCTCCATGTGCAACTCTGATTCAAGCCCCAGATCTAGCAGCTTGAAAATCATGCCAGACACGTGTGCATGTGTGACCCAGGTCCCAGGAGGAGAATGAAAGAGAAAGGTAGACACCTAGTATGGGGTGGGGTGGCTGGGGATGCGATGGGGGATGGGGAGTGATGGGGTGGGGACAAGGGTGAAGGGGCAGTGATTTCTCACTCACCTCTAAGTGTACATTCCTTATGACAATAACCAAAAAATAAATTTAAAAAATGAAAGAAGTACAAGTTTTACTTTTACCTTTTATTTTCCAAATCTGTACCAACTCTTTTAAAAAATTCTTATTTTTTTTTTTTTTTTTATTTTTTTTTAATTGACACGATCTTTTACTTTGAACCCTCTAGGTGGTTTTTCAGAAAGTTTCAAACTTTGGGAGTTTGAGAAAATACAATTAATATTTATATGTGAGCTAACTGCCCTGTTTGTTTTCCTACATAACGAGTAACTATAATTGATTAGGTTCTTACCTCTCATGCCTTTCCTTTCATACTGAAGTTTTGCATGCACATGTCTACCTGACAGTCTGCAGTGCATGCCTATTGTATAACAAAATGGAGTCTAAAGTGAGTTTTTGAAGCAGCCTTGGTAGAATGACCTGTTAATATGAGAAGGTGTTCTAAAGAAAGAGAGAGAGAGGAAGAGAGAAAGAGAACCGTCATTTCACAGACAAGCAGTGAATGAAGACATAGATTCTTAACAAAATAAATAGGTTTTGTAATAGTAATACTAGTATGCATTATGAAAGTTTTCAATAAAGATCATATGAAATTGTTTCTCTGTTTTGTTAGTTGTTTACTTGAGAGCTCTAATAAAATTTCTGTATAAATAGGAAAGTAAAATTGATTCCCATTACCACAAATCGGCTAGTGCTGACTTTCTTTTCATCTTGAAGACATTTTCACTGAATAAGCATATCCTCTAAATGTGAAGAGAAGATATAAGAATAAGTAGGCCGGAATGTCATTACACAGAAAATGTCACAGGACTAAGTGATTCTGATGATGTTTTAGACAATATGCCGAGGAAGGGAGAACAAAAGAGAAAATATGAAAATATAATACATTAGGAATCAAAATGTGGCATATTGAGATGTCTTCTGTTTTTATAAGAGCATTCCATTAATTAAGAAAAGTCTTCTCTTTCCTATTTTTAGTGGAAAAAAGTTGCAGTGCAGAAGTTGAAATTGTAAAAAGTGACGTATAAATTTTATGTACACTAAGACAATACTTTATACTAGATGGAAGTTAATGCTGTACATTATTACATATATTCATATCTATTATTTTATGTTAAACTAATTGTTTAACTTACTATGAATTAAAAAAAATTACACTGAAACCTGATTTCTGACTTTTCTTGGTTTAAAATTCTTTCCAAGAGGCTGGGAGACAGTGAAGACAACAAAAATTAATCTTGTTAAAACAGACTAAATTGTATAATGATCTTGGAATACTCCCTATATCCTGACCTTAGCCTAACAGCACATGAATAGAAGTCCTTCTTTTCTTTGTTAATGTTAAACTCATTCTCTTATGCTGACTACAAGTTTTTCTTTAATCATAAAATACTGTGTATTTAACCAATTACTAACTTAGAAATTTCTCAACCAAACTATTACCTACAAATCCCCATTTTCAGATGCCCCACCTTTGGGGGCCAGTCCAGAATGAAAACTCCATAAACTGGTTTACAGTTTTGATTGTCTTCTGCTCTCAGAACTAAATAAAGAGCTGCTGTATCTGACCTCCCTGCAATACTTTCTCAGGGCTGTTTAGATTGTAGTTCCTCAGCCAGTCAGTCACACTGGTTTACAATAAACCCCTTTAATCATTTCACAGAATTGAGTTATTTCTGTCAACATTATGCAAGTGGGCAACGTTGTTTTAATGGATGATCATTTACATTGAATGCTAAGAGGAAAGCAATCCCTAGAACATTATTAGTTTATTTTTGCCACAAAACTATTCTGTGTTTCTTTTATAAACAATAACAATGTGGTAAGTATAGTCACACATCTTTCAATATTATATCAACCACCAATTGATTCAAACTTACCCCTCCATGATTTTCAGATAATGTTTGCTTTTTATTAAAGTAGAATATGTTTGCTTGTCATTGGTGACTGTTATCATTATTTTGGCGATAGCAAAAATAAAAGGCATACAACATTTTAATAGTGCTTTATAAATAGAAGTTTGACAAAAACTAATCATTTTGTAGGTTTTAGAAGAGTAGTGTCTCTGATGCTCAGTATTCTCAAGTCATTTTTAAACGTCATATTTTATCTTTCTGTCTAAAACCCTCCAATTAGTATTCCTAATTGCCATAGTTATCCTAGTATCAGAAAAATATTTCCAAATAACCAGAGTTTGTTATTTTACATAGTGTCAAGAATTCCGATACAATTTACAATATAATATGTCACATTAAACTTCATATTTCCCTTATCCTTAAACTTTATGGAATCTATGAATAGCTCTCCTCCTGAGTCCTCCAACAAGAGATAAAGACACACACACACACACACACACACACACACACACACAGAGGCAGCTGCATTTTACATGGCTTGTTTTAAGGCGAACCCAGTTATCTGAACATAAGCTCAGCTTGTAGCTTCCAACCTGGTAGGATACTTTGTTACTGCAGCGCTTCAGCACCTGGGTCTCTGGTAATCCTCATCAGAAGAGTATGTTCTGAGAAAGTGGTAAAGTTAGGCTTCCTGATAATACACTTAAGAATGATACAAGTTGACTTCTGCTCCTCTCCCATTTGCTGCCTCTTCATCACTACCATGGCACAACTGAGTCATCACAACTGAGTCATTGGCCTAAGGAGCAAACTTCTGTTACCACTTGGGACAACACAAAGCAGGATTCCTTCCTGCAGGCAAGCTGGCCCCTGAAGAACTCAGTGAGAACCTGACTGAGTCACAAGAGAGTGTATGCATTTACCCTCCTATGTGACATAATTCTATTAAAATATTTTGTATGAAGTCCCCATTCATTGTTTAACTAAAAAATTGGACTACAGAAGTCAAGACTTTTATATCTGCCTTATCAAACACTTTCTCTTTCTTTCTTTGTTTCTCTTTTTCTTTCTTTTTTTTTTTTCTTCATTTTTTTAATTTCCAAAAACTTTAGGGAAAAAGCAAGGCTTTCCGATCTCAGGTGTGTGACTGAATGAGGACAGGCCCCATAACAGTCTCAAGTACCATAAATCACACTCATGAAACCTTTGTTCACTGGACTTTCATCAAGGTTGTCAGCATTCTCCTGTTATCTTGCCTGAAGCAGGATCAGATTTGCAGAAGCAGACCATTTGATTCCTGTTACTTTCTGTGAGGCTTTTCTCCACTGACAGAATAAGAGCTACATTCTGGTGTAGAGCTCTTGAAATTCATACTACCGGGATAGCTGCTTCTCTAAAAGAAGAGAGGCACAAAGCCAATGTGAATTCTTCATGGTGAGATTAGAAAGGAAGTACTTTCTATCTCTATTCATTTTGCTATTCTATCGTGTTTTGATATATCTTACTCCTTTCTTAGAGAACAAATCTCTCCAGGTAAAAGCAAAAACAATACCACATTTCTTTGTCCCATTAATGCTTTACCTCTCTATTTTTCTTCTAAATGTCCCTCCTCAGACTCTATTCTTTCGCACATACTATATCTGGTATTTACATCCATTTACTGTGCTTCTAGAAATGTGGTATTATCTGTTGAAAATATTTTATAGTTTTATCAACTGGACTAGGGAGAAATGCTCACATGTTGAAATATTCACTTTGTAAGCTAAATAATGTGATTGAATGTACAAAAGAAAATGAAATAAAAAAATGTAAATAAAAAAAGGCAAAAACAAATTAAATTCATGCCTTGGCATTTGAATTACCCAATCAAGGTAAGGTGGCCCCTGTAGAATTGTGAATTTTTATTTCTAAAGTAACACCCAGATGCCCTTCTGTGTTTGCCTATAGTGCGCATTTTGCTTTTTTAGTACAAACCATGCCTCTGTGTGTATTTTAAATCAAACATACCAATGGTTTAAAAAGCAATGCATTTCTGAAGCAGAATAAATTATTTTTATTATTCATCTTCTTCTGAATTTGAGAGAGATATATGACTCAGATAGTTCATGGATGCAGATTCTTATAGTGGTCATCCCCTAAATCTATTCTAGAGAATGGAAATGTCACCAGGGATCATCAATCTACATGTGAACCACACTTTAATGGAGGATTAAAGGAGGTCCTTCCATTTCTTGTTGTCAATGACACTGTCCTATGAAAGTTCCATAATCCAGTACTACTATTTGAATTTATCCTCCAAAATTCAGGTTAGAAGTCTGTGGGCCTTTGTAATGGTGTTGAGAAGGTAAAGACTTACTCTAGTTATGATGTTGAAAAGTGAGGATTTTGGAAAGTGATTAGGCATCCAGATGGGGTCTCCATTTTTGAGTCTTGATGGGTTTACAAGGACAGGGAATGAGATAAACAGATACATGTACTGTTTTACTCAAGCTCCTGTTTTATTAAGTTATTCACTCGATGTGGCCCATGGACCTTAGTTCTCCAAATCATAAGCTGAATAAGACTTTATTTTTGTGGATTTCCCAGACTTAGATATTTCTGTTATTTAGTAACAGGATTGACTAGGACACCCAGAAAACACATAGAATTGTATAGCATAAAGAGGCCATGATTTGTATCTTTGTAATTTATACTCTAAGACAGCTTTTATTATTATTTTACTTCAATATACCAAAAATAGTACTTAACTTACTAAAATTAAGCAGAGAGTCAGTTATCATTTGTATCCCTTGATTTGTCATAGTTTAATAAACACAATGTCTCTGGGAATATATAAGCACACTGGAGTTAAATAAGAAACAAAATTAAAATATGGTCTCTGTCTTCACAGAGCTCTTATTTAATATGAGATATAGAAAAGTAAATCAGCTCTTATGAATCAATAAAATAAATGGTGGAAACAATGCAGTCTCACCAAAGATCTACTTCACCAAAAAAAAAGAAGCCAAATTAATTTCTTGATAGTACATGACTATTCTAATATGATTTATTCTCCCACACTGACCTTGCGTATCTTGTTTGACTATATTTTTCAGTGAATTGACGGTTATGGTTATCTATAAACAAAGATAGTGGAAGACTTTCATAAATTTATATTTTGCAGATAATGTAGTGAAAAATAGAACTTCTCAAGATAATCAAAAATGGAAAACGGAGGAGAGAATTTAAATTAATATAAAAATAAAGGCATCTGCCCTACTGCTTGCACCTCAATGGCACATTGGTCTGTAGCCTCTTCTTTGTCAACTTGTCAAACAGCATATTGATTCAGAGAACTACCAGGCCTCTACTAATTACAGCCAGGCTACGCAGACTCCACAGGGCAACTAGAGATATCTAGCCTTCTGCCTCTTCCAGATCAATTTGCCAGAGCTGTCTTTGGTTCTTGAGGGCTGCCCTTTCCTTGGGCTTTTCAAGCAGATGGCACAGGCCCTACTTGGGCCTCACAGAACAGACTGACCTCTGGTCCCTCCTGGACCACCCTGCCAGGGCTGCTTCAGGTCCTGAGGACCATACCACACAACGGCATTGCACATGGGCCTCAGAATTTCTACTTGGATCTGAAAAACTTGGCTGGCTTCCAGCCCCTCCTGTACCAACCTAGCAGACCTAAATTCAGATCTTGAGGGCTGCTCCAAAGCCAGGTTTTCAAGGCAAGTCACATTAAGCCCTCATATATCTCAAAGTCTAGGGTGGCCTCCAGAGCCTACTGGATCATGTTGTCAGGTCTACATTTATATCTTGAGAACTGTTCTGAACCCATTCTTCACAGGCAGGTTTCTCAAACATCACATGGATATAAAAGACTTGTTTTTGTTTTTGTTTTTGTTTTGTTTTGTTTTTTAATTTGTTTATGGGTATGAAAGTTTTGTATGGCTGCAACCCAGCTGTTGCGCTATGCCAGGGCTGTATTAGCCCTGAGAGTAGCCCCCTCCCAGGTTTTCCAGTAAGGCTGCATAAGCCCCATATGTATTTGAAAACTTGACTGATCTGGACAGCCTTGCCAAGCCTTGAAGGACACCCTAATGTAATATTTACAGGTAAGACAGTCACATTCCACTTCAATATGAGAGACTTGACTAGCCACTAGCCCCTCATGAACTTCTCAGTCTGGGTTGCGTATGCATCTTGAGAGATGCCCTGCCCTGGGTGTTATAAAAGCTACTCCATAAATTAAGAAGAAGTGAGTACTCCGCCAGATGCTAAAAAGTCAATACAAGGACACAAGAAATATGAAAAATAAGAAAATATATTTCCTCCAAGAAACACACTAACTCCTCATCTAAATACACAAAATACAGGAAATCACAGAAATGTTGGAAATGGAAATCACAAGATTGATCACAACAAAACTCATTGAAATGCAAGAGAAAACAGATAAACAATTCAGGAGATGAGAAAACCATCTCACAAGATGAATGAAGAATTCTATATGAGATAGACATTTTTAAAAAACAACCAAATAAAACTTCTGAAGATAAAGACAATATAAAAAATTTAAACTTCTGTAGAAAGTATCAACAACAGATTAGACCACAGATAAAAAATAATCTTGAACTATTGCTTTGTTGGAAAAACCCTGACACATTTTCGCATAGAAAAAATGCATCATGACTTTCCTGACAACCCAATAGAAGACAAAAATCTTGAAATCAGTTTAAAAAAATAAAAATACAACCAACATACCAAAGACGATTCACCAAGAATATATAATAATTATAAATATGTATACTCCTAACATTGGAGCACACAAATACATAAAACAAAGACTCCTAGACCTAGAATGAAATAGATATAGACTGCAGCACACTAATTGGGAGATTTAAACATTACTCTCTAATTATTAGAGAGGTAATCTATACAAAGAAAAACAAACAAAGAGATGCTGGAATTTAATGATACCATAAACCAAAATATTTGACAGACATTTATAGAACATTTCAACCAATAACTACAAAATACACATTTTTCTCAGGCCCATGTGGAATATATTTGAAGAAAGACTATACAATAGACACAAAGCAATCTTTAAATGTAAAAGAAAAGAAATAATATCTAATAACTTTTCTAACCACAATGGAACTAAACTCAAAGTTAACAATAAAAAGAACTTTTAAACATAAAGAAATACATGGAAACTAAAGAATTTTTTTTCTGAACATCTTCAAAACTACTGAAAAAAATTGAAAGTGAAATTTAAAACTTACTTGGAACAAATAATAATGAAAATGCTACTCTCCAAAATCTTAGGGATATAGTGAAAAAAGGGAAATTAAGAGGAAAATTAATAGCAAATAGTACTCACAAGAAAAAAATAGCAAGGTGACAAAAAAATTAATGATTGCTCTCAAGGAACAGGAAAAGTAAAATCAACAATAACAACAGAAAAAAAAACAGTAATAGAATGAAATAGATTGTTAGAGCATATATAAATGAAATAGTGAAAAAAAAGCAATGTTAATAAACCAATTTAAAAAATTTGATTTTAGAGAGGATAAATGAAATCAATACACCATTAGCTGGAACAAGGAAAATAAAGGGCCTACACAATCCAAAGTGAAACAGTGATATTAAAACAGATATCACAGACACATATAAGATCATTATGTAATGCAGCCAGGGACTCTATACCAACAAATTGGAAAACCTAGAAGAAATGGACAAATTTATGGGCACATACAATATATCTTGATTAAACCAGGAAGAAATAGAAACCCCAAATAGATCAATAACAAGCTATAAACTGTATCAGTAATAATTAGAGTCCCAGTAAAGAAGCCCAGGTCCAGATGGTTTTCTGTTGAATTCTATGAAATCTTAAAAAAAAAAAGAAAAAAAAATCTTCAAACTATTTCTAAAGATCTGAACAGAAAGAACATGTCCGAACTAATTTTATAAAACGACCATCATCTTGATACTCAAAGTAGACAAGTGCTGGAGAGGCTCTGATTAAAAAGAAACCTTCCTACACTTTTGGTGGAAATGTAAATTAGTACAACCACTGCGGAAAACAACATGGAGTTTCCTCAGAACTTTACAGATCTAACTCACATGTAACTCAGTAATGACCTAAAGGACAGAAATCACTTTATCGGAGAGATATTTGCACAACCATGTTTATTACAGCATTATTCACAATAGCGAGGAAAGAATCAACCGATGTGCCTAACAGCTAATGACTGGACTAAGAAAATGTGGCACGTGTCCATATGGAATCCTGCTGAGTGGTCGGAAGAGGCATGCTGTATTGTTTCTATTTTTCAATGCAAAAATGCTTTATGACTTTTCTGACAAACCAGTACTCATCCATTAAGATCAATGAGATCCTTCCTATTAGTTGACAGAAGGTGGACAGATTTAGAAGATTTAATGCTAGGTAAAGTAAATCAGACTATAAAAGAAACATTGAACATTATTGCTTAATATTTACTGAATGTTTGTATTCTATGGCAAAAAGTGAAAGATTCAAAGGCGTAAAAGTAGAGAGGGCAACTGTAGATAAAGAGACTGCAAAGGGGTGAGTGGTGGTGGGGAAGGGCTCAGGAAAAAATAATTAATAGTCACAAGAGTCCATGTAAACAAAGCAAATAGATTATAGAACAGTATATCAAATTGTGAAAAGGCTTTACAAATCATGTACATGTGTGTGTATGTGCATATATACTAAAACAAAATGAAAGGTGTAAAATATAATGTACATTGTGTAAGGCTATAAATATGGTAATATACTTGGATGGATTATTACACATTGCATATATAATTTAAAAAAACATATTGTACTGCACAAAGCTGTCCAACAAATAAATCTAAACAGAAAATTAAAAAATGTATAAAAGAAAACAAATATATGTGAGTTCCAAAGAAAATAAAAGTTAAATCAGAAATCATTCGAATGCTTAAAATTGAATTTGAGTATGCTTTTATAGTAAGCTTTTTCTGTCCCCCATGAATACACATGTAACTAAAACCAACTCTCCTCAAGGCTGATGAGAATCAAGAAACCAATTAAAAAACAAAACATTTGAACAACAGAGCTATTTGGGCACCACTAATAGAAAAGACAGGGAATTAATAGTTTGAATAACAAAAGGGAAACTAGCAAAGGAAAAATCAATTAGAAGCTAAATAAATTAAATTTTAAATACCGTAAACAAAAGCCACATTCTAATTCTGTTGTATGCAAGTCATTAGCTCTTAAAACATGTACTTGAAAATTATTTTACCTAGTCTATCTATTATTTCTGCTAAACAATGTGGGGGAAATTGTTTCCACTTTTAGTCTGTTTCTAAAAGGGTAAAAATATCTTTCCCACTCAAATGTAAGCTCTATCCAGACAGAGCTTTTTCTACTTAATCCACTTGTGTAGTCAAGGTTTTGTTCTGTTGAAGTTCAATATCATTTAATACATAGTAGGCACTGAAACATATAAACTTTTTGTAGAGACATTTTTTGCTATAAGGCATGTGGGTTTGCTGAAAAGACAGAGAAAGACAGACAGTGAGAAATCACCCAGCAATGGGGATGGCCATGCCACAATCTCTTTTCCTCCATTGTCCTCTGAGATCTTGGGCATGCATGCACAGGCACCCAGAATGCTTTTCAAGCCACCAGATCCAGGACTTGAACCATGGTCATGTGGGAGTCCAGCAGCATAACTACTATGCCATCTCCGGTCCCAGTTTGGATATACATTTTTTTTAAATTATTGTTGGATGATTTGGTGGCAAGATAATTGAAATAACCTTTCAGTTTTGTTCTTATCGATTCAAATAATTAGAAGAAAAATGTGAAAGCAAATAGGAGTGAAACTGGTTTTGGCTTCTGAATTTAATCCTCCCTCCGTCCCCCAAAAATCTCTTGTTATGCATTGCAATTGTGGCATCCCTTATTATCAGGGAAGGATTAAGTGGCTAATGGTATAACATTTGTGAATTTGAAGGGAAACTAATATTTTTTTTTTATGATAAGGAAGTTATGAAGACTAATGAAAGGGTGATTAACATCTTTAGGTTTTGAAACAGCTGCTCTTAAAACGGGAACATTTTAGAGGATGCAGGGAAGGTTACTGGATTAAGGACCTGAGTAGATGCTATCCTATATAGATGCTAGCCTGAGTAGATGCTAGCATCTATAGATGCTAGCCAGAATAGATGCTTGCCAAAATCCTAGTAAATGCATTCAAGAAGTAGCAAGATCTCATAGAAAAATGAATCTGGCATTTATAAACTGAAAAGTAAATGCAAAATCCAGAGCTTTTGGCCTTGCAAATTGAAACCCTCATTGATTTGAATATATGATCATAGATTTAAAGAATGGAAAATATCCTACCAAAGTCACCAGTAAAAGTAGAGGCTTCACTGACTTCATTGATTAGGTTAATTATTCCCAATCACATATACCTTCATGGTACCCCCTTTATAGTAATTTTCACAGTTAATATTTCACATTTATTTGTGAGATTTGATTAATATCTATCTCTACTCATCTGTTAGATTAATATGTGTTTAGTGTAGATGTTATGAAGATAAATGGCATGGATATTTTTTCTGTTGTCTTTACATCATAGAAATCCCATAATAAAAGTTGAATGCATGAGTTTATGTCATATTGTACACTTGTTTCTATCAAAAGTCATCAAATATTTCTTTTAGAAATGTTTTGTGAATATACTAATGCTGGATACATGGGATATATAGATTACACATAACACCTGGATTATTAAATTGAGATACAACTTTTTAAAAATAATTATTTTATTTAACTGAGAGGGACAGAAAGAGAGAGAGAGAGAAGACAAGCCACCAGGTCCAGGATTTAAAATGCGATCGGCCATGTGGGAGTGCCCAGAGCCTTAACCACCATGCCATCTGCTGGCCTCTCTATACATCATCTTGTATAATGTGAATTTTATTTGTTCAGATGGACTTCATTTTAAAAATCAACTCTAAAGACGTAAGAGAATATCAGCCATTTATTGTACTTACCCTCCAGTGGTTCAGTTTTCTCACCTCTTCTAAAATAGACATATAATGGCAATTGAAATAAAATTTAGCCCAAGGGTTAAAGTAGAAAAAAAGTATATATAGCGAGATAAAGTTATATGTAATATATAACTAAATATAATATTTATTTATGGTCATGTATGTTTTTTAATATTTGCATAGTATGTGACACATAGAAAGTAATGAAAAATATATATCCAGCTGTAACCAGCAGACGGCATAAAGGATGCATCACTGTACTCCCCCCGTAGTCAGAGGCAGTTTGAGGTCCGGACCCAGCAGATTAAAACTCACACCAGGCTTCTGTGTGCACTTTCCCGAAATCCAAAGGGGAGAATGAAGGGATTGCAGTGTGGCCATGTCCCTGGGGCTGATTTCTTCCTTTTTGTTTCCATCTCCCTTCTGAGCATACGTGCCTTATGGCAAAAACCTCTCTAAAAAATTATATATATATATATCACAGATATATCACACAGGGTTATATATATGTATGTATACATACATATATATACACACATACATATATATATATAATATAATGGAGATATTCATGTTTTTCCTGTGGTGCCAGAATGGGACTTTAAAATGATCTCTTTCTATATTTAAATACATATATATATATATATATATATATATATATATATATCCTATCCAGTAGTAATCATGTAATCAAGGTGATTAATTATCTATTATATTCCAAGGGTTTTTAAATATATTTAAAATAATTATTTAGATTTGAACCCATTGTTAAGTCTAATACACTTTACTGTTTTTCTTATTTTTTTTCTCTTTTTAAAACTTTCCAGAGGGTGCATATATTTGCCATAGAGAGACTGAGAAAGAGAGAAAGAACGTGAGAAAGCAGTCCCCCCATGGGGTACAGCCATGTATCATTCTCCTCTCTTCCTTCTCTGCCTCCCCTAGGGGACCTGGATAGCATGCACATGTTCCTGGCCTGTTGCCCAAGCTTCTGGATACACACCTGAACCATCTGGTTAGTCATGTGGGATCTAGCCATTTCAATCACCAGCCCATGAGCTGGACCTATTTTCCCAGACTTAGTTTGACTGTTCTATTTACAGAATTTTTATATTATTTTATTGTTTATTTTTTCCTATTTATTTTCTTTGTTTAGGTGAGATCTGAGAAACTTGTTCCCCCACAGTTCTGATAAATCTTTGACACGATATTCTTGCTTTAGAGGAAATATGATATTTATTGAGGATCCTATTAGATGGTGTTAGAAATTATGGAGAGATTCAAAGCATGTTTTTCCTGTGGTGCCAGAGTGAGACTTTAAAATTCTCTCTTTCTGTGGTATTATGAACATTCTTAAAATATTTGAGAAAAATGCACTGGCAAACTGAATTCTATAAAATATATAAAGTTAAAAAAAATAAGACATGCTATCCAACAAATGATTAAAGATTAATTAACCTCATATTTATTAACTACTTGGCCTATTATTTAATTCCCTTTGTTTGTTATGGACACAAAGGCTGTATTTGATCTATTAATAGATCCCTAACATTCAATTTAGAACTGATAGAAGAAAGGAGATTTGTGATTCATATTCTCCACTGACCTTTCTATTGTACATTAACACCGCCCCATTTGCCTCACAACTCAGAGCTTAAAGAAAATTATTTCAAGTCAATATGGATGGCTTTCTGGTCCTCTGATTCTGTTCACTATAATTAGAGGCCTTGGAAGATGATATGGTGGTGTGGGCAGAGATGAAAGAGGTCACTTTTATCTCCTCCCACTGTTTCCTTCCTGACAAGCTACTCTGAAATATTTGCAATGTTCTCTACCCAAAGTATAGACCCTCTACTGATTTCAGCCAATCTTCTCACCTTGTCCTTTTAGCCTCCAAATTAGTAAATATTCCAGCTATAAATGTGGTAAGGGGATTTTTCATTCTACCTATAACTTAGTAAATTATATTTTTTATCTCCTCTAAAATTTGAAAATTGCCAATGAGATAGTAAGTAAGAGGTGAGACCTTTACAATTACCATGTCACAATCTCTTCTCCATTCTACTCTTGGGATTTTGAGAGCTCTTTTTTCATTAATGAGATTAATGCTTTTTAAATAAAAAGCTTCAGGGAACTAACAGTTTGCGTAATGACTGTATTGCTGTACTCCCACGTAGTCGACCGCGGTTCTCATCCCAGACCCGGTGGCTTAAAACTCACGCCGGGCGCATGTGCGTGTGTGCCCAAGATCCCGAGAGGAGAATGGAGGAGAAGGGATTGTGGCGTGACCATCCCCCCTGGGGGGTGATTTCTCGCTTTCTGTCTCTAATGTCTCTCTCTGTCTGTCTGGCGAGTGCACGCGCCCTATAGCGAAAATCTCTCCAAAACAAACAAACAAAAGCTTCATACAGATTCTGGTAACTTGCTCCCTTGCCCTACCACCTGTTGCCATCCTTGCACACAACAAGAAAGCCCTCATGAGATACCAAATGCAAAGAGCCAGGTCCTTGATCTCAGATTTTCCATCTGCACAGCTATAAAAACTAAATTTCTGTACTTTATAAACTATCCAGTCTGTGCTATTCTGTTATGAGAGCACAAAATAGATGAAGGCAGTAAAAAGCACCTTTATTATACAATCTTTAGTTGAGAGGAGGTTGAGGGGCCAGCTGATGGCACAGTGGCTGTGGCGGTGGATTCTCACATGGCTGGTCGCAGTTGGAGT
Source organism: Tupaia tana (assembly GCA_026018925.1). Taxonomy (NCBI): domain Eukaryota; kingdom Metazoa; phylum Chordata; class Mammalia; order Scandentia; family Tupaiidae; genus Tupaia; species Tupaia tana. The sequence goes on from JAKSZU010000005.1 coordinate 82,932,795, forward strand.
CCCAGACCTGGCAGCTTGAAACTCATGCTGGACATGTGTGTGTGTGTGTGTGTGTGTGTGTGTCTGTGTGTGTGTGTGTGTGTGCACAGACCCAAAATCCTAAGAGGAGGGTGGAGGACAATCATCCTGGGGATGATTTCTCACTTTCTCTCTTTCTGTGTCTCTGGAGAGCATATGTGCCTTATAGCAAAAATCTTGCTATAGCAAAAAAACTCTCAAAAAAAGTGGAAAATTGAAAAGAATATGTTGGCTCAATTCAATACAGCAATAAATGTGTTACTCATACTGAAATGCACTTCTGGGATCCATCCTCAAACAAGGATTTGATCATCCTAGCTCAGCAGCTCAGCTTCTTTTCCCTCTGCCTGCTTCATCTTTCTCCATCCCACAGGTGCTCATCCTAAGTACCTCCCTAATAAATGAAGGTGAGACTGCTGCGCTGTGACACCCATGTTATTGTTTAACTGTACAATGTCCTTTTTTTCCTGCATATGTTATTTTTCTATAGATGTTATTTTAAATTGGATTGTAAAGCAGTTTTTTTGGTAAGGAACAGAACTTCAAGGAAAGGTAATAGGAATAGTGCAAGCAAACAATTATTTAAATATAAAATAAAGTCTAAGTTTGTATGCTGCTCTTACCATTTGTTATTATAACATCTTATATTGCCACTAGAAAAAGTACTGCAAATTTTATGGACAAGTGTTATGGATGACACATGGTGACAAAGCTTTATGTTACAAAATAGATGTACACAAAGAAATCAAGAATTGCATCTATCAAAAAAGCAATCAACAAACTATATGCACTGAAATGGGACCAAGATATAAGAAGCAATCCAATTGAGTTGATTCTCAACTTGATGTCCTCTGACATTTTTATTTTTATTCCCTTTCTTTAATAGTGTCCTACTTTTCAGCTTTTAAGATGTAGAAAATTTTCTTATATCTCTTCTCACATTTAATCTAAGGAGAAAAATGGATGAAGCAAAGATATACATAAATAATTTGATAATTTCATATATTCTTTAAATGTTTTGTGGTCTATATTTTATACTTTCATGTTAAAATAAAATGGCTTGCATCTATTTCTCTTCGATACACCAAGATTTTCTACATATTAGATCATTATTTAACCTTAAGTTCTTATCATGTTTCTCAAGTAAATATTAAACAAAATAACTTGGAAAGTAGTTTTTCTTCAAGACTCTAGGTCATGAAACTTTATCATTGTTTAATGGATTACTACAGCTCAACTGTAACTAAAGCCCTTCAGAAGAGTGTTATAGGGTGCTCATTGGAACCTTGAACTTTTAACCTTCAGATTTCCTGTAAAATGGGGAAATAACCCCAAATAATAAACTTTAAACTCCTACTTTTAAAGTCACTGTAAGTCACTTTAAGATGACTTTGTAGAGGAAAATAGTTTCTAACTGATACAAATAAAAGCCAACCATATTTCTCTCTAGGCTATAGAAGAGAGAGCTACCAATTAACCAAATAAAAGATTATGATGCTAATTTATAGGTGTTCAGGGGCATTTTTCTATCCCATGTTTTGTGATGAATGTGAAGGAATGACTACTCCCTGAGAGTCAAATCAGAAAGATGCAAAGCGAGCCCTTTTAGGAAAAGAGAGGCATTCTTGAATGAGTATAGACTTGCCTCCTACTCCCAAACACTCATATTCTGATGCGTTTGATGGAAGCATGTACTGTGTCTTCCTGGAGTATGTGGGACAGAAAAAGACTGTCTACTTCCCTCACAAAGAAATGTAAAGGCTGGTTGTCACCACATATTTGGAAAAGAGGAGGAAGAAGTTTACAAACTGCAGTTTTCTGCAAGCAGGACAAGAATGCATATTGGGACATTGTGATGGACACCTGGGGCTGAACTTGGAAGAACTTGGCTGACAAATCTTCTGGAGCAGGAAATGACTGGTAGTGCTCCACCATGGGAAAGAGCTGTCACAAAATTGTCATACAAGTCAGCAGTCATCATGTAATTCAGCCTGAGTTTGCACAGTGCACATCAGGAAATGATACCATGAAGAAAGCCTGAGAGAGTATACCATAAATCTTAAAACAGCCCATGAGAAAGCAAAAAATGGCAAGTCATTTAAGAGTCACAGAACACCTACACAAAGCTTTAAGTAAAAATTCCCCTGCCTGTTTTTCTTTCAACCCATCATAATCAATACCATCAATCTCATTAACTCTGGAAAGCCAAAAGAAAACATGGCAAATGAAAGAATTTAAGGAAAAAATAAAATGGGCAATACCTCCTTTCACTGTCCAGTATTCAGGTCATCAGGTTCGGATTTAGTTTGCACTGGGGTTGAGGAAGAAATGTTGAAATGCATTTGAACATGAATTTTTAATTGTTCTAGACATTTAAATACCTAAAAAGTCAAATATTTAGATCACTACCTGAAATGTCCTCCAATTTTATATAAAGGAACATAGCAGAGAATTTTTTTATTAAGATTTTTTTATTTCATTTTCTTTTATACATTCAATCACATTATTATTTGGCTTGCAAAATGAATATTTCAACAGGTGAACATTTCTCCCTAGTACAGTTGATAAAACTATGAAATATCTTCAGCAGATAATACCACATTTATTTGTGCCATTAATACTTTGCCTCCCTATTTTTCTTATAAAAGTCCTTCCTCAGACCCTCCTCTTTCACACACACTGTATCTGGTATTTACAGCTAAATACTGTGTTTCTATATCCTTTAGTCAATTAGTTTCAGTCACAGAGTGTAGACACTCGGTATATATTAAGTGAGGACATGCAATACCTCTCCTTCATAGCCTGAATTGCTTCACTCAGTAGTAAATCTTCCATATTCATCCACTTCCTGTCAAAAGTCAGGGTTCTGTTGTTTTTTATGGCTGAATAGTATTCCATTGAGTATATATGCCACAGTTTTTCTATCCATTCATCTGTTCGTGGGCATTTTGGTTGTTTCCATGACTTAGCAATTGTGAATAGTGCCGCAATAAACATTGATGTGCAAGCAATTTTCCGATTAAGTATTGTTCTGTCCTTTGGGTACATATCAAGGAGTGGGATTGCTGAATCATATGGTAGTTCTATTTGCAGATTTTTGAAGAATCTCCAAATTGTTCTCCGCAGTGGTTGGACCAATTTACATTCCCACCAGCAGTGTAATAGCGTTCTCCCTTCACCACACCCCCCACCAGCACTTATCGTTTTTTTTGTTTTTCTAATCTTAGTCATTCTGACTGGGGATAGGTGGTATCTCATTTTTGTTTGATCTGCATCTCCTTTACAATGAGGAACGTTGAGCATATTTTCATATGCCTTTTAGCTATTCATATGTCATCTTTAGAGAGTGTTTTTTTTCAACTCATTCTCCCATCTTTTAATAAGATTGATCGTCTTTTTCTGAACAGCTGCTTGAGTTCCTTGTGAATTCTGGTTATCAGTCCCTTATCTGACATATAGTTTACAAAAATATTTTCCCATTCTGAGGGCTGTCTATTCGCACTAATTAATGTGTCCTTTGCCATGCAGAATCTTCTTAATCTAATAATCCCACTTGTCTATTTTGGGGAGTATCAACTGCACTTTGGGGAGAATTTTTTGAATGTTATTGCAGAGACAATTGAGAGAGAAATTGAGTGAAAGCAATTTCTTATTTGCACTGTAACAAATTCAGTGTTTTAAATTGACATATACCTTTTTCATTTTCAAAAGTTTACTTTGTTTATTTCTTATATGACTGAGAGAGAGATGGACATTCCAACAAGATCTTCACATCGTAATCTCTCCCAGACTCAGCAAGCCTAGATCATGGGCACTAGTGCAGGTGGCATGTAAGGTAGTGTCTTTGGACAACAATCCCAGACCTCATGTGGATAAATATCACAAAGCATCACCTTACTGCTGTGCCACAATCAAGCCTGACACAGTTTTACAAAGCAAATGTGATTATGCTTGCCACTTTGTGATTTATGAATAGCAGGCACCCGCAATGCCTGTTGCTTAGTAGCATTATAATTTCTGTATAAACAAGGCTGGTGTTAAAGATAAATATGCACGCAGTACAAGTCATTATTTTTCTACCTTAAGTTTGTCTCTTGATGAGTATTGTTTTATCTTTCATTGTGCAAAAGTGAGTGTGGTAGTGATTTAAAAAATTTTCGCTAGGCGAGTGTGTGTGTGTGTGTGTGTGTGTGTGTGTGTGTGTGCCTAAGATCCCGTAAGAAGAATGGAGGAGAAGGGATTGTGGCATGGCCATCCCCCCTGGGGAGTGATTTCTTGCTTTCTGTCTCTGTCTTTCTGACTAGAGTATGCGCCCTATAGCAAAAACCTGCCTCCCCAAAAAAAAGAATAAAAATAAGTTTTATGAAATCATGGTGTGGAAAGAAGGCCTATAATACAACAGGCCTATAATACAATAATTTTACTGTCTTCCAAAATGTTTCCTGTGAATGGTCCATCTGGTAATACTTTCATCAGCAGTCTGTAAGACTTCTCAGATCACCTTATGTTCACCAACCAATGGAGGTATAAGCCTTTTGTCTCTCTCTTTTGCTGTTTGCAGGTACATAATATGCACAAATATCATCAATATATTTATTTTTTTTCAGAGAAAGATATTTTCTATAGGGTACATGAGCCCCCAGAGAGAGAGACAGACAGAAAGCAAGAAATCACCCTTGGGAGGGGGCATGGCCATGCCACAATCCCTTCTCCTCCATTTTCCTCTTGGGATTTTGGGCATGCACACACACACACACACACATACACACACACAAAGCATGAGTTATGAGTTTTAATTCACTAAGTCCAGGACTCAGTCAACCACTGTACTCAACCACATGGGTGTCCAGCGCCTTAACCACTGTGCCACCTGCTGACCCCTATATATATGTGTATATATATTTTTTCTTTCACTTGAATGTACAATTACTAGTGAGCTCTTCATTCTGCTTCATTGAAGTGCTTATTCCTGCCTCCACTCATTTGTCTTCTGAAATTTTTATTCTTTCCTTGTTAATATTTAGAAATTCTGATCTACTATAGGTAGTAATCTCTAGTCAAACTTGAAGACTTTCTCATACGTTTGTTTTAAGAGCTTTTTATTGAATGAAAATTCCTATTTTTTTTATGGAGAATTATCCATCAATGTTTTCTTTTAATTTACATTCAACTATTTTTAAGACATAAAATCATTTGGGACCAGCAGTTAACATAATGGCTATGTCGCTGGACCCCCACGTAGTCGACCACGGTTTGAGTCCCGGACCCGGTGGCTTAAACTCACGCCAGGCGCGTGTGCGTGCGTGCCCAAGATCCCGAGAGGAGAATGGAGAAGGGATTGCGGCATGGCCATCCCCACTGGGGGGTGATTTCCTGCTTTCTGTCTCTCTGTCTCTCTCTGTCTGTCTGGCGAGCGCACACGCCCTATAGCAAAAACCTCTCCAAAAACAAATCATTTTTCTGCATATGTTAAGATAACCATTTTACTTTTACCTTTGTATTTTTAAATCTAGTAAATTAAGTTGATTAAAAAAAAAAAATATATATATATATATATATATATTTTTTTTTTTTTTTCTTTTTCTATTGGAGAAGTTTTTGCTATAGGGCACATGTGTTCGCCAGAAAGACAGAGAAAGACAGAGAGACAGAATGTGAGAAATCACCACCCAAGGGGTATGGCCACGCTGCAATCCCTTCTCTTCCATTCTCCTCTCGGTATCTTGGACATGCACACACATGCATCCGGCATGAGTTTAAGCCGCTGAGTCCGGGACTCGAACCTCAGTCGACTACACTGGAGTCCAGCAACATAGCAATTATGCTAACTGCTTGTCCCCAATAGAAAATATTTCTGACAGGTTTTTGCTGTAGGGCACATGCGCTTGCCAGAAAGACAGAGAGACAGACAGTGAGAAATTATGCCCCCCCCCAGGGGGATGGCCACACCACAATCCCTTCTCTTTCATTCTCTCGGGATCTTGGGCATGCACGCACATGCTCCTGTGTGAGTTTAAGCCACTAGACCCATGACTCAAACAGCTGTTGATGACATGAGAGTCCAGAGACATAGCCATTATGCCAATTGCTGGTCCCAGTAGAAAATATTAAAACAACTTTGCATTTCTGGAATTATTCTTCTTTGTGATATACTGGTCTTTTTATAAATTGTTGGATTGCCTAATGTTTAGTTATGGACATTTGCATCTATGTTTATAATGTGATATCAATTAGTCAAGACAAAAACAAAGATGTATTAGTATCGTCTTTGTCTGAGTTCATTATCAATATATTGCTGACTTGGTAAAATGAGTTAGTAAATAATTTCTCCTTCTCTAAATAATCCTTAAATATCTGATAAAATTCTATTGAAGTCATTATAGCCAGAAGTATTCTTTAGGAAAATGATGCTTCTTATAAAATAAATTTTTAAGTAGACATAAGCATAGAGATATAAAATACTGTGGACCAGCAGATGGCATAATGGTTACATTGCTGGACTCCCACATGGCTGACCTTCATTTGAGTCCTGGACCCATAGTCTTGAAACCCACACCAGACATGTATGTGTGCATGCCTAAGATACCAAAGGAGAATGGACGCGAAGGAATCGTGGTGTCCAACCCCCTTGGGGTGGTTGGGGGGGGATGATTTCTAGCTTTCTGTCTCTCAGTCTGGGTTTCTCCAGCAAGTGCACACATTCTATAGCAAAAATTTCTCTGAAAAAAAAAGAAAAAAGAGAGAGAGAGAGAGAATAATTTAATAGTTATAGTGTTCTTATTTTCATTTGGTTAATTTAGGTCTGTCAATTTTCATGTAAGGTACTTGAAGTTCTGTTATTTGCTATGTTATCATTTATGATAGATATCCCCTTATGAATCAATTCCCTTATCATTATATAATAATTTTTTTTTTACCTCTGGTTGACTCATAATATTCCTTTTTTAATGTATTGTATTTGTTTGGTATAGATTTTTCCCATCCATCTTCTTTCAACCTGCGTATTACTCAAAAATGTGTCTCTTGTAAATAAGAAATAGCTTGTGATTCGGGCTGCTATTGCCTTTTATTGAAGCATTTAGCATGCCCCATTTTATAATTTAAAAAAACTATTGGTTTGAATGATTTTAGTCTATCTTGCTTTTTTCTGTGTACTAGTCTCCTGTAATTTTTTTTTTTTTTTTAATTAAGATTCCTGAGTAGCTAGGACTATAGGCTCAAACCACTGCAACAGGCTTTTAGGGTGAACCAGAATCAAATCCAGGCCTCTTATGCGGCCTCAGCCTCCTAAGCAGCAGAGTCTCATCCACACACTCTGTGGCTGGGTTTCTTCTCTTTCTCCCCTCATTCTTCCCTTCCTGAGTCATTTTGTTTGAATCAAGTATTTCTTTAAGGATTCCATTTTATCTATCTTCTTAGCTTTGAGTTATGCCCTTTGTATGTTTTAGCGGTTGTTATAAGAATTAAAAATCCACCATTAATTATCACAGTCTACCTTCAAGTAGTAGTGTATAGTCTTACTCAATACTATCTTCAAATGTAGAGGTCTTTATCTAATTTTAAAGAAGCAAGTGAAAGATTCAAAGATATGTTGGTAGCTATATATATTTTCACTAAAAAAAAATTTATGTGGCTGTATTTCTTTGTGAAAATAGAGAAATTGATTTAAAGTTACATCAAAGTATGGTATAAATTATTGTTCTATAACCTCCTTGATCTAAGAAGAAGCCTGCAGAGGTCATGTGCACCCATGCTACTTAGAGTGTGATCCTCAGAACAGCAGCATTGGCACGGCCTGGTAGCTTGTTAGAAATGTAGAACCTGGGCCCATTCCTGACCTACAGAATTGGAACCCACATTTTAACAAGGTCCCTAGATGATTCCTATATACTTTAAAGTTGGAAGGCACTGATTAAAGCTACCTATAACTTGTACTAGAGAACAACTTCAAAAGATACCAAATAATGATAGAGTAGGAATTATTCTGCTCAATTTAGACAGTATTAGTAAATAGCAATAAATATTATTTGGCTCATACTAATAGCATAATGTGTTTGAATTTCTCTTTAAGTCTACTTTACCAAGTGTTTATTAACTGTAGCTTAAGTTTTGAATATAGAGGAATGTATAGTATAAACCATCACTTATAAAGATATATCCCACATTCTGAATACAAAGGTGGTGCTAAATAAATAGTTTGATTAAAAAATTGAACAAGTAAATAATTTCATAAACAGTTATAAAAGTGAATTCAAGTAAAACTCATGTATAGGACTCAATATTTCTCTGTTAAAAAGTAGATATTTAGGGACCAGCAGATGGAATAATGGTTACATCAACTGGACTTCCATGTAGTTGACCATTGTTTGAGTCCCAGGCCAGGTGGCTTAAAACTAATACCAGGCACATGTGGGTGTGTGCCCAAAATCCCAAGAGGAGAATGGAAGAGAAGCAATTGTGGCATAGCCATCCCCCATGGAGAGTGATTTCTCACTTTCTGTCTCTGTGTCTCTCTGTGAGCACATGTGTCTTATAGCAAAAATCTCTCTTAAAAAAAGTGAATATTTAAATTATTGTAACTTTATATTATGTGCATATTATTTCCCTAACACATGTCATAAGAAATATATTAAATATATTCATTTTCCTTCTTAGAGTTGCATAAAAATTACACAAATTTAACAGCAGAAAATATCATACATTTTTAATTATATATTTTACATTTTTGTCATAGGGTATGTGTCCCTGTTGGAGAGACCGAAAGAAACAGAGAGAGGGAGGGAAAGAAAGAAATCACCTCCCAGAGGGGATGATCATACCACAGTCCTTTCTCCTCCATTCTCCTCACTGGATTTTAGGCACACATGCTGTGCACCTGACATGATTTTCAAGCCAGGTCCAGAACTTGAACTGGGGTCCTCCATGTGAGAATCCAGTGCCTTACTATGCCACCTGCAGGTCTTAAACATCATAAATTGATTATTTCAGAGTATCCGTGGATCATCTCTGGGTTAAAGACACCTGGGTCCTCAGGCTGCAATAAACACTACAATATCATTCAAGTCTCAGAATTCTTTCTTCGGCTTGCTGGCTGTTGGCAGAGGTTTCAGATGTTGCTGGACTAGAGTACTTGTTGGCTTGCTAACCAACAACTGAGTGCTGTTTTCAGCCCTTATAGGCCACATGCCATTCTTGACATATGGTTCCTTTTAAAATAAGGCAGTTTGCTTCTTCAAGGCCAGAAAGAAAGTTTTTCTCCAATTTATTATGACGAAGTCCTAAATGATACAATACAATCACTTTTGTGATTATTCTATTGCTCTGATCATATAATAAATATAATATAATATAATATAATATAATATAATATAATATAATATAACGTAATATAATCAAGGGAGCACAACCCAATCAGAGTTACAGGACCCATCTGCCTAGGGAAGGGGACTGACGGAGGCATGTACATTAGTGAATTCTTAGGAAGCATCTCTGACTTCTGCCTACCAGTGTTCAGCACTAGGTTTCTTTCATTTGCTCCCCTAAAAAGGGATACCAGAAACTTCCTTGGCTTCTACTGAATTGACTCAGAATCCTTAACAAGGCACATCCCAAATTTATTTTGTTGCTTCTTGAAATGATACATTTTCAATCATAAAAATATAATTACGTTGGAGTCCAGGTTTTACTGCAAATGCTTCCACAAATTAATGTCCTTTATTTTAAATATATGTTCCAATGTTTGTAAGTGAAACTTGTTACTAATGCACTTTCATCAAGTACTTCAATTTTAGTATCTTTCTTTACTTCTTCTTATATTACTTTCTTTCAGCTGAATAAAATTCAAAGTGCTGATAGGGCCAGCAAGTAGTACAGTGGTTAAATCTCTGGGTCCCACATGTTCGACTCTTCAGTTCAAATCCTGGACCTGGAGGCTTCAAAAACAGTCTGGGCATGTGTGCTTGTGTGCCCAAAATCCCAAGAGGAGAATGAAGAAGAGATAATGGTTTTGCCATCACCCTGGGGGTTGATTTCTCACTCTCTCTCTCTCTCTCTCTGTCTCTCTCAGATGAATACACATGCCCTATGTCAAAAATCTGAAAATGACAACAAAGAAAACCAACAAAAAAAATGCAGGCTATATAATGCTTACTGCTGATACATAATAAAAATAATAATAATGTTTTAGTGTATTTATTAGAATTTTTCAGAGTCAAACTAAAAAAAATGAACAAATAGTCTAATAATTAAATAAGAGTTTTTATTTTGTGTAAATGCAAGTGTAACTAGAGAAGTTACACATTATTATAGGGTTAAATTATTTTAAAAGATAACACTTTTGTTAGTATTTTATGATATAGAGCATACATGGATAATACTTAAATATAATTTTCAACAGTTTTTCCTTATGCCTGTCTTAGCTTTTAAAATCAGAGAAGAGAAGAACATAAAAATTCCCTACCTTTACCTTGAGTATTATTCAGGTATAATATCATGCCGCAGCTGTTATGAGATAGTGTGGATCCAGGAAATAAAAGGACAGAATTATACATAACTATTAAAAATAAAATTTATAACAGTTAACCTTGAGACAGGTATAAGAATAAAGTAGTTCTCTGTAATAATAATGTATTGGGCCTTTTATTCTCTTGGTCTTATAAACTGATTTTCCCAGGGAGTACTAGAAAAAAATAAATTATTACCGTTAACATTACATAGACCAAGGTTGAGACTGTGTCTCTGTAGTAGCCTAGAAATAGACTTCAATAACTTCATTTTTCTTCATTGTATGAAAGCCCAAAAATGAAAAGAATGACCATAACTACTATTAATGTGATTTCAAAGTCAAATGTTTTGATGATAAATTTATTCTATTTTTTTTAAACTCTCATGATAATTTTGATGCCTCATCATAATGTTACATATACATTGATTTGGCCCCTTTTCCTTGCACTTTGTGTTTTTTCAGGACTTCTGCAAATGCAAGAAAATAGTACGACTCAGTGTCTTAGGTATCTGTGTCGTGGCTAAGCTCTCACAATATACAGTGTGAGTCAATAAAACTCTATTCTTGCTCCAGAAACACAATCTTTAAGCAACATGTAACTGGAATTTTAGACAAGGATCCCTAGTAAATCCACAGTCTTTCAGTCCCTCTGCAATGTAGTTTCAAAAGAATGTGACTTGCATTTTAATGAAATAGGCAAAAATTTGAAATTTAAATGACTTTTGTCTTATATGAGGAATAAAATTGATTCTAACAACTTCAAATTTAATGCAATCCACATTCTCCTACATTATTTATTAACACCCCAAAATCATATTTTCTATGCTAAATTTAATATTTCATACATCAATTGACTGATGATTATTCTGAACTCTCAGTGATAACCTACTATCAGTTGTTCCTAAAAAAAAAAAAAAAAAGTTCAGATCTCAGTAGATTAGGCTAAAAGAGCTGAAGAGACAGAGGAATATTCAAGGTAGCATCATCCTATGCATAGCCTACAGTCTCCCTCTTCAGAAGTGTCCCTGTAAAGAAATTCTGTGAACTTATTACCTCAGTACCCACTCCTTTCCCAAACACTCATTCTACTTTTCCAGTGTCTTCATAGATGTTGTAAGTGGAATTAATGAAGTCAGTGTGGACAAGAATAAGATGACATGAACAAAGTAGTTCACGAGTGATGGGTGGTGTCTTTTTATGAGCAGAAAACTGAACAAGGAGTCTGATCATTACAGCACTTCAAGGCTGGTCAACCCCCTCACACTACAGAAGGTTAGATGGTCCAGTTATGTTAAGTGGAACATTCAAAACTAGTGGCCAAGAGTCTTTAAGAAATGGTAAATAAACCACCCAAAATGGCATTCATAAAGATTTAAATTGGGCATGAAAGCACTGAAATTTGAATTTTGAACAACCAGGACAAAGTCTTTCAGGACCAGACACACACATCACCAAACTATGTGACTCAGTATAGAAATTTAATTGGCTTCAACGACACTGAGGAATTCCAAAGAAAATTAGAAGGTTTTGGAAAGACACAGTGGAGATTTATTTCCTTTTTTTTTATTTTTTGTTGTTGTTGTAGAGAAAATGTGGAAAGAATAACTGGAACTCCTAATGTTGAAACTGGCTGACTACAAGAAACTTGAAACATTTTAACTGTCCCAGGTGTACCTGTTCCAAGAAAAGAACATCTGTTCTCTATGTTGTTGTAACCAAAATAAAGTTTAAATGTTCTCGCTTTCTGAAACTAGACTCCCCTATCTACTATATACTTTCAAACACATATTTAGAAAACACAGTGTATATGGAATTAAGGGACTGAATGTTCGAGAAGGGTAAATGTTTTCTGTTACTGCACTGTTTGAAAGAACATTGTTCAGAACTTCTGAAACATTATTTTAAGTGGTCTCAGTGGTGAAAAGTAACAGCATCCTAATATAGATTTTGACTTTACCAAACTGTAGTATATGTTTTACTTATATCACTTTTTCTTCAGAAAAATGCCCTTGGAGGGGGAGGAGCCTGGATATCTCAAGGTGTCTTAAGATAGTCTCAAGTGACCAGCAACATTTGTAAAACACCTGATATGAAAAATGCATGATTGTTCTGTAATATAATTCTATATTTTATAAAATTTAAAATACCATTTAAATTATTTAATACCTAAAACTTTAAGCTGTCTTAACAGAATCGATACTTATATTGTGGCTGTTCAATATATATTGCTATCATAAATTTCTTAAATCATTTCTCTCAATCCCTAAGATTAATATTTCACAAATTGCCCTAGCTTGCAAAGCATCTTAAAATGTCATTATTATTACTACCATTTAACGCAGTAGAAAAATGCATCTTAAAAAAATCAAGTAGTTTGGCCTCATGGACTATGGGTTAATGGAGCTGAATCCCATAAGGGGCTAAGGCTGGAATCCTGGCCCACTGACTTGAAAAACACACCAGGAGCATGTGCCTGTATGCATGCCCAAAATACTAATGGAATAGACATATGGAGAAGAAGGGATTGCAGCGTGACCACACCCCATCACAGGGGTGACTCCTCCCTCTCTTTTTGTCTCTGTGTCAAGCACATGCATCTTCTGGTATATAAAAAAGAAAGAAAGAGAAAGAAGAAAAAGAAGGAAGTAATTTCACAAAGTCACATACAACTATTACTTATGAAATCTATTACTTTAGCCAAGTTCTGTTTGACCTTAAAACCCATAGTAACCCCACTATATTTATTATTATGTGAAAAGGAAGCTCAATTTTAGACATAACAAAAGATCACAAAGAAGGAAATGATTAAGCAGGGTGGAAGATTGAGCTAATTATACTGTTTCTACAGTCTATAACTATAAGAAAGGAAGACTACATTTATTGGTCAATAATCAGTAAGTATAATAAATATATATTATACCTTTAGTGTCTGTATTGTATCCAGAACATTACTAGGAACCAAGAAGGTAAGACATAGTTTTTCATTTCCAATGAGTGAATAATCCAATGACAAATTTACTTATTTATTTATTTATTTGCATTAAATCACTATGCATCATTATGATATACCAAATGAATTTTCCCATTCTCAATATGCAACATATTGATTCAGTAAAAGATATTACCACATGTATCATCAATAGATATTTTTCCATTTTTGTGTCCCTTAAATGTTTTGCTTCTTTCTTTTCCCCTTGATTCCCTACCTCTCCCCCACCCCCATTTCCCACCCTCCTCCCACATGGTATCTAGTATCCATAGTTGCTCTCCATGCCTTCATACCTTCCAGTCTTCCAGTTTCTGCCATAGAGCACAAACACTTGGTACATATTAAATGGGGACATACAATGCCTCTGTTTCATAGTCTGGTTTGCTTCAATTAGCAGTAAATCTTTTGTATTCATTCACTTCGTATCAAATGCTAGAGTCTCATTGTTTCTTATGGCTGAGTAATATTCCATAGTGTAAATGTGCCACATCTTTTAATCTCTTCATCTGTTAGTGGACATGTGGGTTGGTTCCATGTCTTAGCAATTGTGAATAATGCCACAGTAAACATGGATGTGCAAATGTTTTTCTGATGGAGTGCATTCCTATCCTTTGGAAAAATAGCCAGGAGTGGAATTGCTGAGTAAGATGATATTTTTAAAGTTTGTTTTATTTCTCTCTTGAATGAGGGTGACAGAAAGACAGCAATTCCAACAGGACCTTCATGTCATGACCCACCCTTGGCTTCAGCTAGTCCTGCATCACGGGCACACATATGCTTTGCAGACTCAGGAAAACTTCCAGATGTGAACACAGACCTTCTTATGTGGGTCTGCCTTGCAGAGTGATGTGCTTTACCCTGGCACCACCACCTGACCCTATTGATAGTTATGATAAATGTGTAGTACAAAGTAAATAAATTACACTCTATACTTTGAAATGAAACACAATAAATGTATAGTCAAATCTTGCCTCTATGAATGGGTGAAATTCCCTATATTATGTGTGTGTGTCGATATCTAGATGTGTTTTAACTTAAATAATAAATGATAAATTATTTCAACATTTCTTCTGTGTATCTATAATCTTGAGATAAAATGTTACTTTATAATTTATCCTATTAAAAGAAGAAATCTTTCTTACTCGTTAAATATAGGTAGTTTGCAACTTGCTTGAGCGTACACGAGAGAAGCCAACATGAAGCAAGAGCAAACTTAAAAAGTGTGTATTTTGCTTGCTCTCTGACTACTTGTGGAACTCTGATGCAACGGGAACAAGCCTAGACGAGGTAACTGAAGGATAGCATGAACAGTTTCATTTATCCTCACCATTCCAAACCAAGACATCATAAACCAGCCAGCCAAAGCTATTCCCTTATGGCTGACAGTAGAAGCATGAATGATGAAGTCCAGACGAGAACAACTGCCCATCTGAAACCAACCCAAATTGCTGACCTAGAAAATCATGAGTGAAATAAATAGTTGTTGTGTGAAGCCTGAAGTTTTGGAGTAGATGATAAAATAGGACTGGGTTACTGGTAGAGCTGAAAAATGGAGAGCTTACTCAGTATGCAGATACTGACCATGACAGAGAATGAGAAACTGCACTGCAGAGAAAGGGGAAAAGATGATTTTTACATGAGGATGATTGACAGTAGATGGAAACAGAAAGTTCAGATAGATCCTGCCTGATAAATTCTATTATCCACGTGGAATGAGAGATTGGGTCTTCTGAGAATCAGATGGTGAGATTGTGAGTTAGATGAAAGTGATAAAGTTTGAAATATATTCTGTGGAAAAGGGAAAGCAAGATGACAGGGGACCCTTGAAAATGCTTAATGTCCTATTGAATTTGGAGAATCTGAAACTGTTGGGGGATTTGTTATAGATTAACATGAACCATTCCCTAGAAGTTATTGCACTTTTGAAGTCCCAGAGAACCTAAAAGGAAGACGCATAGCATATAGCTAGCAGAATCCAGAGATTTTATTTCAGCAAATATTATACCCCCAAGCAACTAAATTCAATCAAACTCTGAGTCCAGATTTGGCTCAGAGAGAGAAACCTTTAAAATCATTTCACAAACCAAAAACTAAGCTTCTATCAATTTTCCCCTGAATACAGCCATCAAATTACCCACAGGCAGACCGGGAGAAATTTTGAGGGGAAATTATTACTCGAAACTATTTGAGATGTTCCTAAATTCTTATGGCCCAATACCTTTTATCTGCAATATTCTAAACAGGGCAAGACTAGACACTTCATAGCAAATACCACTGTCCTTTTATAATGTTTTAACACATTTTAAACAAATATCATTGACATAAAACATATTTATATAATTGTGTAACCAATAAGACTAACTCACAGAAGCAGAGTTAGTCTTATCAGCACAGCTTTGGGTGGCAAGAGGCAGAGAATGAAGAAAATGGGGAGATATTGGTCAGAGGGTATAAAATTGCAGTTAGGAGGAAAAAAAATGATAAGAATTTAAAGTGATGGCTATGTTAAATATTACACTTCAATTATTCCATACTCTATTCATTTATCATAGAATCACTATATACCCAACAATTATATATGATTTTAATTTGTCAAAAATAAAAATAACAATATAAAATAATAAAAAATAATCTCTTACATGTAATATGAATATTCTAATTAACTTTCTTGAGAATAAAATAAAAACCATATTAAATTCAGGTTTAGAATTATTTATTTAGTTTTACTTTTTATTATTATTTTTTAGTTTGATCAGAGAGAGACAGAGAGAGGAGGAGGAGAATAAGAAAGCAAGCTGCCAAGTTCAGGACTTGAACTGTGGTCAATCAAATGGGAGTCCAGTGTCTTAACCACCACACTACCTGCTGGCCTTAGGAAAAATTATTTTTATAAATTTCTGGCTTTTGTATCTTAGAAAATAGCTAACCATTCTTTTGCCACTACACACGATCAAAACAAAGTTCTCTAGGTTTTCATTCCTTTTAATTTCAATGCAGAATATGTACATTTCACTATCACATCACGTCATTAGAACCTTATTGATCTTTCTAACCTTCTTTATTTTCCTTCCTTCCTATTTAAATTTTTATTTAATGCTTCCAAGTAACTCGGAACAATTATTTGCCAACATTTTAAGTGTGATTAGATGATTTTCTGCCTTATCTTATGTCCCTCTGAGTCATGTTTTAACAAATCAATCTGTTTAGTTCCTTCATGCAATTTAAACTAGTTTATATTTTTGTCTACTAGAACAGCATTTTGTACAGTGTATATACTATATGGGTTTTCTTTGGTTACTTGTAGCACATATCACTATGAGATATTAATTTATTTAGTTCTTTTATTATTTTACTAATCATCTTGCAAACTAGAAGAATAGCCTGAAGATATCAGAGACTTTGTCTTATTCATTGCTATGTTCTGCACCTAAAACAAGGCCTACTATATAGTAAATGCTTAATAATTAAATATTGAAGTAATAAATGCCAATGCAAGTCTCACAGGCATGACAATAACATGTATATACATATACATAGAGTAAATTCTGCAATAAAAAATATTTGTAAAATGTAAAAAATAAAGTGTCTCACTTTAGAAACCAGTAGTTAGTGTAATGGCTATGTTGCTGGGCTCCCATGTAGTTGACAGCGGTTCGAGTCCTGGACCCGGTGGCTTAAACTCATGCTGGGCGCGTGTGCGTGCGTGCCCAAGAACCCAGAGGAGAATGGAGGAGAAGGGATTGCTGTGTGGCCATCCCCCCAGGGAGTGATTTCTCGCTTTCTGTCTCTCTGTCTCTCTCTGGCTTTCTGGTGAGCGTACGTGACCTATAGCAAAAACCTCTTCAAAAAAATTTAAAAAAAAAAGAGTCTTACTTTAGAAAAGACGATTATCAAAATATTTTCCAGGAGTTACTTTTTGAGTACAATTTCAAACAAAGAGGAAAAATTTGCATTGCATATACAAATGAGTAATTTATAAACTGATTTTGGATGCAATTCCAGGGAAGATTTCTAAGTATTTTGAACAATAGCAATATTATTATAAAAAGATAGAGCTTCTGAAATGCACAATTTAAAGAAAGCCCAAATTCTACTCTATATTCTTTAGTTTCCTAGTCATAGTGGAGCATCTGCTGTGGGAGTTGATAAATTAGTAATGTACATTTACCGTTTACTGAATGTTTGAGATGTTTACGACATTTGCTAAGTGGTTTGTGCATGTTGCAAAATTTAATATTGATAACTGTCATCTATTTTGAAATAATAGCAACCTTTATTATTGTCCTTTTTTTGTGTTTTTCAAGTGTGACGTTTTTGCAAGTCAGGGTTATTTAATTTATTGTATCTATTGTTTTTTCTACCAAGAATGCTTTGTGATTTTCCCCACAATGTTTAATTGTTGGTCCCTTCATTTTGTTCATGGTTAAATTTTGAGTTCATCAGAGGGATTTTTCTTATCACTACATTTAATACAATAAGTATAGGGCCAGCCAATGGCATGGTGGTTAAGGTAGCTGGATTCCACATGACCAGTTGTGTAGTTTGAGTACCAGACCTGGCAGCTTGAAAACACCCCTGATGTGTGTGCATGTATGCCTAATATTCCAAAGAGGGATGTGGAAAAAAGAAAAAAAAAAAGAGAGATTTTAGCATGACTGCCCCCAGTAAGAGAAGGTTGCTTTCTCACAGAAGAGAAAGCCCATTTTTATTTCTTGCGTAATAATTCTTCCATGATATTTCTTGCACGATGTAATAATGTAACAGGGGATTGCTTAACTAGACTGACAACATCTTGTTAAAATCAAAACTTGTTTCTCTCTCAGCCTGATACTCTTTGTTTGAAGTTTCTCATAGGAGCACCAATGAGACAGCCAGCCAACTAGGAACTTGAAACAATGACAGATGTTTTACCCTAGCCAGAAGCTGAGTTAAGACTGACATCACTCACTTGTGCCCAGCAGCTAAAAAATAAACCGCTGTATGCTTTTCTATGCTTTTTTATAAATGATCATTAGCCCTAATCACCTCCCTTTTCCTATAAAAGCACCTATCAGTTGGCTGACTGATTCTTACATGTTTCTCAGTGTGGCCACACTATAATAAATTCTCCTTTCTTCTCTCACCAACGATTTTGACTCTCTGTGTTTTGTTGAGTGACGAGGGGTCAGACCTTCTTTGGGTCCCTGGACCAGGGCTGTTGATTCCCTTATCTTGCAATAATGATATAATATAAAATGAAGGTTTGGGACCAACAGATGATGAAATAGGTGCATCACTGGACTTCCACATGGCTGATTGCATTTCGAGTCTCAGACCTGGCCACTTGAAACTCACACTGGATGTGTGTGCATATGTGATCAAAATTCTGAGAGGAGACCCATTCCAGCAAAGGAACTTGCCGTATGGCAGGCTGACTTTGGCTGGCAGGCTGTGTGGCAGAGACCTATAGCTCATGCCATCCCCCACTTGCCTTTGACCTCACGGGTGTATTGCTTGGGACTTGGAGACAAACTTGTGCCCTTCCCTGCCCCATTTGGACATCTGTTCCTGCTCAGGGAGACTGAGCTGTAAAGAATCTGTGGCTTAGCCCCTGCCACACACTTCTAATTCTAAGACTTCAGCTTTTTCTAAAAGAAAAATAATCTACTTTAACATTTGTGGTAGCAATCTCTCTGGATGTATATATGTGCCTGCCTAAAATGTTGGTTGTCTAACAAGCATAGAGAACTAAATAAATACAAAAATAATTCTATATTATGACTAAAATCCAATTTTTCTCATTTACTACTAGGTTGCCAAAAAAAATCATGACATAATTTTTCTATGCAAAGATGAGTTATCACTTTTCCACCACCCAAAGATATCACAATTAATGGTACCACCGACTATCCAGGATTTTTGTTGGTTTGTTTGTTTGTTTTGGTTTGTTTGTTTGTTTTTTTCAGATGTTTTTGCTATAGGCCGTGTGCGCTTGCCAGAAAGACAGAGAGACAGAAAGCAAGAAATCACCCCCCAGGGGGATGGGCAAACCACAATCCCTTCTCCTCCATTCTCCTCTCAGGATCTTAGGCATGCACGCACACACGCCCGGCGTGAGTTTTAGCCACCAGGTCTGGAACTCAAACCACAGTCGACTACATGGGAGTTCAGTGACATAGCCATTAAGCTAACTGCTGGTCCCTATCCAGGTTTTCAATAATAATAACTTTTGAATAATTTTTCTATAAGACAAACGTGTTTACCAGAGAAACAGGAAACGACTGAAAGTAAAAAATCACCACCCAGAAGGGATGGCCATGCTACAATCCCTTCTCCATTCTCTTCTTAGTATTTTGGGCATGCACACACATGTGCCTGGCTGGAGTTTCTAGACTCCAGGTCTGGGACTCAAACCCAGAGTTTGAGCATGCATGGGAGTACAGCACTTAACTACTACACCATTCGCTTTCCCCATTCCTAAGGACATTTATGTACTCATCCCTCCAAATCCATCAGAAATCCTGCCTTTCTTCCAAAATATACCCCTGTATCTTCTCATTCTTTCTCTTTACATTGAAACTACTTCTAGTATTCATTAGACACTCTATAATATGTGTACTTGACCTAGTTATTTCAGGTCAATATGTACATGTCCCAGGTTATTCCCAATTTCTTTTAGCAAGAATTGGTTGTTTTTATCTACAGAATCCACATATTCTGTGGCACATATTCTATCCACATATTCTAAGGCTCTTCCAGGAGTATAACCAGAAAACAGAAAAGTTCAAAACCAAAGCATCCTATTAATGCTTCTTTCTATAAGCCAGCTTTCTTTTTTGTTCTCGCATGGCTGCTAGAAGTTCATTGATTCTCTAGGTTCTAAGATCAAACTTGTTCTATTCAAATGCACCCCTTCACTTCAATTGATGTCACCATAAAAAAAAAAAAAATGTAGCAGTCTCAGCAAATTACTTGAAATATCTAAGTGCATTTTTTTTTAATTTCTGAAATAAAATAACCTGGTGGGCTCCATTGTATGTCAGTCTCTACCATTAGTCCCTAAGCTGTGTCTATGGTTAGAATCTTATCAAGAAAAATCAAAGGAGTGTACTCCTGAAAAGGAAAGTAAATGTTGACAGTCACTCAAGTCAGAGAGATGAAGAAATGCCAAAAAAAAAAAAAAAAAAATAGATATCTGGAATGGACTGAATGTGTTTCCCTCAAATTCATACGTGAAGTCTTAAATTGCAGTGCAATAATATTAGAAGGTGAGATCTTTAGAAAATAAGTAAGGCATGAGGGTTAAACCTTAGTAAATGGGACTAATATCCTTATAAAAGAGATCCCAGAAAGTCTTCCTGATCCTTTTCTACCATATGCTAAGATAATGGCATCCTGCAACACCAAAGGCTTTCACCAGAACCAGCTATTCTAGCACTTAGATCTCAGACTTTCAGCCTTCAGAACTGTGAGAAGTGATTTCTGTTGCTCATAAACCACCAAGTCTACTGTACTTTTTATAGCAGCCTCTACTAAGATAGCATCCTTAAACCTGAAACACCCAATATAGGAAACACATACATACACACAAGAATATAAACATGAAAGAGAATCATCCAGTGGCCCAAACTCTCTAAGAAAATCTGAAAAATGCGGTTTTAGAAATAACTAGATTGAAAATATATTCAGAATATGGACTGAATCAGTACTCTTCTGGTAAAAATGAAGTAATGCTGAAGATTAAAAAGTGACCAGTTTGGAAGGTTTTAAGAAAAAAAATCATCCAATGATCGAACTTTGCTGGGAAGTCCAAGTACAGAGTCGGTAACTGGTAAGAATGCTCTCGTGGACCGATCATTCGTATACTTGCTACCTTACACAGATTTGACGCATTTAAAACACAGACAGTGAAATGTGCTTGGTTTGTTTAAGAACTATAGCCAAAAGAAAGAGAGGCAGAAGAACAGAAGAGCACAATTCTCACTAACGGAGCTGGCAGCAGCATTCAGCCAAGTCACGTACCAGACTCAAATCAAGTTAGATAGAAAGAAAAAAAAAAGTTAGATAGAAAAATAAAAATGTCACCAATATAACACCTTCAAAATACTATGATAAAAAGCAATATTCAAAGGCACATTTCCTCTCAAGATTACTCAGTTCATCTATAATTGCCCCTTTAGCTGATAGATGATAAAACTGGTACTGTGTTCGTCCCAACCAGTCATGTACTTTAACTTCTCTTTAAAAAATCTATATAAATAGTGAAGGCCAACAAGACTCAGATGGATTTCTACCTTTTAAATGGTAAAAACTTTAAAAAAAGTGAAACTTCTAAAACTCTCAAATGTGAGAAAAATATTGAATTCCTAGTAAACTTGTAGCTTTTATTTGGAAAAAATATTTGCTACAGAGGCAGAATTAAAAATGTAAAAGGATTTTAAAAATAAGGTTTATTTTAGAATTAGGAAAACTGTAAAATTGTAGAACTGAGAAGCCAAATATCAGATATTAAGATAGTGGATCAAACTGACAAGGTCAGAGTTTAAAGTATGCTATGATAAATAAAATTGAGACAAAGGAAGGTGATTTAAAAAAAGATAAATTTTAGTGGAAAAATTTAATAAATTCAAATTTGAAAAGAACATCACTGAAAGATCAAATATAAAAATTACATTTTGTAGAAGAATATTAAGAAATTCCTCCAAAGTGTATAAAAAATAAACAAAGATATCAATATTCAAACTAAATAAAAATAATAGAAATCTAAAAATAAAACTTTACCTACATATAATTACATTTTTCTTTTGAGGGCAGTGAACTGGTATTACGCATGCAATAATAAAGATTAAAATATTATAGAGACAAGGGGAAAATAAGCCATACAAAAACCTACCTCTCTGTGTAAAGGATCAGACTATAAAATTAAAGGTAATATTTTGAAGTGAAATATTACATCTTAAAAACAACAACAACAAAAAAATCCAAGTTAAAAATAAAATTTACTTCAAAGTTATTTGTCTGTCTGGAGGTACTCTAACAAAATGCCATAAACTGAGTGACTTAGAAAACAAATTTATTTCTCAAAGCACTGAATTCTAGAAGTTCAAGATAAGGCAGATTCAGTGCCTGCTATGGACCCACTTTCTAACTTGTAGATAGT
The DNA here is from genome assembly GCA_026018925.1 of Tupaia tana. Taxonomy (NCBI): domain Eukaryota; kingdom Metazoa; phylum Chordata; class Mammalia; order Scandentia; family Tupaiidae; genus Tupaia; species Tupaia tana. The sequence continues at coordinate 82,955,445 of JAKSZU010000005.1, forward strand.
ACCTTCTTTTAACATTTCTTTTCTTTATTCATGTTAGAGTTCATACATGTTAGGTGACAGAGAGTGAAAGATAAGCACCTTCCACACATACTGGCCAAGTTACAATCCCCTTCCACCAGTACTAAAACCCAGAATCCCATGCGTTCATGTGTGTCCACCACAGTTCAGCATGACCTGGCCAGAGATTTTATCTGTCATCACCAGCTTCTCTACAGCAGTGTGTTATCATCGTGTCATGGATGTAGCACAATGACCCACTTATGCTACATGCTCACATGATGAAAGGGTGAGCTTCTGTTTGGGTTCTATTTGATAAATGTGCTAATCTCAGTAATACAGCACTGTCTTCAAATGCCCCTTTTTCCAATGCCATCACTTTGGGAGCTAGAACAGTAATGTATGAACTTCAGAGGGGATAAAATATTCAGACCATATATACTAAAATAAGAATGTTTGAGCCTTCAGGTGGTGTGGAGTTTAAGGTGCCCGATCCTACATGACCAACTCCTAGGTTTGAGTCCTGGACCCAGCAGCTTGAATATTATGCTGACACATATGCATAGGTGCCCAAAATCCTGAGAGAAAATGGAGAAGAAATGACTGTGTCATGGCCATCCCTCTTGTGGAGAGTGATTTCTCTCTCTCTCTCTCTCTCTCATGAATACAGGACCCCTAAAGGAAAAAAAAAAAAAAAAGTTTTGGAAGATTGCCTTACCATGTAATTAATTAAATGTTAAAAGATAGGAAACATAAACTTCAACAACAGAAATTAGTCAAAACAATTGAATAACTATAATCAAGCAATTTATTTTAATATGTTTTAAGACAAGATAAGGAATTTAAATAAAACACATAGAATCAACACAAAAGCCCAATCAGTTGAAAATTTATTTTAAGATAATTACTTTAATAAGACCTCCTTTTTAATTATAACATTAAATTGGAACTCTGAACTTCAATTATATCTTAATTACTTAAAGAAAACCATAAAAACCCCTTTTAATAAGAATTTTGGATAAAGTGAAAATAAGAAAAAATTGTATTAACAAATGCTTTAACATTTATTTCAATAAAATTAATAAATTAAACATTCTCTTCAAAAAGTACCAAACAGATCACAAATCAAGAGCATCAGAAGGCATTGAGCGTGATACAACAGGAATTGGAATAGTAAAGAGAAAAATCAATATTAAGTTAATCAAAATTAGATTTATTCCTAATGCAGCACACCAAAATATATCCTTGTATGATGTTCAAAATATGTATCATTCTATTTCTAAAGATTTTTTCCATTGAGATTTTTGCCATTTTCCCTAATTATTATGATATAAGAAGTTCTATATCATATTGATTTCATGTATGAACTAACAATTTATGTAAAATACAACACAATTTAGATTTATGTCAGTCATCTGAATAGCTTTCTAAATTTTTAATAGCCTTTGAATTTCCACATGGCTATAATATTTCCGACTTATACATAGTAATATACTTCATAAGTATAGCAAGCAGGTAATAAGCACTCAGTTAATACTTGCTTATAAACATCACCATCTTCATCTTCATCGTAATTTTTTTCAAGAAACAATTCAATTTGACCCTAACAAATTTTTAATGAAAGAGAAGCCATTTTTCTTGGTTATAATCATTGATTTTTCTAGACAGACTTACTTTCATTTACGTACATTTTGAAAATCTATTGCAAAACTTTACAAAATTGAAGCAAATCTGATTTATAATAATTATAGTAGGAACATAAACCAAGGCATTGCTTTTATGGTTAATACAACAATAGAGCCTAAGGAAGTTGCCAAAATATTGAATGTTAAAGGGGTATATTCAGGGGTAAACCGAATTTTTTAAAATAATTAGTCTATGTAAATATGCCCTCTTATGAAAACGGCAAGCATTAAAACTGATAAAAGTGTTGTCAGAATAATTACAAATCCAAAGACATAAAGAATTCCTTTGGGGGAAAAAGGCAAGTGTATAAATTATCATGTAAGAATATAAACTTTTAAATGATCTGCTCACATGAGCTTTTCTCTCCCAAGAAATGAACTGCTCTGGCAATGAGTTCAGAGTCCAACAATCTGGCATATTCTTAACTATTTGAGAATTAAATCAAAGTATAAAATTTTGGCACGACTAAAAGTATTTGGGAATGGCATCTCAGTCTGAAAATCTGGCTAGTCATAGGTTATTGGAAACCATATCATAGCTAGGAAATATGGCCTCCTCCTGTATATTTAGAAATTAGATCAGAGCATAACAACTTGGCATATCCAAAATGATCTTGGAAAGTTACCATAGTAGAGTAATTTGGAATGACTTTAAGTGTCTTGAATGCCATTACTGTTCAAAGCTTGATACTGCACCAGAATCTCAAGTTTCAAAATATGTTCTATGATAACTTTTATAAATGTCCTTGTCATTTTAAGATTCTAAAATTCTAGATAATTTTATATAATCTATGAAGACTAGGATTGCTTAATTTTCCCATACTAGGAAACTTTTGATAGTAAACACACACACACACACACACACACACACACACACACACACACAGTAATCCCTGGAAGGCAGGCAAAAAATGGGACTATGAGGAATCAGGTTTTAACATGCTGAACTGGGCTAAATATACAGGTATGATGTGAGAACAGAGTAGTAAATGAGAGATGTCAATTTCAATATCAGAATAACTAACTTAAACACAAAGGAGAAATGTATTGGCTTACAACATCAGTTATTTCACTTCAACCCAGTCCCCAACAGAGAATAGTAGGGGATAGATGTAATGCTATATCTGGTATCAATCTGCATCATGGGATATAGGATCTAATTTTGTTTGCATGACAATGTATTCACTCATGTCAGGAAGCCAATTGGGTTGAAAAACTCTTTCAAACTCATTTGAATTCACATCTTTAAATCGTATAAATCTGAAAGGGGAAAAAAGAGGTATTTTACAGTTCCAATTATTTCAGTGAAAGATTATTTTGGTTCTAATTATGCCTAAATGATGGGATAACCATTTTGATCCTGCCTTAGCTACATGTCTATTCTCTTGCTGATAGTACTTAGTGTATTTTAAAAGGATGCATGAGGGGTGAAAATTAAAAGTATCTACTAAAGTGTTTATTACTTTAAAAGTAATGTGACATAGTTTAGATTACTTTTTTCTGATTTGAGAGTAAATTTTTATTTTCTCTTCTTAACATAATACTAAGAAATAGAAAGATAGTTATTACTAAAAATAAAAATTATCTATTTCTAGGGCCAGAGGGGGCTTGGTTGTTAAGTCGCTAGAAACTCCCACATGGACTACTACAATTCAAGTCCCGAACCTGGTGGTTTGTTTTCTCACTTTCCTTCTCTCTCTCTCTCTATGTGTCTCTGGTCAAATAAAGTAAATGAATGAACAAATAAAATTAAATAAATAATTCTTTCTTTAAAAATTATCTATTTCTAGATTATTTTTCATGAATATGCGAATTTGTAGATATTTTTATATAAAAAATAAAATATTCAAACTGTTTAAAGACTATTTAAATTATATTCTTTTTTATTTTTTAGAGGTTTTTGCTATAGAGCATGTGCGCTCTCGAGAAAGATAGAGAGAGACAGAGAGACAGAAAGCGAGAAATCACCCCCCAGGGGTGATGGCCATGTCGCAATCCCTTCTCCTCCATTCTCCTCTGGGTATCTTGGGTACACACGCAAATGTGCCTGGCATGAATTTAAGCCACCAGTCCGGCACTCGAACTGTGGTCGACTACCTGGGAGTCCAGTGACATAGCCATTATGCTAACTGCTGGTCCCTAAATGATATTCTTTTTATTTATTTATTTACTTTCTAGGTTTTTGCCTTAGAGCACATGCACTCACAGGGGAGAGAGAGAAAGACCAAGATAGTGAAAGGAAAAGTGAGAAATCTCCCTCCCTCCCCATCAAAGTGAGGAGGCCATGCCACAGTCCCTTCTTCTCCAGTTTTCTCCTGGGCCCCTGGGTCTGCTCATAAACACACAACTAGCTGAGTTTCAAGCCACCAGGTCCAAGACTCAAACCATGGTCAGCCATGTGGGAGTCCGGCAACACAAATACTACGCCATCTGCTGGTTCTTTGAATGATATTATGATATTTACTTTATATTTTTTATAATCTTTTATAAAATCTTATTTTGATATAAATGAATATGAAAATAGAGTTGGAAAAACTACTAGAGAATTCATGAACCCTCTGCTCAGATTCCCCCTTGAGAAATGAAGGGAATTATTAAGCTCCTGCAATCTGTAACAATTAATCAGTCTCTGGTTTCCTTGTGGCTTTTCCTTTTAGGATATTTCCGTCTTTAAAGTGTTTAGCTAGTTCATAAAAGACATCTCTATTTGGTTTTGTATGAGATTTTGTTCATCATTAAACTCACACAATAAATTAATGAAGAGGATACCAATAAGGTTATATCCTTTACCATGAACTGTGCAATATAATATGTATTAATGGTGATACTAGCCTTGATCACTTAGTTAAGGTGTTGACCACAGGTATTCTGGTGAAAATAACTTGTTTTTATTAGTAATTATACATATACTAAATACTTTTTTCTTCTGGAGAGGTTTTTGCTATAAGGGCGTGTGCACTCGCCAGACAGAGAGAGACAGAGAGACAGAAAGCGAGATATCACCCCCCCAGGGGGGATGGTCATGCCACAAACCCTTCTCCTCCATTCTCCTCTTGGGATCTTGGGCATGCACGCACACGCGCCCGGCGTGAGTTTAAGCCACCGGGTCCGGGACTTGAACCGCGGTTGACTACGTGGGAGTCCAGCAACATAGCCATTATGCTAACTGCTGGTCACCCTATACTAAATACTTTTGAGACTATTCCAATTTTTTACACTTATAAGTAGAAAGGTATTGGGGGGATATTATGTGACTATTCCGATGTTCTATTTCTTACTAAAATTCTGGTGATTAGTTTTATCCTCTTTTGGTGATTTTTGTCTATAGCAATAATTTCTGATGTGACATTTCTAGTGATAATTTTCTATTTTTCTCATTCATTATATATTAATTATTATATTTCTGTAAAGAATGGTTGCCTTTTATCTCTATTGATTTCTTTACTCTGTTATTTGTTTAAATAGCGTGAACTCATGGATATCTCTTTATGTGTTTGGGATGGGATCCCGTGCTATGCTATTTATTTTAGCTTTCAGATTGTTCAGATTTGACTTTCCTCAGCACTAGAATTAATGAATTCTTTTAGGGGCTCTGATTCTTTTAACTGAAAAATAATATTTAGAAGCCAAAATAAAGTGTATTTTTCATGATCATTGCCACTACAGTTTCATTACTTTTATTTCTTCTTAATAGATAGAGATAGGGAATATATAGTATAGATTTAAATAAACGTATGCAAACTTACACATCTACATTGCTTTATCTATATATTGGCATGTGTGTGTGTGTATATGTGTGTAAAGTATTAAATTTAGCAAGTCTATGGATGTAATGAAGTGGAAATGTAGTATCATATGTATCGATACCTCCATTAAACAAATATATATATGTAAATATGTGTATATAAATATTTATATACATTTATATGTTCCACATCTGGGTACTTGTACACCTGCATATTATGTATACATATGTGTAATTACATGTATAAATATATCCATATTCATATATGCATATGACATGTTTATATAAATAGATAAAAAATGGATGTGTGTTGTATATCTACATTTATTCTTTTTTTTTTTTTTTTTGAGACGTTTTTTGCTATAGGGTGCATGCGCTCGCCAGATAGACAGAGAGAGACGGAGAGATAGAAAGCGAGAAATCACCCCCCTGGGGGAATGGTCACGCCGCAATCCCTTCTACTCCATTCTCCTCTCGGGATCTTGGGCACGCACGCAGACGTGCCTGGCGTGAGTTTAAGCCACCGAGTCCGGGACTCGAACAGCGGTCAACTACATGGGAGTCCAGCGACATAGTCATTACGCTAACTGCTGGTCCCTTTTTAAATATATTTTTATATTTTGGTTTTTTTAAATAAATTCAAGTGCTATAATTATAAAAGAAAAATATGTTTTCCCACCATGAATATACTGTATATTAGTCTGGTTAAACTTATTATTTTACAAGTTATCATCAACAGATTATTTCTATTTTTGTGTCCCTTGATTACTTTGCTTTTTTCTTTTTCTCTTAACCATTAATTACCTTCCTCTCCCCCTCCCCCATTACCTACTCTCCTCCCATACTGTCTCTAGTATCTACTGTTGTTCTCCATGCCTTTATGTTTTCCAGTCTTTTAGTTTCTTCCATAGAGTAGAGACATTTGGTATATATTGAATGGGGACATACAATTTCTCTCTTTCATAGTTCAGCTTGCCTTGCCTCACGTAAATCCTGTTCTTTATCTATTTTGTATCAAATGCTAGGGACTTATTGTTTTCTTTTATGCAGAGTAGTATTCTATAATAAGTATGTGTCACACATTTTCAGTCCATCCATCTGTTTGTGAACTTCTGGATTGGTTCCATTTCTTAGAAACTGTGAATAATGCCACAATAAACTCACAATAAAAGTGAGTACTTTTCTTTTCTTTTCGCAATAATTATCATTTTATTATCCCAGGAACTCAGGAGTGAGTGTACAAAACTAGGTGGTACAACACAATGTGTAATTTTTTTTCTTTTTTAAAATTTTTAATTTATTATTATTTTTTACATTCAATCACTGTATATAATTACAGTATACAAGAAGAATTTTTGCAGCATGAATACACTGCATATTAGTCCAAAGATATTACCATACCCATTTTTTGTATTATTTATTATTTTTATATATTTGGTTATTATACATCATTTAGTTTGTAAAGAAATCTTACCCAACATGCTATGTGCCATACAGCAGATGAATTGAGACTACTATATATGACATCACCAACAGGTAACAAACCATATTTGTGTAACACAAACATCTTACTTTTCCATATTTTCCCAAATTTTCCTTCCTGCAATCTTCCCCTCTTCCACTCTCTTTCCAATTTGTTCCCAGTGTCCATAACAATTTTCAATCCTTTTATGTCCTCCAGTGTTTCATTCTCTACCATAGAGTGTAGACAGTCATTATATGTTAAGTGGAGACATACAATATTTCTATTTCATAGCCTGACTTGCTTCATTCAACAGTGGATTTTCCATGTTTGTCCACTTTCTGTCAAATGCCAGGGTCTTGTTGTTATCTATGGCTGAATAATATTCCATGGAGTATATGTGCCACACTTTTTCAATCCATTCATCTGTTGTAGGCATTTGGGTAGGTTCCATGTCTTAGCAACCATGAAATGCCACAATGAATGTATCTGTGAAAGCACAGAACCTCCATATTGATCTTTACAGTGACTCTACTAATTTACATTCCCACCAACAGTGTAGGAGAGTTCTCTTTTCACCACAATCTCACCATACTTATAATTTTTTATTATTTTGATATTTTCCATTCTGCCTGTGGTTAGTTGATATCTCATTGTGATCCAGATCTCATCTGGATCTTTCTTATGATAAGGAATGTTGAGCATTTTTTCATATGCTTTTGGGCTCTCCGTATGTCTTCCTTTGGGGGTTGTCTGTTCAGTCTATTTAACCTAGCTGATTATTGGGTTAATCTTTTGGGGGGTAGGAGTAAGGGGTAAGCTGCTTGAATTTCCTGTATGTTTTTGTTATCAGTTCCTTATCTGAAACATAGTGTACAAAAATATTCTCCCATTCTGAAGGTTGTCAATTCATTCTAATTATTCTTTCGATTTCTGTGCAGAAGATTTTTAACCTCATGCAGTCTCACTTATCTATTTTTTATATTATTGTTTGTGCTTTGTCTTATTTAAGCAGCCTTTATCTACTCCAATGTCTCCAAGAATTTCCTCTGTGTTCTATCCACCAATAATTTTATAGTTTGTAGGCTTAAGTTTATATCTTTGATTTCTTTTGAGTTGATTATTGTTAGTGGTGAGTGATACAGGTCCAGTTCCAACTTTCTGCAGGTTGATATCCAGTTTTTTCAACACGATTTGCTGAAGAGATTTTTTTTCTTTTTGTCCACTGGTGGACTTTGTCAAAATCAGTTGTCTGTATGTTTTGGAGGGCTTTTCTTGGGTCTCTATTCTGTTGGTCCACCTGACTATTTTTGTGCCAATATCATGTTGTTTTGATTATCAGAGCTTTGTATTATATTTTGGGGGACAGAGAGTGAGAAGCTACCAACTCTATTCTTCTTGTGTAGAATTGCTTTGGCATTATGGGGTCTTTAATGATCCCAGAAAAATTTTATGGTTGCCTTTTTTCTAAATATGTGAATAATACTTCTTGTAATTTTATTGAAACTGCATTAAATTTTAGATTAATTTGAGTAGGATCAACATTTTGATTATATTAATTCTTCCAATTCAAAAATGTGAAAATTTTTTCACATATTTATTTAATTTCAATTTTTTCTTTTTTTTAGATTTTCAGTTTACCTTGTAGATGTCTTATATTTTTTTGTGTGTGTCTAAGTTTGTGTATTATTGATGTAAAAAGTGTTATGGATTTTTGTATATTGATCCTGGATCATGACATTTCATTGTACTAATTTATCACTTCCAGGAGGTTGTGTGTGTGTGTGTGTGTGTGTGCGTATGTGTATTCTTTGGGATTTTCTCTGTGTTGAATTGTGTCATTTGCAAATAGAGATAATTTCACTTCTGTTTTCACTATTTTAATGCTGTTTATTTTATTCTTTTGTCTGATTACATTTGCTATGTCTTCATTACTATATTGAAAAGGAGTGGAGGATGTGGGCAGCTTTCTCTTGTTCCAGTTTTAAGTGGAAAAACATTCAGCTTTTTCCCATTTAGTATGTTGTTAGCTATGGGTTTTCATGTATGGGTTTTATTGTTTTGAAAATGTCTCTTCTCTGCCAATTTTGCTGACAGTCTTAATCATGGAGGATTATATCTTGTCCTTTCACAGGTCACCTTAAACTCTAGGAATTATACATAGAAAATAAAATATTATAGCTAGTCAATTTGGGGAATGAAATAAATACCTTACATCTAAAGAATCTGCAGCTACTATATTTTCATTATATCTCAGGACTTGGGATTTTATGTTAATGTAACTAAATTATAAAGTCATAAAAAATGTTTCTTAAATCTTTTTTACCCATACACCAAAGTAAATTCTCACTCAATATTTGCTCATTTTGTATCTATACATAGTAAAAATATGTTTAGATTTTATGTAATAATATATGTCTGCCATTGCCTTTGATTTTAGCTATTGCTAAAGATTGTTGTGATTTTGCTGCAATGACTAGTATCAACTGTGAAAATGGAATTTTTAAAAGTATATTTTAAACTGTAAAAGCTATACTCATATAATACGTCACTTGAAAGATTTTTAAAATCCACTACTACATAAGGAAGACAAAATTAGAATTGAAAAGAAACTGCAACTCTTAAATCTGGTAGATAATTATTTGCTTTTTTGTCAGAATTAAATTAAGTTAATAAAACTGCACAGCATGGAAACATGATAGTCATGGCTAGGCTAAAATATAAGTTAATGTCATCTGTATTTGTTCCATGCCTTATGTCATACGTACTTAAAATTTTGCTTTGAATAAGCTTAATATGGATATCAAATAAATAAATGTGAATTTATCTGAGAGTCCAGACTGTCTCTGTATATAATAGCTAGCTATTTGCAACCTGTATCTTACAGTTGTTACTAATGTCAACTACATGATCAGCATGAGAACCATATAAGTGCAAAAATTCACAATTTTGTTTATTTTCATAATATTCAATATTTCATATAACTATGAAATAATGACACCAGTGTTCTTTTAGAAATCTCTCTATTTCTTTCTCTCACACAGACACACACTCCACTAAAAATTTTTGTAGCAAAACACTGTTTTTAGCAAACTCAAGAATCTAGCATTACTTATTTCATTTAAGACATATTTTGCCTCAAAGTATTGAACTTGTCCTTTAACCAAAATATTTGTTCAAAATGAAAGCAGGTGCTTTATACCCTGCCTGTTCTCCTCTTTTCTCCATCTTCTTTACTTTCTCATTTCTTTCTTTACTTATTTATTTGCCATAGGGCACATGCACTCACCAGAGAGAAAAAGAGCGAGAAAGTGAGAATTCAACTCTCTTGGGGGGATGACCACACTGCAATTTCTTCTTCTCCATTCTCCTTTTGGGATTTGGGGCATGCATGCACAGGCACCCAGAGTGACTTTCACGTAGCCAGGTCTGGAACTTGAATTGTGGTTGGACACATGGGAGTCCAGTGCCTTCACCACATGCCACCAGCTGCTCTACATACTTTATTGTTTTTTGTTTTTGTTTTTCACCTTCCTCAGTGATTTGCTGCTAAGTATTCTTATCTGAGAACTCCTTTACTTGCACCTCTCCAGCTTTGTTACATTCTGTTACTGCAATTCCATCAAAATAAGTTTTAATTTCATTTATGATTCTATTCTGACCTACTGATTATTTAGTAGAGTGTCTTAATTAAATATATTTGATGATTTTTCTAGTTACTATTATTTTATTGATTGCTAAATTATTTTCATTTTTGTACTTGTCTGCAAATAACAACATTTGGTCATCTTTAATTCTGTTTTTGGTTTTTAGTAGTTCATAAGTTTCTTGTCTGTCAAATTTCAGCTGTATGCTAGACATGCTGGATGATGTGCTGTTGGATTGTAAAGAATCTGAACCATGTTGGCTTCATTTAAAAGGTGGTTAATTCTCTAATAATTACCAAATAAATAACTGCCAGATCTTTTTGGAATTTCATTCTATTTCACTTATTTACATAAAGATTTATTTTAAAGGAATGGTATATTTCCTTTCATTGAGTAAGTGTTACTAACTCCTAAGTTAGTCAAATGAATGACTAGATCTCGCTGAGATCTGTTTCTGATGTCTGAGCTGGGATTTCAGTACCTCTTAGTCCTTTCTTTACATTTACATCTCAGCCATGTAGCAGTTAAAATCTGCTAATTCTCAGAGTCTTCTCTTTGCCAGTGCAGCTTGGCCTTCATCTGAAGAACTACAAAGAATCTTCACAGAAAATGTCAGTCAACTGGACTGCTCAGCTCTCTTTTCTTCAAGAACCTAATTGACAAATTCGGCTATTTATTACCTGTGAATTTTAGAACCTACTTCAGGAGCTCACTAATGCTAAATATTCTTTTTGACTTTACCTCACTATGTGTGTAAAGAAGGTATATTCAGGCAGAAGCCAGGAAAAATGTGGCACTCTTTTATGCATTTATTTTTACAAGGATTATAGCCTTACAGTGTTTATTGAGCAATGCATAAAAACAGTTGCTACACATATCAGTCTAATATTATAATTTTATACAGCAAAAGAGTCATTTTGGTAATAGTTACTCAATTATGTTTGACAACATAAGTTAGTAATTACTTCACAATACCATTTGTAACAAATATTTCAACCTTTTGAAATTATGGATGTATTTTAGAATAGATCAAATTTTACAAAGTTATTCAATTTAAGAAAATCACTGGGGCCAGCAGGTTCATGGTTGTTAAAGATGTTGAATTCTCACATGGCTGACTGCAGTTTGAGTCCCAAACCTGGCAGCTTTCTTTCTCACTTTCCTTTTTTCTCTCTCTCTGTCACTCGCTGGTCAAATTTAAAAATAGTAATAATATCAAATAGAATTAAGTATTTTTAAAAGAACATTACTAATTTGATGAAAGCACAGGGTGTAATGTGGACATGGCAAAAATATCTGAATCAGATATATGAATGATTAGTGTTTGTGAAAGTCTAGTAACTTGACTAACAAAATGTATCCAGGAATTTTAGTCAGACATAAATTTGATCCCACCTCCATAGTACCTGGGTTGTTTTGTTTGTATGTTTGTCTAAATTATTCAACAGCCTCAAATCTCAGTAACCAATGGGTTAATGTGATTAATATGACTAATATTTAACAATGTTGGACTCTAGAGTGATTTCTACAATGTGGAAGTGAGTACTTACCACACTAGTTTTGGATTTAATTCATGCCAGTTATCTACAGCTACATGACTAATCCTTCTAAATCGTGATTATTGAATTTCCTGGATTCATCTCCTGCTTTCTGTGGGACAAGAATTGGTAATGGAGCTGGTTAGATGGTTTCGGTTCAAGATCTTCCATGCCTGAGTTCAAAATTAAAAGTAACTCAGTACACTCAATTAATATTCTGGTCTTTATTTTTTTAAAAATGTTATTTATATTTATTTATTTATTTTAATTAGACCAAAGAGGGACAAAGCGACAGGGAGAAGTGAGAAAGCAAGCCATCAGGTTCAGGACTCCAACCGTGGTCGGCAATCCAGCATCCTTAATCACTACACTACATGCTGGTCCCAATATCTGGTTTTAATATAGATTATTACTTATGTGGAAACAAGAACGATTTTAATTATATTTAATTATCTGATATCTGACTTAGTACTTGACTGCACAATATATTCTCTAATGTATATAAATATTTTTAATCAGTTTGTTGTATATACTAAAACTTACTCGTAAATTTATAACTGTTATGAGTATCAGCAGACTTTTCTGAAATTTTTATGTTGAAATGATAAAAATTTCAGTTGTCATTAAATATTTTTCTATGAAAATGAAAATCAACACTTGAGACCAGCAGAGAGGTGATACTCTGTGAGACCAGCATGGACTATGGACTCATCTCTGAAGATACCTAGCTATGGGTATCCCAGCACAACAGTACCCAAGATCCTTTCAACAAGACTATGCGTAGTGACAAGTAAATTTATATATAAGTATCTACTCTATAATTTGTTAATGAAATTAAAAGTGAAGAAAATGCCTAAGTAAAACCTATTTGGAAGGCCTATCTTAAATGATTCTCAAAAGGCTAGCTATGAAATATCAGTTTTTATTATAAAAAATAGCTTGGATGATGGATGGGTCAATATATCAAGGTATACTATGTCTTTATATGAAGTAAATAGCATGTGGATTTCTGGATTTACTAAAAATATGATACTTTCTTATCACAAAATTGTAATGCGTATGTGCACTTATGCGTGTGCCTATGCACATATGTGTGTACATGAATAACACTGCTTAAGGAGGACAAACATGAGTTACTACATGCCATGGAAAATAGGAGGCAGCTCTCTCCAATGAATTCTCCTAGCAACTTAACAGAACACAGTGATAGATTCCTTATCTATTTTCTGATGAATAGAGTAGGTACTATCAAATCACATAAATTTATTGACTTTGACCCAAATGCTTTATTGTCTATTTTTTAGCAAGTCTTCGAAAAACATACATGAATTTGTGTGTGTGTTAGTGTCCTCTAGAAAAATAGAACCAGTAGAAGACACAGCTGTAACTATATATAAAGATATTCATTACGAGCAATTTGTTCTCACAACTATGGTGGGTGAGAAGTCCCACAATCTGCTGCAGTGGCTCAGGTCAGTTTGAATCTGAGGGTCCGAGAACCAAGATATTAATGGCATAGTCTCCATCTGAGGGCATGTGAGGAAGACCGGTGCTCAACTCAAGCTTTCAACTGGAAGGAATGAACTGTCTATTCCTTTATCCTTCAGACTCTCAACAGAGTTAAGGAAAGCCACCTACATTAAGGGAGGGGAACCTGCTTTATGGATTTCACTGATTTAAATATTAGTTTCATCCAGAAAGACCACTGTAAGCACATCTCGAAATAATGTTTAATTTGCACTAGTGTCTCATTCAAGTTAACGCATAAAGTGCAAATTTTTGAATATTAAAATACCATTTGAGAATGCAAACTCAGAGCCTATTAATATTATTTGAAATGGAAAAAAATGACAAGTTCCTAAAACACAAATCACATAGTAAAATACTGGGTTATTGGGAAAGTCATGATGCAATTTTGCATAGAAAAACACGGAAAAATACTTCATAATTTTCCCAATAATTTAATATCTACATATAAGTTACAGACTAATGTCTAATAAAATTCTTAAGCATCATTTCCTGTCACAAGTATTCAAAATTCTTGTGAATGAGTAGATTTTCAGTAGACAACATGTCCTCTGTGACAACACGAAGGGAATTTTGTTGTAGTTCACACATATTAAAATGTCTACTAGTGGTTCTAACAATTATTATAATAAATTTAAGTTTTTTCCCTCAAAATGTTTTATTTAAAAAAATCACATAACATTTTGACATACAAGTATCAGCTTTCATTTATATAATCATATTGTGAATCATATTGTTTAGTTAAGTACACACATCATTTCTCTCCTTTTTGGCTAATATCAAGTGATGTTAAATACACTTTTTTTTTTCTAGGTAAGATAAAGTGTACATGCACTATGGCAAAAAACAAAAACAAAAAGCAAAAGAAAAAAAATTGGATTAGCACCAATCAATGTTGCAAAGAACAGTGATTGGAGAAGTTGACAACTACTGCCATTCAAGATTTTTTTAACTTATTAAGAAAGAAAGGGATGATAGAGAGGGGAGGATTTTTGTTGTCTAAGTACTTTTGCTCTCATTTGTAATCATAAAGTAACCTCTAGTAATGATCCTTTGTCCATTTTATTTATTATCTTTGAGAAAATAAGAAATGTCAAAGAATAGTTCTTTTCATACCAATCATTTTCAAATATCTGTCTTGATTTACTGTAATTCAAACACCTAATGGGACAACAGTTGTAAATTAATATTGCATTGTCTTCCCATCCTGTGACCTCCCTGAATACAGCAGACTCATCTGTGCTTATGATAAAGGACTGATTGAGGCAGCAGGTGGATCAGAACATCTGGACCCTATTAGCAGCGCTATTTGTTTTGTCTTGCTTTCTCTCTCTTTTTTTTTATTATTTATTTTTATATACATTGCATCATATTGTTTAGCTTACAAAGTGAACATTTCAATATGTGAACATTTCTCCCCAATCTAGTTGATCAAAATACTGAGTGTCTGCACTCTATGACCAAAACTGATTGATTAAAAGATACACAAACACAAGAGATGGGTGTAAATGCCAGATGTAGTGTGTGTGGAGGAGTGGGGCCTGGGGAAGGTCCTTTGGAGGAGGGGTACAGAGGCAGAGCTTTTTCTTTTGTTTATGGAAGAAATAAATGGACTTAAAAAAAGTTATGCTAAACTCTAAAATGTATAAACTTTAGTATCTAAGTAGACATTAGTTTCAAAAAGGTACTTGAGGGCTTTCTTGTGACCTGGTGATTACATAAGCTGGATCCTACTTGGTTGAAGTTCTGGTCCCAGAGGCTTGAAAAACACACTGGGAATACATGAATATGTGCTCGAAAACCCTGAAAAGAGGAAGAAATAGAGGAGAATAGATTTTGGAATGATCACTCCCTACGAGGAATGATTTCTCCATAATCTCTCTCTTACTGTCTCTCTGGCAAGTACAGCCTTCTTCTGGCCAATTTAAAACAAAAACAAAAACAAAAAGTTTGAATTACTATCACTAAGTTTAGGTTTAAGATAATTGAGGTGAGGTGGGAAAGAATTCAAAGAACAATTATATAAAAGCATGGTTCATAATATTTTAGACAGTTGAGTTTAATGAATAACTATTGTTTAAAAGGCCACAAAACTTGAAGATTTCTGAGTGAGAGAAGACAGAGAATTAAATGTATGATAGTTCACAGAGTTATTAAAAACAACAGACATTGCATACCTTAAAAGAAAATAAAAATATATTAAAGTTCAATGATTACCAATTCTACGATTTTGACAGTGATACATTTTGTTCACCTGTGCTCTAACTAGGAAATCTTGTTTTTAACTTTTCTGTGAATGTTTGGTAAAAAAAAAAAATATAAAATTAAATTAAAATAAAATAAAAAAACAATAGTGGGCAAAAATTATTCAACTTTCTTCCTGGGACTGTATTCTATTGTATTGACTCCAAAGCTATTATGCAAGACATTTTTCCAGTAATTGAAATTCCCATGATCACAGTGTAATCTATTTTATAGATGGTGTTCTTCTCTGTTTTCCTCTTTACCATTACTTCACCTGATTTTTCTTTCCATTCTCTGAGATACAAAAGTGGTCCTTGGCATTGATTTGGCCCTGCATTATATAAATGATGATGCTTTATTGAGCTCAGAGAACTATAGGGTTCCTGTTTATTTTATATATATATATATATATATATATATATATATATATATATATGTATATATGTGTGTGTGTGTGTGTGTGTGTGTATACACACACACATATTTGCACTCCTGTTATATTTGATAGGTCCAGACATTTTTTAACTTGCTTTACCTTTATTTTTATGTATCTTAATTTGACATATAAGATCTAAAATATCTTTATATACATATATTATGTATATATAAATATGCATACATATATACACATATGCATACATAAAAAATTAACCAATTTTTTTCTTTATATGCTGCATTATTTGGACTTTGATAATTTTCTTTATTTTTACATATTTGCTATATTTTAATGACTATTCAAAATTGTCTACCTAATAAGTATTTCTGCCTCAATTGTTATTGTTTTGAATTTTGAAAATGATTAATTATTTATTGTTTTATCTGTAAAATGTGCTAAAGAAAATGCTCCTTTACAAGGTTCAAGACATTACCATGAAAGTTCACTATAATAATTTTATAGAGAAATGATATACTCAGAAAAAGTCTTTTTAACTAATCTTTTCTATCTTGGAAATATAAAAATAGGACAGTGTCTTTACTCCACGTTCCATTTTTCATGTTTTAACTATTGCTACTCTTTTCTGAATGGCTTCAATTTATCTACTTTATTCTCGAAATAAAAAACTTGACTGTTATCTAATATTAAATAAAGACTTGGCATTTTTGATACTTTTAATTTGCAACAACAGTTTGCAGCACAAATTGATAAGGCAAAGATTATCTATATTAGGAACAGGTCCCAAAACTTTGCTTACTGAGCAAAGAGCCTTCGTGTTTATCTCGAAGCTATATTCATTAAATGAGGTGCCAGAGACCATAACAACTTCTTCGAGTTTGATATAGTGAAGAGAAAATGGATAGGTCATGGTAGAAAGAAGTGACAGACATTTCTGGGTTCATATATTTGCATTATTCTTTTATTTGAATAGTGAGTTAATTAATACATTTATTGTAATTCTTAGTAGATTCCATAAACTTTAAGAATGTCTTCAACATTTGATCTAGTTTATTTCTGGGTTATTGTACAAAATCATAGAATGAGTTAAGGCCTTGCATAAAAACTATTTATGGTGGAAAGTGGTCTCAGGAACCAGAAGCACAGTACAAGGAAATAATATATGAAAACAGTTCATGTAAGAGTGTATTAATCTGGGGAACCAGCAGTTAGCGTAATGGCTATGTCACTGGACTCCCACGTAGTCGACCTCAGTTCGCGTCCCGGACCCAGTGGCTTAAAACTCACGCCGGGCGCATGTGCGTGCGTGCCCAAGATCCTGAGAGGAGAATGGAGGAGAAGGGATTGCGGCGTGACCATCCCCCCTGGGGGGGTGATTTCTCGCTTTCTGTCTCTATGTCTCTCTCTTTCTGTCTGGCCAGCGCATGTGCCCTATAGTGAAAATCTCTCCAAAAAAAAAAAAAAAAAAAAAAAAGAGTGTATTAATCTGTTCAACCAGGGCACAATCCATTTAGAATCTTTGTTTATTTTTAATTGTCAGTGGGTACATGTGCTTACCAGAAAGAGAGCACCCCAAAAGGACATGATCACACCACTATTCTTTTTCCTCCATTTCTCTTTCCCATCATAATTTGGGACACTCAGGGAGATGGATCTAGCATGTTTTTCAAGCCAGAATTTGAACCATGTGGAATCTGCCTTTCCTAATCACTAAACTATGGGGCTGACCCACATTGGGACATTTTAGGAAGCCATGTATAATGAAATTTAAAATAGTCCATCTAAAGTCCAGTAGAGAGTAGTGTATTTCAAAAAATATGTATTTACTTCTTCCATGAATAAGAGACAGAGAGAGAGAGCACCCTGAACAGGGCCCTGACACTTACAAACCATGCATGGCTTTCAGTTAGCTCAAGATCAAGGGGAAATGTGTGCCCAGTGTACCAACAGGGATCTCCAGAACATAGACCTAGAACTTTTCCATGTGAGTCAGCCTCACAGTGTTGAGTTTTATCACTGCATCACTGGGTGTCAGCCCCAAGGTAAGCATGTTTAAGAGGACCCCTTACCTGTGAATCTTCCTCTTCCACTGAAGGGGCTTGAAACCTCTCACAATCCTGAATTAGGACAAGCCCAATCCCTTAGTGTTTCCCATAAGCGTGTGACTCTGAGGTGTGAGAGAAGCTCTTTGCCAAATGACTGGTCCATTTGAGGTGAATTGATCTGATATCTCAGTAGCTGGAAGTTCATTGCCGCAGTAATGTTTGAAGTAAAAGATGGCTAGGAAGACGTCAAAACTATGAAGGGATAAAACGTTGTCTCTACTTAATATTTACCCAGTGTCCTTACTTTATGACTGAAACTGATTGAATAAAGGATATAGAAACATAGTAAATGGATGTGAATACCAGATATAGTGTGTGTGAAAGAGTAGAGTCTGAGGAAGGACTTTTAGAAGAAAAATAGAGAGGCAAAGCATTAATGGGCCAAAGAAATATGGTATCATCTGTTGAAGATAATTTTACAGTTTTATCAACTGGACTAGGGAGAAATGTTCACGTATTGAAATATTTACTTTGTAAGCTAAATAATGTGATTGAATGTATAAAAGAAAATGAAATAAAAATAAAACTTAAAAAAATATTTCTTTTCACCTAAAATTTTCACAGGAATCTGTGGGTTAAAAATTTTCAGATTAATCTACCCTAACCTTTTTTATCTTGTCACAAAATCCCACTATTTTTGATGATATCTTAGACCTGGAATACACTTATTCATTCTGCACCTCTGTAGTTATTTAACCACATAATTAAATTCTGGGCCTGATTTTCAGTGCAGTGCTCTGTACTTATGGGAGATACATCTTTTTGCATGCTGTCATGGGCGTATCTCAATTTTTATAGCAATTTTTTACTTGACAACAAACCTGAACTTCCAGGTTTCCTTTTTTATGGATCCCAGGTTTTACTTTATTTTGTATTCTGTTTTTTTTTTTCTTTTTTTAAAATTTTCCGGAGGATGTGTGTATTTCTTGTAGATAGAGAAGAGGAGGAGAAAACACCCTATGTAGCAGACGGTCACAAAACATTCCCTTCTCTTTCATTTATCCCTCTTTTCAAGATTTTGGACTTGTATGTGAATGTGCCTGGCTTGTTTTTCTTTGAACCATACAATCATTCATATGTGATCCAGACACATTAACTACCACTCTACTAGAAGGCATAGTCCTCAGGTCTTTTAGCAAAAGTCAGTCAACTCAGAACCCTTGTAATTATTAACTTCCTCATGTAAGTGTTCAGGTGCCAGTGCTGTCACAAAACATAATGTTTTATTTTTCACCTGAATTTCTTTCCAATCTATAGCTAGTGTAGATTATTGTATAGGAGGCCACTGCATATCATCCATTTTCTTTTTGCAATTCATCCCAACCTACCACCAGGAAATATAGTATTAATTGTGTTTCAGTGGTGATCACCACCTTACTTACTAAAAGTAATGACTTTTTAATTAATGAGTGATACATTTCCCAAATCCCATCCTAAGGGTTTGTTTTCAAGAAATATTTTAGCCAAGAGAGTGCTAGAAAACAGAGACTGACAAAAGGTTCAAATGTAAGCTAATTTTAAGAAAAAGTGTCAGGGTTAGAGACAGAGTGACTGGAAGGAAGTAGAACAGGTGATCCCCAGATGAGTTGAACTTTTCTGTTTATACACAGACACTTATAGCAGTTTTAGTCCTAAGTGCCAAAACTTGAAAAAATCAAGCTGTTCTATAGCAGGTGATTGGATAAATATAAAGTTGTAGATTATTATTCTGGAATATTATTCAAAGCTAAATATTAATAGAAATAAACATCAAGCCAAGAAATGACATGGAGGAGCCTGAAATACATACTACATTTGCATTAAATGCATATTAAATGTAGCTTGTCTGCAAGGGCTGTATACTTCATGATTTCAGCTATATCACATTTTGAAAAAGGCAAAACTACAAGTCAGACACAAGAACAGTGATTGCTAGGGGTTACAAAGGAGAGAGACATCAATAATTGGAACATAGAGGATTTTTCACACAGTGCAACTATTCTGTATGGTACTCAAATAGCAGATAAGTATCATTACATATTTGCCATAAAGTAAACAAAACCAAGGGTAAGCACTAATATAAACTATGGGCTGTAAGTAAAAATGTTTGATGAATAATGTGGCTACATCAATTATAATAAATATATCACTGACTGAGGGATGTCAGTAGTTGGGGAGATTGTGCAAGTGTAGGGTCTGGGGAATTATCAGTACTCTACTTGATACTCAGCATTGCTGTGAATATATAAGTGCTCTGAAAAATAGTCTATTAAAAATAACAACACAGGGGACCAGCAGTTAGTGTAGTGGCTATGTCACTCGACTCCCACGTAGTCGACCGCGGTTCGTGTCCTGGACCCGGTGGCTTAAAACTCAGGCTGGGTGCGTGTATGTGAGAGCCCAAGATCCTGAGAAGAGAATGGAGGAGAAGGTATTGCAGCATCGCCATCCCCCCTGGGGGGTGATTTCTCGCTTTCTGTCTCTATGTCTCTCTGTCTGGTGAGCCACGCGTCCTATAGCAAAAACCCCTGCCCCCCCCCCAAAAAAAAAATAACAACACAAATGAATAGAAATGTAATACAAAGGTACATGATTGCATTGCAGTATGGACAACAGGGGCTTCCTTACAAATTGAGGTGTCTGCAAAGATTTGGGGATTAAAGTAAGAAATACAGGGTATAGCTTGAGAGTAGTAAGTCAATTTACACCCCCCCAAAAAAAATACCGATTGTCATTAGCCCAAGTAAATGCCTAACTTAAAAGACAAAATTGTACACAGAAAGTATCCAAGGAATTATATCTTCCCTTCTTACCTTCTTTACTTTTTTCAAGTAAGATGGCATTGATATATATTATCAGGGCCAGGCCTGGGCACTAAGTCACTGGACACCTACATGATCTACCATGGTTCAAGTGCTGGACCCAACAACTTGAAAATAACATCCGATGTGTGTCCATGCATACCCAAAATTCCAAGATGAGAATAGAGGAGAGCAGATTTTTGCTTGGACAATTCCCTTAGGGAGGTGATTTTCCACTTTTCCTGTCTCTATCTGGCAAGTACACCCAACCTATGGCCAAAAAAAAAAAAAAAAAGAACACCTTTAATACCCTTTTTTTTTATCATTTTGGAATATTTATTCAAAAGGAAGTTTTCTTAATTCAATGAGCAGCTCAACTCTTTAGCATATAACACTTTTCAAATTGTATAATTTTCTATAGTTACTTTATGGTCTTTAATCCAAGATTAATGCAAGATAATTGAAGGATATGCAGGACATGAAGATATGCAGATTATCTTCCCTATTAATAATAGTTTAAGTATTCGAGCATATAATTAATGGAATATGATTAAATCATTGAAGTAACCAAGAATATTCTGTATGAGAATAGCTCAAACTCTGGGACCAGCAGGTGGCACGGTGGTTAAGAATAGCTCAACTCCATGTAAATATCCAAGTAGTCTATAAGCTTTTTTTTTTGGAGAGGTTTTCACTATAGGGCGCGTGCGCTCGCCAGACAGAGAGACATAGAGACAGAAAGCGAGAAATCACCCCCCAGGGGGGATGGTCATGCCACAATCCCTTCTCCTCCATTCTCCTCTCAGGATCTTGGGCACGCACGCACACACGCCCGGCATGAGTTTTAAGCCACCGGGTCCGAGACGCGAACCGCGGTCGACTACGTAGGAGTCCAGCGACATAGCCATTATGCTAACTGCTGGTTCCCCTAGACTATAAGCTTTTAAGAAGATAATATTTGTAAGGTACTTCACTCTCATTATCACTTGTAATAAATGCATTCGGGTGGAATTCTTATCCTCCTTTATACGCTTCAAAGAGAAATCTGTGTTCATCAGAAAGGGCTGGTGAGGCAGAGACGTAGCTTTCCAGTAATACCATTGGTTCAGCCAAGTCACCCAAGGTGGAGGTACCAAAAGATGGCTACTAAAGAATTCAAAAATATCATGAAGAATTCAAACAGACCTTTATAGGATATTGCTTCCCTCTTGTTTGTTCTAAAATACTCCTACAAGAATGTAATAAGGCTGTTTAGTTCTAGTTATCTTACTCTTCCATTAAGATATTCATTAGAAAATAAATTTGATGACTTGTTTTTTTCACTTATCAAAATTGAAAACAAAGGGAACCAGCAGTTAGCTTAATGGCTATGTCGCTGGACTCCCACGTGGTCGACCGCGGTTCGCATCCTGGACCCGGTGGCTTAAAACTCACGCCGGGCACGTGTGCGTGCGTGCCCAAGATCCCGAGAGGAGAAT
Organism: Tupaia tana; assembly: GCA_026018925.1. Taxonomy (NCBI): domain Eukaryota; kingdom Metazoa; phylum Chordata; class Mammalia; order Scandentia; family Tupaiidae; genus Tupaia; species Tupaia tana. Next base: position 82,978,047 of record JAKSZU010000005.1, read on the forward strand.
GGAGGAGAAGGGATTGTGGTGTGACCATCCCCCCTGGGGGGTGATTTCTCGCTTTCTGTCTCTACGTCTTTCTCTGTCTGTCTGGCGAGCGCACGCGCCCTATAACGAAAAACCTTTCCCCCCCCAAAAAAAAAATGAAAACAAAAGTAAAAGATATTTAGAGAGAGCTATAGATACGTAGATATTTCCACTTACATTTCTTTGGCAGGAACTGGGTCTCCTAGTAAAATCAAAATCAATCACGGAAAAGAGTATGTTTTAGATAGTTTAAGAGCAGTCTAAAGAATGTGACATTGATTTTGGAATTGAGAGTTCCTTCAAAGCTGCAAGGCCTGGGGGAGACTGCTAATTGAAGCAGGAAGGACCTTGATCAGAGTACATGCAGAAGTATAAAGAGCTTGAGGACCTTGTCAGTAGTGGATTAAAGAAGTAAGAGAAAAATGGAAGCTGCTCGGGGACCTATATTACAGTTTCAAATATGCAGTTAGCCTGTCATCTGTGATAACGTGGAAAACAGAAATTATACCTAATAATTTGTTGATCTTACTTAAGGAGGCTGCAAGGCAGAATGTTGAGGCTACCATCCAAAGGATTTTATGACCAAAAGACTAAGGCAATAGGTTCACTAAGGAATGAATTATTCTGCTTTGGAGTGGAATTTGCAGGCCATGTAAAGTACTCAGAATAACCTTCTAGCCAGCCCAGAATTCTCAGAGTAAGCAGGAACATTAATACAAAGATCAAAGTCAGTGTGGGATCTTCTTTTTTTTTTTTTTTTTTTTTGGAGAGGTTTTTGCTAAAGGGGCGCGTGCGCTCGCCAGACAGACAGAGAGAGACAGAGAGATAGAAAGCAGGAAATCACCCCCCAGGAGGGATGGCCACGCCGCAATCCCATCTCCTCCATTCTCCTCTCGGGATCCTGGGCACACACGCACATGCGCCCGGCGTGAGTTTAAGCCGCCGGGTCCGGGACTCGAACCGCGGTCGACTAAGTGGGAGTCCAGCGACATAGCCATTACGCTAACTGCTGGTCCCACAGTGTGGGATCTTCTAATCCTTTGATGAAACCAGAGAGTTTAAACCAGTGACTCACAGACATTTACACTTTGACAAGAATCCTTCAGTGGACCTTAAACATATGTCTTCAAGATTGTTTCTCACTATCAGTGGGAAGTATAAGAATCTTTAAAACATTGTCCCACCACAGGCTCTTCCAGAATCTAAAACAGAAAAGAATTTGTTTCAAATACAGATTTTTTTTCAAATGGAATGTACTCCCAAACAATGTATAAACATCCCACACTTTTTAAAACGTTTATAGGGACCAGCAGTTAGCTTAATGGCTATGTCGCTGGACTCCCACGTGGTCGACCGCGGTTCGCATCCTGGACCCGGTGGCTTAAAACTCACGCCGGGCGCGTGTGCGTGCGTGCCCAAGATCCCGAGAGGAGAATGGAGGAGAAGGGATTGTGGCGTGGCCATCCCCTCTGGGGGGTGATTTCTCGCTTTCTGTCTCTCTGTCTCTCTGTCTGTCTGGCGAGCGCACGCGCCCTATAGCAAAAAAAAAAAAAAAAAAAAAAAAAAAATTATATTTTTTTTTCTTTCAAGAGAAAGAGAGAAACAAGCATCTCCAACAAGATCTTTATACTGCTCTCCACTCAGCCAGCCCACATGACAATTATGCCTGCACACAGGCCCAGCGTATGAGAAAGGTCTTAGGATGCAAACATAGCACCTTCCCATGTGGGTCCAGTTACATAAGTACTGCCTCCCATCCCATTCACATTTTCTAAGGTGTTTTTTTTGTTTTGTTTTTAAATTTTATTTTTGTTTTTCTTGATGAAGTACCTACACTTCAATATATAAAGTCATAATTTGGGTAGAACTGATATTTTTATTATATTGATTCATTCTTCTAATCCAGGAACATGGAATGTCTTTCCACTTTTAAGTATCATGCTCAGTTTCTTTTTAAAATTTTAATATCTTTCTGTGAAGAGGTCTTTCACCGCTTTGATTAGTATTATGTCTAAGAATTATATCTTTTTTGTGGCTGTTATAAATGGGATTGCTTCTTCATTTCTACCTATGAAAAATAGTCTGTCAGAAAGACACTTGCACATCCATGTTCACTGCGTATTATTCAGAATTGCTAAGACATGGAATCAACCCAAGTAGCCTAGATGGAATAATTGGATTGAAAAGATATGGCATATGTACATCATGGAATATCACTCTGCCATAGAAACAATGAGATACTCTTATTTCTTACAAACTAGATGGACATATGGAGGATTTAATGCTAAACAAAGGAAATCAAACTATGAAAGACAGTGTGTGTCCCCCACTCAACATAAACTGTCTGTACTTCTTTATAGAAACTGATAGGCCTGGAAATATAATAGTAGAGAAGACAAATGTGGACACCATACATCATAGACAGGGTAGGGGTGGATAGTGGAGGAACAGGAGAAGCTTACAAAGGCAGTACTTAACAGATATAATGTAGTGTTCTCCAGTGGAAAACATGTATATAGTAATAGCCTTGATTTGATGGTAATATAGATTAAAACGTATCATATTAATTGAGAATCATGGTATATTTTGAACAAATATAAAAATTAAAGTGTTTGTTTTAACCATAAAAATGCTTCACTTTGGGACCCGCAGTTAGCGTAATGGCTATGTCGCTGGACTCCCACGTAGTCGACCGCGGTTCGAGTCCCAGACCCAGCGGCTTAAACTCACGCCGGGCACGTGTGCATATGTGCCCAGGATCCCGAGAGGAGAATGGAGGAGAAGGGATTGCGGCGTGGCCATCCCCCCTGGGGGGTGATTTCCTGCTTTCTATCTCTCTGTCTCTCTCTGTCTGTCTGGCGAACGCACGCGCCCTATAGCAAAATCCTCTCCAAAAAAAAATAAAGAAAAAAAAATGCTTCACTTATAGATTGATTTATATGTTTACTAAAAATGCATATAAATTCACTCTTTCCATCTGACAAAAATTGAAACAATTTAGACTTTAGAATATTTTATTTAGCAAGCAATTGTACAGTAAATGTGGCAAAATTGAAGAAAGATCATTAATCAGATACTACCATGGAAAAGAAATTTTCCTTAATTGCCTTTTTAATTATTTTTTTTAACCTGAGTTTTATGGCTAATACATGGTACCTAGAAATATGAAGGTCATATAGGAGATATAAGTCTTGAAATATGTAGTGCCAGATGCCAGAATGCAGAAAATCCATGTAGTCATTCAGATGTGTAAAACTACAAGCCAAGTTTTAGTTCTTATCAATGCCTAGTCAAAATTAATGTCTTCACCTGTCAGGAATATACTCGTTTATGCAGTGCACACAAGTGTATTTGCTCCACACTTATTCCTATGTGAATTGTGAAAAACCAAGTTTACTAGAAATCATAAGTGTATATGGCAGTAATACAAGCAGCAAGTACATCTGTGTGTGCAGTAGAACCTCAATGAATCTCTGCATTCTGGGCCTGCTGGTTCTGACATCATATCCTAAACAGTAAAATGGGCCAAAGAAATATGTTCTCCAGGGAAAAAACTTAAAATAGTTATCGATTTTCAAAATATATTATACTCATCCCTTTGAAATTTTATCTAGTCTCAGAGCTGAAACTGTATGGTCAAAAGGCAACGTGGAACCAGCAGTTAGTGTAATGGCTGTGTCGCTGGATTCCCACGTCGTCGACCGCAGTTCGAGTCCCGGACCCGGTGGCTTAAACTCATGCCGGGTGCGTGTGCGTGCGTGTGAGCCCAAGATCCTGAGAGGAGAATGGAGGAGAAGGGATTGCGGCGTGGCCATCCCCTATGGGGGGGGGGGGGGGGGGTGATTTCTCGCTTTCTATTTCTCTGTCTCTGTCTGGCGAGCGCACGCGCCCTATAGCAAAAACCTCTCAAAAAAAAACACAAAAAAACAAAAAACAAAAAACAAAAACAAAAGGCAACACAAGTGGTATTTTGGAGCAGCCAAAGTTTCGCAACCACTCTGACCCCTATCCACATCTTTCTGCTCTACATTTCCGCCTGAGTACCTGCTAGTCAGCATAAATTTAACGTGCCTCAAACTGAATTCCTGATCTTTTCTACAAAACTTACTCTTTCTACAGATACCTAGCCCCATTTAAAGCAATTCCATACTTGCTGTTTTTGCCTTTGACTTTGCTTCACTCATGCTCTTTTTGCAGCATCTCAAACACACCAGAAATGTTTCCTCGGAATTGTGGTATTTGTACTCTCTTTGCTTCAAATTGTCTTCCCCCAAATATACAGATGACTCAATGCCACAAAAATTCAGTTATTTCTTCAAAAGTTATCCCCTTGAGTCAACAGGTGGACTTCCATATGTTCAACTGCAGTTCAAGTCCCAGACCTGGTGACTTGCTGTCTCACTCTATGTCTGTCTACTGCTCTCTGGTGAGCACAGGTACCCTGTAGCAAACTTTAATGAATGAATGAATTAATTTATTTTAAAAAGTCATGCTTTGGCCGCCCGGTGGCGTGGTGGTTAAGAGCGCCAGACTCCCACATGGCCGAATGTGGTTTGAATCCTAGACCTGGCAGCTTGCTTTCTCACCTTTTCTCTTGCTCTCTCACTCTTACCCTCTCTGGTCAAATTGAAATCAATCGATAAATAAATAAAGCTAAATAAAAGAAGTCTTTAAAAAAATAAAAATAAATAAAAAGTCATGCTTTAATGAAGCCTTGCTTCAGTACTTAAAGTCGAACATTCCACCCCGATAGCACTTAAATCTTTTTTATTATCTAATTTCTTCATACAGATTATACATTATTTTGTTGATATGGTATATTTTGCTTTATATATAGTATGTCTCCTGACATAAGATTTAAAATATTTTTCTTTTTTTTAATTGCCATAAAATGCAGGTTAAGTGTATCTCTTTCTCTTTCCCTCTATCTCTCTCTCTCTTTACTAGAGTAAATAAAAAAACTTTTAAAAAAATACTAATATGTTTCCAAGAATCAGACCTCAGCTCTATTAATTATCTTTTCATTTCTATGTATTTTAATTGTATCTACTGATATCTGTATAATTTCATTTCTTTCTTTATCTTTCTGTTTATTTTTCTTCCGTCAAGTTTTAACTTGAATGTTTTAGTTCACTGACTTTCAATGTCTTCTTTTGTATGAAATTATTTCCTTTGAGCTTTAGCTGTGTATTTGAGCTATCTATGGATAATATCATACCTCGGAGTTTATGATGTGATCATATCATACCTTTGAGTTTAACCCAACATTTAGTGACTTAGCACAACGAACATGCACAGCCACAGTGGTGTACGTATTGGGGTGCCACTGTACAATGCTGGAGCCAGATGGAAAGGCCTGGGGTTGGATCCTGGATCAAGTTGAACACACAAGGTGTGCCTATGAATGTGCCTGTGGTACCGGCTTGCTGGAAAGCTAGGGAAAGGATCATGCCATGTCAAGACCCTGTTTAAGATTCTCCATCTCCTTTCCTTATGGAAAAGGTAAATAATTAAACTTACAGAAAACAAGTCATCTTGAAGTTTTTATGTATCAGGAACGTCAAATTTCTATGTAGTTTAGATAGTTCAAGTTGCTGGCCAGGGCCTCCCTCTCCCCTAAAATCATGAATGGGAAAAATCTGCTTAGAAGCCCAATAATGTAGCTGCTGGAAAATCCAGCTCTCTGTGGAATGTTGGACAATGAGCCTCAGTTTTTGATAATTCGGCTCTGCCGAGAGCAACATACAATAGGGCAGCCTGCTTCAGCCGAGTAAGCAAGCAAGAGAAGACAAGACCGAAGTCATGTTTTCTATTTTTAATTTAATCCCCTAATTAATAACACTTTTGCCATAGGTTATTACTTAGAAGTGAGTCATTAGGTCTAACAAATACTCAGGATAGGTTAATATGCAATATCGTGAACACTAGGAGGTTGGGCCCATTGTGGCCATTTGCGGAAGTCCCTACAATACTGTGTTTCTTTAATTTTGATGAGTACTCTTCAACTGGCATTCAGCCTTCAGTATCTCCTAATAGGCCTGAGAATTATATTTATTTCAAAGATGATTTGCTTATGCGTTTTTTTTTAACCTTGAATACATAATTTTTTTAAAAAATCTATTATTTGCTTATTAGCTCTATTTTTCTAACTTTATAATCTATCAAACCCTGACCTCAAAATTGTTTGGGGTTTTTGTTCTCCATTTCTATGTTCCCCTCTCATTCAGCATATGTTTTTATGTAGCAGTTATATTGATTAAATGTATTTTACACTGTTTTACCTGATGGATTTATGTGATATTATAACCCTCTTTATTTTAAAATGATACTAATAAATCTAAATCACTGCAATAAAGTTAAATAACTCTTTATAATCCTTAAACATTGAACACTTTGAAAGAAAAACCCTTACAAAATGCTTCAATAGTTTTGAATTGCCTTGTGTAATAGGAAGTGATTTAAAATAACTAGAGTACTGTATGTCTTCTAAATGTTTCAGTTTAGAATTGTATAAAGGAGCATTTGAGAATGTATTCATTACAGAGCCAATATTACACAAATAATTTCAGATGTGATCCTGAAGCCTAAACAAAAATCAAAGAATAAATGTACTTATTTTGAAAATCTCTTTAACATTTAATATAATAGAGAGAATTTTCCAGTCATCCAGTAATAGAAAAAAAATTTGCAACAATTTCTCCAATTTTTTTGAACATGTTTGTATTGCCATATCATGAGAGATAAAAAGTAGTTTAACATGGTAATTTCTAGAGAAGACTTTTGACATTTAAATTTAAATACATGAAACAATTTCTAAAAAGCATTGCCTTTATTTGGGAAGTAGCTTGGTATTAATTCCATTTGGACTGAAGGCTAGACTGACCCACTCAGATGTAGGATTTAAGACGCCATTTTAACTGGTTCAACTGACCATTTGTATCCAAAAGTATCACTTGGGAATTTTTTAATGCTCCCTATAAAATGAGTTATTGTAATTACCAAATATCAATTTTGCATTTTTGTTCCCAAGCATTACTTTGTGCAATGCAGCATAAAGTTTAATAAAAGAAAAAAGAAAAAAAATTCTATGGATTTTGAAAAAGTAAGCTTGCAATGATTTTGTTAATGGCAGTATTTTTAGCATATCTGTTATCTACCCACTTCTATATTCCTGAAAGGGTTCGCAAGCAATTTCAAAGAACAATGCAGGAGGAGATCCTATGAGTCTTTTACTCAGTTTTCTCCAATGCAAAACATTTTGCGAAACTATAGCTCATGGGCTACTACAATCAGAATACTGACATTGATGTAGTCAAGATACAGAGCATCTCCTTTAGTACAAGAATATTTCATAATGCCTTTTTCTTTTTTAAGATTTTTTTCACACATTCACCAGAGAGAGATAAAAAGAGAAATCACCCTCCTGAGGAATGGCCACACTACCATCCCTTCTCTATTTTCCTCTAGGGATTTCGGGCACTCAACACTTGCACTCAGCATGATTTCCTTTTCCTTGTTTGTTTGTTTGTTTGGGTTTAATTAATGTGATTTCTTCCTAAGCAAGAATTTGAATGATGTAGGCCAAGCTACTGGTCTCAGACTCAAATCATTGTCGACCATGCGGGAATCTAGCACCTTCACCACCACTCTATATGCTACACCCATATGGCCTTTCTATAGACATACCACTTCTATCCCACCCCGACACCTGAAAACAATTAATCTGTTATCTATTTCTATGATTCTGTCATTTCAAGAATATTGTGTAAATGAAATCATAGTTTATAATCTTTATGACTGTCTTTTTTTCACTCAGCATAATGCTCTAGAGATTCATCCAGGTTGTGGTATGTACTAATATTCTATTTATTTGTGTCATTGAGGTTGTTTTTTTATTTTTCTCTCTCTCTGTTTTTGCTATAGGGTGCATGCGCTCACCAGAAAGAGAGAGAGGCAGAGAGACAAAGTGAGAAATTATCCCCCAGAGGGGATAGCCACGCCGCAATCCCTTCTTCTCCTTTCTCCTCTCAGAATCGTGGGCATACACGCACGCGTGCCCGGTGTGAGTTTAAGCCATTGGGTCCAAGACTTGAACTGCAGTTGAGTACATGGGAGTTCAGTGACATAGCCATTACGCTAACAGCTGGTCCTTACTGTTTCCTCCTTTCAAGATTTTGGGCATGCACACAAATATACCTGATTTTTTTTTTTTTTTTTCAAGCCACTGGGTATGGTACTTGAACCTCATAGTTGGTTATAGGATATCCAGTTGCCTTAACTAACATTGGGCCACCAGCTGGCCTGGTAGATGCTCTTTGATTATTTCTCTATTTCTATGTCTTTCATGAATGCCTACTTAGTCTAATATGTTAAATGCTTTTTCTAAATCAACCAACATGATTATGCATGCTTTTTTCATTTTCATGTTACTATGGTGGGTTACATTGATTAGTACTTTTAATATTGAGTCAGCCTTATAGTCCTGGAATAAACTCCATTTCATCCTACTTGGTTAAGGAATATACTTACATTGGTATATTGCTGAATCATATTTGCTAATATTTTGTTAAGTACCTTTGCATCCATATTCATGTGAAGTATTGTGTAGTTTTCTCCTTTAGTGCTTTCTTAGTTTTATTTTCTTTGTATAAAGATGTCACAAAACTCATATAGTTAGGAAGTTCACTTGGAAAACTTCCCTCTCCACCACCAGAAGGTATTGTGTAGAATTGGAAGAAATTTTTCTTCTTTTTAAAAAATTATTTATGTAGGGACCAGCAGATGGCATAATGGTTATATTGCTGCACCCCCACATAGTCCATGTGGTTTGAATCCCAGACCCGGGAGCTTACGTGCCCAAAATCTGAAGAAGAGAACAGAGAAGGGATTAAAATATGGCTATCTCCCTGGAGTTGTGATTTCTTGCATTCTGTCTCTCCAGCAAGTGCATGTGCCCCATAGCAAAAACTTCTCAAAAAAAAAAGTTATATATTTAATTTAATTTGTTACTATCATTTAACTTTCTATAGGGCATCTATGCTTACCAGAAAGAAGAGAGGGAGAGAGAGAGAGAGAAAATGAGTAAGTGAGAAAGCAATCTACCAGGTCAGGGGCTCAAAGTGTGGTTGTCCATGTCCTGTCATTACATAGTGTCATTCCTTGGTAGTTTTCTTTGCTACTACTTTTATTTGTTAAAATTAATACAGCTACATAGTGTCGTCCTTGATTTTTATTTTTCGATCATGTATTTTCCCATTCTTTTAATTCAACCTGCTTATATGTTCATACTTTAGCTAAATTTATTGTATACTGTTTAAACGTTGATACTACATTATGAAATTTTTGTCCATTAATTGGTGTATTTGGGCTATTTATATTAAATGTAAATATTGCTATATTAGGGCTTTGGTCTAATGATTTAATTATTTTTCCTTTTTATTTTTTTGTATTTATCTCTGTTTTATTTTTCCTACCTTCCTAAGGATAACTTAAAACTATTTGGGCATATCATTTTAAATTATCTGTAATGTTCTGAGTGTGTATTTTGATAGAGAGTTTTTCAGTAATTCACAAGACACTACATTGTAGATACATGACTTATCATAGAAGACAGATAGCATGTTTTTTCTTAACTCAAGTACAGAAACCTTTCCAGGCCAGTCTGTTACAGGTGGTGAAGGTGACTGGATTCTCCCTGGCCAACCATGCAGTTTGAGTCCCCAACCTGGGGTCTTGGGAAACATACCAAGCAGTTACGTGTGCATGTGCAAAACCCTGAAAGGAGGAAGAAATGGAGAAGGAATTACAGCATGACTATTCCCTATAGGGGGTGCATTTTCACTTTTTCTCTGTCTCTCTCTAAGCATATGCCCTCTGGCAAAATTAAAAAATAAAAAGAAAAAAAAAGGCTTTCCACACTTTATATCCATTCACTTTTCACATTTATAATAGAATTTTCTTAACATTTTTCTGTATATGCTTTTGAAATCATTTCAGAAAAACCTAAGTTTGGATCAACCCACAGCCTCCTGATTAAGGCAGCTAGAGCCCAAGTGGCTCACTGCATGGTGTGAGTCCTAGACCTTGTGCTTGAGAAACACACAGGGCAAGTGTGTGTGATTCTCCAATATCCTAAAAGGAGGAAGTGAAGAAGGGAATCATACTCATGTTCATTCCCCATAGGTGGGAGGGCTTCTCTTGCTCTCTGGAGAGCACATTAGATACTCTGGCAAAATTTAAAAAAAAAAGAAAGAAAGAAAACAGCTGGAGGTTTTGCTCCAGAAGTAAAGTATAATTCAGAAATTTTAAGAAAAGAAGAAAAGTCTGGGGCCAGCAGGTGGCATGGTGGTTGGAACACTGGACTCCCACATGGTCGACTGCAGTTCCAGTCACAGACATGGTAGCTTGCTTTCTCGCCTTCCCCCCCCCCCCCCCGTCTCTAACTCATAAGCACACAAGCCCCTATAAAACATTTTTTAAAATAACAATAATAAATGCATATATTTTTAAAAAGAGAAGAAAAGTTTACTGTACTTGCTGACATTTTCTTACTTTAGTATTTCTTCCTAATATTATAAAGTCATTTCTTTTTCATTTTTTTAAAAATAATCATTTTTAAATTTATTTGCATTTATTTATTTATTTTAATTTGACCAGAGAGAGACAGAATGAGCAAGAGAGATAAGGAAAGTAAGAATGCAAACCACAAGGTCTGGGACTTGAACCACCATTGGCCATGTGAGAGTACAAGACCCTTAAACACCATTCACCTGCTGACCCCATAAGGTCATTTCTTTTGTTTCTCTTCAGTTTAGGAAACTTTTGTTTTATTTTTGCCCTAAGTTTTATGTAGGTTTGTATGACTTATGTTAAAAGACATTTAGTGTTGGGACCAGCAGTTAATGTAATGGCTATGTCGCTGGATTCCCATGTAGTGAACCGAGGTTCACATCCCGGACCGGAGGCTTAAAACTCATACAGGGTGCGTGTGCGTGCGTGCCCAAGATCCCGAGAGGAGAATGGAGGAGAAGGGATTGCGGCGTGGCCATCCCCCCTGGGGGGTGATTTCTCACTGTCTTTCTGTCTCTCTCTGTCTGTCTGGTGAGCACACACGCCCTATATATAAAACCTCAAAAAAAAAGATATTTATTGTTGTTAATAATACTAAAACTCAGGAAATTTTCAAAGATATAATAATAGAATAAAATGTAACAGGATGAATAACATGTCCTTATAGAATGAATTCTAAAGCCTGACACATTATAATAGTAGCATTTACAGAAAGAATAACAGAATATGGAAACATAAAACTTGTAATAACATAATATATTTTTAAAAGTTCCTAAGAAGAAGAGCTATGGGTTTCCAGATTGATAATATCCATCAGAAACTTGAACACTGCAGGAAAAAAAACACACATTCCAAGAATTGTACAGTGTATGAATGCTTTAAAAAAATAACATAACTACTGAGATATCTATTGATTGGGACCAGAAGATGGCATAATGGTTACATCATTGATCCTCCACATGGTTAACCACGGTTCAAGTCTCTGACCCAGTGGCCTGAAACTTATGCCGGGTGAGTGTGCATGCATGCATGCACAAAAACCTGAGAGGAGACTAGAGAAGAAATTACAGAACATCCATCCTCTTGGGGGTTGATTTTTTGCTTTCTGTCTCTCTGTCTCTCGTACCCCATATAGCAACAAACAAACAAACAACAACAACAACAACAACAAAAAAAAAAAAACCCAGACTGCATTCATTGTATGAGTCCTAGACCTTGTGTTTCAAAAACACACAGGCAAGTGTATGTGAATCCCCAAAATTCTAAAATAAAGAAAAGAATAAACCTCTCTCTTAAAAAAGGAAAAAATTAGGAATCAAAATTAAAAAAAAAATAATATCAGACTTTTGACATAGTGAGAAGATCCTACAAGTGTTCAGAAATCAGAAGTGGGTAGAGTGGGGAGCAAAAACAAAACACAGGTATCAAAGATAAGATATTGTAAATTGTGTTGGTATATTTATCAAAACAGGATGTTACGAAGAAAGGAAAAGCAGAGTTTGCATAGAACATAGTGAGTGACTTATTCCTACCTAGAATCTATACTCTGCCAAATCATAAAAATGTGGGGACATGAGAGTAAAGAATTTTCACAGGTAAGTATTTAGAAAACTTAAATTAAAATGTAAAAAAATTTCTTAAGAAAGTCATAGGAGATATATACCAGTAAACTATGGGAATGTAAAGAGAATGAAAACTCGCCTGATCCTGGAAGAGTCTGTTTTTCTCAGTCACAATGAAGAGAAATTACAAGAAGGCACTTTGCCAGAAAAATTAGAGAACAACCTGCCTAAAGGATAGAATGTTCTAATTGTAAATATTTCAAAATAAAACCTTCAGGAGCTTTTACAATCATGAAATCAGAGGCCCTCAGTAGCAGATAGCTAGCAGAAATGTTTATGACACATCAAAACACAAATATACCCTGAAAAAGGTGACATCTTGGAAAAGATTGTTATTATTTTGTATCATAAAAAATAGTGGGTTGATGAGTATCAGAGATTTTCAAGGACTTGCCCTATGGTAAGTAACAGGCAGATCTCCTATAATTCAATCCTAACCAGAAAGAACTAACATTTAATTACTGTTCTACTACCATGGTTTAGTGAATTACTTCTTTTGTGTCTTTTCTTTAGACATTAAATAAGAAAGTATTTATTTTTTAAAAAAAGTTGAGATAGTGATTAGTTCTAATAATGTAGTACAAATGAAAAAATAATCCAAACTTGAGACCAGCAGTTAGCATAACGGCTATGTCGCTGGACTCCCATTTAGTCGAACATGGTTCAAATCCCAGACCCGGGGCTTATACTCACGCCAGGCGCGTGTGCGTGTGTGCCCAAGATCCCAAGAGGAGAATGGAGGAGAAGCAATTGTGGCGTGGCCAACACCCCTGGGGAGTGATTTCTCACTTTCTGTCTCTCTGTCTTCTCTGTCTTTCTGGCGAGCACACGTGCCCTATAGCAAAAACCTCTCAAAAAAATAAAATAAAATAAAGTAATAGTCCAAACTTAGTGCTTAGTAGTACCAATATTTTAATTATTATTATTATTTTACCTTGACAAAATTTGGACAGGAGTTGAATATCTCTGTGTAGTTTCTAATGCTACAGAAGCAAGATTGATTTTAAATTAATCATTAAATTAGTTTGACAAGGTAATATTAAAATAGGCATAATTTTGTTCTAGGAATTATGCTACACGTGAACCATGATGGTTAATTTTATAAGTCAATTTGGCTAGGCCAAAGTACCCAGATATGAGGTCAAACATTTTTCTAGGTATTTCTCCCAGAATATTCTTGAATGAGATTAACTTTTAAATGAGTGGACTTGGAGTAAAGCAGATTGCCCTCCCTAAAGTGGAGGGTCTCATTGAATTAGTTGAAGATATGAATAAAATAAAAATCTGACCTCCTAAGGCAAAAGGAAATTCTGCTGGCACATTGTCTTCAGAATTCACCTGCCACATTGGCTCTATCTGCGTCTCTAGACTCACTGCCCCGAGACCCAAGCAGCACTTGGTTGCTGTGATTCCAACCTACTGACGTCCCACCAGGTTCTGGACTCACCAAACATCAACAATGGTATGAGACAATTTCTTAAAATGTATGTATGTATGTATGTATGCATGTATGTATGTATGTATTTGTAATAAAGATTTTTGCTATAGATGTATGCTCACCAGAGAGAGAGAAAGCAAGAAATCACCCCTCAGGGAGGATTGTCATACTACAATCCCTTCTCCTCTATTCTCCTCTGAGGATTTGGGGCATGGACACACATGCACTTGGTATGAGTTTCAAACCTCCAGTTCTGAGACTCGAACCATAGTCTACTACAAGGAAATCCAAGACCTTAACCACCAAGCCACCTGCTCTCCCCCAAATCAATGTAGTTATATACCAGTGTATTACCTATTATGTATCACTATTTTTAAAAATATCTAATATTGTGATTTAGAATGTTCAATTTAAAAGAGAATGTTCTACACCATCATATGTTTTTAACTAAAAATATAATACGATGAAATTTATTATAAATTGCTTTCATGTCAAATGGAAACTAAAAATATTAATTTTACTTCCTTGGAGAATTTTTTGACAAAATTGTAATGCTCTGAGAGAAACCAAAATTAGAGCAAAATCTTAAATATAGCTTTGCATTGTTGACCAATTACTACAGTTTTACTTTATCAAAGGGAAAGAAATACCCTGAAACTATCTAATTTTAAAATGCCAAAGCAGAATAGTATGAAACCAAATGTAGCCTTTGTGTAATGATGAAAGCTTTAAAGCTCCTTCCTTAATTGTGATAATTTGGAACAAATTAGGGAGTCTTGCAGTGAGCAATAGGGTAGTCACAGGGTTCTTAGGAGCACTAAATCAACATCCAGGGAAACTTGCTGACTAGGACTCAACTCTAACATGGTTTAGTTAGCAGCAGGTCAACCTAAAATAAAGTTTTTTCTTCCTATTACCTCACAGAATGATTTTCTTTGCTTTTATAAGTATTATCGTTGGAATTTTATTTCAACAAATCAAGTACAACCTATAGACTGACATTGTGATGTCACTAAACCTTAATATCATTTCTGTATTTTTCTCTGTTAAGATATGTTACTGTATTTATTGGCTCAGCTTATTTCCAATGTAATTGTGAGAGTCTGGTATTTGGAGTTACTTGGATCTATACTGTTACAATTTGTTCTAAAAAATAAAAAGCATGTGATAATAATAAATCACTATAGTTCATTAAAGGGTCAAGGATTCTGAAAGGTGGCATAGCAGATGGAATTCCCACTAGATATCTTACAGAAAATGCTGTAATAACAGACAGTGTGAGGTTCTATTTACATGAATATCTCAAAAGTGATTTGCTTAAAGACATGTATTTCTATAAAATCACTCAGGTATCATACAGCTTCACTTACTTTTTTCGTTGAGCTGGTTATTGTAAAGTAAGGTAACCATTCTATAAATCTGAGACAACTCAGTATAACCTGCTAGTTGAACACATTTATGAATGTTCTTTCCTTTCTGTCATTGACAAATTATAAAAATATAATAAGAAAGCTATAAAACAATGCAAAGAATTAGCTCAGTACAAAGCAGATTAACGCATAATAAGTAAACTTTCAAAAATTATAGTTTGAATGTATCAAATCAGCTTATATTGAATCTTTTCTGAAAAGATCACTTTCTCATGGTATCCCATTACTTAAAATTTCTTGGTTAAAAATAAAAAAGAAGGGAAAAGGTTTTCATGATAGTATTAAGTGGTCTCTATGTTTAACATGTTAACCAAAGATATTTTTTTCCTTCTCAAGCAAAGGGGGGATGTTCTTTGTGGTCAATGATCACTTTTGAATTGAATCATTTTGAAAAATTGGTGAAATTGATCAATCCTGATTTGCTGATATTAGAAACCCAAAGTGTATTTGGGAATATAAAACCGCTTATTATTGTCCTTATTATTTTGATGTTATCAAACAATAAGCTTACTGTCTAACACACATAGAAGCCATGTCTCTATGTCACTGGCTTTTAGAAAGCAAATTTATTGTGACATTCATCTCCAAGGAAACAGGAAGCTAGCTCAAATCTATCTCCCCAAGCTTAGGTCTGGGTGAGTTTTTTTTGAGAGGTTTTTCGCTATAGGGTGTGTGCGCTCACCAGACAGACAGAGAGAGACATAGAGACAGAAAGCGAGAAATCACCCCCCAGGGGGGATGGTCACACGGCAATCTCTTCTCCTCCATTCTCCTCTCGGGATCTTGGGCACGCACGCACACGCGCCCGGCGTGAGTTTTAAGCCACCGGGTCCGGGACGCAAACTGCAGTAGACTATGTGGGAGTCCAGCAACATAGCCATTACGCTAACTGCTGGTTCCCAGGTCTGGGTGAGTTTTAAGAAGTGGGACAGAGTAGAAGGGTTGTAAGATAAGAGAAAAGGAATTTTTATCAATATCTATAAGAGGAATGTTGGGGCATACACAGTGCTTGCACAATGATATATGTCACATACTCACTTTGGAGTGGGGACTTGACATTTAAATGTAAGGCTATTTAGCTCTCTACATCAGAAGGTGAGTCTTAGGTCACAAAAATGTCCACTTAACAGCTTCTATAAATTGGCTGGAAGCAGCTTAAAGGACAAAGCCTCTTCCTGTTCTAATTGGAGAAGGACATTTATGTAATCGAGCGTCTATCCAGGGAGTTTCTTTATATACCACTTGGCCAGTTGGAGATTAACATCAAAGCACCTTGACTGTGGAAGAAATTCTTTACCTTTACTGCATCTTGAGGACTAGTTTTCTTTCTGTGCATGCTCGGCCAATAAAATAGATTGAAATTGTTTAATGATAGCAATCTTTGAGGAGGCAAACAGGCTTAGACTGATCCTTACTTTATGTGCACATTCAATTATGTATATATATTTTCAAATACGTATTTTTGTGATGTCTCAGACATTTTATTTGATGTCTGTATGTACTACTCATTTTATCTTAGCTATACAAATTTTCTATTAAAGAATGAATATATATTAAGGGGACCAGCAGTTAGCGTAATGACTATGTCGTTGGACTCCCATGTAGTTGACCGTGGTTCAAGTCCCGGACCCAGTGGCTTAAAACTCATGCCGGGCGCGTGTGCGTGCGTGCCCAAGATCCCGAGAGGAGAATGGAGGAGAAGGGATTGCGGCATGGCCATCCCCCCCAGGGGGTGATTTCTCGCTTTCTTTCTCTCTGTCGGTCTGGCGAGCGCATGCACCCTATGGTAAAAACCTCTCAAAAAAAAAAAAAAAAAGAATAAATACATATGAAGGTCAAATAAAAGTGATAATTCAAATGCTGACTTGTGCAATATCTAGATTGTTTTATTATGTTAATGCATTTACTATTTGAAAAAAAATGGAAACTTTTTAACCAAATTTCCGGCTATGTAATATATAATTTAAAATATTAATAGTGAAAATATTAGTATTGAAATTTATGTTGTTAGTTAAGATATCCTGTTTATTGGAAGCATGATCTAGAGCAAGTTAATGAACTATGAGACTCACATTTCTTATCTGCAAAATGTGGATACAGGGTACACCATGTGGCGTAATGGCTAAGGCACTGGATTCCCACATGACCAGCCACAGTTTGAGTCCCGGACCCAGTTACTTAAAAGGCATGCCAGGTGTATGTGTGCGCTTGCCCAAAATTTCAAGAGGAAAAGAAATCACAATGTGGACATCCCCCCTCAGGAGTGATTTTTCACTTTCCATCTCTCTCTCCTCTCTCTCTCTCTCTTTCTCCAGTGAGTACAAATGCCCTATAGAAAAAACCTAAAAGAAAAAAAAAAGTGTAGAGGTAGAGAAATTTGCTTTAAGTCTTTTAAAGTAAAACAGAGAGGAGATAAAGATACATAGAAAAATATCCATAGTTGTTAAATATTTTGGATAAATACATTTGGGCTCTATATTTTTATATATGTTCTCTTAAATTTTATGTTGTTCATACAAAATTTAAAATAAAAGCCACTATTAAAATCTTCATTGATGTTTATGAGCCGAACCATAACTCTTTACCCTTACACAAAATTTATGTTCAATGGAGACATCAGGTTTGACACACAACTCCAGTTAAGGATTCAACTCAGGACGTATTTACCACCATTTCCACCATTTTTCCTACTATATTTCATCTCTTTGACTTCTCCCATCACTCCTCTTGTTCTTGAAGTCACCTAAAGAAGTCAGTTCCTCTCTCAAACTGTGATGGTTTCAAGTAGTCTCTATTATTCTTTCTTATGATGATGACTTACACAAATACCTGTCATCTATTTACAAGAGATGTCCTAATCACAGGTCAGTTACTTAGAAAGGCTCTTTCCACACTTCTTTCACCTGAATGTTGAACTAACTTAGTCAGTCCTAGAGAGTTAGAAAGGTTCTCCTCAATTTTCCCTTTGTAGAAATTCTCTATGGAAAACAACTCACCAAATTTAAACAACCACTATACTAGAAAGCCATCTGTTTAGATTATAAGCAAACTAGCTTAATAATTTACTCAACGAGAGCAATAAATTTATATTTATGATAAGTTCATAATTGAAGAGTTGGTCTTTACTTAAACTTGTTTAACTAAGAAGCCCATCCTGAGAATTTGATAAAACAAAGAAATGGTTTATGGTAAATAAAAGTGTGATATTTTTAGCATAAAGGGAAAAAACATGTTCAAATTGAAATAGCAATCTTTTTTCATTACTTCTATTCTTAAAAGTTTTAAAAGTCTAAAATTTCCAGTCTCAACATACTCCATTTTAACTTTCAATTACATAAAATAAAATTGTTCATATACTGTTTAGGTTTATTACAGTAGATAAAGTTCAGACCCTGCAGGTAGTGGACTGATTTTCTCAACACTCATTTTGATGAGAGTAAAAATTAATTTGGACTGTACAGTACTCATTTTTATTTTTGTAGCAGAGGATTGCCATATTCCATTTAAGCAAAATAGACAAAGAATTATATAACTTCTATCAGATATATTTCTCTTTTTTACATGACTTTGAACTATCCTTCTTTTAGGCTACATTGTTTTTGTTTTTTTTTCTAATTAAGGAATTCACTTGTTTGAGTGTGTGAATAATAAACATGTGCACAATTCTTAAACACTTACGGTGATTATTTCTATTTAAATGTATTATTAGCCCAGTGGTGCTGGTACGCTGAGAGCACAACACTCTGTAAAGCTGGAGGCCATACGAGAGACTGGTTCAGTTTCTGCGGTCGCTTGTACATATCATTTTGCTGGTTACCCTGGGTGTCTGGGAAATATGGGGAGAATCAAGGTGTGAGCTCCTGTTGAGGTTATGTGTGTGTGTGTGTGTGTGTGTGTGTGTGTGTGTGTGATAAAATAAATGAATAAATAAAATTATACTTACATGAGTTTTTTAAATAATGGCTACTTCTGTCCACATACATCTACATCTTTAGTATTTCTACAACTATCCACCTTGTTTTGATCTATGTCTAGACCTTTTCCTGGAAAGATTTCTCACTTTCTCTCTCTCTGTCTCCCTGGTGAGCACACGTGCCCTATAAGCAAAACACACACAAACAACCTGTTCCTCTCGAGAAGGAAACCCTGTCTCTAACTCCTTAAGATTGCTTAACTGTTCAAATCTCCTTGAAAAAGTCATCCAGACTGAAGCTGTCAATACATCTTCACAAAACAAGTAGAAACATAAGAAAATCAAGAGTTATAGGCAATAATCATATATCATAATTGCATACCATACCAAGCATATTAGCCACTTTTAGGGGTCACCAAACCATAGAAACTTGAACATTAATGATTGACTATGAGTAGATCTTAAGACTCTACTCCCACTAGTGAGCCCAAATAAAGGAATGAGAATAGATCAATCTTCACCAATTAAGGTAAAAAAAGGTTCACTTCAACAATAAATTCAATGGTGAGAACTTTGCAATTCAAGAAAAATGGGCTTTCATCACTTCTGTAATCCTTTACAATGAAACACCATACCTAACACTAGCTGAAGTAGTAAATGTCTATTATTTTGAAATTCTCAGCATCAAATACTTTGGATAAATGCTTGCCTTTACACTGTACTATTCTGTAGCCTGCCAATCACCAGACTCACTAGAGGACAAAAGGCGTAGAACAGTAACTGGCACAGAGCAAGCACCATTTAAGTACGTGTTACATAGATCAATTTAAACCAAATAACTCTAAATTGAGTTCATGTTCAACCAAATTGCATTGAATTATATAAAATCTTACTCTTCTCTAATTTTTTTAAGATAATTTAGTGTTACTCAAAATGTAAAATATCCAAAATTACAAAGTAAAATTATTCTTGATGTTTTTGTTGCTGTTACTCAAGTTCTCGCACTATAGTCTAACAATATTATTATTGTTTTTATCTTCTGGAGAGATTTTATGGCTATGTAATCAATCATTTGTATATTTGTATCCAAAAAATACTTATATAAACTGCTTTCTTGGTTTTTAGAATTTTGCCATGGAGTGCATGCATTTGCCAGAGAGAGGAAGAGGGAGACAGACAGACAGAAAGTGAGAAATCGCTCCTCAGGGGTTTGGTCATGCCACAATCCCTTCTATTCCATTTTAACCTCAGAATTTGGGGCATGCATGCATATGTGCTGAATGTCGTTTTCAAGCAGACGTGTCTGGGACTCAGACTGCTGAGTAGCCCACGTAGAATTGAAAACCTTAACAACGATGCAACCTGCTGGCCCTTATAAACTTGTTTTTGTATTTCAATATAAATGATAGCAAACTGGGACTAGCAGTTAGCGTAATGGCTATGTCACTGGACTCCCATGTAGTCGACCGCAGTTCACGTCCCGGACCCAGTGGCTTACTCTCACGCCGGGGGCATGTGCGTGAGTGCCCAAGATCCCGAAAGGAGAATGAAGGAGAAGGGATTGTGGCGTGGACATACCCTCTGGGGGGTGATTTCTCGCTTTCTGTCTCTCTGTCTCTCTCTGTCTGTCTGGCGAGCACACACACTCTGTAACAAAAACCTCTTAAAAAAATGATAGCAAACTATATGCATTATTCTTGTTTTCTTCATTTGAATATGCGTCTAGTAGAACATTATGTTCGACATGTACGGATATTTCTTATTTTATTCTGCAGACATTTCAATTCCATTTTACAGATTTACAATAACTTATCAAACTTGTATTCTATTAATAAACATAAAAATTATTTCCAAATCTTTTGCTATCATGAACAAAATCATCATAATAGATTTTCAAATCATTCATTTTGTTCTAGTTCATTCTGTCATTAATAATAGAAAATACCTGAAACTGAGTGATTCCTAAGACTAGAGTAGTATTTAACTCACAGTCTGGGGATTCCAAGTCCAGGTATCAAATCTGGTGAAAGTCCTATTATTGATGGGTCATATGACAAGAAAGAACAGAGCCACAGTACCCATGTCTGTGTACCTGTGCTTCTGACATATTCTCTCTCCTAATAAACTTGCTAGGCCTCAATCATGAGGGGCTTTGCTCTGATGAAATTAATCCTAATCTCCTCTCAAAGTCCCCATTTTTCAACACAATAATAGGATTAAATTTTCATTCTTTTCATCTCATCACAGCCAAATAAAACACATGAACTTTGGTGAGACATATTCAAAATACAGCAATACCTGTACAGGAAGAGCTCTAGGATAAATTTGTAGAAGCATAATGAAGTGTTTGTGTCTTTTTGTCCATTGGGACAGCCAGCCATAGATGATATCAACAAACCTACATTCTTGCCACTTTCTCTAAGAATTTTTGGTAACACTATTTCCTTATACTCTCACCAACAAAGCATGCTGTGGTATAGTAAGTTATTTGCCAATCTGGAAAGTAAAAAATACGATGTTCAGGTGTGTTTAGTTTGTATTTCTCCTACGATGGAGACTGATAATATTGTTTAATATAATTAAGAGGTATTTGTTCTCCTTTGTATGATTATTTGTCTAGCACTTTTTGAATGCCTTTCTACTTACTTTTCTTTCCTTTAAATATTGAGAAATTTTTGCATATTGAAAGTTTGTTTAGTTTTTGCTATAAGGTGCATGATCTTACAAGAGAGAGAAAACGAGAGACAGAGAAATCAAGCTACTGGGTCTGGGACTCAAACTAGGAAGTCAGCCACGTGGAAACGAGTGCCTTAATCTCCCGGCCACCTGCTAGCCCTTGAATGTTAGTTTTGGTCCTCAAGTTGTAAATATTTCTATTACCTTTTGTATACAGATATAGTGGTGGAAGTCCAAAAATCAACATATTGATTTTATGGTAGGGTGATACTTCTTCTGAACCTATAGGGGACTCCTTTATGGCCTCTTGCAAGCTTCTGGTGGTTTGCAGGTGATCATGGGTTTTTCATAGCCTATACCTGTACCACTCAAATCTTTCATTTTCACAGACTTTCCCTGTGTGTCCTAACATTATCTACTCCCTGTGCATGTCTGTCTCTGTGTCCATATTTACTTTTCTTTAATAAGGACATGAGTCATATTGGATTAGATTCATCCTAGTGACCTAATTTTAACTGTATTCCCACTAGAAACAACCTATTTCCAAATAAAGCAACATTCTAATACTAGGAAATCAATGTCTTTTTTAATGAATACAATTTAGCTCCCCCAAAATTTTAACTTTAATATGATGGTTTGGCAGAATGTTTGTTGCTTTTTTAATCTATAGAATTTATAAAATTAATTTTATCTTATTACATTCTAGTAAATTAATTAAGTGCATTTGTATTATTTAACCACACATCATATAATCTTTAATATATTTGATGAAATAATTAATTTTTATATGTCAGGTACTGATTACTAACATTGCTTTAGAATTATATCAGAGCATTCATTAATATATATGCTTACTCATTCTGATTTTCAATTAAAGCATCTTTATGATTACATTATATTGAAGGCATATTAATAAAATAAAATTAAAAATAATATATCCATAAATAACATGTCATTTGTAATAAGCTGAGAAATGTCTCCCAAGGCATCCATATATTAATTTTTAGAACCTGAGAACATGTTATCTTATATCATAAAACAAACTTTGTTCAAGTAATTAATGGTCTTGAGACAGGATGATTTAATTGGCTTTTCCCGGTGGGTCTAATATAATCACATATGTCCTCATGAAGTGGATTGAGGATGGAACTCAAAAGCAGAAGAAAGGGGATCAGTAGTTAGCTTAATGGCTATGTCACTGAACTCCCATGTAGCCGTCTGCGGTTCGAGTCCTGGACCCGGTGGCTTAAACTCATGCTGGGCACGTGTGCATGCGTTCCCAAGATCCCAAGAAGAGAATGGAGGAGAAGGGATTGTAGCGTGGTAATTCCCCCTGAGAGGTGACTTCTCGCTTTCCGTCTGTCTCCTTTCTGTCTGTCTCTGTCTTTCTGGTGAGTGCATACACGCTATAGCAAAAACCTCTTAAAAAAAAAAAAGGCAGAAGAAGGAACGGGAATAACAGAAGGACATCCTGTAGTGATCCATTTAGAACATGGAGAAGATGGAGAAGGAGATGTGAATCAAAAATGCAGTTGGTACTTGGAACCCAGAAAAGACAAGGAGGCTGTGCTGCCCCTAGAAAGAGCGTAATACTACCAACAGCTTGATTAGATTCCTTGTTTCAAGAAGAAATATTAATTTTACTTTTTTTGTAATTAATACTAGGTAATTATACCCTTTGTAAATATTAAATAACACAGGTATCATTACCTATATGTTAAATGTAAGGAATTGAGGACTGTGGGGCTGAGTGAAATGACAAGAATGTGACTAGACTTCAGTCTTCTGAAGGTCAGTGCAATTTTCATCCATATCACTGATTTTTTTTTCCAGTTCTACACGTTTCAAAGATGTCACAACAGCCTCATGAGGGAGGTAAAGTAGATAACATTATTTTTTTTTTTTTTCTTTTGTTTTTTGGAGAGGTTTTTGCTATAGGGCGTGTGCGCTCGCCAGACAGACAGAAAGAGACAGAGAGATAGAAAGCGAGAAATCACCCCCCAGGGGGGATGGCCACGCTGCAATCCCTTCTCCTCCATTCTCCTCCTGGGATCTTGGGCACGCACGCACACGTGCCCGGCGTGAGTTTAAGCCACCGGGTCCGGGACTCGAACCACGGTCGACTACGTGGGAGTCCAGCGACATAGCCATTACGCTAACTGCTGGTCCCGATAACATTATTTTCACTTTCTAGATGGACAGAATGATACAAAGAACTTTTTTGTGAATTTAATTTTTTAATTTTAATTTATTTTATACATTCAATCATTACGTATCACTTAGTTTGTAAAGTGAATTTACCCAACATGAATACAGCTCACACCAGTCCAGTCAAGGATGGTATACATGTTATCATCAACAGACAGAAATCCTTTTCTGTGTTCCATAAATGCCCTGCCTATTATTCTCCTATATTTCTTTCTCACACTCTCCCTCTTCACCCACCTTCTTCCCACACTGTCTTCAGGATCCATAGCCATTTTCCATACTTTTATATTCTCTAATCTTTCAGTTTCTGCAATGGAGAGTTGACAGTTGGTACATATTAAGTGGAGTCCTACAATGTCTCTCTTTCATAGTCTGGCTTGCTTTACTCAGCAGTAAATCTTCCGTATTTGTCCACTTCGTGTCAAACTGTTGTTCTAAGCTACAAGTTTTGTTTTGTTAGCAAAACAGTAAAAAACTATTATGCCACTTAAGACATAAAATATACAAATAAACTTAAAAAAGAAAAAAATGTATAAAATATATTTAAAAATCCATCTCCAATATTTTTTCCCTTCCTCTACCCATATGTATTAAGCAAATTCAGTGGTTTTGGTAAATATTATTTATATGATTTCTACAAATTGTAAATGTCTAAAATTTCATTGAATCTGTATTCTATAATAAGAATACAATTGATATATATATATATATATATATATATATATATATTTATATAATATATAACTAATAGTTATATATACTATCAGTATATAACTGCTAGTTAATACATTCTTCCACAGTTATGGAATGACAGCAGTGAGATATCTCTATATATACTTACCTAGCTAGATTGCGTTTCCAGCTCTTATGCTCTGAGGTGTTGTCATGTGACTAAATATTCATGAATGGCATATGTGCAAAAGAGATGGGCTTCATTTCTGTGTCTGAGCATTAAGGCATTGCTAAATGATTCTTGCTGCTCTGCTTTTCCTCTTACAGCTAAAATATTGACATGTAGATAACTAAAATTCACATGTGGGATTATTCTGAGAATTTCACAAATTCAGAGAAAAATAAATATCTATCCTCCCCTAGTTATTAAGAAAGGACATAAGTGGAGAAGGAGTAAGACACTGAAGTATGGGATAGAGACTTTTGAGTCAATAACAATGAAACAGAGAAATTGTAACCACAAATCACCCTGAAATTCTATTACTAGTAAAGGAAGCTCCTCTCAACTTATGTGAGGTAAATTACTTTTGTGTGACAAATGTTCTTTTCAGGTATTACACCTGGGGCAGTAATGATGCTGGTTCTTTTTGGGACCTACCACCCCATGTATTGCCTGTACCCACAAGTCAAGTTGGATACCCAACATAGTCCATACAGGAATCATAAGGAATGAACATGGAGGTGATGATTACACATTGAAAGAACAATTCTCCCCATACTATGTCAAATGGAACTTTATTGTCTTGGCTGAAGCCTAGTGAATAGTTTTAATAATCTGCTAAAGGCAAATTAAACCACAGCCCCATGATGGCCCACAATTAATAAGCTTCACCCTGACATAGAGTATATAAAGTTTTGTTTTTTTGTTTGTTTTTTTGTTTTGTTGCTGTTGTTTTTAGAGCGGTTTTTGCTATAGGGCTTGTGTACTCGCTGGAAAGACAGAGAGAGAGAAAGTGAGAAATCACCCCAGGGGAGATGGCCACACTGCAATCCCTTCTCCTCTATACTCCTCTCAGGATCTAGGGCACATGCACCTGGTATGAGTTTAAGCCACCTGGTCTGGGACTCGAATTGCAGTCGACTACATGGAAGTCCAGTGACATAGCCATTATGCCAACTGCTGGTCTCAAGTATTGAAAGTTTTGATGATTCAAAAAGAAGATACTGTTGGACTGAACATATTATACAAAACTGCTTGGCCATCATCTAAAAATACTTTCAAAAGGGCATCTTGGGAACCAGCAGTTGGCGTAATGGCTATGTCGCTGGACTCCCACGTAGTCGACCGCGGTTCGCGTCTCGGACCCGGTGGCTTACAACTCACGCCGGGCGCGTGTGCGTGCGTGCCCAAGATCCCGAGAGGAGAATGGAGGAAGAGGGATTGCGGCGTGACCATCCCCCCTGGGGGGTGATTTCTCGCTTTCTGTCTCTATGTCTCTCTCTGTCTGTCTGGCGAGCGCACGCGCCCTATAACGAAAAGCCTCTCCAAAAAAAAAAAAAAAAAAAAAAAAGGGGCATCTTATGTATTTATTGGCTAATGCATTGATAAGGAAAACACAACATAATTTCTTTTTTTTTTTTGGAGAGGTTTTAGCTATAGGGTGCGTGCACTCGCCAGACCAACAGAGAGAGACAGAGAGACAGAAAGCGAGAAATCACCCCCCAGGGGGGATGGTCACGCCGCAATCCCTTCTCCTCCGCTCTCCTCTCAGGATCTTAGGCACACACGCACACGCGCCCGGCGTGAGTTTTAAGCCACCGGGTCCGGGACGCGAACCGCGGTCGACTACGTGGGAGTCCAGCAACATAGCCATTACGCTAACTGCTGGTTCCCAACATAATTTCTTTATAGCTTGTTTATTTCTTCATGAGAGTGAGAGAGAAACAAAAACACAGCACCCCCCAATAGGATCTTACACCAAAATCTCCCTTAAGACTTCTTGGCCAGCCAGGATTATGGGCAAGCATGGGAAAGCAAACTTGGGAAAGCAAACTTGAAATCTTCCACATAGCTCCAGCATCACTTGAGCATCATGTTAGTACTGTCGATGGGTTTAAGTACATGTTTATAGCAGTGCAAAAATTATTTTGAATCTACTTATAATTTATTAATATAAATTTTCCATGAAGTTTTTTGAAAATACTTTGTACATTGGATGTAAGGTGGTAAATATTATTTCTGCACATGTAATGATTCTAAAATATGTCATTTAACCTAGCTGACTGACCAACTATAAATTAACAAATAAAAAGGTAGTTAAAATACAAATAAAAGAAAGTGATTATGAAATAAAATTGACCTCTCAGAAAGTAAGGCACAAAAGGAGAATGAAGCAATAGACAGGAGAAACAAACAAACAAACAAAAATAGGAACATGGAGGAATTGATCATAATAATTTTGATGATATGTTGATATTAAATAAAATAAATATTTAAAGTACGAGAAGAGGTACTATACTTGCACCTTCGATCATGTAATAGGACACTTTACATCATGTTAAAGAACATTGTGTACCTCCTTTAATTACAGAGACAACACTTCCCATATCTTGCCATCTTGTTCTGACTTCTTTATTGGGTAGTTTAAAGGCAGTCACTTTTAGCATGACCCAGAAATGACTAAACAAAAACAGATCTACAGAAAGCCAAGCTGCGCTTTGTTCATTACAAAGTAAAATAGTTTATGGATAGATGTGTTTTCAGCAAATAAATTTACAGTATTGATCTCTGACAGACAAAATCTAGAATTTAGGGTCATGTCATAACTTCTTTGGCTGATTATTAGAATCCATTTGAAAAATAGTTCCTGAATTCTCTTTTTTTTTTTTTTTTCTAGCTATGAAAGAGACACTAGGACTTGATATACCATTGCTGAAAAGATCTATGAAACGGATCAAAAGATGTGATACATCTATATTAAACATTGAAAAAAGAGTATTTAAAAACTTTGGTCCTTGTGCAAAGGAAAACAATAAAATAAGTTATCCAAACTTCCCAGCCTTGTACCTAGGAAGTGCAAATTTTGCAGATAGGAAGGATGGAGTGGAGAGAATCTAAATAGGGATGCACTTTTAAGGTCAGTAGCTGCAATGTCTTTGCCCAAAAGTTTGGTTAGATATCCATAGGGTAGGTTATTTTTGAAAGCCCTAGAAAAAAACAACCCATTGTTTTAGTGAAAGCTGATTGGTGGACTAGAGTTTGTACACTACTGGGAAATATTGACGGCTGATTCAAAATGATTAAAGAGACCAGATTGAGTCTTAGTCATTTGTTTGAGACCTCAGAGACAACATCCATGCAAACAAGAGATTATCATAGTCTAGGTCAGAAGTTGACAAAAGCAGTTCATTGTTCAAATTTAGCCAGTTACATTTTTTGCAAAAAACAAAACAAACATGAAAAAATGGAATAGAGTACGCCTGTTCATCTGCTTATCATGTGACATTGTTTTCAAACTGCATTACAGAGCTGACTAATCACAGTGGGAAGCATATGGCCTATAAATCCTGTTTAATGTAAATTTACCATCTTCTAGTTTAGAGAAATGACCATCTTCTAGTTTAGAGAAAGGACCATGCCATGGGACTAGGTTCAGCATTAAAATAGAGCACCTATGACACCATACACCATACTAAATAAATCTGTGAAAAATTACAGGACCCAAAGGATTCCCAGTAGTTATTTAACTGTCTACTGGAAGAAAAAACAGAAACTCATTTAAAGATGATGTCACTATTCAGATACTACCATATATTACTACAATGAGCAAAAAAAAAAATTACTAACTATAAAAGAAGTGGGGAAATATGATATATAATGAGGGCAGACTACCAAACGACAGATGCAAACCCTGAGATAACCCGGCTCTTGAAATGAGCAAAGAAAACCATACCATGCATACTTCTGTATATATGAGAGGACTCCAAAAAGTCTTTGGAAAATGGAATTAAATAATTATAAGTAAATAAATACAAGTTTATTTGATAAAAAACTGAATTCCATGCCCAGTGTTTTTCATGATATGCATTTTTATACATTTTTGAAGATCCCAGTATATAATAAACAGCTATCATAATGATGTTCCCAGATTTTAAAAGACAAAGGGTCATAATAAATAAATAGTTGAGAAATTAGAAATTTTTAATAGAAAAATTGAAAGGAGGAAAAGAAATATTAGGAATTATAAAGGATAATAATTGCCAGAAGTCCTTAACAGCAGCTTAATAACTGCAGAAAAATATCATTTATTTTTAATGTAAGACAGTAAAAACTATCCTACCTGGAAAACTTAGGGAGAAAAGAATAAAATAATATGACAAGAAACTTGTCACCTGTAGAAGATAAAATGTTTTAGTATCTATGTAATCTGAATTCAAGATGAAATAGAGAAAGCAACAGGGCAAGTACAAATATTTGAAAAAAATGGGACCAGCTGGTGATGCGGTAGTTAAGGTGCTGGATCATGTTCTGTGCTGAGCAGCCTAAAAATCATAACAGGCATGTGTGCATTTGTGCCCAAAATCCCAAGAGAAGAATGGGAGAGAAGGGATAGTGGTGTGGCCACCCTCGAAGGAGGTAATTTCTGACTTTTTCTCTCTCTGTCTCTGTCTCTTCCCAGTGAGTACACACACCCTGTGGCAAAAGAAAAGAAATTGTGAAAAGAAAGTACCACATTTTTCTGAACACAATGAAAATCACTAGTTTATATGTCAATGAAAAGCAACTAACCTAAATGTACTAAGAACATCACCCATAGGCACATCATAGTCTAGCTGATTAAAAAAAAAAAAAAAAAAAAAAAAAAAGAAAAGATAGAAAATATTGAAGTCAACAGGGGGCTTGTTAGTTTTTAATAATCATCTTTATTATTTTTTCTGAGTTTATTGTGTTTCTGAATTTATTACTTTTTTCTCTATTATTGCTGAGATGTTAAAAATTGTTCCCGGTTCCCACACCTCAATTCTGATGTCTAAGGAAAAAAAAAAAAAAAAGACAAAACCAGATGTTACGTTGCATATAAGAGTCTGTCATATTGGTAAAGAATGAAGAAAAGATGAATCTTGAAATTTTTATAGTAGAGTTAGTTGTCCTTCTTCCTTGAAAGGATAGAGAAAAATCTTTGCACCTTAGAGACAGAGGGAGGATCATGTGTTCTCACTTTAACATTTTAAAAATGTAAACAAATCTTTTCAAGGGCCAGAGAATTGCAGCATGTCCAGCTTTAAAATCTAAAAATATCTCTAAGGTCTTGGGCCTTATCCTACCTTGAAATATAAACACATACCTCTGGAACTTGGTAAATATCACTTAAGTTCTCATCACCTGTACTGCTGTGAATTATCTTTCACTTCTTGCTTTTACGCCAGAATCTCATTTATTAAAAACCTTCCAGAAATTTCTTACTGTGCAGAAACATATTTTTCCTTATGCAGACTGAAATAATGAAACAAATGAAATTTGTCAACTAATGGATATCAAAAGACAATGAAATGATAGTTTTAAAATAGTAATAGGAAAAATGTCAATACAACACTATATGTCAAGTGAAAATAATCAGTGTGAAATGTTTGTATTTTCTGATGAGCAACATTGGAGAATTTTCATCAATATATCTATAGCACACAAAATGCTAAACTAAGTTCCACAGAATGAAATAATGTAAAATTAGATTACAATTTTGACTCATGAAAGTAAAGACGAACAAGCTCTTTGAAAAACAAGTAACTGATTACACAAAAACAATAGTACCATGTTGAGTTTAATGTGGATTTTGATGTATATAAAACTGGAACTATTAAGAACCAAAGTAATTTAAATATGAGTATTGTCATTGACAAATCAACCACTAAAGCAATAATACAATGTATTTTGTTTAAAGACACAATAGAATATTTTAAATGAAATGTTAAATATATTAAAATAATTTAAAGGAAACAAAGAAATAAAAGGGTTTGGAAATATGCCATAAAAATAACTAAAAAAGAACTCATATGGTGATTACATTAAATACAAAGGTATCGGGGACCAGCAGTTAGCGTAATGGCTATGTTGCTGGACTCCCATGTAGTCGACTGTGGTTCGAGTCCCGGACCGGGTGGCTTAAAACTCACGCTGGACGTGAGTGTGCGTACGTGCCCAAGATCCTGAGAGGAGAATGGAGGAGAAGGGATTGTGGCATGGCCATCCCCCCTGGGGGGGTGATTTCTCGCCTTCTGTCTCTAATGTCTCTCTCTGACTGTCTGGTGAATGCACGAGCCCTATAGCAAAAAACCTTTCCAAAAAAAAAAATACAAAGGTATTAAAACTCAAAAGAAACCCAAAAGTTTTCAGACTGAATAAAAGAGAAAGACTCAATTTCATTATGTTTTAAAAAAAAAAAAAAAGATATGTTAGAATAAAAAGTATAGGAAAGATTAAAAGTATATCATGCAGAGTAGCAGAAAGAAGTTGATATGAGTATATTAATATATATTGGAAAACATTTCCTAGTGATATAAAAAATAAATTTTCTATGAAAATATAACAGTGTTAAATATATATGCACATAACATCAGAGCTTTAAAAATATTGAGACAAAAACTGACAGGTCTAAGTTTATTTTTTAATTAATTTTTATTTAATTTTGTTATTATCACTTTTAATTTGCTATAGGACATTTGAATTCACCAGAAAGAGACTGAGACAGAGAGAGTGAGAGAGAGAAAGGGAGAAAACAAGTTGCCAGTTCAGGACTTGAACTGTAGTTGGCCATCGAGCTCAGTGCCTTAACCACTACAGCACCTGCTGTTCCCAATAGCTCTAAATATAAGAAGAGACAAATTCACAATTACAGTTAGAGATTTTAACATCTCTCTCCCAGTCATGCACATAGCAACTATAAAGAACTATAAATGAATAAGAGAATAAATTATTTGAACACTGTCAATCAACTTCTGCCTTAATGATTTTTAAAGTACAACATATACACCCACCAGAGACTATATACAATTTTTTTAAGAATTACTTTAGTCGAGTTTATTTATTTATTTTAATTTGACCAGAGAGGTACAGAGTGAGAAAGAGTGAAAGTGAGAAAGCAAGTTGCCAGATATGGGACTCAAACCGCGGTTGGCCATGTGGGAATCCAGTGCCCTTAACCACCACACCTGTCAGCCACAGACTATATACAATTTTTGAATGTTCAGGAGAGACCATAAACTTGGCCTAATAATAAATCTTGAACAGCTTCATAAACTTGCAATCTTGATGACTACTTATTCAGAAGAAAATAATATTATATGGGATTTTTATCTTTTCAGAGTGAAGATTAACTGGGATGACTATACCAGGTAAGAAAGCATTTTATCCAGATAGTTTGCTAAATGATAAGGGGACCATGAATTTGGTGATATAACAAATGTGTTGGAATTAAAAGCAAGTTTCTACTACTTGGAGAAAAGGAATTTTAATGAATATGGCACACTTTGTGTGTGTGTGTTTTCAGTTTGTATTTCTCTTATTTCTAGTAAGGTTTGGCAACATATTAATCACTTCTGATAAGTTTATTTATTTATTTATTTGTCTTGCTTACATTGTCAAGTGCTAACTGGGTGTATATTTCACTTTTTATTTTCTTTTTTCTTTCTTTTTTTCTTTCTATTTATTTATCTGTCTATCTGTGTATTTATTTATTTATTTTTAGTTTTTTTTTACAATAGGGCTCATGTACTTGCTAGAGGGAGGCACAGTGAGAGAGAGAGAGAGAGACAGTGAGAGGGTCAAGTGAGAAATAATCCCCCAGGATGGATGGCAATGCCACAGTCCCGTCCCCGTTCTCCTCTTGGGATTTTGGGCAGGCACACAGACGTCTCCAGTGTGATTTTCAAGCCTCCATGTCCAGGACTTGAAATATGGTTGGCCATGTGGGAGTCTGGCACCTTAACACCATGTTACCGCTGACCCCTATTTCATTTTTTAATAGTCAATTTTATATACATTATATTCTTAGGTTTTATTACCCATATTGAAAATGTTTTCTCCTGTTGGTATCATAGTGACTTTTGATATCCAGAATTCTTTATTTTTCACTAAGTTTTTGCTAAAGGGCACATACACTCCCCAGAGAGAGACAATGAGAGAGAAAGTGAGAGATCACGCCCGAAGGGTGATGACCATACTGCTGTCCCATCTCTTCCATTCTCCTCTTGGTATTTTTGGGCATGCATGCACACACTCCCAGTGTGATTTTCAAGCTGCCATATCCAGGACTCAAACCATAGTCAGGCATGTGGGAATCCAGCACCTTTACTACAACTCCTATTGACCCAGAATTTCTTTATTTTAATGTAGTGGTGTGTATAATATTTTCCTTTTATGTATCTATTTTATACCTCTTGAAATCTTAAGGCCTTCCAATATGATGAATGTATTATACTATGTTCTGTGGGAAACCACTTAAAGTTTTACTTTTTAAGTGTTAACATGCGATATCATATGGTATATATGTTTGTGTGTATACCAATAAATGTGTATGTACTTGTGTGTGATGTAATGTAGCCCATCCTATCCTCCACCAAACTGCAAAGTCCGTGCTACTAACTGTAAAAACACTCTACACCTTTCACACAGTACTATTTTTGAACAATTAAGGTAATAGTTATTTTAATTATTACATTTTATAGATACCTAGTAATGAATAATTGCTCAAATTGAGGCTTTTGTAACTTTTCTAATGACTCACATTCATATTCTCAGTATTCTCCTTCACTTACTTTTGAATTGGCTTGTTCTAGCACATTTCAATTGCTCCTCGCAGATGTGCTTAGAACTGAAAAATCCCCCAATTACAAGTTCAAATATATGAGAACTTGACCCAGGGAAAGGGAGAAGTGGAAATTGGAAAGAAGATAGGTGTTTCTTTATAGATAGAAAGATTTAAGGATTATATAATCCCATGTCTGTGCCTAACATTCACAAGACCATTTAAAGACAGAGTAGACTGTCTATATATGAATGAATCTAATAATAATAATTTCTACAAAAGTTCAAATTGTAGAGGTATTACTTTTGTAAAATATAAGGATATAACAAAACGAGACTAGGTTATTTCAAGTAGGCTTTAGTTAGTAACTTGGAATAGTATATATTTATATCACTTTTTGGAAACTTTATATAACAGGTTTTAAAATTTAAAAACCTTCCTAAGAATACAGCATTGTAATAGTAGCTATAATAGAGAAGGAATACTAAATTCTATTATTCTTGAAAATTTCCTGCAAGGGTAAATTTAGAAATACCACATTTCAAACCTTCAGTAGAAGCCTAAAATTAGCCCACTGCATTTTAAAGGTAGAGTAAAATCCAAGATAAATACAGTGTTGGAATTAAATAAAAACCCTTAGACAAAATTACATTGGGTGTTGAGGGGCTGAGAGGAGAAAGATCGGATTGAAAAGGCTAAATGTAGATGAGAAAGAATAGCTAAATCATTGACCTAAAAGAACTAAACACTAAATATATCCTTATATTCACAATAGAGAAACATGTGGTTAACAGAATTGCAGCTCAATTGTCCACCTCCATGAAAACTGTTGCCAAAAGTAGAAAGTTAAACTGCTTGATTATTTCTAATAAAATTTGTGAACACAAAGAAATTAGCAAAAAAGAATAGATTAGCCTTTTGAAGAAAGAAACTACAGTCAATGAAATGACTACAAGAAGGGGAGATCTTTGACTAACAGTCTCAATATCGTATTTTGATTTTATGATGATGACTATTACTGTTGCTAGCATGTATTGAATATTTACACTGTTATATACTCTGTTAAATATTCATATAGATAATTTTAGTTAATTTAAAAAACACCATTGATCAGGCCTTACTAACATACTGCATAGACATAGTCACTAGGATTTTAAAATAATTGTTCACTTAGGTAGAATATTGCAAAAATAGTGAATCAAGTTCAGAGCCCAGCTGAATGTCTCACCCAATTCTGACTTGGAATGCTTTTAGCCATTATGTTCTTGAACCTTCTTAATTCCAGAGGAATTGCGATGGTAAAATTAAATACAGTAGGTGAACAATGGAGACAATAATCACCGAACACTTCAAAGACTATTATATACGGAATTGGAGCTAACACTAGCTCCTGCAAGTGTAACCTAATTTACCACTTTGAACTGCCAATCTGTGTGAGAGCTTATGGGTGATAAAATGTTCTAACAGAATTCAGGTCTTGCTGAGAAAAATTGCAATTTTTCTTGTTTAAAAAAATTATTTATGTTTTAATTTACATTTTACAACATTCCTTTTCCCACCAGAAATACGGTGTATATCAGTCAAGACAAAGACATTACCATATATATTATTCATTGGCAAATAATTTCCAATTTTTGTGTCATAAACATAGTGTTTTTTCTCCCTTTTCTTCTCCTACCCTCCCTTCCTCTATTACCCACTCCCGTATTGCCCCATCCTTACAATCTCCAGTATCCATAGTTGCCTTCCCTGCTACTAGATGTTCCAAACTTTCAGTTTCTGTCATATAGTACAGACATTCAGTATATATTGAGTGGGAACATACAAATTCTGTCTTTCATACTCTGACTTTCTTGGCTTAGCATTAAGTCTTCTATATTCATCCACTTTATATCAAATGTCAAGGTCTCACTATATTTTTGTGGCTGAGTAGTGTTCCATAGAGTATGTATGTCACATTTTTTCAATCCACTCATCTATTTTTGGGCATTTGGGTTGATTTCATGTCCTAAGAATTGTAAATAATGCTGCAACAAACACGTATGGGCAGGTGTTTTTCTGACAGCAATTTTCTGTCTTTGAGGTAAATACCTAAGAGGGGGATTGCTATTTAAAAATGTTAACACCGTGATTATTTCTTTAGGTCCTAGCATTGGAAATGAAGTGGCCAAATCCCATATAGTTTCAACACACTGGGGCTTTTCTAATTGAAGCTTCCACATGGGAAGTCTAAGAGCTCCAAATGACTACAAAAATCATCAATCAGAATTCAGTGCTGCACCTCAAGGGATATTATAAAAAGTTGTACTTCCAAAAACATTTCAAAGATGCATGTGAGGTTATTCTTGTCTTATATTTATATAAATTTTCAGCTTTGAAGGTGTCAAAGACTGATGCATTTCGTAGAATATGGTAGGTTAATAAAAAATAATATTGGCAACTCACATTTTATTTGGTGCCTCAAATTAAATTAGCTACTGGCACTGGATTTTAGTTTATTGATGTTGCTAGATGTCTATCTTTTTAGAGAGTAGGGCCTGCAGCTGTTTATATATACCAAGAGCATCAGAGTCTGTTTTATGCCATTTATTTATTGGGTAGATTCTCCTATCCTGCAGTTCACTGGTAGTTTGCAAAATTCTTAGCACCTTTCCCTTTCTGTTAAATATTTATGTCTTTCAGGATATATATCTGTGGTAACATCTACCTGGAGAAGTAGTTGGTAGGTTGGATTTTTTATATGACATGTCTGAGAGAAGCAGAAGATGGATATATCTCATTAAAATAGAGGGATGTTTCTGAGGACCCTGTGGCCTGGGTCATTTAGAGATAAAGACTCTAAAATGAAAAATGCACAGTGGCTATTCATCCCCTATCCTTCTAAAGGAAACATACTTCTTTCAAATTCTTTTTCTTTATAGGGCACATGTGCTCTCCAGAGAAAGAGAGAGAGAAAGCTCACCCCAGAGCAATGACAATGCTGAAATTTCTCCTCCATTCTCCTCTCAGATTTTGGGCACACACACATGTGCACACGTGTATGCATACACATGTGTGTGTGCATGCTCCCAGCATGTCTTTCAAGCTGCTGAGTCCAGGACTCAAACTTCACAGCCAGCCATGTGGGACCCAGTCATCTTAACCACTGCCACCTGGCTAGTCCCTCAAGTTCTATTTATATTACCTGAGTAGCTATGCAAAACACTTACATGAAGTGAATCAAAAAGTTAAGAGCTTTGAACTGTACTTCTAATAACTGAAGACTATAAATAAATGGGGGTATAATGAGGTACCATTATGGGGATGGTATTCATTGAGATATGGGATTCAGAAAATGGATTTAATTTAAGACAAAATATAAGCTGAGTTTAGAAATATACCTTTTCAGGGACCAGCAGTTGGCATAATGGCTATGTCGCTGGACTCCCATGTAGTTGACCACAGTTTGAGTACTGGACCCGGCTTAAACTCACACCGGGCACGTGTGTGTGTGCATGCCCAAGATCCCGAAGGAGAATAGAGGAGAAGGGTTGTGAGGTGGCCACCTCCCCTGGGGGGTGATTTCTCGCTTTCTGTCCCTCTGTCTCCCTCTGTCTTTCTGGAGAGCGCACACGCGCCCTATAGCAAAAACCTCTCCCAAAAAAAGAAAAGAAAAAAGAAAAATTCCTTTTCAGTAAAATCGAGATATCTGAGAAGAAACGTATGGATGGTACAAGGACATTAGAAAGGCTATTAAAGCCATGATATAAAAGGAGGTATATGGGTAAGTGTGTGAAAAAATAATTAAGAGGTTAAAGGTTAGAATTTTTATTGAACAAATTGGAAAAAAGAAGAGTGAAAAAAGAACTTGAAAATATAGAGGTACCACTGGAGCAAGGCAGGTTTCCAGATGGTAACAAATACTACAGAGATGAAGAGTAACATTGACAAAAACACCCTGAGTTGTCCAATTTAACTCCTTGGTAAGATTTCTTCCTTTTGGAAGGAAGAAGTTTATGGTAAATTAATGTTCCCACTAACAGCAGCTGGAGACCCTAGATGAAACACTGAAATAATATAATTAAATTATTTGATAACAAAGGATACTAAGAAGGTTGTAGTGACTAGCATTCCAGAGACAGAATACTTCTCAGAAGTGAGTTAAAGGTTACATACACTTTTTCCCATGGAGATTTTATTATGATGTGTATATGCGGGAGACTAAAGATTAAGTCTATCTGAAGCAAAGTGCCTTACTGACAAAATTTCCAGCAAATTTTTGTAGGTTTTACATGGTGAGAACGACAAAATTGAAGGCTTACTGATCCTAAAATCCTTAGTGGTTTTCTCTACAAGGTATTGGTTGAAGTCTGACTCAATAAGAGGTTAAGAGCTGGGTTGAAAGTTTCTTTAGAGTAGCAGTTGATGTAAGTAGGAAGCTAGTGGTCTGGGCACAGTATTATTTCACACTGTATTGCCACAATTTTTTTAAAACTTTTTTTTATTTCATTTTCTCTTTTACATTCAATCACATTATTTAGCTTACAAACTGAATATTTTAACATGTGAACATTTCTCTGTAGTCCAGTTAGTGAAACTATAAAAGGATATTCAACAGATAATACCACATTTCTTTGTCCCATTAATGCTTTGCCTCTCTTTTTTTCTTCTAAATGTCCTTCCTCAGATCCTACTTTCACACACACTATATCTGCTATTTACATCCATTTACTGTGTTTCTATATCCTTTAGTCAATCAGTTTCAGTCATAGAGTGAGGACACTCTGTATATATTAAGTGGGGACATACATTGTCTCTCCTTCATATATGGCCTGGCTCGCTTCACTCAGGAGTAAATCTTCCATATTCATCCACTTCCTGTCAAAAGCCAGAGTTTTGTTGGTTTTTTATGGCTGGATAGTATTCCATAGAGTATATGTGCCACAGTTTTTCTATCCATTCATCTTTTTGTGGGCATTTGGTTTGGTTCCATGACTTAGCAATTGTGAATAGTGCCGCAATAAACATCTAGGTGCAAGCACTTTTTCGATTAAGTATTCTTCTGTCCTTTGGATAGATACCAAGGAGTGGGATTGTTGGATCATACGGTAGTTCTATTTGTAGATTTTTGAGGAATCTCCAAATTGTTCTCCACAGTGGCTGGACCAATTTACATTCCCATCAGCAGTGTAATAGCTTTGTTCCCCTTTCACAACACCCCCACCAGCACTTATCATTTTTTGTTTTTTTAATCTTAGTCATTCTGATTGAGGTTAGGTGGTATCTCGTTGTTTTGATCTGCATGTCCCTTACAATAAGGGATGTTGAGTATTTTTTCATATGCTTCTTAACTATTCGTATGTCATCTTTAGAGAGTGACTTTTTCAACTCATTCTCCCATCTTTTAATAGGATTGATCACCTTTTTTCAGAACAGCTGTTTGAGTTCCTTGTGAATTCTGGTTATCAGTCCCTTATCTGACGCATGGTTTATAAAAATACTTTCCCATTGTGAGGGCTGTCGATTCACACTAATTACTGTGTCTTTTGCTGTGCAGAAACTTCTTAGTCTGATGTAATCCCACTTGTTTATTTTGGGGATTATTGACTGTGCTTTGGGGGTCTTAATTAAGAAGTCTTTTCCTACTCCAATGTCTCCCAGAGTTTCTCCAGTGTTTTCCAGGAGCAGTTTTATAGTTTGAAGTCTTAGATTTAGGTCTTCAATCCACCTTCACTTGATTTTTGTGAAAGGTGAGAGGTAGGGGTTCAGATCATCTTTCTGCAAGTGGAAATCCCACGACTTTTAAAAGGAACCTAGTTTTATAATTGACTGATGAAATTTTGATATGTATCCACTATACCAGGCCCAAAAACTTATTGCAAATTAGCCTAGTGAAATTAGATATCCACTGCAGTTCACAGGGTAGACAATATGAAGGGCAAACAGGAGCATGATAGCAGGCAGACTTAAAAGAAGGATAAAATATATATATATATATATATATATATATATATATATATATACACATATATATGGATTTAATATAGAAGAGTAGGTAAAAGCTGAAATTTTATATTAGTGTTTTCCAGAGACATTCTGGATTGAGGAGATGGTTCTGAAGAATTTTTTTTTTATAATCTTTAAGGAAATTTTTTCAAGGCTGCTCTTTGGTTTGGAACAGTTTCAGGGGAAGAAGTTTATCAAAAATTGTCACATCTCACAGGAAATAACCAAAACATTCTGTAGGCTTTAATGTTTTAGGAAGACCCTCAAATACAGTCAGGTTGATATTATTTTATAGCCACATTCATCTGTGTATGGGTTTCTAGAGTCAGGACTCCAAGACATACAGCTATTCATAAGTGTAGAACATATTTTCACATTTCTTTGGTTTATCAGTAGAATGACTGCTAAGGTTGTGTTTAGTGAAGTTTTATGATGTCCAATAATTCCTAACACATTATTGACTGAATAGTGTTCTCACATTAAATACATGTACATAATGC
Organism: Tupaia tana; assembly: GCA_026018925.1. NCBI lineage: Eukaryota > Metazoa > Chordata > Mammalia > Scandentia > Tupaiidae > Tupaia > Tupaia tana. The sequence goes on from JAKSZU010000005.1 coordinate 83,017,879, forward strand.
GTGACATCAAGGGGAAAGAACCTGGGCAATGAGCACATATTTCACAGGTTTGCCAGGCGTGAGTGCTGTTGAACGTAGGTAAGGCCATCAGGGCTAAAGATGTCACCCCGGAAAAATCTGGAACTATAAAATAAACTAAATACTGGAACAACACAGCCTTTTTGACTAAGATTTATGTGAAACTGTTGGCTTAATGGAGTACAGCCAGGGTGCTGTGGAAAATAAACAGCAGTGTGTTATGTAATAAACAACCATGGTACTTTCTGGTAGCCAGATACTATTTATCAACTTGATAATCCAAGGATATATTTATAAAGACTCACAGTAATGCAGAAATTTGAGAGAAATGAGTATCCATGAATGTCAATGATAGTTCTAGACCTGTCAAAACTTGGACTCTCCAGACTTTTGATTAAGATAGAAGAGTAGCTCTGATGAGAAGGTATTAGCAAGTAGTAAGAAATACTTCTCTCTTGATGTTTGGAAAGGCTTTGCTCCATCAATTTAAACAAGCTGGAGGGAACCAGCAGTTAGCGTAATGGCTATGTCGCTGGACTCCCACGTAGTCGACCGCGGTTCGCGTCCCGGACCCGGTGGCTTAAAACTCACACCGGGCGCATGTGCGTGCGTGCCCAAGATCCCAAGAGGAGAATGGAGGAGAAGGGATTGCGGCGTGACCGTCCCCCCTGGGGGGTGATTTCTCGCTTTCTGTCTCTATGTCTCTGTCTGTCTGTCTGGCAAGCGCACACGCCCTATAGCGAAAAACCTATCCCAAAAAATAAATAAATAAATAAATAAATAAATAATAAAATAAAATAAACAAGCTGGGAGTTAAAGGACTTGGTCAGTTTGTCAATGAAAGTGCCCTGAGGTCTTCCTAGAAGACTGGGGTATTCCACACTTTCCCCAAGTCAGAGAAACTGAAGAGAATATTATTAATTATCATTGAGAAAAAGATGAGGCCCTAAAGGTACCTGCTGCAGGAAGGCTCTTAGAACAAGTTACCTGCTGCAGGAAGGCTCTTAGAACAAGTTTTCTGGTTACAGGAGGACAATGTGTACCTTTTCCTCCCCTTAAAAGCAGGAGGAGAAAATGCATCACGCACTGTATGGATGCATTGTAGGTAGCTTAGGCTGCGATAACAAAATATCACAGAATGGGTGGCTTAAACTACAGACATTTATTTATTATAGTTTTGGAAGCCAGGAAATCCAAAACTGAGGTGCTAGCAGATTCATTCTTGGTAAGGGCACTCTTCTGGGCCTTCAGACAGCCATTTTCTTGCTGTATCTTCACATAATGGAGAGAGAAGTAAATCCTAAGAGGAGAATGGAGGAGAAGGGATTACAGCATGGCCATCTCCCCAGGGAGTGGTTTCTTGGCTTTTCCTCTTTCTGTCTCTCCTGCAAGTGCATATACCCTACAGCAAAAACCTCTCAAAAGTGGGGGGAGGGGTGCCAATCTCATATTGGGATTCCACACTCATGACCTCATCTAAACCTAATTACCTCCCAAAGACCTTACATACTAACAACACCACACTGGGAATTGGAGCTTCAGCATATGAATTTGCTGCAGGTGGTTGGGAGGGTAGACACACAAGCATTCAGTACATACATGATAGAATTCAGGCTGAGAGGTTCCTGTGCTGCTGTTGCCATGAAGAAAAAGAGTGCATAGTGGTTGGATTTGCATTTCCATCTGCCTATCTCCTCAGAAACTATGTGTATCAGTACTTCTAATATAAGTTTCACATTGAGGCCAGCAGGTAAAATAGTAGCTAAGGTGCTGGACTTCCACCTGACTGACAATGGTTCAAGTCCTGGGCTTGACAACTTGCTTTTACGCTTTCACTCCATCTTTCTGTCCCTCTTTGGTGAGAGCATATACTCTATAGCAAATTTTTAAAATAATAAGTAAAATTACATAAACAATTATTTTTAAAATATGTTTCTCATCTACCTACCTCCTTTACAAAGGTCACAGAGTTAAATTGGGTCTTTCTTCAACTACAAAAGAAGGCACCTATATTTTGCTTACAGTATAATAAAAATGTTTGGGGTTGTAGTATAATAAAAATGTTTGGAGTTGCATAAAATATAGAAGTGAAACTATATAGTTTACTTTCATCTAAAAGTAACATTTTATTAAAAATGTTATAATAGCAAGATGTAAACTTCTGTATGTTGAAATATAAAAACTGCATTATCCAGCTTTACTGTGAGGAAGAGAAATAATAATCGTTAGGACAAAGTTGAATAAAATTAGGGTAGGTAATGATTGGTGATACACTCTATTTCGGTTTGTCACACTCCCTCACTCTTTCTTAAATACTATTCTACATTTTATCTTGACTTAAATTTATAAAAAGTTATTATTTTTAATCAATTATTGACAATTAATAGTTGTAAGTGAGTTAACCACTAATTGCCAAGGAGATGGATATAGCTTACTTTAAAAATGATGAGAGGTAAGCTACATCAGAAGCCATGTTTTTGTTTATGAATATAGCTTCACTGGGTTATATTAGTCATCCATTCTTGAATTTAACTCAGTAGTTTTTATTATTCAGGTTAATGGGTGAAAGCTTGCCTACATGTGTACATGATTGTAAGTACTCACATCAAAACTACGATTCCTGGGAGGAAATAATCTTATTAATTCTACCTTCACGCCGGGCGCATGTGCGTGCGTGCCCAAGATCCCGAGAGGAGAATGGAGGAGAAGGGATTGTGGCATAGCCATCCCCCCGGGGGGTGATTTCTCGCTTTCTATCTCTGTGTCTCTCTCTGTCTGTCTGGCGAGCGCACACGCCCTATAGCAAAAACCTCTCCAAAAAAAAAAAGAGAAAAAAAAATAATTCTACCTGTTACCTCAAGCATCACATATGACAGGTATCAAACATAAATTGTATAAGATTTCTGTGTTCATTTCTTGCAAATTTAAAATTGATAAATTTCACTTAACTGCATTGGGAGAAGCACACTTACATTAATTTGTTAAATAGTGGATGTGCTTATGTTAAATAATAATATATACCCATGATTTTATACATACTACTCCCTCTTGGTCTTTAAAATAATTAGATAATAATGTTTGTAGTGTGCATACCAAACAATGATCTAGCTTAATATTCATAACAATCTTGAGAAAAGGTGATGTACCCATTTCACACCTGTCAAAACTAATAGCAAAAGAAGTTAATTAACTTGACCGTTGTTAAGCAGATGGTAAACAGCTGGGAGTTAAACCTAGATTTCCCCATAGTCCCAATCATGGCAAACATACTGCTGCCTCTTTGGCTTACCATTATTATTCAAAGGATAATAACTATTGGTTTTATGCCTTTAAAATATTCTTTTTCTTAAAATGGTAGGGTATGTATATTTTGGAACCAAATAAATGATACACTCCAAACTTTCCTTTTAATAAATTGCTTATGTAAACAATGTAGGAATGTTTAAAAATCTAATTAAAAAAAATTGAATCCATTCAGTTTGCTGACCCTACTATTAATCACTGAAGAACTAGATTATAAGAGATCCATACATATTAACAATTTGTTCTAGATTATTTTTACTCTATGCATAGGAGTATATGGATGTTTGTAGTGACAATAATTGTTTCCTATTGAGATGTATAGGAACTTTTTAAGAAACTAGTATAAACTGCTCAATATAAGAGTTGGATAGTGGTAAAAGATGTGATAGGAGGAAACCAGCAGGATTTATCATGGAAATTAGTGGTGCAATAGGATATGGAAAGGAGATGAAGAAAAAAGGAAAATGAAGAGAGACATTTTAATCTCCATGGTATAAGCCTGCAAGTGGTTGAGTTTGAGGTCATGCAAAATTGTTCCATTTTCTACCAGGCTTATTGGGAATTGCAAATACAAAGGAACAAGTTAAACACTTTACTCTAGAGCAGTGGCAGCCAAACCTGCTTGCCTCACAATACCATCTGGGAAGCGATACCTGAAAAGTGCTAATACCTAAGCTCCACTCCACATTTGGACTCATTCCGATTTGGAATTCACAATTATGATAAGAAGCCAAATTTACAGAATATTTCATTTTTATCCAATAGTCTGAGCAGATTTATCTCTGTGTTTAATATTTTGGGGACTGAAAATGTAATCATTTTTTGACTCAAGATACTATGTTTTATGGTTTGACGTCACAGTCCAAGTTGTATTAAGGAAGTAGGGGAAATTTGAGGTGATGTTTGCAGCACCTAAAGTTATATCATGGGTCTGCCTGTGGTGTGGTGATTGGGGCACTTGAGTCTCACATGGCTAATGACAACTTCAGTCCCATACCTGGAGGCTTGAAAAACACATCGGGTGTGTGTGAGTGTGGGACCAAAATTATAAAAGGAGGGAAAAGCAGAGAAGGGATTGTAACATGGGGGATGCTCTCTCACTTTTCTCTCTGTCTCTCTTCCCAGAGAGTGCACATGCCCCCAGCAAACTAAGAAAAAAAGTTAGACCATTATGCTTACAAATTTAACGTCTAATACTTTTGGCTTAATTACATTAACTACGTTTGCCAATGTAGCAAATAATATTGACTACTGACAGCTATTTCTCCTTTTTCTACTATGATGACGGGACCTCAATTTTGTAGTTACATGATGATGATATTCTCTATGAAGTTAGGAATAGGAATTCATCCATGAACAAGCCAATTAAGTAAGCCGATTATGTTAATCTCTTATTCTTTTTGACAGTGATTGGTTTACAGTTGTGCATCTGACCAATGGAAAAAAATTATACTTTCCTCATGACAAAAAGCTCAGGCTTCATGAGGGCTTCCTTTTCTGCATTTAGGTACATAGTGTTTCCCGAGTTTTATGATGCTTAGGGTTTGTAATATGTATAACTGTTGCTACTCTGTTGAAATTATAGAAGGAGGTATGACCACCAGAAAAAAAAAAAAAAAAACACGAAGAAAAATTCAGCAAGCCATGATTCTTGGGTAACCCCTGTGAGACAATTCTGCTTCTGTTTCTCTGTGAACTTCTTATGACAAAAAAATCACACTTATGTTCATTGTTGAAGTCTCTTTCAGCAAGGTATCATTTTACCATGGCTGATACATTGATTTATGCCTTTTCCTTCCTAGCAAGATATTTTTCTCCTCTGCTCTTGCTCAGAATTTTGAAGCTACAGGGGACTGCTCAGATCATTCCTGTACCACATGAATTCCTCTGTCTTTATTCTAGCACTGCAGCATTATCGTGCTCACCTTACAACACATTTCCCCCTCGGGTCTCAACACTTTCAACTGATGATTTCAGCAAGGGTTATTTAAATTTTCTTCAGGAGGACTGGATTTTAAAAAATAAGGATCCTGGTGTTTTCCATATGTGCTGATTAAAATGAGCAGCAGGCCAAGGTGAGTTTATTAAAAACAGCAAGAATTGTAGTGTGGAAGTAAAAGGCCAACAGTAGGGAGGAAGCAGCACAAAATTAAAATTACAACTTAACCAAGCTGTGCTGTCAAAATCCAATGATTTCTGTCTCTTAACTCCAGTGTGGAAAAGTGTGGAGGCTGAAGTGAAAAAGATTATTTCTAGGGTGTAGAGACCAAAAGAGGTAAAGTAATTCCTGGCTAGAGGAAATTAGTTCAGTTCAGCAAGGTCTGTACATCAGTTGCTAGAAATAGTGAGCAAGAGAAAGAATGGCCACAGAGTGACTAAGAAGATCCTTCTCAGGCTGGCTGGTGGCATGGTGGTTAAGGCAGCTGGATCCCACATGGCTGGCTGTGCAGTTTGAGTCCTGGACTGGCAGATTGAAAAATACCCCTAGCACCTTTACGTGCATGCCTAGAATGCCAAAAGGAGAATAGAGGAGGAAGGACTGGGTCACAGCCATCCCTCCTGCAGGCACTATCTCTCTTCCTCTCTGGCAGGGATATGTATGCTATAGCAAATTTGTTTAAAAGAAGTTTCTGCTTTTCTTCATTAGTGCAGCTGTCTTAGAGAGGCAGGAAAACAGGAATACATGGTTAGTAAACTTCAAGGCAGATATGTAGCCAGTTCCTGAACCATGCCAGTCTAGGTCCTGGTGTTAAGAAACTTGAGACAGGCTGGTTGGTGGTGCAATGATGGTGAGACAACTGGACCCAAATAGGACAGGTCTTGAGTTCAGGTCCCAGTAACTTGAGCACAATGGGTGCCTGCATGTTTGTAATCCAGTCCAACTGAGATTGAAGGTAGATTAAGTCAGGAGGACCCTGTTGAAAAGAGCTGTCAGTAAAGAAAGATGATTAATTGAGTATCATAGGGGACCGGCAAGTGGCATGGTGGTTAAGGTGCTGGACACTCCCACATGGCCAATCATGGTTTGAGTCCTAGACTTGGTGGCTTGCTTTCTCACTTCTCTTTCTCTCTCTCTCTCTCTCTCTCTCTCTCTCTCTCTCTCTCTGTGTGTGTGTGTGTGTGTGTGTGTGTGTGTGTATCTCTGGTCAAATTAAAATGAATGAATGAATAAATAAAATTGAATAAAATAATTTTAAAAAATAGAAAAAATAATTGAATATCATAAAAGTGATGAAAAATTGACAATTAGATATTTGCAGCAGTGGTAAACTGGTCTATGGTTTGGTTATATTGTTTTGTTCAGTAAAGAGGAAATGCAGGGCCAGACGATGGCTTGAAGCTTAAGGCAGCTGGATCTCAAATCACTGGATCCCACATGGCTGACTGTGTAGTTCAAGTCCTGAAACTGTTAGCTTAAAAAATAGACTGGGTGCAGGACCAGCAGATGAAGTAATGGCTACATCGCTGGACTTCCATGTATTCGACTACAGTTCGAGTTCCGAACCCAGTGGCTTAAACTGATGCCGGGCGTGTGTGCATGTGCGTGTGTGCCCAAGATCTCAAGAGGACAATGGAGGAGAAGGGATTGTGACATGGCCATTTCCCCCAGGGGGTGATTTCCCGCTTTCTGCCTCTCTGTTTCTCTCTGTCTTTCTGGTGAGTGCATATGCCCTATAGCAAAAACCTCTCAAAAAAAAAAAAAAAAAAAAAAAAAAAACAACAACAACAACACTGGGTCCATGTGTCCCTAAAATCCCTGAGAGAGAATAGAGGGAAAAGGATTTTATTGTGGCCATCCCATGGGGGGGTATCTTCTCACTTTCCTTTCCTGACTCTATCTCTAGAGAGTACACATACCCTATAGAAAAACAGAAAATGAATATCCCAAAAAAAGCTATGTTATAGTGTTAATTTAAAATATGTGGAAAGATTTTGTTGAATAAATGTATAAAGCATAATAAGGTTTATAGTATTTTTATTTGCAGCAATGTATTACTAATTCTTTTCTTATGGCAAAATCTTTTATGAGTACTACTCTTAAATTAACAATGGTTTTTGCTTCCCAGGGGACAGGTAGCAATGTCTGGAGAGATTTATATTGTCACAACTGACATCGGTTGTCACTTCTTTCTAATGACTAGAGACCAGGGATGCTGCTGAACATTCGACAACACAGGGGACAGCCTCCATGTGCCCTCATTAAATAAATACCTGTTTCTAGACAAAAGCAATGCTAAGTTAAAAAAAAAAAAAAAAGCACTTCAGTGTAATCCAGTTTATTTTTTAAAATATGAGTTTGGGGCCAGCAGGTGGCATGGTGGTTCAGGTGCTGGGCTCCCACATGGCCGACTGTGGTTTGAGTTCTGGACCTGGCAGCTTGCTTTCTTATTTTTCTTCTCTCTCTCTCTCTCTTTCTAAGTCTCTCTCTGAAGAATACACATGCCCTGTAGCAAATTAAAAATGACAAAATAATAATAATAATGATAAATAAAATTAAATGAAAAATTACTTAAAAAATACAAGCGTTACTGATATAAGTGTGTGTGTGTGTGTGTGTGTGTGTGTACATGCATGGGTTCATGTGCAAGATGAAAGGCATGAAACAAATATATGAGGCAAACAAAAGGAAGGCGAAGGAAAAGGGAACCTTGATAATCACCGCATGCAGTCTAAATTATAAGACTACTATTTGTTTTGGAAATGTATAGTATTTAAATGGTACATTAAGGACTAAAATGCAGAATTTGGTGCTATTAATCAAAGAATATTCCCTGGGATGATCTCTTAAATATCCATGTCAAGATTAGCTATTTCTGTTTTACTAGGGTCATGATAGATACATTCAACTTTTAAAGATTGTCTAAGAAAGTGATAATGATATGTCTTATTTTACATTGAAGTATATCAAAAGCAGCTATTTCCATTTGTGCACATTTTTACAGACTTTGGGATTCCTGATAATATAAAAATGCATCATGAATATTCTAGAATCCAGCCACTGTTAGATTTATAAGGAAAATAACACAAACATATCATTTAAAACAGGATTAAAACCTCTTTCTGCCATTCCTAGTGATACAATAAACAAAAGAATGTGCTTATTCTTGAGACCTTATTTATTGATTGTGATTGCAATTTCGATCATTCTGAAAGAAGATTTTTTGTTTGTTACTGTGCAAGTTCTGACTCACAAGTGGAACAAATGATTAGAAGTAATATAAGCTTGACCTTCTTTTAAAATATGGATTGGTAAAGGATGTTGTTTCTAATCATACAAAAGGGAAAGAGAGTGCCCCAACTCCACAGTGAGACACAGCCTAATTAATTTGCGCTATTTGTACTTTAGAGAAAGGACGCCTATCCTTGAACTCCTCTGCATTCTCCTCTTGAACCAGAGAGGAGAATGATGGGACCAGAGCTCATGACCCCACAGTCCCTCAGTGAGACCGTGTTCCTTACTGGCTCCCAGGCTGCAGTCAGCTGCGTCTGGGAAATCAGAAGCATCGTGATGCACATCTTTCTTTTTCCATCTGCCAGCAAAGTTTGCAAATGATGCTGAGTCAATAGGAACAGAATCATGAGGGCATCATTTTACCTTTTATCCTTTTCTTAAGCTTATTAATTAATTCCATGAGTGAGAGAGGCAATAAGAGACACACAGAGAGAATGACAGAGATATTCTAGACACTGTGGTCTGTTCCCAGGTTCTGTGAACCCCAGATCATAGGCACATATGCCCAGTCTGTTCAGAGATCTCTCCATCACAGACACAGAACCTTGCCCTGTGGTCCAGCTGTGCAGAGAGACATATTTTACCACTGTGCTGCCGTCTGGACCCACGAGAGTGTTCTTAATACCCACATATTTGTCTATACATTGAACTCTTTGATAATAAGGACTCTCTATAACTGGATGTATTTAAAATGGAATAATATAGGTGTCTTGAAAGGGAATCATGTATTGAATAATTGGCAGGAACAGAAAATGCCTTGTGGCTAGTCACCACATGGTGATTGAGACTCTGAAGCCCATATGACCTTCTGTGTGTTTGAGTCCTGAACCTACCAGCTTGAAAACATGCCAGGCACATGTGTGTATGTGTTCCCAAATCCAGAGAGGAGAATGTACAGAATGCAGCACGGTCATCTCCCCTTGTGGGTCCTTTCTTTCTTTCTGTCTCTTTCTCCCTTTTTCTCTTTTTCTCTCTCTGTTTCTGCATCTCTCTCCCTGCTAAACACATGCTCCCTATAGCAATTAAGGAAAAAAAAAAAAAAGAAAGAAAATATTTCTTGGATCAAACCAAAAAAAATAAATAAATAAATAAAAATAAACAGAGGCTAGTAAGTCAGGTTAAAACTGTTTCTAAACCATATATTTATTTATTTAATTATTCATTTGTTAAGGTTTTTTTTTTCCTTTAAGTAATGTGTGCTTTCTAGAGAGAGAGACAGAGATAGAGAGAAGGAAAGTGAGAAATCACTCCCCACCCAGGGGAGATGGCCATACAACAACTCCTTCTTCTCCACTCTCATCTCATAATATTGAGCAGACATGACCACACACACAGCATGATTTTCAAGCCAGCAGGTCTGGGATTCAAACAGCTGTTGGCCATGTAGGAGTCCAATAACTTACCACGGCACCAAATGTTGTCCCCTCTCTAAAACTTTTGTTTTATAAAATTAGTGATGAATGTTGGGACCAGCAGTTAGCGTAATGGCTATGTCGCTGGACTCCCACGTAGTCGACCGCGGTTCGAGTCCCGGACCCGGCGGCTTAAAACTCACGCCGGGCGCGTGTGCGTGCGTGCCCAAGATCCCGAGAGGAGAATGGAGGAGAAGGGATTGCGGCGTGGCCATCCCCCCTGGGGGGTGATTTCCTGCTTTCTATCTCTCTGTCTCTCTCTGTCTGTCTGGCGAGCGCACGCGCCCTATAGCAAAAACCTCTCCAAAAAAAAAAAAAAAAAAAAAAAAAAAAATTAGTGATGAATGTGAATGTTCACAATTATTTTTATGTGAATGTATTATGTATATTTTCTGATTTATCTTAAATGTAAAGGAATATTGAGGAAATTGGTATAGTTTAGGCTAAAATTATAAATATGTATGTATGAGGAATCCTCAAAAAGTTCACAGAAAGAGTAGATTATAAAACAAATATATACATGGGCTTCTGTTATTTTGTTCACCAAAATGGACTTCTACTTTAATTCCATTTTTTGCAACCTATTTGAAGTCCCCTTTTATTACTACCCCCCACCCCATTTTTTGAAGTTCGGTGCTTGTGGTTGGCAGAATTATAGCCTCCTTCTAAAATACACTTATGTCCTAATTCCTGGAACCTGTGAAAATGCTATATACTACATTACAAAAGGGGATTAAGGTAACAGAGACAATTCAGGTTGCCAATTGAGTGACACTGAGATGGGAAGATTACGCTAGATCATCTAGGTGAACCCACTTAATCAAAGGGCCCTTAAGAGTGGACGAGAAATATATAGGGAAAGACTGTAAGCCATTGCTGACTTTGATGGTGCCATGGGCAACAAGTCAAGGGATGTGAGTACTTCTGGATACTGGAAGGGCAAGAAAATAAATCTCCCCCACACTGAAAGGGAACAGGCCTCTGCATTAACTTTTTTTTTTTTTATAACCATGGGAGACATAGTTAGTACTTCATAACAGCAGCAATAGGAAATTAATATATTGCTAAATAAAGACTTCAGTTCCATTGTATATTTTTGGTTGCAAATAAAGTGCAGCTGTAGCCTAGGCAGAACTGTGGAAAGAACAAATGCTCATGAGCCTTGGGTAGGGTTGAGGCATGATTCCAACATCAAGGTATTTTTCTCTCTGCCTCTAGTTTCTAATTCTCTCTGTGTAGTCTTCATTATCTTGGGTAGCTTTCTTGGAGATGTGCTTGCAGGCAGGAGGCAGATTCCAGAAAAGAATCCTAGCTTCATCTCTCAATAAAATTTTCAACTGAAAAGTAAAAAAATCCCAGGTAAGAGTCACCGTCCCATTATGTTCCTTGTCCAAATAGGAGGGCAGGTTATGCCTCAATCTTCAAGGTCTCTGGTAAGAGAAAAGGGATGAATGGATTGTAGGTAGTTTTCTAAAGAATGTTGGTGTTTTACAAAGGGAAGCAATGCTTGCAGATAAAAAGGAGAATCTGCAACACAGGGTTTAATGAATCCTCGATATACAGAATAAAACCCAGATCAATACTGCTACCCAAATTGGAACAGTGATGGGAAGAAACAAGTGATTATATATAAACTGCTAGAAATAAGAAAAGAAATACTCGTTAGTTCCAGACACTCAAATTGTCTTTAAAAATTGATTTAAGTGTTGGAGGGAAGAGAGGTAATTGGAAAGTCAAGTTTTACCACCTTGAGCTTTAGCTATTATGGCGTTTGTGTTTTAAAGTATTGCATGGATTGAGTATCTAGGGTTTTTTTTTTTGGGGAAACATTAGGTTACCTAGGTTTAGGTAATGATTGGAGGAATGATTGCAAAGAAGCAAATATAATTTAGATAGTCTAATATGCTCTATTCTATTTATTTCAGTTTTATCTTTAATTTTTCTTATGTGACCCATTCCTTTGATTGGGGTCTTTTATGAGGAGTAGACTTTTACATTCCAAAGTATGATATTTTTTAAGGACCTTACTTTGAAGTCTTTCTCTGGTAGCTGTTCTACTTACCTAATAGTCCCCAGGGTGTTGTGCCGTTTTAGTGTTTGAAAGATTGTCTGGATGACAGCTAAAGAAATACAATACATTTGGTAAATTTTTAAGCATTATTTTTTTAAAGTTTTTTGACAACCCAATATTAACTTATGTAACTTTGAACCACAAAGAGAATTCTAGATGTCTCATTTAATGGCAATGAGCACTTCTATATAAACTTCTCTCTAGAATGATCGTTTTGTTCCAGGCTTTATGAAAACATGATAAGCTGCAGTTTTTCAAAATTCCAATCCTGCTCACTACTTAGATATAAAGTAGCTCTCTTTAGAAATTTCAAATATGTTTTATATGCAATTATTGTGGAAAAGTGTGTGTCACGTGTCTTCAGCACAGGTCGGTTTTTATGACTGATAATTCTATATTCATCCTGTTCCTTTTCTGAAATACATTGCTTTGTTGCTATTTATAATATAAATTTAAGTTTGATTTCTGATTGTTGTTGTCATGGTTACTCATGATGGAGTGTGTGTATACCCATGAAGTAGAGGCACACTCCACAGGGCTCAGTCAGGCTGTAATTCCCTTCCTTCAGCCTTCCTGCTCGGCAGGATCCTTAAGTATGTGCTCAGCATGTCTCAAACTGACCAGAACAGGAACTTGAGCCACAATTGTCATCTGGCTTCCAGCTCTGCAGTCAAGCACACTCCCAGCTGTGCCACAGAGGCTGGGTTTGGTGTATAAATTTATATTAGCCTACTAAGTCTATAAAATATTATAGTATTTTACATAATGTTTGAATTTATGGGGCCAGCAGGTGGCATGTTTGTTAAGATTCTGGAATCCCATATGGCTGACTGTGGTTTGAATCTTGGAGCTGGGGGCTTGGAAATCACACAAAGCACATGGGCATGTATACCCAAAATTCCAGGAGGAAGATGGAGGAGAAGTGAGTGAGGGGCATGGCCATCTCCACCTGGGGGGGGAGTGATTTCCTGCTTTCCCTCTCACTGTCCCTCTCTCTCTGGCAAGCGATATGCCCTATGGCATAAATTAAGAAAAAAAAAAAGACGATTTGATTTATGTTTTAACATCTATGTACTGCTAAATATGAATCTGAAATCTCTAAAAGAGTTTAAGAGCTAAATTGATACCTCCATAGTAAGAACAATGAAAAAAAAAAGCGTAAGGAAGGACCTTCTTTGCTTTATTATGAAAGGGTGAATATTAGCTATAACTAGGGGCATTTGCTAGAGAGCCACTCTATTTTATTTAGTGCCAGCTTATGAACACATAGGATCAAATAACTCAGAATCAAACACGGCCTTTCTTTCACGGCTGTGTCAAGTTGGTACACTGCCCTTCTAGTAGGAAGCAGTGTGGTGTGATCCACAAGAATTGTGATTGTGGCTAACTGAACACTGGGTCATTGTGAATAAAATAGATTAATAGCAGATCACAATATTTTATTTATACAATAGGAAATACTAAAGTCCTAGTAAGCAGAATGTGGATTTATGTTACTCTTTTCCTGGACATTTCAAATATAAGCAGAAGTTTTTCTTTCCATTTCTAGGTTTAAGAAACTTACAGACCCAGAAGCCCATTAGCTAAAGGAAGATTCATTTTATTAAGTTAACAAAGTACAGTTCTTTGTCCAGCAACATTAGCAATACCTTGAAATGTGTTAGAAATACCACTTCTGAGGTCCTGTTGCAGGCAATTACGTCAGAAACTCAGAGTTTGGGACTGAAAATTTCCAAAGTAGCCCTTCAGCTGATCTTGATACATACTACTGTGTGAGAACGGATGTCCTTAAGGAAGGACATAAGGACATTACTCTTTTGTGATTTATTAAATCTGCCTTAAATAGAAGATTGCTCATATATTAGGACAACTGTGTGCTAGGAAATGAATATACTCATATTTTCAGGAGATACTTAGTATTGATTCCCAATGATTTTTCTACTTGGGCAACAAAAGTATCACTCACTGTGCAAGTTGTGAATTTATGTTGATGAGATAATAACGAAGTTTGGGCACCCATTTATCTCCTAAAAGTCCACAGACCCTTCCTGAAATTATTTCATGAGTTCTTAAAGGAAAAGTTAAGTATACACACTTGTAAAGTTGCCTAATGTAAACCTTGGGTTCCTAAGTAATAAAGAGTTATTATTGCTTATAGAAGGGTTCTATTGCCAGACTTTTATTCTCCTTTCTCCTCATCTGATTAGTATTCTATAATGAAGGAAGGTTGATTACTATGGAGTATTTTATTTTCCAGACTTCTTTATCAACTGAATTCCTACTGGAATTTACTGAAAGATAGTGAAATCAAAGTATCCACCCCTCCCTGTCTACAGCTGCTAATTTCTCTAGTAGTTTTTGTTTTTCCTTTATGACTTCAACTCTTATTCCTAAGAAGAGATGAAGTTACTGGGGTTATTTCTTTTTATAGTCAATCCAGGATATAGGACTACAGTCATGTCTCTTCACCTCTCACAAACAGGCAAAACTGGTAGCATATTGCTGTTTTTAAGTCCTGGATTATCTCACCATCCCTTGTTTTGCTCTCAGATTCTCTGCTACTGATTTGATGAAGTAATATCCTCAGTGACAAACTTTCAAAGTGATGTCTATGTTCTTAATTTGAACCTTGAGGAGAAACATCATTCCCAGCAAAGCTACAATCTCAAGTGAGATCAATACAGGATTTTGAGGCATGTAATGGTTAACCTAAATAGACAGAGACATACCTTAAGAGGGGTTTGGGAATCCTTAAGTCTTAATGGAGCAGAGTTCTTTGAGTTAGTACATGTGGCTGCTACTTTAATCCTGGTAACAGTTATTTGAGGGGTATAGATAAACCTTCTGGCTAGGACAGGAATTAATATACCATGCCTTGCCCTTCAAAATATATCTACATTTATATTAAGAGAATGTGTGTGTTTGCATCCATTGTTATATCTATAAAATAAATATTTTCAGAATTTCTCTAATGATAATCATTTTCTTTAGAATAGGAACTCAAGGTATTCTCACTGTGATTATACACATACACACACATATGTATGTGTGTATATATATATATATATATATATATATATGTACTTATTACGATTATGTTCTTGTCTTCTGGATGTAATAGTATATAAACTGCCAAGTTTTCCAACAAAAATTTATTTTCTCACTGTTTTGGAGGCTAGAAGTCTGAGATCAATGTGTTGGCAAGTCTGGTTCCTTATGAGTGGCTATGAGAGAATAATTGTCTTTAAGTTGTAGATGACTGTCTTATTTGTGTGCTTGTATCTGGTCTTCCATGAGTGCCTGTGTGTTTACAAATGTTCTCATTGTGTAAGGACACCAGTAATATTGGAATAAGACTCACCTTAATGATGTCATTTTTCCTTAATTATCTCTTTAAACATCTGTCTCCAAATATAGTCACATTCTGATGTATAGGAAGTTAGGAATTCACTATGTGAATTTTTATGGCATGTAATTAGCCCATAACAAATTGAGACTGTAACGTTTCCTCAGATTCATGTCCCTTTCCACAGCAAAGACACAGTCAGTCCTTTCAAGCCCACCTCTCTCATTCCTACAGGTGTGACATTACTACAGAATGCTGCCAGAAGTGGTGAATGTTACTACAGACTAAGGTTTTAAATAAGTATTTGTGTCTTCTTTATGCCCTTTTTCTTTTTCTTCTAATTAGATAGTTTGAATGAAAAACCTCTGGTCCAAGGGAATTGGAGACATAAAATAGGACTGGAAGAAGTCACTCATTTCATGGAGAGAAACATCAGTTGACTTCCAATCAGGTATGCTTGCACGGATATGTTACTTGGCTATTAGACTTGGTGTCTCTAAAATGCCTCTAAAATATTGGCTTTTGATTTCAAGTAGATTTAGCATAGCCATTATATAAATAGCTGTTAGGGTAATGTCTTTGGCTTAACTGTCATGTTGCAGATTAGGCAATAGTGACTATAGTTTGAAAAAAGAAATGGAAGCTTATGTTAGTGGTAAAATATTTGAGAAAACTTTCTATATTCAATAATTCTGAAGACAAACCATGTCCTACTTAAGTCTGTAACTCTAGGGAAGTGGTTGGAAAAGGTGAAAAGGTTCATCTTGTTATTACTATTTTTTTGGTATAATAGTAGGATGGTATAAAAGAGGCAAGGATTAATTAATTGAGAGCAGTGGTAGAAAAAAGCAGTGGAGCCACACTAAAGGTGGAGCCACACAAGACTGAAAAAGCTGAAAGTTTCAAGATCCTAAATAGTAAGAGATATTAGGAGAAAAGAAATGTGCATGGCAAAGACCCATTAGGATTTCTTAGTTAAAGAGAGGGCTTTGATCCTTTTGGCTAAAATGAAATTAGGAAGTTTTCTTCACATCTAAACTAATTATTTTTGGTGACATAAGGAAGAAAAAAAGGCAGGCTCAGAAGCAATAATTAGGTAACTAGGAGAGAACTTTGGTGTGTTTACTCACATGCAGCTGAGTAATAGCATATGGTTCAGAAATACACTAAGCACTTTAGAAAATAATACCGCAAAGGAAAAAATTCCTTTATAAGTCTTGCAGCTCTAAAGCCACCCTAGGCCCCTAAAATCTTTGCAACTGAAGGGAGCACCCATCTCTCAGAGAATATATTCCTCAGTGCCACTACAGATGTAATCATAGAGAGTACTATGACATGAAGAAACTCTCAAAAGTTGGAATCCAGTGCCAAAAGAGAATGCCAGTGATTCTGAACCTATTTCCTCCCCACAGGGATTCAGTATAAGTTTATCATTGCCTATTGAAGGTAGTAAGGGAGAGGTAGTAAGTAGAGGGTAGATATTAGAAAGAGTGAGGGAGGGGAACAGGGGAAAAAAACAAATAATATATTTAATTGACACAAAAACGAAGTTATGTGATGAGGATGCTGTATATATGAAATCTTTGTCACTGTATTTGTGCTGGCAAAAACCACATTGTACATTATAAAGATGTACAGTGATTAAATATAAATAATATTCTTTTTAAGAAAAGAAATTTATGGGGACCAGCAGTTGGCATTATGGCTATATCGCTGGACTCCCATGTAGTCGACTGTGGTTCAAGTCCCAGACCCGGGAGAGTGTGTGCTCAAGATCCCAAAAGTAGAAAGGAGGAAAAGGGATTGTGGTGTGGTTGCAATCACCCTGGGGGGTGATTTCTCGCTTTCTGCCTCTTTGTCTCTGTCTTTCTGGCGAGCGCATGCCTATAGCAAAAAAAAAAAAAAAAAAAACCCTCCCCCAAAAAAGAAGTTTATCATCATCAGGGACCAGTCTGTCATATGTCTCTTCTATTTTTCTAAAGCTTGTTTATTTACTTCTTCCATGGGAGAGATTGAGAGAGACACCTCCTTTAGAGTCTTTACACCAGGCAGGTCTCCAGTCCTAGCAAGCTAGGATCACAGGCACATGTACAAACATATGGAGTACACAGGGAAAATGTGGGATATGAACTCAGATCCCGTGTGAGTCCAGAATCATGGAGCACTACATTAATTCTGTACATTGGGCCGGTCCTGTCATTATTTTGTTGTTGTTTTTTTAAGGGAGATGTTTAAAGTAGGGAATGTGTGCTCGCCAGAGAGACAGAAAGACAAAGGGAAAAATCACCCCCAGGGAGGATGGCCATGCCACAATCCCTTCACCGCCATTCTCCTCTCGGGATCTTGGGCACACATACGCACATGCCCAGCACGAGTTTTAAGCTGCCAGGTCCAGGACTTGAACCACAGTTGACTACATGGGATGGGAGTCCATCGATTAACACTTACGCAGTCTACTGGTCCCTATTTTATTTTTAATACAGGATATTTTCATTGAAATTATCTTTTTCTTGGTTTACCATTGCACATTGTGGAAGTTGGATAAAGGACAGGTAACTCATTTTTAGTTTATATGTTTCCCGACCATGTGTAACAAGTCTACACCTAAAGAGAGGGATTGTGAATCCAAGTGAAACAATGCACTTTGAACTGCATTTAATACTTGGGGTAGTCTTGATTTTCTCCTTTATGGTGGCAAGAAAAACTGGTATTCCTGTATGAATAAGGTTGCAAATGAATTCTTATTGACCACATAAGACTCGAAGAAATGGCTAAGTGTTCCTCTTAAAAGCCATCTCGTTTAACTTCTGGACATATCGTCAGGTGACACCTCCCTGAATCCCTTGTCGTTAGGGAAGAAGATGTAGTGAAATTTCTGATACTGAAAATTCAGCAGAAGTGATGTGCACAACTTCCAGGTTTTGCTCTAAAATTTCCACATGCCCGATTATGCAATATCTTTCTCTTTTCCCCTGTTCGATGTTGATCTCCAGGTCTGTCAACTGAGCACATGCTTTGATTTTGTTTTGTTTGTGGTAGTATTAGACTTTCCTCTCCTTGTTTGATCAGAAACAGTCACACTGGACTGTGATGTGAATGAGACAGAACTTCTGTTTCCCTAAGCCATTGAAATGCAGAGATGTACTAACTAGAGTATTTGCATAGCTTCACTATTACACTTTCCTCATTTTTGTCCATTATGCCCTTTTATTCTTCCTTGCTTTTAAATTTTGACAGATGGGGACCAGTAGGTGGTGTGGTGGTTAAGGGCTCTGGACTCCCACATAACTGACCACTATTTGAGTTCTGGGACTGGGGGCTTGTTTCTCACTTTCTCCCTCTCTCTCTCTCGCTCTATCTCTCTCTTTTGCTCTGTCCCTCTCTGGTCAAGTTAAAAAATACGTAAATAAATAAAAATAAAAGTTAAACAAAATAATTCTTTATAAAAAAAAAATTTGACATATGGCACATTTGCCTTCCTGAGAGAGACAGAAAAAGAGAGACAGGGAGAAAGCACTCCTACCACAATCCCTTCTCCTCTCTTTCTCTCTCCTTTTAGGATTTTGGTCACTCATACATATGCCACCAGATCTGGTACTTCAACGATGCAGTTGGCCTTGTGAGATCCAGTTGTCACAACAATTTGGCTGTGGGCTTGCCTAATGACACTTTTTTACCAGTATGCACATAGAGTTCAGGACCAGTGAGTGGTGCACAGGTCAACGCAGGTAGATCCCACATGACGGATTGATTTGAGTCCCAGTCCCAGCATCTTGAAAAGCACACACAGTGTGTGCCCAGAATCCCGAGAAGAGAATGGAGAAAGGATTGTGGTATGGCCACCCTCTCGTGTGGTGATTTCTCACTTTTCTTCTCACTCTCTTTCTCTCTGTCTCTCTCTATTGAGTACATGTACCATAGCACAAAACTAAAAAAGGAGAAAGAAAAGAAAGGAAGAAAAAGAAAAAGAAATAAAGAAGAAAGAAAAATAAAGAAAGAAGGAAGAAAATTCACATTTATTGAATATTGTCCATTTTGGGAATTTTAAAATCTCCAATTCATTACAAAAACTCAGTCATTTCTGTGAATTTTTGTACCTAGTGATGGATTTAGGTGATGAAAAGGAGCATAAAATGAAAAGAGAAAATAGATTAAATAAATAAGATGTCTAGACAATGATTTCTGTTTTTCTTTCGGGTCTAGGTAGTCACAACTATACACTGTCATAGAAAATAGAAAATCTACTTTTGACTCCTTATTACATAAATTTTCCTTCCACTATATTGTATCTGGCTGATAAAACTCCTAGATCTAAAGTATCAACCATCTACACTGCATTTAGTGGCCATAAAAGGCAGAATGGTAAATATGTGTCCCCTTATTTGAATAGATGAACAGATTAGCATTAGGATAGGGCTGCTATATCTCTTTTAATATATCTAGCCTTGCAAATTTCTGGCAGGTGGATAACTATCTTATAAGTAGTGTTTCATGGTAAAAAGATAAGAAAAAAAAAGTCTGGTGGCAACATAAAAAAAAGTTGGGGCCAGCAGGTGGCATGGTGATTAAGGGCACTGGACTTCCACACAGTGACCAGGATTCGAATCTCCGACCTAGTGGCTTACTTTTTCACTTTCCTTCTTGCTCTTGCTCTGTCTCTTGCTCTGTCCCTCTCTGGTCAAATTATAAACAAACAAACAAACAAACAAACAAATAAATAAATAAATAGCTAAATAAAATATTCTTGAATTTTTTTTAAATCTGCCTCTTTCTTTTTTCTGTTAATTTTATACTTTGGTTAATCATCATTTTTTAGATTATTTTCAATACTCTCTTCATTAGTATTTTGGATACTTTACATTGGTTTTGCAACTGGTATTCACTGTTAGAGAACTATTTAAGGTATGGCAAATTTGTGGAGAATTTTTCTTTTTTTAATTCTTGCTCCTACCTGTAATGCAGAATTCCAGCCTTATTTCTTTTTAATAACTTTTTTTATGCCTCATTATATGACTAACCTCTGAACATATGTTGGGTCTTCTTACATTTGAAACATGACTTTCCTTTTCTCTACATTTCTCCTCTCTTTTCATTCTCTTTATTTTCTCTCTCTCTTTCTCTCTCTTTCTTTCTTTGTCATCCAAACAAACTACAAGTTTTTCTGGATGTCACTAATTCATCTGCATGCTTTTTTATCTATGAGGTATTGCTAATGACAGAAGTGCTATAATCTTTGTAATAACACAGCAGTGCTTCATGGGCTGGAGAGACACAATGTCCAGAAAAATGTTGAGATTGATAGGAAAGTGAAAAGAAAGTCATATATTAGCCAATTTGCTAAATTGTTCAAAGGAGAAACCATAATATAGCTGCCTATGTTCCCACAGAGACTTCAGAGAAATAGTTCTTCAAATATTTATATATTCACCTTGTTTTTGCAATGTACTGACCCATAAAAAAATAATAAAATTATTTTATTGACCTTAATGTTAGTTCATTATTTTTCTGCTACACCAAAATAATTGAGACTTGGTCATTTATAAGAATAGATGTTTATTTGGCTCATGATCCTGGCAGCTGGGAGTCCAAAAGTGCGGAGTTGTGGTCTGGCTGTTTTCTGGTGCTGTATCACAACATGGCTGGCAGTCACAGAGAAGAAAGTGGACATGTGCGCAAGAAGAGGAAACAGAATTCCCAATTGCTCTGTTTCTCCCTCCGACATCCTCCTTGTGGGTGTGTCCTCCAATGGGCCCCACCTCTTACAATTTTCAGCACATCCCAAAGACATTTCAGTGGGAACTAAGCTTTCATGGTGATCCTTTAGGGATAAACCATTATTCAACAGATGTGTTGTAATTCTTGCAATAACACAACAATGCTTCATGGTCTGAGAGGCACATTGGTATTATGTCAACCTATTAGCTCACTTATGTTTTCAGTTAAATAAAATACTTATGAAATACAACATTATTGGGACCAGCAGTTAGCGTAATGGCTATGTCGCTGAACTCCCATGTAGTCGGCCAAGATTCGAGTCCCAGACATGGTGGCTTAAACACGCCAAGTGCATGTGCACGCATGCCAAAGATCCCGAGAGGAGACTGGAGGTGAAGGGATTGTGGCAAGGCCATCGCCCCTGGGGGATGATTTCTTGCTTTCCATCTTTCTGTCTCTCTCTGCCTTTCTGGTGACTACATGCACCCTATAACAAAAACAAAAAACAAAACAAAACAAAAAAACTCTCCAAAAAAAAAAAGAAATACATCATTATTTTATCATAGATCCATGTGTAGTAAATAAGATTTTTATTTTGAAGATTAAAACAGTGGTTCACTCATATGTTTTATTTTTTGATTTTTTCAAGAATTATTTCATTTATCATTTTTTTTTAACACGAAGAGAGAGAGAGAGGAAAAGTAAGGAAGCAAGCTACCATGTCTGGGACTTGAACCATGGTTGGTCATGTGGGAGTCCAGCTCCTTCACCACACCATCTGCTGGCCCCAGTCACATATTCTAAAATAAAGCATTTAAGAAATATTGGGTCATCTGGAAAGTCATGACACGTTTGCATAGAAAAACAGAAAAATATGTCATGACTTTCCAACTGACCTAGTATTTTGTTATAGAGCAATGTGTAGTATATTTGATTTTTATTTTGAAGACTAAAATAATAAGACTAGAGAAATTGCTTTCCTTGCCTAAGATAACTGCCTGAGTTTGTGGTAGACAGAATTAGAGCCTGAAACATCTGTATTTGTGTTTACTAGTCTGTGTATCCAGAAAGCTTATGTAGGAAGTTATTTAAGTAATGACTGTAAAAAGCACATTTCAAATATGACTTCTTTCGATGGTCTTTTTTCTTCTTCCCAATATTAATGCAATTAAATGTAGCATAACAATGGCTGTCTTTTCTCTGGAAGTAACAGAATGTTGTTAGAATGAGTCTAGCATAAATCTCTATTCAACGAGTGTGTGCCAATTCAAAGTTATTCATATAAGAAAGAAATTCCCTGGAGTTTAAGTGACGCATCAAAGAATAGATCGAAGCAGAAATTGCCTAAATGAAAGAGCTATTCATTTTTACAAGATGAATAGTTTTGCTATTTTTAGAGTATGCTTGGATATAAATATTTATTAAAATATTTTAAATATTTCTATTCACTATCAGTGAATGTGGATGAATTATTATCAAGATTTTGATAGTCATTGATGTAATTCGTTAAAGGTTTGAATTTATACTGTTTAGGTTAAGAAGTTTGGCTATCCATTGTTTCATTTTGAATGTACTGAATTAAAGTGACACGGCCCTGGATTGTAAGAATATTGCCAGCGTTCTGCTTTTTGACATGTTAACTCATCACCAATGAAGAAACTTGTTTAAATTTAGAGAATCTTATAATAACAGCAGTAAAATCTTATCTCATCAGGGCACAATCAATTCACCTTGTTAACTTTTCCTCAGACAAACAGTAAAATTCAATAAGGTTTTATTTTCTTTCCTGTAAACTAAAAGCAAAGAGGTCTTCAAATTTTATTCATAGCTGTTGAGAGACCAACACCAACAAACCTGTAAATTACACATAAAATACACAATGCAGTTAAATACAATTTTAAGAGTAAATAAGGCAAAGTTACAGCTCTCAATGTATTCAGACTTCATATTTTCATAGTTTCAATGGGAAGAATAAGGAAAAGCAGAAAAATTACCCTGGAGATAAGGAGTTCATGTAGCAAACGTGAAGGTAAGCGTATGTACATTTGGTTAGGAAGTCATGAAGTATTACTAAGGAGTATTTTTCCTTTTTTTCTTTTTTTAAGTTTTGCCATAGGATGCATGTGCTTGCCAGGAAGAGAAAGAGACAAAGTAGGAAATCACCCCCCTCAGGGGCCATGGCTACAATCCTTTCTCTTCCAGTCTCCTCTTTGAACTTTGCAGACACCCTCACCCTTCACATATGCGGACACCCTCAGTGTTCAACTCACTGGATCTGGAACTCGAATTGCAGTTGACCATGTGGGAGTGCAGTGCCTTAACCACCATGCCATGTGCTGGCCCCAAAAAGGATTTTGATTGGATCTATATGTACATAAATATAAATAATTACTTTCAACTCTAGTGAGGGTGGATATTTCCTTGATGTATGATTTTTTACCATTTAGCGAAAGAATACATAAAGGGATATTTTACATATTTACAATAGTGATGTCAAACTAGAACTACTACCTACACAATACAAAGAGAGTAATGTGCGAAGTTCACTGATATATTTAGTCTTTTTAAAAAAAATCACTATCTGGGAACCAGCAGTTAGCGTAATGGCTATGTCGCTGGACTCCCACGTAGTTGACTGCAGTTCGCGTCCCGGACCTGGTGGCTTAAAACTCACCCCGGGCGCGTGTGCGTGCATGCCCAAGATCCTGAGAGGAGAATGGAGGAGAAGGGATTGCGGCGTGACCATCCCCCCGGAGGGTGATTTCTTGCTTTCTGTCTCTCTGTCTGTCTGGCGAGCGCATGCGCCCTATAGCGAAAACCTCTCCAAAAAAAAAAAAAAAATCACTATCTGATGCATATGCTTGCTGGAGAAAGACAAAGAAAGAAAGAGTGAAAGAAAATGAGAAGGCATCCTTCTAGGGCGAAGGTCATGCTGTAATCCCTTCTCCTTCATTCTCCTTCCATAATTTTGGGCATGCATGGACATGTACTTGGTGTGTTTCTCAAGCTGCTGGGTCCTGGACTTGAACTCCTAAGTCAGCCATGTGGGATCTAGCTGTTGTAACCACCATGCCACTGGCTGGCCCTCATCTGCGCTTTAAAAGCAAGGTCTCCTTCATAGTGTGCACCTTCAAGACTTTCTCCATACAGTTGTTTAATTAATATATAGCTCAGATATTCTTGAGTAACTACCGCTAAATAAGCCACTTTTTAAAAAATGTTGTAACTAATGGTATAAGAAAATTATTATGGAGGTCAGAGAGCAAATTCAGTTTGACTAATGAGCTGAACATTATAAAGTAAGATTCTGGGATATGAATGAGGAATGCCTCCACAGAATAGTGCTACCCTTTAATTTGTCTCTGTGCCTAATAAAGAACCTTCTAAAATTCTCCTTTGTTTTACTGGGAGTTTTTGTCTTCAGTATTTCTTCAAAAGTCCAAAGATGAATTTTACACTCTTTCTGTCTGGAAGGATTGACCTCAAAAGTGCAAATAGAGTATAGAAAAGCATATGCACCAGTTACATGTAAGTCACATGTCTCGAGGGAATAATGGCCTCTATGATGTTTAAAGGACACTAAAAAAGAAATATTGCATTGTATTTATTAAATTTAAGGTACAAGTTAAATACAAGAGGGTCTTTAAAAATGTCACGGACAATCATGTTATAGAAACACTATGCATGGATATTGAGATATTTTTGCACCAGAATTAGTTATACTTTTCATTTTCCCAGAAATGTTTTGGAGAGCCCTCTAAATTAGCTATAATTAAGTCTCGCATCACCGTGAAAGTATATGATTTATAATGGAGTGCTTATACCAAGATAAACTGAAAGAAAAAAATTAAATGTGCTGTCAAGATCAGTTTTTATTCATTATGTGATAATATTATCTTAGTTTATCCTAACTCAGATGAATATCATCTTAATTCAGGAGATGAATTTTGAGTTTTCCGAGTGTAGACCTCTCTTGAATAGCAATGTTTTCTTTTTTTTCTTTTTTTCTCAATTAAGAATGCTGCTCCCTGGGACCAGCAGTTAGCATAATGACTATGTCGTTGTACTCCCATGTAGTCGACCGCAGTTCACGTCCCAGACCCAGTGACTTAAAACTCATGTCAGGTGCATGTGTGTATGTGCCCAAGATCCCAAGAGGAGAATGGAGGAGAAGGGATTATGGCGTGACCATCACCCCTGGGAGGGAGGGGTGATTTCTCGCTTTCTGTCTCTCTCTGTCTCTCTCAGTCTTTCTGGTGAGCACATGCGCCCTATAGCAAAAACCTCCCCCCCCCCCCCCACCAAAAAAAACGAATGCTGCTCCCTTGTCTGTGTATTTTACCTCTCTGCAAACCTTGGCTTAGAAAAGGCTTTCAAGGAGAATTTCTTTGTGACTTCATCCCTTTGTTTTCTTCCACCCGAAGGGTTTATGACACCTAGAAATTCTCATATATATTTGAATACACACTTGCTTTCTTTTTCATCATGAAGATATAGCAGTTTTGCTTTGTTTTCTTACATTCCCAGGGTCTAACTAAAGTTCAGCACATGATAAATGCTCAATAAATATTTGTTGAATGAACCAATATTGATGAGTAGTTATGATTATGTTACATTGCAGTATTTAGTTTGGGCTGTTTACTTCTCTTAGATTACATCCAGAAACATCTTTACCTTATATTTAGCATTTTTGTATGAACCCAAACTGCTATGTCTCTTTGTCTCTTCACTGTTTCTGTTTGGTTCTTTGTGTTTTATTTTCTGTCCACTTATTTTTCCTACTCACATTGCTTTGTTGCTGCGGCCTTAAGTTAACCAACTTTTCCACTTCAAATGACCTAGAAATGAAAAATGATTTATATGTAGTAGAAAAGAGAACCCTTTATTTTCATCTGGAAGAAACAAAGCTGAATACATAAACAGGAGGCTCTTTTAAAAGAAAAGGTAGTCTATAGTCTTTAAAATATAGATATAATAGTTAAATATTGGGTTGTTGGACAAGTGAGGATGCAGTTTTCTACGTTTTTATGCAAAAATGCATCATGACTTTTTTTAACAATGGTATAGATATAGATATATAATCTACATTCTATTTATAGCTCATATATAATCTGCATTCTATTTACAGTTTTTGTTGCTTTCACAAAAACTTGACCAATGGTTGACATTGTCCAATGAATTGCTGAATATAATAATTGATGTTTTGTTACCTATGGGTTATTTTCATTTCTTTTTAATTTTTATAAAGCAAAAATTATAAAACTTTTTTAACAGAGAACTTTAAATATTTTGTGTATTAAACGTTTCTTCCCTTTGCCCTTCCCACTCTCCCTCTACCACATTTCTGACCAAAAGGCATATGAAAAAATGTTCAGCATCTCTTATGATAGGGGAAATGCAAATTAAAACCACAAGGAGATACTACTGAACTGCACTTAGAGTAGCTAGAATTAAAAAAATAAAGAACAAGTGCGGGAAGGTACTTGGTGAAAAAAAGAACCTTCTTATACTGTTGGCGAGAAGGTAAATCAAGACAATCTTTGTGGAAAGATTCCTCAAAAACCCACAAACAGAATTACCATTAACATTTTAACAAATGATGGTATGTTTATTACATGTGTTTATGAATGCAAACATTCTACATTGTACTAAAAAATCTTATTTCTTCAGTTTTTAATCTTATCGCCCCTCATTTCTTTTCCTCTATCCAAAGCATGCATAGGCAGATAAATGCCATCAGCAAATGCTATGAAGCTAACCTATTCAAGAGGTAAGGGACTCTTAAAACTTTACTGTCCATTACCCTGAGTAACTGAAAGCATTTGCCTGCCTTTTTAGAATATAAACTCATAAAAAAAAGACTATGATATTTATTCATCTTCACTGTATTCAAAATAGTCAAGAGGATGGCAGGACTTGGCACGTCAAAGTCACTAATGTGGGTATGTTAGGGAAGATTTTTCTTTATAATGATGGATTCTTTGTTCAAGTAAAGAGAGCTCCAGTTATCTGAGTTCAATACAAAAGAGAGAGAGAGAGAGAGAGAGACATCTGTCTAATTTTTCAAAAATGAAAAAAAGTGCTGAAATCATTCAAGTGAAGTGCTCTTGGAAACCAGCTAATGACTGTATTAGAGACTGAAACATGCTTTACTTTATAGGAGATAGGCTCCTATCCCTAGTTTACATTTTAAACACCACATAGGGTACAATTATTCTATGTATTTTTCTACCTGTTCTACATATGACCTATCTTAAGTTAATCAAGCACCAATGTTTTGATAGGGATAGCTAAAATTAGTTTGTGCTTGTATTTACATCTGTTTTCACAATTAAAAAATATTTGGGAGAAAGATTAATACATCAAGGTCAATGTTCTTAAGGCTAGAATAATGACAGGTCATGCAGTAGTTTCCAACCCTTTTCAGATTGGCGCCCTCTCTTATAAGTGCACCTAACGAGGTCAACAATCATCAAATAGAGAACAGAAATGTCAGCATGGGCTAAATCTGACAATTTGCTCATTATTCACTGTCAAGATTAGCTTATGAGCTTTTAACAATAATTCCTAATGAGAAAACCCTAAAAAAATTGAGTATAAAATAATTAGAAGAGATGACACTGGTCTAAGTGACAAAGCAATGTGTTCCATCCCTATGACTTTATGATTTTATAAAATAACATATACAAATTTTAAGATAACCCATTCATAATAATGTTCTTGACCTTCAAAATTTCTCTTTTACAATCTATGCTTATTTATGTCACTAAGTTCTAGATCAAGATGACTCAGCCTTTTTTTTTTTAAATCATTCTTTCAGGGCTAAGGGTATCATGCTAATGCTAATGTTAGAAATCTTTATTAAGAACAGAGTATTTAAAATATGCTTATTTTTTCAAATTTTCTGCTGCTTTTCCACTCTGTATGACCTTTCTCTTACCCCTGCTGATTCCCTGATGTTCCAAGGGTCGCACCTGTTCTTAAGGAAGTGTGGGAGGGAGTGGGTTGAGATGTGAGAGAAACACCTGGGTGAACTTTGCTGTAAATGATTTTTATGAATTGTTCAATCTTTTCACCTCCTGCCCCAAAGCCCTCTCTGTTAACAACAGCAACACACTTCTTGCTGCCCCCTGGGTTAGGATTCTTCTTCCTTACAGGCAAAATAATAGCAAACAGTTCTACTATAAGGTGAATACTGAGCGGTATTTATTGTTTTTTTTTTTTTACTTTCAATGAAACTCAGCAGTGGAGAAAAACTGTATAAGGAAAGGATTCTGTTATAAAATGATGTAAAAACATTAAAACTTGAAGTATTTGTTACTAAGAGAAGTATATTCTTAGTTTCTGAAGCCGTATTACCATCAGGAAGTTATTTAAAGTATTGATACTTGAAGTATTTTACTAAGAGAAGTATATTCTTTTTTTTTTTAGGAATTTGAAAATATTCTTTTAAGAGAAGTATATTCTTAGTGTCTGAAGTATTTGAAGTATTTGTTACTAAGAAAAGAATATTCTTTTTTTTTGGTGGAGGGAGAGATTTTTGCTCTAGGGCATATGCACTTGCCAGAAAGACAGAGAGAGACAGAGAGATAGAAAGCAAGAAATCACACCCCAGGGGGGATGGCCAAGCCACAATCCATTCTCCTCTTGGGATCTTGGGCATGCATGCACACACAACTGGCATGAGTTTAAGCCACCGGGTCCGGGACTCGAACTGTGGTTGGCTACATGGGAGTCCAGTGACATAGCCATTAAGCTAACTGCTGGTCCCAAGAAAAGTATATTCTTGAAGTATTTGTTACTAAGAGAAGTATATTCTTAGTGTCCGAAGCAATATTACCATCAGGAAGTCATTTAAAGTATTGGTACTTATTAGGGATTTATCTTCTATCCATGAAGGAGAGAGACAGAGAGACAGCACACCTAATATCTCATGTCACAATCCATCCCAGCCCCAACCAACACAGGAGCATGGCAGGCATGTGTATTAAGGGAGTCTCTGGCTGTGAACCAGGAACCTTCCAATGATCACCTTCACAAAGCATTCGTTCGTTATTATACATAACATAAGACTGTTCAGCTAGATGATATATAATGTATCCACTCTAGCCTGCCTCTGATCATATTATACTGCAACATGTAATGACAGTTAATAGCTCTTCCAATGATTCTTCCTGCTGTGCTTTATTCCTCCTTCCCCAAATACAACTCTATTATTTGGCCATTAAAACTTTATTGCTGGGACCAGCAGATGGTGTAATGGTTATGTATCTGGACTCCCACGTAGTTGACACAGTTTTAATACCAGACCTGGTAGCTTAAAACTCATGGCAGGCTCATGTGCAAGCGTACCCAAAATCCCAAGAGGAGAATGAAGGAGAAGGGATTGCTGTGTGGTCAGGTGGAGGGGGGAATGATCTCTAACTTTCTGTCTCTGTCTCTCTGGCAAAGGCACATGTCCTACAGC
This sequence comes from Tupaia tana, assembly GCA_026018925.1. Taxonomy (NCBI): domain Eukaryota; kingdom Metazoa; phylum Chordata; class Mammalia; order Scandentia; family Tupaiidae; genus Tupaia; species Tupaia tana. The sequence continues at coordinate 83,047,444 of JAKSZU010000005.1, forward strand.
AAAAATTAAAACAAAACAAAAGATCCACCTTATTGCTGTGGGGACCAGCAGAAGGCATAGTGATTATGTCACTCAACTCCCACATGACTGACTGAGATTTGAGTCCTGGACCAGGTGGCTTGAAATTCACACTGTTCATGTATACGTATGTGCTCAAGATCCCGGGAGGAGAATGAAGGAGAAGGGATTGCAGTGTGGCCATCCCTCCTGGGGGATGATTTCTCACTTTCCTTCTCACTGTCTCTGTTTTTATTCTCTCGGGAAAGCACACATGCCCTAAGGCAAAAACCTAAAAAAAAAAAAAAAAAAAAAGATAAAAATAAAACAAAACCTTATTGCCTTTGTCATTACAATCATTGGAGACAGTATGGGATAATATTGTTGCAGAACTGAAGGCTAGCAGCTGTTAAAAGAAAGAATAACAATTAATTGCTAAAGCTTAAATAAACAGATACTGAGCAGCCAAAATACTCTACTTGGTGATTACCAAGAAACTACCTTACACTGTCAAAAATCTTTCACCTTTCCTGTTAATATGTCTGACTTTTCTGTCAACTAGATATGTATTTGTGTTGCAAAACCTTTTTATTTAAATATATAATTGAAAAATGATTTCAATACTATTGGGGGAGAAATGTTTACTATAACTGCCTTCTTGACCTTATGGAAAGGGTGGTATAAAGAATAAAAATAGTGACTGTACCATCAATTAACCATTGGCCCAGTGTGTATAATATGTCAAGTACTAGGCTGTGTATGTCATCTCAATGAAAACTCACCAAAAAAATCATTTAGAGTAGAAATTATCTCCATTTTACAGATGGTTAAACCAAAAATCAGCATATGTATATAATTTTCCATAGCCCCAAAGCTAACAAATGATAGAGATAGGATTCAGATATGAACTGCAAATCCCATACTCTTACCTTTTTTGAAATTAATATATTTAGATAACAACAGTTAATAATACTGAATTTCATTTCTTCAGCTATACGTATTTTTCTTAAATTGAATTCTGAGTTTTTTCCTTAATGTTACATAATGACTATTTTCCACATAATTAATACTCCGCTTAAATATATTTTAATTGATGTCTGTGTTAGTTTTTATGGCTGCTGTAACAAGTTGCCACAGATTTATAGGCTTAAAACAACACAACATTTTTATTTACAGTTTTGAGAATCGGAAGGAAGTCTAACACTGGAGTTACTGGGATAAAATGAAGGTGTTGGCCGGCATGGAAGTCTTTCTGGAAGGTCCAAAGGAGAGTGTATTTCCTTGCTTATTACATCTTCTAAAGGCTAACTGTATTCCCTGCCTCATGGTAACTTCCTTCATTTTCAAGTCCAGTCACAGTAATGCAAAATAAGTCCTCTTACATTGCATTACTCAGATCTACATTGTTTTCAATTTCCACTTTTAAGTACTCTTGTCAATATATGACAACCACCTGGAGATAATACAGGATAATCCATCTAGTTTAGGATTAGCGGCCTTAGTTCTGTCCGTGACTATAATTTGCCTTTGCTATGTAACCTAACATGTTCATGGGTTCTAGTGATTAAGACACGGACACCCCTGGGGAGAGGGTGCTGTCTACCACAATACTTAATGTTACATTTTAGAACTCCACCCTAATGTTTTATACTGCCATGATCCTATTGCTGAATAAATTATTAACATTGAAATGATCACTTTTGGATGCATACATGAAAATAGTAGAAAATGGGCAAGAAGGTGGTTTAGTGGTTTAGATGCTAGACTTCCACATGGTCGACCATAGTTCAAGTCCCAGACCAGGCAACTTGAAAATCACACCAGGCTTGTGTGCATGCATGTCTAAAATTTCAGGAGGAAAATGGAGAAGGGATTACAGTGTGGCCATCTCCCCTAGGGGAGTGATTTTTTACTTTCCTTCTCTGTCTCTCTCTCTGGAGAGTACATGTGCTCTATTGCAACTACCTTTTCAGAAAGTAGAAAATTACATATGCACACTTTAATTTTATGTAGCTTAAGTTCATCATTTTGTCTCATGGGTTACTCATTAGAATACGTTGTAATTACTATTATTTTTAAATTTCATTGTTTATTTCTTCCATGAGAAAGGAAGACAGGAAGAAAAAGAGAAAGAGAGAAGTACCTACACAAGGATCTTCACGCGGTAATCCACACCTACCTCAGCCCCAGTTAGTCAGGGTCATGGGCACATACATGCACACATACCCAGTGCGTATACAGGGACGTTTCTAGTCATAAACTCAGGACTTTCCATTGCACATCTATTGTCACAATGTTGCATTATCACTGCATCAAGCTGGTCCTAAATTTTTATTTTAGGATGGTAGTTTTCAAGATCTGTGTACTTACATGAATATATTTATGTTGATTTTATACATGAAGCTTAATTCTCAGTATGATTCATGTTATAGTTTTTCCCCAAAAAAGATCTAGAAGAATACCATTTTTACCCTTGTCATCCAGCATTTCATATCTGAAATCTTAGTCCAGGGTAGTCATGAACATACAAGAGGGTCTCAAAAGTTCATGGAAAACCCGTACAATGAAAAATATTATGAATAGATTTCAAAAAACATTTGCACAAAATAAACTTACTTTTTTTTTTAGGTTTTTGCTATAGGGTACATATACTCATTGAAGAGAGACAGAGAGAAGGAAAGTGAGGAATCAGCCTCCCCCCCCCCCCCCCGACAACGGGGAATGATCAGGCCACAATCTGTTCACTTCTGTTCTCCTCTCAGGATTTTGGGCATTCATGCACACATGCCCAGCATGATTTTCAAGCCACTGAATCTGGCACACGAACCGCAGTCAGCTATGTAGAAGTCCAGGATATCAACCACCATGTCACCTGCTGGCCCTAATAGACCCATGTTTTAATTCAAGTTCTCCACTAACTTCTTGAAGTTCCCCCTTATAATCTTCTCTGTTACAAGGTTAGAGAATTTACACACACACAAATGTGGTAGGTAGGAGGAATGGCTCTCATGCAAAGATGTTGATACCCTAATTCCTGTAATGCATGAATATGTTATATTGCATGGGAAGATTGAGTGTGCATATTTTAAGGTTATGCACTTTAAGAAAAAGTATCTTGGACTATTGATTGGGTCCAGTCTAAACATGAACTTCTAAAAGCAAATCAATTTCTCTAGGCTAAAATTGGAGAGAAGTGGTAGAAAGGGGAACAGAATGTAGCTCCTACCCAAGAGCTAGCAAAGATAGAGGACTGCCATCCTACCACCACAAGAAACGGAACTTGTCCAACATAGTTGAGCATGAGAGTAGGGTCCTCCCCAGAGCCTCTAGTAATGTAGGTATTCCTGCCACATGTGTGATTTCATCATTGTGAAAATCAAAGCAGAGGACGCAGATAAACCCTACTGGACTTTTGAAATACAGAATTGTGAAATAATAAACGTATGTTGTTTAACCACTAAAGGTACAGTCATTTGTTTTGACAGCAATAGAAAACTAACATAAATTGTTCATTAAATGGCAGCCAACTGGAAATAAGGAAATAACATATTTTTAAATAATTAAAACTACTTTTCCACCACTTGAATCGGCTAAATTAATTCCAGGCGGGGTGGTGGTTAAGGCACTGGATCCCACGTGGCTAAATTCATAATTTGAATCTGAACCTGGTAACTTGAAAAACATGCTGGGCATGTATGCATGTGTACTCAAAATCCTGAGAGGAAAAGGGAGATAAAGAATTTGCAATATAACCATTCCCCCTGGGAAAGAGGTGAGGTCTCACTTTCACTTTCTCTGTCTCTCTTCAGTGAGCACATGTATGCTATGGCAAAAAATCTTTAAAAAATTAAAATAAAAAATAAGTTTATCTACATGTAAATAAGGAACTTGTATAAAGCATTCATGGGAGTACTAATTTGCTATGACTCATAGAAGAACAATTTGACACTACATGTGAAACTGAAAACTCATGTGCCATTTGATTTGATACCTATACATGAAGCAAAGACATGAATAAGAAGTGTGTGTCCATTTTAGAACTCTACATGAGGATAGTGAAGACTGCTTCATACCTGTTTAGCTTAAATATGATATAGCATGCAATAGTATGACAAGTCACAATTTTCACAATGAAAGTCTATAAAGCAATCTCCAAGATGCATCTTTAAGTAAAGTAAAGTGCTGAGGATTGCTGTCTCCTAGGGTCTGTATTATATATCACAATGCATAGAATTTTTCTAGATTACTATCCAAATTTTTCTGTTCAGGATGAGTGTCTTTTAGAAAAGGGACATTAGGAGACCAGCAGTTGGCATAATGGCTATGTCACTGGACTCCCATGTAGTCAACCGTGGTTTGAGTCCCAACTCAGTGGTTTAAACTCATGCCAGGCGTGTGTGCATATGTGCCCAAGATCCCGAGAGGAAAATGGAGGAGAAGGTATTGCGGCATGGCAATCCCCCCTAAGGGGTGATATCTCACTTTCTGTTTCTCTGTCTCTCTCTGTCTTTCAGGCAAGTGCATGAGTCTTATGGCAAAAACCTCTCAAAAAAAAAAAAAAAGAAACAAAGAAAGAAAGGGAAAGGGGCATTGGATCTGGGAATCTGAGAATCTAGGCCGAGAAGACAATTTTTACTGTAATCATTTCATGTTTGAATTTTGCCATGGGTATACATCACCTTTAATTTTTTTTTTATTAAGAAGAACTAATAGAAATCTTTGAGGATTTTCTAAGTATGGATCATTTCTTATTGCTATAAGTTAGAATATGGTACTTTTTTTTCCTCTTTAAATTTATTTATTTTTAACATTAATTCACTATACATCATTAGAGCATACAAATGAATTTTCCATCCAAAATACACTGTGAATTGGCTCAGTCAAGCACTTCAACATATATGTTTTTAGCAAATAATTTTCCAGTTCTTATGTCTTGTATATTTTGTTTTCTGTTTTGCCATCCTTGATTCCCTATCCCTCACCCTCTGCCATGTCCCACCCTCTTCCCACATTGTCTCTGGTACCCATGGTTGCTTTCTATGCCTTTCCCCCATTTAATTTATTTGCTAATGAACTTAATTAGTCTAAATATATCCAATAGCTAGCACAGCTGATATATACTAAGAAAATGGGCAACTTAATTGTAGGGACAATGTTTGGAGATGAATATTATATCCCAGAATTCAATCTGGAAGATCGAATCTTAACAGAAGAAAGATTAAGTACATGAGACTGAACCGATGAAACAACATTCTGTGACTTGACTAAAATATTGCTGCTTTTCTCCTAAGCTTTGTTTTCCGGTTTTAAAGGATTTTTGTCCTGTCTTGAGCTGTTGATAGGTGCATGTACCTACTATTTGAACAGAATACTAACCTGTTTCTAGGCTTTAAGTTTCAAGGAAATATCATTACCAGTTCAAAACTGCTCTTCTTGAAATTACCTGCTGAACTTGCTATTGAAAGTAGTTAGATTACTTATGATATTGTGTGATCAACAGAATGTTGGGGAAAAAGGAATGGAAGACAACTGTATATAGCAGAGATAGTGTAACAAGAGAGTGGGAAAGGGCAGAGGGTCAAATATGGGGTAAAAAACATAGGTATACATATACATACGTATGAAAGTAGAAATGGAATATTATTGATGATAACATGCATGATTAAGCCACTATGCAGTTTATTCCAGATGGGAAACCACATTTAGTATGTTGTGATGATGCTCAGGGAATGAATGTTAAGTAATTAAAAAGTTGCAGGAGGAAAAAAAAAACGGTAAAACTGTTTGTATCGAAATTTTTAAAAAATGCATATTTGATGACTGCAGTAAGCTATATAGCCCTAGCTAGGTGCTACTTTATAATATGTTCATTCTACTCACTGAGGTTTATGCCTAAAGTCAGACTTGGGTTCATGTATAGGTATATATCAGAAAATGGTACTTTGAAAATCGTATGTTTGGTTTATTTGTTCTATTCTGCAAACTAAACACTATTATTTTTTTAACTCTTGTCTCTGCTTATTGCTTTTGGTCCTTAGGGTCTTTGCTTGTGTCTTACTCTAGAAGTAAAACTGGTTCTCATGGCTTCTGTCTATATTTATTATTTTATTTCTTCTTTAAAATTTTTTCTTTACATTCATGATGCCTTCTCAAATATATTCTTTATATAAATTAGATATTATATCTTCTTTTATTGTGGTGGCCTCTTACTATATTCATCTTTATTTTTTCATATTATCCATTTAAAATATATGTAAGCCTATTTTTCCTTAGAATTTCTTTTTTAATAAGATATGCTTTCTTACAAGTTATTGAATCTGCCATTGTCTTATCAAAATTTGTTTCTAATATCTGTAAAAATAACTTTCAAGAGTCTCAATGTCCTGAGCATGGTGTGATGCCATCAATTCTTTTTTATTGTGAATAGTGTTTTACAATGTCCCTTTACTACTATTTTTAACCTCCTTCCATGCATTTGTTTTAGGCTAGTATTTTCTCATAGAGGAAAAGTGCTTTGATAAACTCGGCCCTTTGTTGTGCCCACTGGTGTTGGTACTGGTGAAATTTTCTTACCTATGTGCCAGGTAACAAATTAATTAATTAATTATACAGCTCAAAGATTAATAGTTTATATGTTAATATAATTTGGTTCGATGCACATAGAGCATTGTTGTAGTAAGTTTTTTTAAATTGTTTTTATGCCTTTCATGATACAATATATGTGCACATATGAGGAAGAGCAAGAGAGAGAGAGAAGCACCCTGCGTAAGACTTGATCATGAAGAAATACCATTCCTCCAGTCCTCCCATTAGGCAGGATCCTGGATATTGTTGCATGTGCCTGTTTTTGTTTTTTAAAGTTCTTGCCATAGGGTGGGTATGTTTGCCAATTAGAGAGAAAGAGAGAGGGGGCAAGAAAGACAGTAAGAGGGAATGGCCACACCACAGTCCTTTCACTTCCACTCTCCTCCTGGGCTTTTGGGGACACACGCACATAAGGCCAGTGTGATTATCAAGCTGCTGAGTCTGGGACTTGATAAAAAAACAATAAAACTCTGGCTTTTGAAAAAGAGTGGATGAATATGGAAGATTTACTGCTGAGTGAAGCAAGCCAGACTATGAAGGAGAGGCATTGTATGTCCCCACTTAATATATACTGAGTGTCCACACTCTATGACTGAAAGTGATTGATTAAAGGATATAGAAACACGGTAAATGGATATAAATACAGATATAGTGTGTGTGAAAGAGTAGTGTTTGAGGAAGAACAAATAGCAGAAAAATGGAAAGGAAAAGCATTAATGGGACAAAGAAACGTGCCAATTTCTGTTAAAGATATTTTATAGTTTAGTCAACTGGACTAGAGAGAAATGTTCACATGCTAAAGAGCTAAATAATGTGATTGAATGTATAAAAGAAAATGAAATTAAAAACAATAAAAGACAAAACAAAAAAATGAGGATAAAAACAGAGGAGGAAAAAAAATAGAAAGAAAGAAATGCAGTCAGCTGTGTGGCAGTCCAGAGCCTGAACCACCATGCCACTTGCTGGCTCCACACATACCTATTTTAAGGTTGACTAGACTGGAGGCTTAAACCATGGTTGACATGTGGTTTCCAGCTCTATAGTTTATTATGCTATAGACTGCACAGCAAAGGCGTGCTTGAAGTTAAATTTTTATAAGTTGAACTATCAATTTTTTATGAAGTATTATAAATATGTATTTTTCATCAGTTCAAATATATGGAACATTATATTATAACTTGCTGATTATAATTTTTCCTATGGCATGGACATTTAAAAATACCTGTTGGTATATTTCTACAATATTTTGTATACTTACATGATGTCCTATTACAAATATATTGCTTTCTTTTTAATCGACTTTCTATTAATAATTTGAATAATCTGAATTTTGTTACTAAATATATATTATGATGAATAATATTGAAAATATTTTGATATATCTTTTAGTTTTTTAAAAGTAGAATTGTGGCATCAGAATGTATATTTTTTTTCTGTTTGTCATCAAACTGTTTCCCAGAAATTTTGTGACAATTAACATTCTCATGAGATGTTTAAATGTGCTTTTTCTCCTGGAATGTCTTCTAGAATACGAATATTAGATTCTGCTCCCCTCTCCTGACTACTGATACATACAAACATACCCAGGAACCCATAAATGTATCTGACTGCATGTATGGATCTATTATATATTCCAGATATATTTGTATAAAAATTTAGTCTTAAACCCCTACAATACTTTGGCAATAATTATCTAGGGTGAGAAAGGTATAAATCCAGGGGCAAGCAGGTGGAATCATGGTTAAGACATTGGTTCCCACCATGGTTGACCACAGTTCCAATCCTGGAGCCAGTGGCTTGAGATATACACATGTGCATGCATGCCCAAAATCCTGAGAGGAGAATGGAGGAGAGGGGATCGCACCCTGATCATCCTCCCTAGTGATTTCTCTATTTCTCTCTCTCTGACTCCCTGGAGAAAACCTGAAAAAAAAAAAAGAAATATAAATCAATGTAGTACATTCCATATTGTACATGTAGTTTCTATGTGTGAAGAAATGGGATTGGGACAGTAGACAGAACGCATTGGCCAGTAAAGTGGTGATAAAATATTTTCATGACAATAGCACATTAAATGGCTTTCTAATATCGTTTTAATTCTAGTAGAGTCAAATTCTATTAAAACATGCTATTAAGAATTTGACTAAATGGAATATTTATAATAGTGTAAAATGTTGACTCTTCATGATAGTATTTGGAGAAAATTTTCTTATTGATGATTATTTCCATTTTGTATAATAAACATACATTATTTTCATTAGAGGAAAATATTTTAAATAACTTGTACATAGTCAGGGAATGACAGTAAGATATTATCTACTCACCATTGTTAACCTGGATACAAATAATGGGGTATGGACTGTGGCCTCTCCATCTATTTAGAAATGGTTAACATGGATGGGCCATTCATGGTGTTTTCCATTCTAGGTTCATAGTCCTCCTTTTTAAAGTCTGTTTGTTTATTTTATGAAAGACATATAAACACACACACACACACACACACATACAAAGAAAGATAAAAAGAAGGAGAAAAAGAGAGAAAAAAAGAAAGAGAATTAGAAAGAGAAAAAGAGATAGAGAAAGAGACAGAGGCAAGCACTCTCCATACAGTTTCATGCTACAAAGCTTCATTGAGCCTTCCTACTCAGTTAGGATCACAGGTATGTGTTTGCTCTTGCATGTGCAAGATGACTTGGGAATTGAACTCTGATTTTCCATATGACCCGCATCATGGCAAAGCATTGGGCTATTTCCATGCCACTGGTTCTGGGCCTCATGGTCCTACTTTTTTTCTTTTTTAGTTGTACGCATTTTCTTTTCCATGTATCTTCATGGACATGTTAGAAGTTGATAGATAGTCATCAGTTGCTGCTTACCACCTTCTTCTCTGAGATTTGATTGATTTCAGTACAAACATAATTGATTTGTGTTTATGAATAATGTACAACATGTAGCTATTGAAAGTAGAAAACATACTGTTATAAAAAAAGTATTCATCATTCAGTATTACTTATCTTACCTGACTGCCTCCTTTCGGCTCCAAAAGCATAGCAGCCGTAGTAGTCAGGAGGAATCCATCCAGGTGTATGTTTCTCTCCTGTAATAGTCACTCAGAGATTTATTTAACTCCATTTTTTGTGAATGAAGTAAAAATACTAGTTTTAAATGCACAAATTCCTAATAGGGATTAAAAATAGATTTATGTTTATATGACAGGTTATCTGAGCAGTAAAACTAAAGATTTGATGAATATTGACATTAATATTTAATTTCACTTTACCAGCAGTCATGGAAAGCACTTGGCTAAAGGGTATTTTGTTATTGTTCAGGTCCATTCAAATTTGTCTTCTTGTACACAAACTAATGAGATCTGGGATATCACTTTCCTATATCAATATTCTTATTATTCTTCTATCTCAGTTCTGTATTTCTATATCTACATTGCTTAAAAGTCATTTTTGGTTTCGCATCTTCAGCTATTATTCTCTTAGGAGGATATGCTTTCCTCCAATTCCTGCTCCAAAACCATTGCCTCTAGTTACTCGTTAGTAGAAATATATTTCTTCTTCACATAGTCCTGAAGCTTCTTGTATATCTTTAAATGTTTTCAACCAGCTGGATCTACATTCTACATGTATCTTGGTGCGAGAAATGGCCATACAATCTCATATACTTAAAAAAAAAAAAAAAGTAACTTTGTTGAAAAATAGTTCCATCCTTTTGTTGAAGTATGTTCACTGTTACTATTCTTTGGGAACTATTCAACTTCTAGATACAGTAGCTTAAAATTAACATTTGTATTTATCATCAGTCAGGGTCATGTGGTGTAAAAACAGTTGTATGAAAACAGATATCTTTGATTTGAATATTTCCTGGGACACCTTTTGGCAGATGACAGGGAGATGCTTTGTTGCAACAAAATTAATGTATTCTGACAATATTTTACTATGTGGAAGTTTTAGGCAAGAGGAAATTTTTATAAATTTGAACAAAGGATCATGTAAGCTAGCCCTGGGCCTTTATATTATAACAAAGAATCTGTGTATGATAATCATTCAAATACAAGTAAGCAGAAAGTACAACGAAGTGGACAAAATGGTTAAGATTTTAATTTTTTAATTAATATTCTTGAGTCAGAAAGATCTGGTTCAAATCCTGATTCCTTTGCCTACTTAGCTGTACAAATTTGAGGAAAATATTTAACCTTTGAAAGATTTGATTTTTCCAATCTGAAAAAGCAGGGACAGATAACAAAAGGTCTATAAGGTAAATACTAACTTGCTCTTTAAATCTGAGCATTTGTTGATAAAAATGGACAATGAGTAAATGTTTCTGGGGCAGTAAACTGGAGGGACAGAGTTCCTATGTAAATTTTTATTATATCCATGAATAGTCTACATAAATGAGCAGATAATAATTGTATGATGCTATGTGTAGAAAACTTAGAAAAGTGGCTAACGTATAGGAAACGTGCAATGGAAACTTCTGGATGTGCATTCATTGCAATTGTAAACATTGACTCAAACAGCCAAAACTGTTGGGCAATTCAGACAGGATTCAGTAATGGAAAGCCTAAACAGACTTCAGGCTCTTGAAGGAGTCTGAACACTAGAGACCTCCATCGCATTGTATAAAATCAGTTATTATGAATAGGGGTAGAGTCCTCTGCTTCCTTCAGGTAATAAAACATATGTGTTCAATAAAGAAATAGAAATTGCTTTCCCCAGAGGGATTCCTAGAAAATAATAAACTCTATGACTTCCAGTTGAGAGATGCCCACCTAAGAAAAACATGTGAAATTTCCATATAAGAAAAACTTTTACTAAAATGGGAAGGCTTTTGGAATTTGTATGCCTTTCTGGCTAAGACAGAAATAATTATAATATTTACCTTTGTTAAATTCACCAGAAGTGGACTTTATAAATCATCCTGAGTATGAAAGTAACAGGCAATTAAAAAGATAGGAATAAGGAAGAGTGAGAAAGTATGTTAGGGGTTGACATCAGGTAGAATCATTTAAGGGTGATATTATGTGAGGAACTTCATCTTTTGGTACCTAGAGAAACTTTTTAGAAAATGTATCGTGTGTGTGTGTGTGTGTGTGTGTGTGCGCGCATGTGTGTGTGTGCGCGCCCAACAAATCCCAAGAGGAGAATGGAGGAGACGAGATTGTGATGTGGACATCTCCTCTAGGTGATTTCTCATTTCCATCTCATTGTCTCCCTCTCTCTCTCTCTGGTGAGTCCATATTCCCTACAGCAAAAAGAAAGAAAGAAGAAAGAAATAGAAGAAAGGAAGAGAGATAAAGAAAATATAGCTAGCAAACAGCATTTCAATTCCAAGTTAGCCACAGAAATCCTTGAGGTAAAATATCTGACTGAAAGCAGATTTGAAATTTTGAAAAGAGGAGCTGGATACAGCATAACTTAAATGTGACCACTGTGTACCAAACTACATCCACCAATAGGTTTGTTGCTTTAAACTTTTAAAATATATACTACTGAGTGCGTTTCTATCCAGTTTTCTCCAAGTAGTTTCCATGTCCTATGTGGATCTGGGGAAACTTTTGGATTTGGTTATGTGTGACTATTTGTGTTCCATGTTGTATTTTCCAAAGCAGATGGATTTGAGGTATAAAATATTTATTAAGGAAAGACACCTGTGAACGAAAGGACTAGAAGAAAGGATTGAAGGACAAGTCGAATAGCAAACCATTTGGGGAAAGCCTTAAACAGTCAGTAGTTATCCCTGAAGTGAGTTCTGCCAGCTTCGCTTTCCAGAGCTGGACTGAAATGGCTGGGCCACTAAAATCCCTCTTGCTCATTCAGTCAATGCAAACTGCCCTCCCTTCCCTCCCTCCTGATCCTCTGCCCCACACACCTAAAGTCTTAGGAAAAGCAGTTCTCTGATTTCAGCTGCATTAGAACTGGAGTTGTGGGAATCTGTTGATTGAACTTGTGCAGGAGCTGACCATCAAGTCTTTCCTTATTGGACAATCTAGGTACATATCTCTGTCAACTCCTCTGAATGACAATTCCGAAATGGCCTATTAGACAAAAATTCAGCCAAATGCTGTACTTCTACAAAGTACTCTTTATTGCAGGAATGTTATTCATAGACCCATCAAAGACTTAATAATGTATGACAGAATTATGCAGGCTTCTAAATACTTACCAGGTATGGGTGATCCACGTGTTCAGCCCAATATTTAGTCAGACATTCGGAATGTTTCGTTTCTCTTAATATCACAATGTTCATTATTTTTGCAGTTTCTCATTTATTTCTTCTTATTTTATAGATACATATCCTGAACTCATACTTTTCCAGTGAAATGATGAAAGATAATGTATTCTTGTTTTTTTTTCCAAATATATTTGAAATAATAACAGAATTTAATATACGGAAAAAATAAATATAGAAATGATTGACTAATTTGAATTTTTTTAGAAAATGTGGTAGACTTTAAATCTAAGCCAAAAGTGAACTCCAAAATAATTGTATTTTATATTTCGTGTTTGAATAAATAATTTTCTAAATATCATATAAAGGGCTTATCTCTTGAAATAAGGGACTATTTCCCAGGTGGAAAAAAAAGTTCTCTTTTACATTTTTCAGTCAGTGAAAATATACACCTAACATTATTACAGTAAATATGGCTTAGCATTTACAGTAATTTTTTAAGGAAAAGAAGAAAAAGATCATCAACTCTGTGAGGTTGACAGCTTCTTCCCTTGGCTTTCTTCAATCACAATTTTGACATTTCTTTGAACATTCCCAACCTCGATGAGACCCTTCAGTCAGGAGTTTTACAGGAGTAGGCAAGCATGAAATTAATTTTCCAAATGGAGGTAGCTTACAGATGCCAGAAGATCCCATAATTCAGAAATACTGGTAAATCCCTAAATTGGTTCTTTAGCGTCTTAGGTTTGTATTGTTGTTGTGCTTGCTCTTGTGGCTTAACTGGGTGAATTCCTTCAGTTTTGTGTTCCTTATATAGAAAGAAGGAATTGTACATTTTCACAAGGAGAAAACGACATTTCATTTTTTATTGTGTGTGTGCATGTGTGTTTTAATTTTCTGGCTATAGCTTTTTCCTTGGTAAAACCTAGTTACCCAGATATGTACCTATTTTTATTTTTGCTGTTACTTAACTGCAAGTTTACACGTGTGTGGTGTATGTGTGGTGTGTATCTGTGTGTGTATGTATTTGGGGGTTCTTTTTTTCATAATGTAAACAATTATTTTATAATGTGATTAATACTTCATCATTTATCTACTTTGCAACATGGGTTTTTGCATTTTTAAATTTATGAGATTATCAAGACCGTCATGAGTCATTTTTGGATAGAAAAACAGCAAAACATGTCCTGACTTTCTCAACAATATAATACATTTAATCACTGTACATCTTTACACCTCTTTTTAAATGTTATCCAGGGATTTTTTTTTTTGACATTGTATTTTAAATTATTCCAGTCCTTTCATTATGATCATGTAGGAGGCAGCAATGCGGATAGTTGTTATATCCATTGCTATAATCCCTACTCTAAGGAATACAAATTCTGAGCTCTGTGTGGAACACTTCTAGATGAGGGATAGTATTACATAATACAGGCTTCTCATTTACACATAAAAATAACAGGCTGACCATATTAAAAACATGTAATTTTTATTAATGTGAACATTTATTTATTTAGTTAGTTGGTTAGTTAGTTTGCTATGAGAGTTTTTTGCTCTATGGTGTATGTACTCACCAGAGCAACAGAGAGGAACAGAGAGAGAGAAAGTGAGAACTCACTAGGACGGCCACATTGCAATCCCTTCTCATTCTCCTCTTAGGATTTGGGGCATGTGTACATGAATACATGGCCAACGAGAGTTTCAAGCCTCTGGATCCAGGCTCGAGTTGCGGTCAGCTATGTGGGAACAAAGTACCTTAACCACTATGCCACCTCCTGGCCCCAATGTAACCATTTAGATAATAACTTTTTCTATATTTATATTGATCTAATATAACACTTTATTTCAACTCTTGCAAAGGAATTATTTCAAATGAGTCCCAAACATCTAGAATAGTAAATGTGTGTGTGTGTGTGTGCATTTCTGTCTGTGAGTGTGTACAGAAGATTCTTGGAGACTAGAATACTGACTTTGGGGATACTCGTCATGTGTCTTACTATGGATTGCCTCTCCCACCTTCACTTACATAATATCAGCTGTGAAACACTGACAGACATTTTGAGTTATGTAGTTCAGTCCTCTGGCCACAAATTTTGTGCTTTAGCCAAGTTGGGAATATTATATTCTTTGATCTAAGAATTTATCATTTCTTTTCCATTCTTTTTCTTTGTGTTACTGTGGAAGAAAAGGGACCTCAGAGATAAATGACAACAATGGCTTAGTCCATTCCTCAAAGGGACCAATGAGTGATCAATCCACCCTATGCTTATTTCCCTGGTACCCTTAGTATGTAATTGGAATAGATTTATTTAGAGTTGAAAAATCTTTGCATTTATCTTAAGACCTGTGGAATAAGAACAAATTGGAAGATCCAGTGGGAAGCCTTGATGCTGTGTTACTCCACCAGTCTAGAGGACAACGCAAATCAATACTACTTGTATGTAGGGGAAGAGGTTAGTGGCATCCTCATAATTTTACGGGACTCAGTGTTGATGATATCCATTATATCCCAGTTTCCAAGACAAAAACCAAGTCATTATGCCTTCCATCTGGTGCTACAAAGAAATAAGTATGGGATTTAACATAATTCTTTGGATTTTAAAGACTACACATATTACTGGTTAGAGGGCGGTTCTAAATTATTTGTGCCTTAAAAAGTCTGTTCTGAGTGGGATGCAAAGGAATGAAAGTTTCTGAAAAAGAATGAAACTTTGATATTTGCAGCCCTATAAATTAGACTATATGGCCCAAGACATCTCAAGTTGCTAGAGGTGTGCATGATCGATAGAAGTGCTTCATTGCATGAAAGCTTAGGTC
Source organism: Tupaia tana (assembly GCA_026018925.1). Lineage (NCBI taxonomy): Eukaryota > Metazoa > Chordata > Mammalia > Scandentia > Tupaiidae > Tupaia > Tupaia tana. Next base: position 83,063,023 of record JAKSZU010000005.1, read on the forward strand.
CTCTAAAAATTAGACCATAGTAATCATAAGTTTGGATCATTTTTCTGTGAGAAGTTCATACTGTAATCAGTTTAAACTATTCCTCATGCAAAAGGCACCTCCTGACATGGTATGGATCCTAGTAAACATTGAATATCTAAGCATGGGACCAGTAATTGCAGATAAAGCTTCTCTCCATCAGCTTGGCACTGGGTATAGCAGACCTGCCAAATTGTAAGTTGGCAAAGCAGTCACTCTTTGTATAAATAAGACAGTGCACATGAACTAGGCCCTGAAATAGTTCAGTGGACACAGGTAGTTTATCAAACAGGTGGCCTGTTCACCTCATATCACTAGCTTTTGTGGCATTCCTGTGTTCAGTTCAGATCATATTATGGTCCTGTAGTGTTTTATTTAAGTTCAAATAATTTGAAGAGATGAAAGGAGGGGAACCTGGTTAAGAGGGCTTAGCTCAATATTATGTGAAAAAGAACTGAATGGGGCAACACTTGATGCTTTCATGCTTGGTGATCATTGCAAATGGGCAATTGCAATGACAAAGTCAGACAAGAGATCTTAATTAGGGAGAACAGCCAAAGTGCTGGGCAATCAAATGTGGGAAATCAGGAATGGGAGAAGATTAGGAATAATCAGTTGCAACTTTGGAAAAATTGTAATGAGTGGTGGTTGATTGTTCTACATATTATTCTCCAGTTGTAAGTCACTCTCTTTCTTCCACTCTTTACACTCCCTCCCCGCTTCCTTCCTGTGTTAGTCTGTTATTTTGTTTCCAGACAAAAATACCTAGGACTGGGTGATCTTCAAAGAATAAAGATTTATTTGGCCCATGAATCTGGCAGCTGAAAGTCCAAAGATAAATGGGACTGACATCAGACTAGTGTCTCACAACACAGCTGACAGAAGCAGAGAGGAAACTGGGTATGTACGGACAATGGGAACAGAATCCCCACTTTCTCTGTTTGTCCCTCCTATGCCTCCAGATGATAGGGTGGTGCCCTCCCATTAGGTCCCACATCTGAAAGATCTCATCACCTCCCATAGTCATTCCACTGGGGACCGGGCTTCCAAAACATGAATTTTGGAGAACAAACCATTATTCAAACCATAACACTTCTTTGGCTCATTTTACCTTACTCGTGAATTGTGCATAGTTATCACCCGGGAAGAATCAATGACAGGATAAACTGAATTCAGTGTGGGGCATACAGATCTGTGCCCTGTACCAGGTGGTCAATGTTCCATTCTCATCTTCCACTTTCTATCACTTTGGTATACACAGGTTTAACTTGTAGCTGCCCTTCCCTGCCCTTTATCACTGAGGGGTTTTTGTTTTTGTTTGCTTCCAGAGACTTCTTTGCCACGTTGACCCCACTTTCTTGCCAGTGTAGCACATTGGGAGTGATGGAAACTTGGAGACAGAGGGGAACAGTTATGAATCATTGACAGATGAGTGTTGGTATATAAATATCCTGCTCCCATTTTGCTCAGGAGGGATAATTTGGAATCATGTGGCTTCTATTTTCCCCAAATTTCTCAAAGTTCAAATTGCTAGCTTGATAATACTACTTTATAATGAACCTTCTCCTTCCTTTCTTGTTTCAGCTCTCTACTCCTCTACAATTGAAGTTCTCTTTACTTCCAAAGTCAACTGCTAATATCCAAGTCTTTGTCTCTAATTTTGAAAGCTCTTAACTAAAGTACTCTCAGTATGGCAGCATCTTCGTTCTCTCAGGCTTCGTCATTTGACTTTGCTGGTTTCTGCTGAGACATCTACATGTACTTCTACTTGCTAGTTGCACAATCTAATAAACCCTTGAAAGCTCCTCCTTCTTCAGTCATAAGAGTCTCTAATTACTGACACTTGTGACCATGCACGCTACTTTGGAGCATATGAGAAATCATTTTAGCGACCTGGGACTCACAAAGTTCCTGTGGGGTGGCTCGGTTCTGTTTATTTATGCATCCATGCTTTATCCTCATTGCTTGCAGAACTGCTGCCTGCCATTAAACAAACTGCCTGGAAATGTGGCACTGCGACTCCTGGACATTTATATCCCCAAATAGAATTTCTCTCTTCACCTTCCTCTTCATAACTAGGTTGACTCTAAACATTTCTAGTAGTTCTCTTTTTAGTCTGGTTTAGAGACCATGTTTATTTTCTTATCTGTAGTAGAAAGTGGTACTGTAGCAAGTATAAAACTGAAGGCATCTTTGTCTCTTTGAATGTTTAAAGCTAACAATTTCTCATTGCAATTTTACTGTGGCTTCATTATCTGGCAAGGGTATCTTGATATATCTTATGAACAGAGAATGAAATAAACTATAAATATATGCTTACATGTACATGGTTATTAATAATTCTAAATAGTATCCCTGCTACATATGCAGTGAAAGAACACTTAGCAAGGCAAAAGTCATAATGGTATGTGTTGTGGGTGAGAAATCATTAAATAAAATGCTAGTTGACTTTCAGCTTAGCAAGATTAGAATATTTTCAAATGCTATAGGAAAAGATATTCACCAGACCTTATAATATGATATAAAAAGAAAAGAAGACTGTGTGTGTGTGTGTGTGTGTATGAGTTGAGTGGCAGGTGTTATGGAGCTGTGGATAGTATATAAAAAAATTTCCATAAGCTTGATGCTATACTAATGGCTATTCGTGAGTGTTTCCAAATAATCTTATGTTAAGATTTCTGTAAAATACACTTTTTATATCATGGCATTTGGGAAAACATATCCTTAACAATCTATATCCATTGCCTATTTATATATTAATTATATCATTTCTTTTTGGGTGTTTAACTGCTTAGTATTTTTATATATTAATATAATGGTATATTATTATTATACTACAGAACTTCAAAAAGTTGCAGAAAATGAAATTAAAGTATAAGTGTATTTTGCTAACAAAAAATGGAAATTCATGCATAATTTTTCCACAATACACATTTTCTATGGACTCTTTGAAGACCCCTTATATGTGATGATATGATTAAAATATAGACTAGTATATAATTATCATACATATAAAATATAATTAGATATGTATTACATATAATGTAAGAAATTATAAAGTTAAATTTAATTTAGTATGCCTAATACACAATATTTAATCAAAATATTTTATCTTGAATAATCATTACATATAGAGTTTAATTCATTTATTTAATGAAGGAGAACAAATATTACTTTTGTTACTGATTTAAATTTTATATATTCCTGGGCTGGCCTCATAGCACCACAGATCCCACATGACTAACCAGTTTGGAGAACTGGAATTGTCGTCTTAAGTAACATATAGGTTGTGAACCCATCTGCCTAAGACCTTGAGGGAATGAAGGACAGAAGGACAAAGGACCACACTGCAACCAGGCTCCACTGGGGGTGCTTCCTCTATCTTTTTCATTTTCTGTCTGTGTCATGTATGCACACACAGCCTGCAGCATAAAAAAAAAATATTTTAATGTATTTTAATTATTTGAGAATTATGGAATTTCTGAGATTTTTTTTTTTCCTTTTTAAGCATAGTAAGAAAATCTTTATTTTGGAACATCACAATTTTAAGTTATGCAATGGGGGCTTTGCAGTGAGGAAGACAGATTGAGCACAACTCCACATACAGCCTAGGCAATGGATATTAACAACCTAGGAACAGTGTAGGGGTCAACAGATGGAAAATGACTAAGGGGAAACATCCAGGATATGAGGGATTCAGGATTAAGTGAACTACCAGAATTCTTGCTGAAGGCAGGCAGAGTGATCAGACATCAGCTGGGAGGCTATGGTCAGGAAGTTCATCGAATGTGCATGGCACTCCTGCTTGAAGATCACTGCATGTTTGGCAGTGCAGTGTCCCAAGAACACCAGGTCTCCAGCATCACATCCTTGTGCGGGTTTCCTGAGCACCATCCAGGTTCTGCCACTCCTCCCAGGTAAAGTCCACAGCCACTTCCTCAAATGAGAAGAACCTCCAAAATGAGTTCATTTTCTTGGTCCTGGACAAATGCAGAGGCTTCTAGAATTATAGCTTTAGGAACACAGAATCCCACCTGACAGCCTGCAGAGCACCTTCACCACAGCTGCAGATTTCCATGGTATCTGAGATTTCCTTAAGAATATATTTTATATATCCATGAATACATAAAACTTCTATTACTAAAGTATTTATATATATATTGAATCAATTGAATCATAGTGTACATATGTGTGTGTGTATATATATATATATCCCTAATACGATTATTTAGCACAAGCATTTATTTTGTAATTGTTCATGTTTTCTTTGAGCAACACCCCAACTGGTTTATTGCACTTGACAGGCACTTAATAAGCCTTAGTTAGTGACTGAATTCTAATCTCCAAATGTGCTGGTGTCTTCATTCCTGTCAATCTCTGGAATTTACAGCAACATTTGAACAAAAGGACAGGTTAATGACTGTTGCTGAAATGAACCAGACTGTTACAACTGAACGCTTCAGCTAGTTTAGGTGAAGCGGAATATAGGATATCAGATTATGATATAGGGAAAAAATCGAGAACGTATAGTACTGCATAAATCTTGCTTCCCAGAACCTGTGTGGAACACAGACATGGAAAAGACAGACCTGGGATGGCAAAGTGACTTCTGGATACATCCATGAATTAAGAACATCTACACATATTTTGTCAGGCAGCTTTTTAGGAAGTGGGATTGGAGCAACGAACAGAACAATGCCCTTTCTTAGATGGGATGCATATTTGAAGGTACAGAGAGAAGAGAGATAGGGAGTGAAATTGAATAAATAGACCAAAGCCATGGTAGAGATTTGGATTTCACTGGTACTGTGATGGACAGTCATGGAAGGCTTTTGGACATGGAAATGATCCTATTTATTTATTTATTTATTTATTTATTTATTTATTGTAGTTCTGCCATAGGACGTGTGTGCTAGCCAAAGAGAGAAAGAGAGAAAAATAAGAATGTCTCTGAGAACATCCCTCAGAGAGAGGCCACACCACAATTCCTTTTCTTTCATTCTTCTCTCAGGATTTTGGGCACACACACATGCACCTGGCATGTTTTTCAAGCTGCTGGTTTGGGACTGGAACTGCTCAGTAGACTATGTGGGATCCAGTCACCTTAACCACCACACCACTAGTTGGCCCCAAAACTGAATATATTTTTCTTTCTTTGTTTTGTTGTTAGAGAGATATTTTTGTTATAGGGCACATGCCCTTGCCAGAGACAGAAAGCAAGAAATCTGTGCCCAGGAGAGATGGCTATACCACAATCCCTTCCACTTCATTCTCCTCTCAGGATGTTGGGCATGCACGCATATGCACCAGGTATGAGTTTTAAGTCACTGATTCCGAACCGCAGTCTATATCTTGGGAGTCCAGTGGGGTAACCGTTACACCATCTGCTGATCCCTGAAATGTAATCTACATTGAAGGGATTGTTTTGACTATTGTGTGAAGGATACTTACCTTTGTTTATGTGTTCAAGACTCTATATAAACAGTTTCCGGATTGCTCCTGAGAACTTTCTGAGCTGCCATTATATTGCCGCGTGCTATGCTAGTGAAACTTTAGGACTGGAAACCCAGCATTGTTGTCTCAACCTCAATAAACCAGTGTTAAAAAGCAATTATATTTGTGGACTTTGTGCTCAAGAAAAACAAAAAGGTTAGTCTAGTCTACTTGCAATTCTAACAAAATAGGTTATCTATTTTGTGATTCTGCAGATGGCAACAGTACTTTTGGAGAGATGTGTCATTGCAGCAGGAATGATAAGTCTGAATCCAAAGATAGGAATTTTCTGTTTTAATTTTGGTTGACTTTCTGTATGTGTGTGTGTGTATACTTTAAATAGGTCCTACACTTCTTGTATTTTATGCTGCCATATTCCCTATAGTTAGAACTCTGTCTGGCACCACTAAACGTTTAATAAATATTTTTAATGAAAGAATAAATGTTGACCATCTATCACTCCACATTTGTACATATATATAGTCTTTATTCATATGGCAATACGCTAAGTCTTAATGGTAATACATATTGGGAGAAGACCTTCCTTCTGCCTCTAAGGAGCTGGGATTAATCAGAGAACCATAACATGACTTAAATAATAATTGGCACTCACTGAATATTTTCTCAGTGTCAGGCACTTTGCTATGTGCTGTTCATATATATTCCCTTTTAGTCCTTGCAACAAGCATAAAAGGAAGGTAATGACTTTATTTCTGTTATGTAAATTAAAAACAAAAAAACAAAAAAAACACTGCATCTTGAGATTGACCCACATAGATAGACTGCAAGTTTGTGCCTGATTCACCAGGTGTGTGTCTGGAGTCCTTCCTGATTCACCAGGTATGCACCTGGAGTCTTTCCTGATTCACCAGGTATGCATATACGATGATACCCGGCTGGTTAAAGTGGGGTTATGGCATCAAGGTAAGGTTGGAGGTACTACCTCTTTATCTCTGTCTCTCTCACTCATTAAAAACAAAACAAAACAAAAACAAAAAAGAAACTGAATCTTAGAGTTTAAATCATTTGACTAATATCCTAACACTGATAAATGAACCTAGACAGTTTGACTGGCCTTCTTAACAGTTAGGTACTAATTGCCTCTAAGGAATTAGAGTGTCAGACTGTCACTGGTATTAACCTTTAGAAAATAGAAAGGCATCTTATTGTTGGGCCCTCAGGGGAAATTTCATGGAAGTGGTGATCCATGCATTAATATGAAAAAGTGGGGGAAAAAAAAATTTCATAAGCACATTATATGAGCCAATGTTGAAATATTCAAAAAATGCAAACTGTGTGGAAAAGAATAATAAAAGGCAATTAGTTTTAAAATACCAGATAATTTTTGAGTACGTATGATATGTGTCTTTTCTAGTTCATTATTATCATTTTTGTGCTATAATTTTGATTTTATAATCAGACATATAGTTAATTTGATTTAAAAATTTTACTTGTTTAAATTATTTTGGTTGATATAATTTTGTAAGCTCATTTATTTCCAGGATATACATTTTGGAAAGTTGTGCAAATTTTGTAAAAAAATTTCAATGAAAGGAAATTAGAAAACACCTGCAATTTTAAATTAAGCCCCCGGAAGGTGTGTGGGGAAGGTGTGTTAGGGAAGGAGAGAGGAGAAAAAGAGAAAGAGAGAAACAAAGATGAAGCAGTAGGAATGAGAAGATAGGCAGGTGGGGAGAACTGAATTCTCATGGTGCAATGTTAAAAAAAATAGTTCTTAAAGAAAGATCACTCTGTATTATCATAAATTCAAGTAACACGCTCTATCAGCTTCAAGTGAAGCTGGTTCTGTCCCAGATTATTTTCTTACCATCGCACATTCACTCATATGAGAGGGTATATATATATATAAAGCTGTGCCCCATGACTCTGGTCTTTGTGTGCCACCATGGAAGGCTTTCTGCCTCCTGCTTCTTTTTCATTTTCTTCCTTCCTCTTTCTAGTTTCTTCACTATGCCTTCCATTCTCCTGGAGAGCAAGAAGAGGCCTATGTCCAGTATATTACACACTGTGAAGATTTTAAATGACAAGATAAATGCCAAGGAAGTATTCCAGTACTGGCAGCGTATTTTGAGATCTTAAGGTTTAAATGCTTTAACCTTTAGATGCAAGTGGTTCCTTATCTCTGAGTGACATGTGTTTCTTAGTATTGTTGGTTTTAACCAGTTTTTGGGCATTTTTTAAGCAAACACTTTATATTTGCCCCTAAAACTACATACGATATTATCTTAGTGCATGCCCTTCTCTTTTAATGCAAATTTTATGTTCAATTTGAAGCATGGCTTATGGTGATCTTCTCCATAAACACTGAGAAGAGCAGGCATAGTGATAAGCATTCATAACTTTAATTTTCTCTATTCTTTTATGGCTTCTAAAATATTTGTCTCTTGATACTAACCTTAACTTGTTATTTCCTAAAAATCTAATAAATCAGTGACTGATTATAGTTGTAATCTAGTAATGAACACCAAGTGACAAAAGATTCCAATAACATGGCTATTTTTTTTCTGTGAAAGAGCCCCAGAGGTAAGGGGTTGGCAGTAGTCTTGGGAAGCTCTGTGCAGTCAGCTTGGATCAAGGCGTTTTTTCTCTTTATATGTTGTCATTCAAAATGCATCATTTTCACCTACATGTTTGCAAGATAGCTACTGCAGCTCCATCTATCATATAAAACTTCCAAAAGGAGATGAGAATAAGGAGAGAAAAGTGAAAGAACTTCCATCAAAGACATTCCTGTGTCACATTCTGTTGCCAAAATCCCCCAGCAGAATCACTCAACAATTTTAATTATCTCTCCAGAAATGAATATATGGCCAATGCAACCTGCATGAGAAATTAGAAAAAATGTAAAATTTCAAGAAGCATATTGTCATTCTGAATAAAATCAGGAATATTTTACCAAGAAAAAAGGAGGTTGAAAATAGTATAAGCACCTGCTAGTTCCTACCATAATCATGTAACCTTTTATTCTTAATCTGAAGTGATGCTCATGACTAACACATGATCATCTAAGCTGAAAGTGCCTTTGAGATAACTTTTATCAATTGCCTAGTATTAAAAATGAGGTTACTTGCTAACATTTAAGTATTACTGTGTGACAAGAAACTTGCTAAGGGCTTTATTCTGTACCTTTACTGTGTCTATGAAAGTGGCATTAACTACTAACTAGCTGTGGTTTGGGTACGGCATTTTACACTAAGCCTTGATCTCCACACAGAATCCTAGAGAAAGCCAATGTGGAATATTCATCATACGTTAAGCTCCACATAGTGAGAGTTGTGTATTCAGTGCACACCATGCCAAAAATACTTTAACTTTCTGATTGAGAAATGGAAGGTCACAGTGTTGGCATGATGCGAAGCAGTTATATCTGGCACCAAAATTTGAGCTTTGGGCCACACTGCATTGACTTATTTTTTTTTTTAATCAAAATGTTTTGTTTTTCTTTTTACTTATTCATTATTTTGCATTTTGCCAAAGTACTTTTTCTCTATAGTGGTTTGCTTGAAACCCTCTTAGAATTAGAATATCGTTATTGCAAGTGACAGAAATCCAATTCAAATAAGCTTTAATGAAAGAGGAATGTATTGCAGGAATACTGAGGTTTGTCAAGGAATTCAAACACATAAATATGCTTGGACCTTAAGAACAACTAGAAATGAGCATGCCAGCTGAGTCAGCACTTTCTGACCCATACATTTGTTTCTCTCTGCCCATTTATAGATTCCTCTCTCACTGTGCATTTCCTGAGTGTATGCATTTCTGGTCCACAAGGCAGCAAACAATGTATTGTCAGCACCCAAGCTTGGTATGTTGCAGCTTGAGCAACTGGAAAGGAACAGAATCATGTGGTTGTATTTCCAATATTCTCACAATTCTGAGTGGCTGAGGTTGGGTCAAGTGCTGGTCTCTGTCCAAATACACTGTGAGAGGAAGCCAGCAGCTGGCGTAGGGGTTAAGACGCTAGACTCTCATGTGGCTGACTGCAGTTCAAGTCCCAGACGGGAAGCTTGAAACTCATGCTAGGCGTGTGTACGTGAATACCCAAAATCCTGAGAAAAGAACGGAGGACAAAAGATTATGGTGTGGCTATCTTCTCTGGGGAGTAGTTTATTACTTTCTGTATCTCTATCTCTGTCTCTCCAGTGAGCACACATGGCCAATTACAAAAAATCTCTCAAACAAACAAACAAAAATGAGAGGAAGAAGGCTGAGACCACCAGTTTTATTAATAGATGTCAATTTGGATAGAATATAGTCCCAGTTTTTCAGTAAAACATTAATTCAGATATTGTTATGAAGCTATTTTGTAGATGTGATTAAACTCATAATTTGCTTACTTTAAGTAAGAGAGAGTACCATAAATAATCTGGGTGAGTCTGAAATAATTGACCTGCAACCCACTGCTGATTCTACTCAGAATCTATTTCCAGCATTCCTATTTGCTTCTAGACCTGTAACTATGTCTCAGGAGACCCCACAATATGATGTACAAAGGATAACTCAGACCTCTGTACTGCACCCCAAAAGAATCACATGCTTTTTCAATTAATATATTGATAGAAGCAAATGAAAGACATGTATGAAAATCAATCTCAGAGCTATCACTTCATGTCAGGAGGATAATGTTGGATCAGGTCAAATTATCAATGCACACTAAGCAGACATTGAGTCTCTGGACTCAATGTCTCAGCTATGATAATTAGAAATGGTTCAAACAGTTTGCTAGTTTTAGGGCTGAGTCTTGAAAATATCCTATACAGAACTGTCTGGTCATACTATAGAGGAAAGCATCCTAAGGCTTAGGCTGATTGGAATGTTAGAGTGAATTTATCAGGTAAGAACTGCTCTCTCACACCAGATAGTCTAGAGGACACACCGCTAACCACAAGTATGTGAAATACACATGTGAGGAGAGATTAAAATTCACTTAAAGGTCTCTGGGTCTCTCCACTGTAAATCATAAATTACATTAGAAACTGCTCCCATTAAACTGAGATCCTCCAATACAATGAAGATAATGTGCTCTCAAAATGGCATGGGCCAAGGGGACCAGCAGTTGGTGTAATGGCTATGTCGCTGGACTCCCACGTAGTCGACCGCGGTTCGAGTCCCAGACCTGGCGGCTTAACTCACGCCGGGCACGTGTGCGTGCTTGCCCAAGATCCCGAGAGGAGAATGGAGGAGAAGGGATTGCGGCGTGGCCATCCCCCCTGGGGGGTGATTTCTCGCTTTCTATCTCTCTGTCTCTCTCTGTCTGTCTGGCAAGTGCGCGCGCCCTATAGCAAAAACCTCTCCAAAAAAAAAAAAAAAAATGGCATGGGCCAAAGGTGTGGTACTTAATCAGCAAAGGCATGGTGAGTATGGTTACCATAACAGGCAATGGAGTAAGAGCAGTTATCAGAACAATCCAACAAGTATTGCCATAGTTAGCTGAACATAGCAAACTTTAAAAGGAAATATATGGACAATTTACTGAACTCTTAACCTATGTAAGCACAAGTGTTCCAGATCAAGTGCATAGAAGTCTGACTTAAATCATTGAAACACAGAGTCATGGACCCTCAAACAACTCCCAGACTTGAGCCAGTTTACACAGACCCAGAACCCTTCTTGAGGTTAAGATCCGGTTAAATTGCCAAAAATGTATACTGTTAATATTTCTACCAGTCTTCAAAGTACTTATGACTATTTTCCAGGGAAATTGCACAGGGAAATGGAAATATAAGATTAACTGTGGATTACTATACATTATCTTTAACATGAAAGGGAATTTTGAGATACATAATGTCATTTGGGCCCATCAAAGTGGGGGATGATGGTGGTCAGATGGGGTTTTCGTTCAGGTCCGTCTCACAGTCAGTCTAGTGGTGACTGAACACATTCTGTGATTATTTCTTCAGCTGTGGAGTGCACACTCACAATAGACATACTCAGCACCTGGAATTCCCATTTTTGTTTCTTGATCTTTGGAAGAATGGCTATTATGGTGGCAAAGGCCAAGTGGAAGCCTGTATAACTACCTATATCAAGTGCTTGAGGGATTGCAGAGATTAGTGCCACTATTGAGAACTCAAAACATGCAGGGTTGGTGATTCCCACCATACCTTATTTCCTTGGTCTATTTTATTTGCCCGCTGTGGCAGACAGATGGGTCTTAGAGAGTAACCGGATTATTATTAGCTTGACTAAGTCGTTACTCCAATTGGAGTTGATCTTCCATGTGTTTTTTGGGGAGGTTAGAAATTATTTAAATTTATTATTATTATTATTATTATTATTTTAATTCACCAGAGAGAGAGAGAGAGAGAGAGAGAGAGAGAGAGAGAGAGAAGGAAAGTGAGAAAACAAGCCACCAGGTCAAGGACTTGAACTTCAGTCAGCCATGTGGGTTTCCAGTGCCTTAAACACCATGCCACCTGCTGGCTCCTTCCATATGTGTTTGTTTTCATTATTTGACCAAATCAGTGCATCCTAAAATAGACCTTCAGCTACTGACCTGGTGAATACTCTTTTCTAACTACCTGCAAGTAAGGACCACCAAAAGCACTGCTCTCAAATGGTAAAACCCAGCAATACAACTTGAATGTCTTCCCTTGGACATATATCAACTCTACATTCCTGAAATATTATTTATTCCACAAGTAGCAATATTGTCATTCCCTGCACAAGATATCTTAGTGGTCCATTACATTGACATTATGCTGATAGGACCTCGAAGCAGGAAGAAACAATTATGTTTGATATGTATGTGATATGTCTCTACACCAGAGCATGGGAAGTAAATCCAACAAAATTCAGGACCCTCACACCTTAGTTATATTTTTAGAGACCCAGCAATGTGGAACATTTTAGATATGCCTCCCAAGATTGAATATAGTAAGTAGTTATATCTAGCCTCTCTTACAATAAAAGAAGTGAAGTTCTTAATGTGCCTCTTTGGAATATAATTTACCAAGTGACCAAAAGCACTTCAAGATGTGAGTGAGACTCAGAATGTAAAAAAGCTTTACAACAGGTCTGTACTGCTGTATGAGTCATTCTATCATTTGGGCCATATGATCCAATAAACTCAATGATGCTGGGAGTTCTATTACTTTGACAGTCTTCTATAGGTTAATTACAGCATGACCTTAGGTTGTGGAGGAAATCCCTGCCGTATTCCACAGATAACTACTCTCAATTTGAGAAACAGCTTTTGGTGTGCTTTTGGACCTTAATAGACAAACTTAATGTTTATCTATAGGTCACCTAAGTACCGAATGACTTGAGCTTCCCATGTAGATACAATCATAAAATGGTGACCTCACCGCTAGATTTTTATTAACAAAGTGAACAGAACTATACATTTTGTGGAAAACAGGCAACCTCTTTCCCCAGCTATTCTTGTTAATGCTTAATGGTCTCACAAACAAAGTGATCATTTGGCAGGGATGGAGGATTTTCATGGACTCAGCTACTCAGCAATCTTAAACTGGGTATTGTCTGACCTTTCAAACCATAGATCTCGTTATGCAAAATAGAACTCCACTATCAAATGGAAACGATATATATGAGATCAGACTTGAGCAGTCCCTGAAGACACGAGTATGTTGCAAGAGGAAGAGGACTACACACCCCTGATCCAGCATCTGGATATGTCCACCTTTTGAAGCTGACCCTGATGAACTCAGAAGCATTCTCTATGAGGAGCTGACTGAAAAGAGAAAACCTAGAACTGCTTTACAGATGATTTCACAGGATATCCAGGTAATACCTGAAAGTAGACAGCTGTGGTACTATAGTTCCATTGTAGGCATCTTGAAGGACAATAGTGAAGGGGCTACATCTCCATTGGCAGAACTTTGAGCAGACTACCTGACTGCTCATTTTGTGGATAACCCTCTCTAAGTGGGCAAAGAATGTGAATATATATGTGTTCTATATGAATACTCCTGAAATGTAGCTTCAATAGAAAACTGTTTTAATAATCAAATGAATAGTATTATCCTTTCTGTGAATACTAGGCAACTTCTTTTCCTACTTACTCCTGTTACTGACTAATGAGCTTATGAAAAATTGACCATGGAAGCACGGAGGGAGTTGATAAACAGGCTTAGCAGCATAAACTTCCACCCATTGAGGCAAATCTGATTATAGTTACTGCTTATTGTCAACTCTTCCATAAGCACAGCATAAAACTAAATAAAACCAAATACCTAAAATGGTCAGCGAGCTGTCTGGTGGAGGATTGATTACACTGAACAATTTCCATTACAGAAGAGGTAACACTTTGTTCTTACTGGAATAGACTCTTACTATGAATATGGGTTTACTTTTCTTGTATTCAATACTTCTGCCAAAGTACCACCCATGGACTATTGAATACCTATCTACTATTTTGGTATCCAATATAACATTGCTTCTGCTCAAGGAATTCACTTAATAGCAAGTAAAGTGTAGCAGTGGGCCCATGTTCATGAAATTCACTGGTATTAGCACATCATAATCATCCTGGAATGAATGCTTAGGACTGCTGAATGAAGACTTAGTTTTAGTGACAGATATGTAGAAACACCCTGAGGAGATAGAACAGTGTTCTCCAGGAGGGTATCTATGATCTAAATTGGTATCCATTATGTGATTTTTTCTGTAGCCAAGATTCATTGGTCTGTGATTAAAAGGGGGTAGAAACGGAGTGGCCCATTCACTATTACTCAAGTAATCCATAAAGAGCAATGTATTTTCCACCTTTAGGAGCTTAGATCTGCTGGTCTATAGGCCTTTGTTACAAGGCTAAGAATGTATCCACAAGGATATACAATAGTTGTACTGAACTAGTAGCTGAGATGACACTGGCCATGGTGGGCTTCATATGCTTTTGAATCAACAGAAAAAAAGAGTTACAATACTATTTGGGGCAATTGATCTCTATCACCAAAAGATAATAGAGGTACTACAACATAATAGGAGTGTGGAAAATAGCATTGTAATAATTACTCGTATTTCTTTCTTATTTTTTATGAGTATGTTGTGTATACATATAGACTCATGATCTTTAAAAAGATCCTAATAGAAAACACATAAGCACATTAAAAACTATGATTACGTGTGTGTGTGTGTGTGTGTATATTTGTTTTCTTTCATTTCCTATATTCTTATCATCTAAAGTAAGATGTGTTAGTAATAGTTAATTTTATATCATCGTATTTAATTTAAAGTATATCAAGGGAATAAATAAAAACAATCACAAAATTGTACATTCTCTTTTGGGGAAAATGTTAGCCTATTTTCAAATTTATGCAAGATAGTCGTATCATGTTTTGTAGAAGTATGATTTTTCTATTGATTTTATCTAGGAATTGAGTTTGACTTAAGATTTCTATGGATGTCAAATTGACGAGGAGTTGACTGTGATGGTCTCTTTTACGTTTCAACCTGCTAAACTATTGTCCCCAGTCACTGAAAGGTTAATCTAGGTGTTGTAGTTGAATCTAAGTAAATGAGATTATCCTCATTAATCTGGATGAGGTTGATTCAGTTAGCTAACAGGCCTTAAAAGCAGATGCAAGGTTTCCTGAAGGAGAAATTTCAGTCATGAATAGCAGCTTTAGCTTGTGCCCCTGAGTTCCAAACTGTCCTTTCTGTGGCATGTTCTATGAATTTCTTCCTTGCTTTACAACCCCCACAACATGTAAGAAAATTCCTTCAAAAATGAGTTTAATATAAGGCCAGCTCCCAGTATAATGGTCAAGCACAATGCATTGAGAGATTCTGTTAGGTCATTGGAAAAGTCATGACATACTTTTCTGTGCCAAAATACATTATTACTTTCTCAAGGATCCAATATATAGCCAACTGCAGTTCAAATCCCTTCCCTTGCAACTTGAAAAACATTTTCGGTCTGTGTGCGTACATGTCCCAAATCCTGACAGGAAAAAGAAATGTAGGAAAGGAACAGCAACATGACAATGCCCTTGTGAAAGGTGCTTCATTTCTGTCTCTGTCTATCTCTGTGTGTTTGTGTGTGTCTGTGTGTGTGCTAACATGCCTTCTGAAAATTAAAAAAAATCTTAATATTTATCTCTTACTGCCTTGTTTCTATGATTGCACCCTGATCAAAACAGATATGGAGCTGCAGTTTACATAACAGATGATACACTGGGAAGCACTGCATAGAAAGGATCAGAGATTATTTGAGAATTTGAGTGAGTTGGGGATGAGATTTGGGATTAGAATGGTAGAAGCTTGAGAAGATGGACCTGAATGTATGCTCCATAAGCTGCTATTAAGACATCTGTACTGAGCTTGTGCTCAATATTTCTGATGCTTTGAATTGTGTAGACCATTCTACATAAGTGCCATGATTATTTTTTTAAATTTGCGTATATCTACTATGTATTTTATAAGATTCTGAAATTATACACATTAGCATTTACTTTAGCAGAGTAAGAATAATGCTCAAAGGTATATGTGTATACTTTGGCTTATCCTTCTCCTCATTTTATAATCTCTGAATTTTGAGTTTTCCAGTTGATAGTTAAAATGCAACTGCAGTCTCTGTAAATATCCAATAACATACTCTTGATAATTATTTTTTTTTAAATATGTCGAAGTTGGGACTACCTGCCTTTTTAAGTCTATTTCATCTGTGTTTTTGACTATAGGCATTTCAATACATTTACTGTAAACATTCACCCATTATTGTCTAAGCTTTTTATGCTTTCTGTATTCTTTTTGTTCATACCTTTTGCTGGAGCAAAATTGCTGCTGAGTTGTCCATTAACTTTTCTTACAAATTGCACTTTCTTTAACAAAAAATAATAAAATAACGGAAAAGAAAAGAGAAAGAAAGCCCTTGATAGCTCAAGGCAAAATGAGCAGATATTGCCATGTTTTCTGAAGTTCCATTACATAACCAACAGTGAGAGAAAATTAGACTTAAAGAAAATTTAAGCACTGGCAATACAAGATCTTTGGAAAGAATATTTCTACTGAAAGTTAATGTGTTCTTCTGAAATACAGAATGAGTTTTCTGTATAATGAAGCTCTTTCTTATAATTAAACATCAACAACACAATTAAAATACATTATCCTGGGTTTAAGTATATTTCTTTAGGAAGAAAACTGGGGGAAAAAGGAATAATTTAAGAAAGAGAAATGAGACTAGTAGGAGTAAAATAAGCAAGAAAGAGCAGACCTTAAATTCTTTTCATATATCAGCTCCTATTTTTAAAAAGTGCTGGAAGAGAAAAAAGTTCTTGAAATAGTAATATTCAATCTGTGGCGACTCGATGCATAATTCAGTCAGCCTCACAATAGACTATCTGATTCACAGGAATCATTTTGAATGTTATCTTCTCAAATAGCAATTTTGTCTTTTGGAAAGCTAATTTCAAATAGACTAGGATGCCGCCGCAGTCTGTCAACAATAATAACAGATAACAAAAGTCAAAAAAATGGAAAAAAAAGAGAAAAAGAGGGTAAGGTAAAGAAAGGCAATGGAAGGCAGAAAGGATTGAAGGCAGAAGGAACAAAAGAAGGAAGGGAGGAAGGAAGTTCATTTACAGATGAAATCTAGGTATTTAGACCAAGTATTCTGCTTTACTTTAATTCTTATCTTGTGTTTTTATGTATGTTTCATCAGCTTCGATATACTCGTGTGCCACGTATCTTCCATGCATATTCCTAATTTTAGAAAGTGCTTTTTTAAAAGATGAATGTGAAATACTTTAGAAGTATATGTTTAACCCCTGGTAATTTTCATACCTTCTGATTTAACAATATCTCTCCTGGAAGATGAACCCCAGAAAAATTAAAGACTTTGAAACACAGTTCCATCAGGCTACAAATTACTGTAGACCTATTTTGAATAGGGAATTTTGGAAAAAACTTAAGAATCAGAGAACAGTTAGTAAATTAAGCTATGCTAATTTAGTGGAGAAGAATGTCCTTCTAAAAATATGAATAGAAATGATACGTAGGCAAATTGTTATGGTAAATTGAATTATAAATGAGAAGAAAAAAAACAACTCTGCCTCAGTTTTAATCATGTGAAATACTATGTCTGTAGAAATGACTCAAGGGGACGCATAAAGTTCTTAAAAGAACGGTTGTGTTTGACTGGTGGGATAGTGGGTAACATTTCAATAATAATATTTTATGCAAAAACTAAACATGAAGAAATTTTTTATAATTATTTTATTTTATTCAGCATGACCATCTTTATCATTTTAATTGAACAGAGAGGAGGGGGACACTAAGAAAGCAAGTCACCAAGTCTAGGACTCTTAACGTGCTCAGCCAATTGGGAGTCCAGTGCCTTAACCACCATGCCACCAGCCAGCCCCAAGATGAAGGAGTTTTAATTTATTGTTTTTCAAAATTTTAATTTCTGAAAAATAATCACTGCTCTTTCATGACATTTAGTGTTCTGTTCTTTCCCTTCTATGCTTCTACTTCTTTTTTACATTGTACACATCAACTCTTGGCTCGTGTCAGATCCCACTGTTTCTATTTTTATTTTATTTATTCTCAGACTCTGATTCATTGCCTACCTCAATTTTTACTCCATACTGGTTGGTTTTTTTTGTTTTTTTTTTTTTGTTTTGTTTTTTTTTTTTAATTCAAAGGATATCATTAGGGAGTGAAGAAAAACATCCAGGGAGAAGAGAAACAAAGAAAAAGAGAGAGAGGAAAAAGAAAACAGAATGATATAATACAGGCTCTTAAAGAACAAAATTGGACCCAGATTGCCACAGTCCTTTCCAAAATGGTTCTGTTCCCATAGGGGAAGACAGATGTGTAAAAAATAATAATAATAATAATAATAGTTACACACATACTTTTTTTGGGGGGGAGAGGTTTTTGCTATAGGGTGTGTGCGCTCGCCAGACAGACAGAAAGAGACAGAGAGACAGAAAGTGAGAAATCATCCCCCGGGGGGATGGCCATGCAGCAATCCCTTCTCCTCCATTCTCTTCTTGGGATCTTGGGCACGCACGCAAACACGCCTGGTGTGAGTTTTAAGACACTGGGTCCGGGACTCGAACCGCGGTTGACTACATGAGAATCCAGAGACATAGCCGTTATGCTAACTACTGGTCCCCACAAATACATTCTTATAATAGGTGAGCCTAGGAAACACTGGCACACTTTAATACACACAGATACATATATACACACAGACATGTACATGCTAAGACATAATTTAGGTTTAGTGATCAGAGAAAGCAACCACAAATATATGATATTTAAGATCAATTATAAAGAAATATATACAGGCCCACCTGTGGTAATATTTGATGCCAAAATACGGTTTTGGAACCACATGGGAGACCCAGGTTCAATTTCCAGTCCAAAATAGAGGACAGATGCGTGTCATGCATCCTTAATCCCAGTGGCTGAGGAGGCTGAGATAGGAGCATTGGGACACAGAAAGACTGATTAAAAATATATATATTCTTTTCAATATTTTAAAAGCTAAAGAAAATTTTGTATGTAGAAGTTATAGGAAAGAAAAAAAACCAAAACAGCAATAGGTTGAGCTCTATAGAGCTTAGCACATATGAGATTCTCAAACCTTGTGGTTAGAGCAGAGATGTAAAGGAGACTAGTGCTCTGAAAAAAAATCAGAAATTTAGGTGTGATTTTATGTTCCATGGTAAGAATTTAGGATATTTTACCTAAATATACAGCAACAACAACAAAAAAATGAAAAATCACTGAAATATTTTATGTAGAACAAGAGTTCAAGCTCACATATTAAAAGGAAAGACTGTCTGGATGCTAGGAAGTAGAATCAGAGAGAGACAGAGAGACAAAAAGCAAAACACACACACACACACACACCCCAGGGGGAATGACCACACCACAATCCCTTCTCCTCTATTCTCCTCTCAGAATTTTGGGCATGCATGTATACACTCTTGGCATTCGTTGAGATTCAAGTCTCCAGGCCCAGAACTCAAACTGCTGTCAACCATGTGGGAGTCCAACAACATAACCATTACTTCATCTGCTGGTCCCAAGAGAAATTCTTAACATGTCAAATATTGAATAATGAATACAGACCAAGGAAGAAGTCTTAGAGGAAATAGCAGATCTGTAGAAATACATTTTTGGGGGTCAACATGTGGCATGGTAGCAGTTAAGGTGCTAGACTCCCACATGGCCAACCATAGTTCAAGTCTCAGACCTGGCAGCTTGTTTTATCACTTTCCACCCCCTCTCTCTTGCTGGTGACCACATAGACCCTATAGAAAGTAAAAATAATGATAATAATAAAACTAATAAAATTAAATAAATAATTCTTTGAAAAATACAATTTTTAAAGGTAATCATGAAGGAAGGATTTATCAATTGTGTGTAGTGTGGGTGCTTCTGCCCACCCTCTCTTTGTAAAAACATTGCCCCGGTAACTGGGTGCTGTCAGAGTTGATTTTACTTTCTGTCTTGTGTTTGGAGACACTATTTTTTTTTTTTCTAAGACATGTGTATCTTCACTGCAATATCCTCCCACAGGGACCTCCTCACAAAAGTCTCCCAATAGGACTTTCTGGTTCTTATTTCTGTGGAGGAAGAAAAAAGGGAGAATGATGTGCCAGGCTTCCATTCTCTCTATAACACTGTCTCATTTGCCTTCATAGAAAATAGTATTCCAGGACCAGCAACTGGTGTGGAGGTTAAGATCTGGATTCCCACATGGCCAACTGAATGATCTAAGACCCTGTCCCAGTGGCTTGCTTTCTCACTTTCTCTCTCTCTCTCTCTCCCTCTTTCTCTTTCTCTCTGTCTGGTCAATAATAGAAGTAATAAATTAAATTAAAATTTTAAAAAAGAAAATAGCATTCCAGAATGCATATATCTTCTTTGAAAGGCCAGAGAAATCTCTAAGTGGAGTCAAGACACAGAAAAAATTAAGGTTAAAATTCTAGTTATTCTTGGAGTTTACTTTCACAACACTGGAGAAAATCCCCTAGATGTACGCTTTGGGAAGTTTTTTCCTACAGCAAAACTGACTCTCTGGGCTGGCACATCCATTCACATGCCTTCCTGCTTCCTGTTTTACATTCTACAGCCCCACCTCCTCCCTCAAAACTCAAGTATTTCGTATTCTTTCCTCTATCATTTCTTGCACCCTTCAAACAGGAAATGGATCCAGTCCACATGTTTGCAAGCAAAACTTCATTTCTAATTTATTCTCCTTTATGTTCAGAAGTCAAGGTCAGCTACTTCTCTTATTGCAAATTCAAAAATTAGATTTCTCCTTAGAGAGAAAGCATCCTGTAGCCATTCCAAAGAATAAGTAGCTTTTCTAATTAACATTTTCAGTCCTTCTGAAGATAATATGGTAGCATTTAAATAATATAATATAGCAAATGCTACCATATTATTGAACTCCCTCACAAGATAGAACTATTATAATAAATCCAAAGTAGTATTTGCAATATGACTATGTCATCATATGTATGATTTTATATATATATATATATATATATATATATATATATATATATGATATATCCAGTTTTAAAATATATATTTATTAAAATATATGATATATATTAATATATGGTGTATATTAAATATATAATATATATTTTAAACTGGATATGAAAATACTTGCAAAATACCTTCTCCTATTCTGACAAGAAGAATAGATTTCTTTCTTTTTTTTGGAAAGGTTTTTGCTATAGGGCGCATGCACTAGCCAGAAAAACAGAGAGACAGAGGGACAGAAAGTGAGAAATCATCCCCCAGGGGGAATGTCCACGCCACAATCCCTTCTCCTCCAATCTCCTATCGGGATAATGAGCATGCATGCACACGTGCCTGGCATGAGTTTAAGCCACTGGTCCAGACTCAAGCCGCGGTCGACTATGTGGGAGTCCAGCGACATAGCCATTATGCCAACTGCTGGTCCCAAGAAGAATAGATTTCTTTTTAGGGTGAATTATTTATGTATTTTCAGCCAAACAACTAGTATATTGGTTTTATCTACTGAATATACCTCTGTACATGCAAATATTGACTCATACTTAAAGTTAGGATTTATTTTTTCATATTATTTGTGTGGATTTTTTGGATTAATTTTATTTGTGTGCTTTGTCTCTAGAAGGTGATAATGAATAGGGAAGATTGGTTTAAAATATCATTTCTTGGAAAGTAGAAGAAATAGTGAAATTAAATCATCCTTATACGCAGGTGAATTTAAATAAAATATATATTCACCTCTACCACTGAGCCTCAGTGTGTTTATTCTTTTCCTGCTTCTGTTTATCTTGTTCTACTTAAAAATACTGTTTTAAAGGCAGCACATTTATTCTATATTTTGAGGTGAATAACCCTTCTTATATATTGCACTTACTTTGGGGAATATTCAAAAAAAATTGACTGTCGGTCTATAAGGATCATTTCTCAGCAAAAATAATTTTAGACAGTGGTAAAATGGAAGTTATGTGTCCCTTTCCTGGAGCTGACTTTATAGCTTGAACATTAACAGAAGGAAGAAGACTGCAGCTGCACCCCTCGGGCTAAATGTCACTGTTTTTTAATGTCATGATCTGGAAGTTCAGAAGGGTCATCTGAGAATGGTTCTTGGGATAATCCTAAGGAATGGCTTGAGTACGTATAAAAATTGATGCTGCGGCTGATATGATATATCTTCTCTGCCAGAGGACTGGGGTCTGCTTAGAGACGTTAGATGAGACTATTTTTCAGAATGTTCATTGCAAGCCATTTAGGTGGCTGGAAATGCAGAAGTATTTGCGATAGACCACGGGCCATCTGGTTATGCTTTCTGAGTGTAAACAAATATTTCCACTCAAAGAATGGTAGAATTATATAGTAAGGTAAAAGTTGTGCTCTGAGGATCATGTGGCAGTGCAGTGGTAATGCAACTGGACCCACATGGAAAAGGTCCTGGCTTCCTGTCTCAGGACCTCTCTGAGCATGCTGGGTATATGGGTCTATGATTTAGGCCAAGAATACAAGTGGATCGTGGCATGCAGGCCCAAACTATGACTTGCACTTTTTAAAATGATTGTACATTTTCCTATAAATAAGCACTATTGCATCCTCTGGCTTATTTGGTTTTTAAATATATTTCTTTCTTCCATGAGCAAGAGAGACAGAAAGAGAAAGAGAGACAGAGGTAGAGAGACAGCACACCCAACAGGGTTTTGATGCTGTATTCTGCTCCCAGCCTCAGACAGTCCTGGATCATAGACAAGTCTGGCATACCTAGGGAAGAATGTAAATGGAAAATCAAACCTTCTCATGTGGATCAGCTTCATGGGACACTGACTTTACCACTGTCACTGTTGGCATCTTTTTTTTGTTGCTATCTTGTTTTTTATCTCAATCCACATAACAAAAAACTAATAATAAAGTATGCAAAATTTGCAACCTAAATTATAATTTAATAAAAATAAAAATGTTTTAATATGTGCATACAAAAGAGAGAAAGAGACAAAAGATAGCAACCTAGACAGAGTTGTCGTGTCTCAGTTCCCTTTCCCGAGACCTCAGGCTTACAGAATTTAATGTATGCATGTGTATTATGAATTACTCTATTAGGAAAGCAGTGCTTCTTCAGTTGAACTTTTATTCACTGAAACTGAAGGATAAAATGGTACATTTCTTATCAACCTGTGAAACTGGACGATAATAGTACCTTTTTTGTCAAAATTAGGTAATAAATGCTCTACTTGCAATTATTTCTGTGCTCTTCAGACTGCCGCTAGTAACTTTTATCTATTTCACCTGTTATGTAATAAATCATTTATAAACTTCTCATAAACAGAGCCATTTCCTGAACTTCACAAAAAGTAGAAATTGTATTTCATAACAATGTGAGCTCTCTTTTTTCTCACTGTTGGTCACTGGTTTAATAGAATAATTCCTTATATAAGTTTTATATAATCTTTTTAAGAATTATTTTATTTAACTTTATTTATTCATTTATTTAGCTAGTTAGTTTTTAATTTGATCAGAGAGGGACAAAGAGAGGGAAAGTGAGAAAGCAAGCCACCAGGTCAGGGACTTGAACCACCATCAGCCATATGGGAATCTAGTGCCCTTAACCACTACAACACCTGCTGGCCCCTAAAAACATTTATTTTTTAAAAAATAAATTAATATCAATTTCATTTTCTTTCACATGGAAAATCAAATACATATATACTGCAAGAAAAAATATCTCTGCTTAGAAAGAATATTAATAAGAGAAAAAGTATTCTGTATTAAGCATTTACGTTTTACAATACGAATTGAAAATTGCTCATGAACCTTTTCTGTTTGCTTCATGTCTTTCAAAATGATCCTTTTTATACTTTTCAAGTATAAATAGGCAAAACCATGCAAATTATACCTTACAACTAAGCCTTCAACAGTCTCCATACAGTAAAACCGGAAAGGTCAGAATATTATTTAATGTTTTACAAAATATAAAAATAAACTGAATCTTTGGCCTTGACAGGTAATATGGTGATAATAAAAGCTTCTAGGATCTTTCTTTTTAATTCAGACAGAAATCCGACATTACCTTCTGTTTCACATTTGCCTTTTAGTTTGCTGACACTTGGAAACTACTGGTACATAAAGATCTTATTCACACTCTGCCTTTATTATTACCCAAACTAATCCATGTCTCTATTCACTCACCAAAGAAAATCTGTCCTATGTATAATGGCAGTGTAGTTAATGAAATAATTGGCTTAAAATGTTGTACTCCAATGGTGTACATTGTAAAGACTGTTAAAGGCATTATAACTTTTGGAGTGTCATTTTTGAAGTAGACTGTTATTCAGAAGAAATTGCATGACAAATTTAATGTATTTGGTATTTTCTTCTCAACATTAATGCTAAAATCTTTTCTCTCTTCTTATGTGCAACAGCAAAATAATGCTAGGAAAAGAGCCCAATAGAGGAACTAGAGAGAGCTGACTGGTAACAGGAAGCCAATGTCCGATAGCTCCCGTTTCCTCACCTCTAAGCAAAGTTTCTAATGGCAACTAAGAGCCATCACTGGAGCATTAAACATGTTAATATAAACGTCTTTCATGCAGCAGGTTTTGTTATTTTCTTCCTACTATATTTGTACTATCCTATTTCTCACCATATCTATTCTATAAGGGAAAAAATGCAACTTACATTATCCCCATGTGTTAAGCTGACAGCTTGAAAAAATTTGCAATTAAGAAAATCTTTGGCATGAAATTTTAAGAACCTGCTGCAGGAGAAAGAAAACAGACATCTGAGTCAAGTAGTAATTCTGCCAGTTAGTGGTTGCATGCTTTCTGATAGGTCACGTAGCCTTCTGAATTTTAGTTTATTCAGTATAAAATAGGTATTATTTTTGATATAATACTTAATTCATGTGGGTGGAGTAAAATTTGCATAGTTGGAATGAATAAAATGACTGAAATATTAGCCAGGTACAGAATACACATATAATATTTATTACTCACCCTTTTCCCCCGCTCTCTTCTTTTCTTTTCTTTCTTTTTTATTTTATTTAGAGGTTTTTGCCATAGCACACATGTGCTTGCCAGAGAGACAGAGATGGTGAGAGGGAAAGAGTGAAAAATCACTCCCCTGAGGGGACAACCACACTTCAATCCCTACTGCTCCATTCTTATCCTAGGATCTTGGTCATGCACTCACATGCACTCAGCATGATTTTTTTTTATTCATACATTAAGTCATTATACATCATTTAGATTGTGACCTGGTCTGGGACTTGAACCACATTAGCCATGTGGGAATCCAGTGATGAAACCCTACGCCATCTCCTAGCTCTTGCTCTCTTTTTTTAAGTTATTTATTCCATGAGTGAAAGAAACAGAGTGAGAGATATAGTACCTCTGATAAAGTTTGCATGCCACAATCCACTCCCAGCTCTAGCCAGCCTGAGTCACAGGCACACGTGTGCCCAGTGTACTCAGTGAGGTCTGTGGAAACAAAACAGCAACCCTCCCATGTGGGTCTGCCTCACAGAGCATGCGTGTTACTGCTGAGTTGCCAGGTTCCACTTACCCTTTCTCTTAATTTTCAGGAAACCTGAAATGAACCAAATGAGTAATTAATTTCTTCTCAGTATATAGGCGTACACATCTATATTCTTTATTTGTCAGACTTAAATGCAGCCAGAGTGATGACAAAAACCTGGTGGCTGCTTAAAAATACATTTATTGGTAAAAATAATGAAAAGCTGATGATGATGATGATCATGTGGATAGTAATGTCTTTGTCTTGACTGATATGCATAGTATTCCTTCTGGAAAAAGAAATGTAATACACTGTAAAGATATATGTGATTCAATGTAATTTAAACAAGATTATGATAATAGTAATAATTTTTAAAGTACATTTATTGGTTAATAGAACTAATATGTCAATGCATACCTATAGAGTTTAATTGTAGATTTGAAGCAATCTAGTCAAAAAAAAAAGAAGTACTTTATCATAGACATTGTTTAGACTTGGCACATGGTGATTATGTAAAAATATACCCATGTTTTGGGACAGCAGGTGGAACGAAAGTTAAGGCAGCTGGATCCCACATGGCTGACCTCACTGTTGAAGTCCCAGACTAGCAACTTGAAAAACATGCTGGGCAAATGTGCCAGTGTACCCAAAAATCCTGAGAAGAGAATAAAGGAGAGACCAAGCTCCTTGGGTTGTGATTTCTCATTTTTTCTCTCTCTGTCGCTGTGACTCTCTGGTAAGGACAAGCACCTATAGCAAATTAACAAACAAAATCCAGTTTTATTTTATTTTATTTCTATTTTTCAGTGCTCTACAGAGGATATAACCCCTATATTGCATACCCCTTTGGCACACTGTTGACAGAATTTATAGTTTGGGGTTGTTATTCAATCAGAATTGGTTGATTTGCAGGTGTCACTTTCACATTCTCATGTGTTAATACCTGTTTCTGAGAGTTCATATCAGTGCTGCCTTAGGGCCAACTATTTTTAATGCTATTCTTTTACTAAGTAATTACCTATCATATCAGATATTAAAAGATACACATCTTTCAAAATCTTTTAACATGCTGTATTTCTGCCTCAACTGAATATATGACATAAAAATGTATATTTTAACCATAAATAAGAATCACAGAATTGAAAAAAATCTTATCAAAGACATTTTTTAACACAGAGAGTCATCGTTACCATGGTTCAACTTTCACCAACATTCAGACTATTACATAAACTTTAAAGGAAGATCTTTAGGTAGCAGACAAAAAAATGCCTTTGATATGCCAGCATAGACCTTTCTTTCTTTCCACTGCTTCAAAGTTACTCCCCTCTATTTCTTCTCCAAAATTCTCAAAGAGTGGCATGACTTTCCTTGCCCAATTTGAACCTTCCATTTATCGTTCAATCCACGGCTACCTGGCTTCTGCTCCCAGACTCAACTAAAAGTGCTATACTTATGAAGGTCATCAGAAAGTGCCTGCTCCCCAAATCTATTAAACATTATTGTATTTGATGTTATTTAAACATGATTCTGTCCATGTCTACATTCATTCTTGCTCTTGCTTTCTTTTTATAAGTACACTTATCTCTTCCCACATACTACATATGGGTGTTTCACCAAGTTCCCTCGACTTCCTATTACGTTTCCATCTAGATTTCCTTCCGGTACATTGGACTGAATACACATCTCAGGCAAAATCAATAGTGCCTATGTTCAAACAATACTACATTTTCCCAGTTTGTAGTTTGTAGTACTATCATCTATCTATCTATTTCCAACCATAGATAACTGGCTTATATATTTAATCATGCTTCAAACAAATTTAATGAATAATCAATTACTAATGTACCTTAACCTCCATTTCTATATTAGCTGTTCAAGATAAAGTCTTTCTTATTTATTATTAGAGATAGTATTATTGAAGCCTCCTAAGCGATTTTCTTGTTTTTGGTTTTATCTTACCACACCCATTCTCTAGAGAGTCAATACAAGACTATAAAGTAAATATAATCTTGTCTTCCCATGTTAGCGTTAAGGCAGCTTTAAAACATATTTAAATCTATCAGGTCACAAGTCTGTTCAGTGACATTGTGTTCTCCCGAAGAATTCTCCCTGTAGAATATCTTCTCCCTTTACAGGTTAAAAAATAAAAAAATAAACAAATAAATAAAAGCCACTCTGAGTACCTACTGAGTCCAATAAGTCAGTTGCTTTATTATGTTCAATTGATAAATCCTGACACTGTGATCATTCTGCTTCCATTGTTGCTTTTACTACTTTGCGATGCTATAATTATAAATAGATCATTTCTATATGATATTCTCCCTTATTTGTTGACATGAGCAATGGGCATTGTTGCTGGAGTTTTAACATTAGTTAATTAGACCAAAAAGGAATTTTTTCTCCTTAGTGTGCTCTTAAACCATGACATTTCATCCCACTACAGTTTTGTGTTCTCAATGTAATAACATTTGGGTGTGCATGCTTGTATTTATGCACACACATATATATACTTTTCCCAAACACATGTCTGTAATCATAGAGTATCTTAATTAGAAATAATTCTAGCCTAATATTTGCCTTAAGGAACATGCCATCCTTTGTGACAATCAAGGCCTGGGAACCAATCTACAAACTATTCCATTCTGATAATTTCCTCCTCAAAGGAACTTTGTTATCCTAACTGGCCAGGTATATCAGTGTTAGATATGCCAAGGACAGTGACCTTCACAAGATAAGGAGTAAGAGCCTTGATTCATTTTTTTCCAAAAAGGGAAGATCGTTACCACTACTTTCTATTCAATAATTTTGTCTTTTCTGTTTACTATTTTATATTTGCCACAGCAATATATACCAATAAAAATAAAATATAACTCATAATTACTGTATATGTTCTATGAAAGTATATTTATGTGGGTAATAATTCTCCAGTATAAGAAGTTAGATAGGTCAACATGCATAAATTTGCAATCTTTTATTAATCAATATCCTTATGTGGTATATTTCATGCAAAGTGTTTCTCTATTAATATTTACCTAAATATCTTTGTACATATATCTTTGTTGTTCTCTGATTATTTTCTTATAATATGCTTTCTTCAGTGAAATTACTACAAGAATATTACCAAGGTTTTTGTACAATAGTCTAATTATTTACTATAGATTTAAATATGTATAATTATATCAATACCACATAGGAAGCACTGCTTCTCTAATAGAGTAATTCATAATATACATGCATATGTTAAATCCTGAACCCTCCTTTCTTACATTTGTTTTGTTTCATTTTGTTTTTGCTAGACGGCATGTGTGCTCACATGAGACAGGGAAAGACAGACAGAAAGTGAGAAAGCACTCCCCATAGTAATGGTTGCTTCACAATCCCTTATTTTCCATTTCTCCTTCCTTTGGGATTTTGAGTACACTCACACACATGCCTGGTATGTTTTTCAAACTTGTGGGCCCAGGACTCAAACTGCACAGACTGCCATGTGGGATCCAATCATCTTATCCATTCTCTTTATCCATCACATCACCAGCTGACCCTATTTTAAAATTTAATATAATCTCATGAATTTATTTTTTTAAAGAATTACTTAGTCTATTTATTTCTTTTCACATGAATTTTTCCATAGAAAGAGAGAGAGAGAGAGAGAGCAAGCCACCATGTCCAGCACTTGGACCACAGTTGGCCATGTGGAAATTCCAGTGCCTTAACCACCACACCACTGGCTGGCCCCTCATGGATTTCTTATAATCAAATACTTAGACTCTTTTCCTACATGTATTAGTGCAATACTCATAGGGCCTTATGGTTGTCTCAAATTAACTTATATGATGATAGTTTTTACTTTTTAGCAAATTACTTCTCTGATCTTGGGACCAGCAATTAGCATAATGGCTATGTTGCTGGACTCCCACATAGTCAACCGCGGTTCATGTCCCGAACCCAGTGGCTTAAAACTCATGCCGGGCACGTGTACGTGCGTGCCCAAGATCCCGAGAGGAGAATGGAGGAGAAGGGATTGCAGCGTGGCCATCCCCCCTGGGGGGTGATTCCTCTCTTTCTGTCTCTCTGTCTCTCTCTGTCTAGAGAGTGCACGCGCCCTATAGCAAAAACCTTTAAAAAAAAAAAAAAAAAAAAAAAAAAAAAATTACTTCTCTGGTCTTTACAATAAATTATTCCTGAAATTTCTGATGCCCAAAGGACACCATTGTAGTTGTTATGTTTCAAAGGGCTGATTCTTCTCCTGGCTGTCACAAAGATGTGATGACCACCAATATTTTATTTGTTCTGCTTTGTTTTTCTAACACATTTACAGATTACTATTATTTTTAATATGAATATGAGGACAGAAATAATGCTTCCTTCTAAAATGAATGTTTTATTATTACATAATAAATTGAAAATTTTTTCCATTGAGAAATATTTTTTTCATATCAATCCCCTGTGTTTGAACACTTCTCTTTTCCAGAATAAGCACGTCATCTGTTCTCCCATGTCATTATCAACAGCAACCTTCCTCTAAGGCCAATCAGAAAAGTTCACACCATCTAATACAAGGCCGTATCAGTTCATATTCACTTCCTATTATGACAGAAACTTTTCTGGAAGAGAAGGGAAGTGACTGTGGCTCTAATAAGATGCCATGGGGCCAGTTACTTAAGAGTACAAGAAATTAGATAGGCCACTATGCATGGTGGAACATTGTAACTAGCTACATTGAAGTCATCAATGATTTATACTTAATCCAGAGTTTAAGAGAACTAAAAGAAACTAAAGAATTCTTATACCATGGCAAATGCTTTTGATTTTTTTTTCACATGTGCTTATGATGTCCATATTTCATCTGAATTTATATGGAAAATTTTGTTTGAATTGTATATATTTCCCTAGTTTTTACAGGTGCTGAAAGGACTCTGTGACCCAGAAATATGCTTAATAATGAAACTGCACAGAGGCAGCTTTTGGTAGGATGTCACTGTTCCAGTTGTTAGAAGATGACAGTAGCAATGTGCAAAAGGAGCTATTTCCTATGCCAGAGGAATTATAGCACAATCTTAACTTTGGTCTTGTCATTATCTTTATTTGTTTTATGTTTTGCTTCTTGCACGTAGTATTGAATAATGATAAAATGAGTTAGGTTTATTTGGTTAAAAATTGCTGAAGATAAAAGCTTCTCTCTTTAGTACTATGTAAAATTCTTAACAAAAAGGTTTTTTTTTTTTTAAAAAAAAATAGGAAAATGACTTTGACCTTTCTGATGAGGACATTATTGAAAATTCCTATCATTTGATGTTCTTTTTTTTCCCTATCTACCTCACACTGACCTTTAATGAATAATTCTGAATCAGATTTAAATTTCCTTTGGTCTTTGTGATATTTACTATTGAAATATCATTTGCTTTGTGGATCATTTTTTACAAGTTCCTTTATGCACATAGCATTACTATGAATGAGGCACCAATACTTCATAAAGTCTTCTCTGCATTTTAAAATCCAGCCATATACCCTAATCCTGAAATATACTGTTTTTATTGCAAACAATGAATATCTTTTTATTGTTTTTATTATAACAAGCAATTATCTGCTAGCTATTTTAATAGTGAAAAACTAATGCTGAAAGATAAAAATCAATTTAACTAATAAATGTTATTTTCAAATAGCATTGCTTTTTAGTGCAATTCAACTTAATATATATATATATTAAATTCCTGGTGTTTGCAAGATCCGCTCTTTCCTATAGGAGAGAAAGAAAAAAAAGTACCTACACAGTTTAATTATTCTGTATAATTTCTACAATCGAAGTTGAGTGTCTAGAACACTAGTGTATAGTGTATTAGTTAGGCTATCTGGTTTACAATGACGTGGTATCATGTGTGTTTCTCACTCATGTATCAGTGAGGTAAATGATGGCCCAGTGTAGATTTCCACTAGATCACCTAGGGCTCAGGACTTTCATTTCTTGCTTCTCCTCTTCCTAAACTATTGCTGTTACCTGCACAGCACACTCGAACTTAGTTCACCAACACCAGGTCCAAGTTAGAGATCATGAGAACAAGAAAAATGTAAAGGACACCTAAAGCACAGAGGTTTTAAGAGCAAGGCTCTTCCTTAAAACAATTGGCAATGTTATCCAACCTGCTGGTATTACACACCTGCTCACCAAAGGAATGGAAGTACCTGTCCTATTTGTGCTGCTATGGACTAAATTAAACTTACTACTAATGATGAGAGAAAGAAGATGAGATTGAAAATTGACAAATTATTACCAGTACAAATATGCTTTCATAAAAATAAATAAAATATCAGCACATTTGAGGTGCTATAACAGGAAGAGAGATGTAAAAGTAGAAATGTATCTTACTTATGGACTTAGATAGTTGGAAATATTACATGCATGCTTTTTGGACTGTGTCTTAACATTTCACTTGAACTTGAGCACATATAGATGGAGAGAAGGAGCTTTCAAAGAGAAAGTCAACATGGCCAAAGGCATAGTGATGAAAATGTGTGGAAAATACTAGAGTAAGAAAGAGAGACATAGTTTGATAAGAATTAGAATGAAATTTTCATGTCTGCACATAGAGGGATTAAATAGAATGCAATGGATTAGAGTCTGTAGAGAATGAAAAAATATTAATTTTCTCTTTTTAAATAAATAAAGCCCTTTTTTTTTTTTGAGAGGTTTTTGCTATAGGGCGCGTGCGCTCACCAGACAGACAGAAAGAGACAGAGAGACAGAAAGCGAGAAATCACCCCCCAGGGGGGATGGTCACACCACAATCCCTTCTCCTCCATTCTCCTCTCGGGATCTTGGGCACGCATGCACACGCACCTGGCGTGAGTTTTAAGCCACCGGGTCCGGGACACGAACCGCGGTCGACTATGTGAGAGTCCAGCGACATAGCCATTACGCTAACTGCTGGTTCCCAATAAAACTCTTCTTTAGAGTTACAGTTTTGGAAGTAAGATGACTAGAAGAGGAAGATAAAGGAAGAACCATTTGGGATGATACAATTGTCATTTGGAGAGGTAATCAAGACCCATAATAATTATGTTAGAAAGTAGTTTAATATTTTGATTTGTTGTTTTATGTTATTTTTACTCACAAGTATCAGAATTTTAAATAATTTAATGTAATTCTTACAATGTCCACAATGACTTACATATTTTTAAATTCTTTTTAAAATTTCATTTACTTATTTATCCCATGAACAAAAGAAGCAGAGAAACAGAGACAGAACTTCTAATGTGGTCTCAATTCACCTCAAGCCTGGCAGCGTTGGCAAGTTCCCAGCATGTTTAAATATTTATAAAAGAAATTATGTTTCCATATGCACAAATAAGGAAGGTAACCTACATTGTCCTACAGTTACTTTCTTATGTTACTATAATTTGACTTGAAGTGATTCATATATTAGGTTTCTTAACAATGCTAGCACTGTTATTACTCATGGTATTTGTGGTAGTCAGCAAATGAATTAGCAAAATAGTAATTTTAAACTCATAACAAAGACCAATGACTTTACATCCAAATATTATGCTTTTTTTCATGGAAGTTTATAATCAGAAACAAAAATCAATTAAATATTCTTAAAAGATTTACTCAGAATGCCAACACTTTTTTAATATTATTAAATTTAAAAATGCCTTTTTAAAAATGATTAGAAAGTGGTAATTGAGTCACCCAGTTTTGTTCTGTTTTTCTCTATATTCTGTCTTAAGGATAGGATATATGTTCTTTCATTTTCCAGTACCACACGTAGGAGGGTAGGCTAGAAACATGAAGATGTTAAGAGAACATTGAATAAAGTGTCAGTAAAACTGGGTTCCAGTTCTCATTTGTCTACTTTTAAGTTATATTCATGTTTAGTGATCTTATGTATCATTATAATATATCCCAAAATGCAGTGACGTAAAGCCAAAATAAAAATGATATTTCTCCAAATCTTTAATTTTGATTGAGCTTGGTAAGGGCAGATAATCTCTACCCTTTGTGCTGTCAGCTGGAATGGGTCAATTGTGGGTAAAATAAACGTCTTAAGTTTACCAGTAAGTTGATGCTATCTGTCGGCAAAAAGTCTCAGTTTCTGTTCATGTTGGCCTCATCACTGAATACTCAAGTATTTTCTAAGAGCAATTTTTTTGAGATTTTTTTTCTATAGGGTGTGTGTTCTGGTCAGAGAGACAGAGAGACAGAAAGTGAGAGGTTATTCCCCAAGAGGAGTGGCCATAATCCTTTCCTCTCCAT
Source organism: Tupaia tana (assembly GCA_026018925.1). Lineage (NCBI taxonomy): Eukaryota > Metazoa > Chordata > Mammalia > Scandentia > Tupaiidae > Tupaia > Tupaia tana. Next base: position 83,096,774 of record JAKSZU010000005.1, read on the forward strand.
CTCCTTTTGGGGTTTTGGGCATACACACACATGCACCTGGCATTAGTTTCATTGGGTCCAGGACTTGAACTATGGTCAGCCATGTGAAAGTCCAGCATTTTAACCACTATGCCTGCTGGCCCCATAAGCAAATATTTTAAGAGGTAAAAAGTATGTGTTGATCTCTTAAACACTATCCAGAAAACTTGCAAAACATCACTTCTGCAAAAACCTATTGGCAAAAGCCAGGTCAGATCAACATCACTCAAGTAGAGACGACACTTAGCCCACTGGTACACTGGTAAAATTCTTCTCTGAAAAAAAAATCCCTGATTTTTTGTGTTTACTAATTTTTGTGCTGTAAATATATCACCGTGACAAAATTTGAGCTATCAATGCTATGTCACTGAACACAGAGTAGGTGCTATGGTTTGAATGGCTCTCATGATTCATGTGGTAAAACTTGGCAGGCCATTGTAATGATGAAAAATTAATACGATAATATTTTTCAAAGAGGGGATCTTTGAGAAATAACTAGGCATCAGGGTAGGATCCCCATAATTGACTCCTAGTGGTTTTATAAGGAGAGATAATAAGACCGACAGTCTCATGGACACAGGGTCTCTGCTCTGCTTTTGCCTTCACTATGTGATGGCCTGGGGCTGGATCCCCACCAGACGGAGTCCCTGAATCTTGGAATTCCAAACTATGAGCTGAGTAAACCTCTATTCTTCCAAATTACACAGATTCAGATGTATTTTCTGTTATTAGCGATGGAACAGACTAGAACACTTGGAAAGCAATGAGAAAAATCAACGTCTGTGGGCCGGTACAAGCAGGTTCCAGCATTTCACTTCACATACTCAGCCTCTTAATGGCAGTAAAGGTGTGACTTCATTTAAGGAGCTAGATACTGATAATATCAATGAAATTATGTAAATTTCTTCATTGACAGATAGCAATAGTGTCTGTATTGCCTTAAAATGTTTGTGTTAGACCAAAAATTAGGTTGTAATTGAATATACTTTAAAGTGTAACACCTTCACTATTAGAAGCCATCATGAAATTGTGCCTTTAATAATGACGGTGATGTGTCTCCATAACATAACATGATGCATCACTTCGCCATCGGATTTATCACATTAAAACTAATGAACACTGAAAATGTTTCAAGTTATAGCTCACATTCTGCTGCAAATATTATATTTTGCTCATAGACAGTTCTAAAAACTATACACTGTCTTAAATATAGTGTCTTTGTATCTTAATACATCTACAAATTTTAGTATCTCTTTGAAATGTTGCGTACAAGGAGTATAGAATGTAGGTCTCCTTATTCATAGAGTAGAGTTCTTTCCATGGAAATACAGTGGTAAAATTGGCCTTCTTGTCTAAAAGAACCAGTAGAAGTAATGAGAAATATTTTGTTTCAATGTAATAATAACCAAAGAAAGCTTTTTTGAACTTATTGATAGCATTTCAGACCACATTTAAGAGGCTGAAAAATCAAGTTGACTATTAATATTGATCATTATTTCACAGGTAGCCTTTTGTTCTGTTGCCAGGTAAATATATATTTTTAAAGCAGCTTATCTCAATTCATTTTATATCTATGTAATTAGAAGCCTATCATCATATAGAAAAATTTTGAAACAGGAATCTTTAATGAATGATTTCATAAATAGTAAATCCTCATATTAACACAGCTTTTAAGAGAAATTTGCCTTTATAAACTACATTTCATATATATCTGTTACTAACGTTGCTCAGACATTGATCTTTAGTAGAAATCTTTATGCTATTACTCATTTTAATTGTATTTATTCACTTCAAAAAGCATTGTGAAAATGATTTTGAAACTAAAGAGTAAGCTAAAGATGGTAATTTATACCAACTTGCCTAGATTTCAAAGAATGTATTACTATGCTGCTTTATTATTATTATTTTATCATCCATGAATCAAGACAGCAAGTATTCTGCTGATATTGCTGTTTTTTAATTTTAATTTTAATTTCTTCTAGTTTGTTTTATTTCTTCTGTAGGAAAGAGAGATAGGCATAAAAGAGAGAAAGAAAGAGAGAAGCATCCTCAATGGATTCTTCACACCGTGATTGTGTCCAAGTCTCGGCTGGCTCTGATTATGCTCATGCATGCTTAGGAAGTTTCAAGATGCAAACCTAAGACCATTTCCATATGGTCCACTTACATTACCATTGTGTCACCACCTGCCCTTCTATCTTTCTTTTTTTTTTTTTTTTTTTTTAAGAGATTTTTGCCTTAACTTGTATGTACTTGCTGGAGAGAGAGAGAGAGAGAGACAAAGACAATGAGAGGGACAGTGAGAAATCATCCCCCAGGGGAATGGTCACACCACAATCCCATCTCCTTCATTCTCCTCCCTGGATCTTGGGGTATGTATGCATATATGCTTGGTGTGATTTTCAAGCCACCAGTCTAGGACTTGGCTGTGTGCGTGTTCAGCAATGTAACCTCTGTGTCATCTTCAGGCCCCTCTATTGTTTGTTTATGTTAAAGAACAGATTTTATTTTTCTGCTTCTCAAAAACTAAAATAACACACAGCGTAGTAATTTACACACAATATAAACTGATATATGCCATTAATATTCCCAAAATGGTGATTTTAACTTTCACTTTGGGAGTCCTTAAAAACTTACACTCTTACATTACCTTTATTAAAATTAACAACAAACATAAAAAGGGGTTAACTATCTCAGAAAAATATTCATGTAAAAGATACCCCAACTCGTTCAACTTAGGACGTCTTATGAGAAAAATACTTTATTTGCCTCTCTAAAACTGAGCTACCTCAAATAATCTCAAGCTTTTTTATATTTAAGGTAACACTGCAGGGTTCCTAGTTTGAAGACTATTCTAAAGGTAAATTTAGTATTGCAACTTTCATTTGTTCTTTTTACAGTGTAAAACTTTATCTCTAAAATTTATAGCATGTCACACATAGGAACAAAGTTCAGAATTTAATTTAGAAATAAAAATTAAAAACAGCTTCATAGAAATGCTTAATAATTGAAAAAATATTTTATCTTACTGAATTGCTTTATATACTAATTCAAATACTTTTGAAGCTAGAAAATGTATTTAATCAAACTGATGTTCTATTTTATAAGCAAAATTTTGGAATTTGTAGCATCTATTTAAATTTACTAAGATCCTATCCTGTTTACTTCCTAAAACTTCACTGAGGGGCCATTAGTGGTGTGCCAATTAAGGCAGCTGGTTCTCACAAAGCTGACTTCATGGTTTGAGTAATGAACCCAGTGGCTTAAAAACATACCAAGCATATGTGAGTGTGTGTCCAAAATCCAGAGAGGAGAGATGGAAGAGAAGGCATTGTGGTGTAGTCAAGACCCCTGAAGGGTGATTCTCTCTCTCTCTCTCTCTCTCTCTCTCCAGTAATCACATGTACACTATAGCATAAACAAAAAATTCATTGAAATGACAAAATGTTATAAAGCAATACAAATTAATTAAATATGTTTGTATATATTATTATGGGTTGATCTCAAAAATATAATGTGAAAAATGGCACCAGCAGTTAGCGTAATGGCTATGTCACTGGACTCCCATGTAGTCGACCACGGTTTGTGTCCTGGACCCGGTGGCTTAAAAAACTCACGCCGGGCTTGTGTGCGTGCGTGCCCAAGATCCCAAGAGGAGAATTGAGGAGAAGGGATTGTGGCGTGGCCATCCCCCCGGGGGGTGATTTCTCGCTTTTTATATATATATATATATATATATATATATATATATAATGTGAAAAAGAAAAATTTGTTTCAGAATAATATAGATTGTAGGATTTTTCTGTATAAATTTGTCAATGCATAAAACATTTACATATTTTTCTTGAATGTATATTATTCAATTTATCCAAATCTAGTTGTCTTGCCTCATTAATGAACTAGAGACTTTTAAGGTTCTGGAGATGTATACAAAATTGCTACTTTTAGGATGTTCTCATTCTAGTGGTTGGTGACAGTAAATAGTTAATCTATAAAATACATGACTCCTTATAGGATGATAACTGCAGTAGAGAAAACAAAGGTGAAGAAGCAGACAGGCATACAGCATGTACTGAGGGCAGGGAATATCATAGCATTTTACAAAAGAAGTCTTACTTGGGTCAAGGTAATTTGAATAAAGATCAACTGTGAGGTGGTTGAGGCAATGAGTTATATAGATACATGGGGGAAGAGCACAGAGAGTAAGTGCAAAAAATGAGGAGGGAACATATGCGGTATGATGAAAAAAACCAATAGGGATAAAAAATGAAGCTGGAATAGAGAAAATGGGGAGTAAAGTAGCAAATGTGTCCATCGAGGTAACTAGAGTATAGGGTTGTGTTAGAACTGGATCTCCAGAGGTAGACCCTGACAGTACACATACACACAAGTGATTTATTATAGAAGTATTTCCAGAGGACCTTGCTTCCAAAAAAAAAAAAAATGTATGTATGTTGCAATACAAAAATAAAGGAAGAAGTAAAGCAAGACTATCATTTCAGGCAGAGTCCCAGACAATCTGATCCTTCAGAATAGCTCTGGCATACAAACTCCCCCTCAGATTTGGTCCCAACTGCAGGCAACATGGCTGTTTTCATATCCCAGCACAAATTAGTACTCAAGCCAAAGGCTACTTGAGGGAATTTAAATTCCCTGGGACAGTCAGAACTTTTACATCAAAGAGGCTGCAGCTGCTCAGAGCCTGCCTCAGAAAAGACTTGCAGCTGTGTTCTACCACAAAGAGAGGGTGAGATGGGGCACAGAACCAATGGTAGGGGTTCCAGTGAGCAGAACAAAACACCCAGAATATGCCTACATGGCTAACTGAATATTGCAGTTGCACAGAGTGTTGTCAGTTTATATAGAGTTTGTCTGTAAGCAAGATGGGAAGACGTAAAAATTGCGATCTGGGATGATGTGACCTCACCATTTTTTTGCAGGGGTTGGGGAGGGGGCATAGTAATATTTATTGATTATGTGCCAGGTATTGTTACATGCATTACTTTTATCAGATGTCACAACAAACCCTTGAGAAAAATAGTATTATAATCAGAGAATAAACTAGAACACTTGAGAACAAGATCTGAAGAATTGTTAGGCAGTCCTAGATATATTTTGTTTGACCTATTTTCATAGCTTTGATTAGGGTGCTAAAGTGGTGGCACTGAAAATGTTTGAATTTATGTAAATTTTTAATATAAGACAAACAAGATTACAACATAAATTTTTATGCTAAGAGGATAAAAGAAAAACTACAAAACGAAAACCTAGACAAAAAATAAATGGTCTAAAGGTTTTGGCCTTATTAATTGGAAAGATAGAATTTGTGATAACTAACATGAGCTGTCTAAAAGAATAATAACTTTAAAAGTTAATTTATTTATTTTCAAGAAAAAGACAGGCAGAGAATAAGAGAAAGAATCTTTGCTAGCACAAATCACTAGCCCAGGCAAACTTCTTTTTTTTTTTTTTCTTTTCCGTTTTGAGGGTAAGAGTGCATATCCAGAACTCAGTTTTTAAAAATATTTTAATTTAGAAATATCTACAAGACATTCAAGTGGAGCAGTCGAAGAAAAATTTAGATAAGTTAATCGAATTTGGTGAAGAGATTTTTGACTGGAAATTTAAATTCCTAACTCTACAGATTATGAAAATACACAAAGAGCATGAAACAAAATAAAATTTCAGAGAGTGATTGTAAGCAAAAATAAAAGATTCTGAGGATAGATACCTTGAATACTCTAAGACTTATATACCAAAAAATGAGGAGAAAGAAAAAGGAAAATTAAGAAGTGGTCAATGAGATAGGAACCAAACTAAGGAAGTAAAATACTCCTAAGTCAAATTTATAAAGAGCTTCTTTCATAATCAAATGATTGTAACAGTTGCTGCTGTGTATCTGAATGAGGACAGAGAATGAGTCATAAATAAATATATATATATATATATATATATATATATATATGAAATATATATATTTTTTTATATAACATATATATCATATAATATATATATATCATAATCTAGGCCCAGCCGTAGTGGCTCACACTGCTAAGAGTCTGTGCTCTGCAGAGTGGAATCACCTGAGAAGCCAGAACTCAATTTTTCATCCAACCTAAAGGCTAGACATGGTGGCATGTGCCTGTAGTCCGTGCTACCTGGAAAGCAGAGGCAAGGAGATCATGACAGAGCAAGAAACTGTCTTAAAAAAAAAAGAAAAAGAAAAAGAAAAAAGTGTGCTCTTGATACCTAATCATATTTTCATGTAGTCATGGTGGCAAAAACTTGACATCATCTAATTTAAGAGAAGGGACAGAAATCAAATCAGTTAGATGTAAATAAATAGGCAGGAAAATGTTGAAGGCTTGAAGTCAGAAAAACATTAAAATAGCTATGTTTCAGACTCAGAGAGTGGATAAGTTAGAGAAATAGAACTGTAAAATGACATTGAGAGTCCACTGAAATCATTAGTCACAAGTATACATCAAAAGATTCAGCAAAATTTTGTTTTTCTTTAGCCATATTCAGCAAGTTAATGTTACAGTTCAGGACTAGTATTTTGACCATCTGAGTGTGAAGGAAGAAGAGTTCTAAGGAACCTATGCATTTGCAACAGAATGATTAAAATAATTCATCATTAAATTTGATCATATTATGAGGGAAAAGAAGATATGAGAATAATATAACATAGCAAAATGGATCCAGCATTAATTGTAGATCAAGATAGGCTCAAATAATTATTTTAGTCAGAGTAATACCATAAGTTAGCTGTAAAATAGAAGGTAATAATCAGATAATGTCATGCTTGAAATTGAGATTAAGGAGAAGGTTGCTGTTACTGATCATGAAAGATCTAGGGAATAAACATGTAATGGAGTATACCAAGTAAATAGAATATTAGCCAATTGACATTAGAGCAGAGGGTTAGTATATATAGGAAAATGTTACAGCTAAAACATCATTTTATACACTGCTAGATTCTCAAGTATACATCATTGCCAACCATATATTGGACATTAGAGAAATATTTATTGAATAAATGGGGGCAATGAATGATAAGATATGGAAAAATACCATCTTTAAGTACATTCAATGACTTCAAGTTTTCTTCTTAGTTGTAGGAAAAGGAATAAAACGGGGTGCAATCTCTCCTATATTTTAGAAACAAGTAAATATGCTTTTTGTTGTTGTTGTTCTGGGTTGAATTACATATATATCACTTTCTGAACACTGTTTATGCATTGTATATTTCAAAAAATGAAAAACCACAAATGAAATAAAATGAGACACTTGTAAAACAGTGAGCATTGAATTTGGTACATACAAGTCAGAAAAAATTAGTTCTATGACATAAGAATCAATGTGGTCTTTACTAAGTAAAGCATATATGATTAAATAAATCATGAAAAAAAATAATAAAAGCTTAGAACTTAAAGGCTAAAAGAATTGTCATTGAAAAAAGAACTTTCCCAGGACCAGCAGGTGGCAAAATAGTTATGTTGCTGGACTCCCACATGGCTGACCACAACTCAAATCCCGGACCCAGTAGCTTCAAACTCACATTGAACACATGTGTGTGTATGCCCACAATCCCAAAATGAGAATGGATGGGAAGGCATTGGGGCATGGCCATTCCCTCTGGGAGGTGATTTCTTGCTTTCTGTCTCTCTCTCTTTCTCTGTCTCTTTGGCAAGTGCATGCACACTATAGCAAAAATATCTCTTAAAAACAAACAAACAATAACTTTCCATAGAATAACCATAAAGTAGTATCAAAATCTGAAGGAACAGATACTCTGAACAGATTACATTTATTTGGCTTTATTACTTGTAGAAAGTTTTTTTTTTTTTCCTTTTTTTTATAGAGAAAGATTTTTCCTAGAGGGCACATGCACTTGCTGACTAATATATGAAGAGTTGTACAGAATACAACTGAATCATGTTAGGAGGATGCGTAGTTTCGGCATTTATGTATGGTTAATAAGAATGTAGATGGAATCCAAGATGGTAAGAGATGAATGTTGACAGCTTTCTATTGTGTCAGTTTAGTTAAGTTGGAACAATGTTTCTTAAGATGTAATTTTTTCTCTGTTTCTTAGGTAGAGTTGGCCAGTACAGAAAATTATCTATGAGATTTGGAAGGTGGAAGTGACTAACAGCTTGAGTGAATGTCAAAGGTCGGTGTAGGAAAGCACACATTAATGCTCTCGCATATGTGGGAGATCTGCTGACTCATCTTGTGATGTAGAGCAGTAGTGGGGCAGCTACATCCTTTAGTACTGACTAGGTCCCAGTTTATAATTGTGGCCCAATAAGATTAACAGCAACAAAAACAGTAAAAGAAAATAATTATAAAAATATATTATGTAAACATCACAAATTTAAATGCAGTCTCTCTTTTTAAAATATCATAGTATATTTATCTATTTTGGGACTATGGTTCACCTATTTTGGAAAGTAAAACCATGGGACCAGCAGATGGTATAATGGTTATGTTGCTGGGCTCTCACATAGTTGACTCACATAGTCCCAGACCCAGTGGCTTAAAGCTCATGCTGGCTGCACGTGTGTGCGTGCCCAAAATTCAAAGAGGAGAATGGAGGAGAAGAGATTGTGGCATGGTCATCCCCATGGGAGTTTCTCACTCACTTTCTGTATCTCTGGTGAGTGCATGCACCCTATAGCAAAAGTCTCTCAAAAAAAAAAAAAAAAAATTATAGGGGGAACTACTATAAAACCAAATTAAAATTTAAAATGTTAAAAAAAACATTTATAAATGAAATGGAATAATGCCTGATATTTCAAGGATAAATAAATATTGAAGCTTCTTCATGAGGTTATTCATGGTGGGCCTCTAGTTAGCTTCCAAATAAAGGATTGTGACTAGAAATAATAGCCACATTAGAATGTTTGGGCTAGCCAGTGACATAGTGATTAAAGCAGCTAGATGGTCCAAGCCCCAGACCCAGACCCAGTGACTTGAGAAACACACCAGCGGCATATGCATGCATGCCTAAAACACTAAAAAGAGAGGTGAATAAAGGATTAGTGTCTGGTCTGCATGTTCTCTCCAGTGGATTTAGCTGGTAGGTAGTGAGAGCGTGGTCAGCCTTCCAACCACAGGTGGCTGAGAGCCCGCTCCTTAGTGCAGTCCACTCTGGACTCTTCTTGTCCCAGAGTTCAAATTTTGTTGTGAAATCACCTTTTTAAAACACATCACAAGACTTTTTTTTTTTTTTTTTGGAGAAGTTTTTTTTTTTTGCTATAGGGGCACGTGCGCTCACCAGACAGACAGAGAGAGACAGAGAGACAGAAAGCAAGAAATCATCCCCCAGGGGGGATGGCCATGCCGCAATCCCTTCTCCTCCATTCTCCTCTCGGGATCTTGGGCACGCACGCACACGCACCCAGCATGAGTTTTAAGCCACCGGGTCCGGGACGCGAACTGCGGTCGACTACGTGGGAGTCCAGCCACATAGCCATTATGCTAACTGCTGGTCCCCTCACAAGACTATTGACATACTAATTGACATGATTCCAGTAACCTGACTTGCAGAACACTTCAGGTTCAAAGAATTTCCTTTTGTAAAAACTTTGACAAGATGGCTACTAGAAGTGCCTAATGTACTTCCCTTTCAAGATAAAAGGACCAAAACAAAGAATAAGCAACTGATATTTATTACTGTGTTTGAGGGAGAGTGTTGGAGTGCAGTGTGAATGTGGTAGAGACACTGCAGAGCATGGAGACGCAGGAAGCTTTATAGATAGGGGAACAAAGTGCTCAGCATCTCCTGCCTGATTGCCTAAGTCAAGATCAACTAGGAACTAGAAGGGACTTCTTGTTCTGGGGAAAGGATAAGCAAGAAACCCTCATCAGTCCCATTGACACTTTGGACACTTGAATTCTACTGTAGAGGAATTCTATAACCCTCACAGGCCTTGAGCCCAATTTAGGGAGTGACCAGGGGTTGTCCACACCGCTAAATTACTACAGGGGAGGAGTCCAGTCTTTGTTGTACCATTCCCCACACTGGTTATGGCTGTACAAAGCCATCCTGTGAGAATATCCACCTGCATCATGCAGGAGCAGCTGGGCAAATACCCTCTCCTAAAACCACTAGCACCAGGAACTGTTGAAGAAGCCCTAACTCCCCCACATACTTGTTTCTCCTATAGGAGGGGCAGAGTAAGCAACCCTGTCCACAGCTAAGTTTCAGGAAGGGCCTGACCCTCTGCATCTTCAAGAAGCAGGTTGGGAGAATGACCATAGACACAACTGTGCTGCTTGAGAAGCCCCACCCTGTCACATTCTAAGGACAGCTAGGTAGGTCACTGTGTCACTTCTATTAATCGCTGATACTGATAACACTTGAAGATAGTATTCTACTACTATGCCTATCTAGAGCCAAAGCCAACATTCTCTATATACCTGGCATCCTAGGAACAATAACTGGAGAAAGTCTTTTCACCTGGAATGCCATGCTATAAAACTGGTACAGGCAATTATTCATCAGATGAACAAATATCAAAATAGACATACAAGATACCTGAATCAACAAGCTAGCATGACACTGCCAAAGCAATACAATAACACTCCAGCAACATACCTCACAGAGAAGGAAATCTGCAAAATGTCTAAAAAGGACTTCTACATTTTTATTATAAGGAAACTAAATGAGATATAAGAGCATAGTAATAGACAATTCAATGAATTAATGAAATCACTATGTGATCTGAAATATTCATTCCACAAAGGGACAAATGTCATTAAAAAGGAAGAAGAAGAAATCTTGGAGCAAAGAAGCCAAAGAAAGAAATACCATATACAATCAGGAGCTTTAGCAATAGACTTTTTCAAGCAGAGGAATGAATTTCCAAACTGGAGGACAAGTCATTTGAAATAAGTCAGAGAGAAAAACAGAAAAAAGAATAGGGAGCATATGGAACAGCATTAAATAAACAAATATTCATGTTATGAGCATTCCACAAAACGAAGAGACAGGAAAAGATATATAAAAGATATTTCATTAAATGATAGCTGAAAACATCACAAGTTTTTGGAGAGAGATGCATATCCAGATTCAGAAAGCTCAAAGGTCCCCAAAAAGATTGAACCCAAAAAGACTCACTCCAAGACACATTAGTGTCAAACTGTCAAAATGTAAAGACAAGGAGAGAATTCTAAAAGCATCAAGAGAAAAGGGACAAGTCATATATAAGGGAATCTCCATTAGACTAACAGCAGATTTCTCAGTAGAAACCTTACGATCTTGAAGAGAATGGCATGATATATTCAAAGTAGTGAAAGAAAATACTGCCAGCCAAGAAAAATAAAGCAAGTACTGTGGGAATTTGTCTCCACAAGACCAGCTTTACAAGAAATGCTTAAGGGAGTGCTACATTTGGAAGCAAAAGGAGAACTACCATCATAAATAAAGCACGTGAAAGTATCAAACTCACTGGGAGTACATGCAAGTGAGAAAGGAAATCCTTAACTCTAGAGAAAATCATCAAATCACAAAGATAAACAGGAAGTAATAAATGAAATACAAAATTAGAAAATATGAAATGATAGAAGAAAAAAATCCTCATCAGTTGAATGTAAATAGATTAGACCCATACTTGTAGAATAGATTTGAAGGAAAAAAAAAAAAAAAAGACAAACTGTATACTTCATAAAAGTCTTACTTCAGTAGTAGTGACTTATATTGACAGAAAGTAAAAGAATGAAAAGTTTTTTCTGTAAACAGAAAATAAAAGTAAGCAGGATTTGTTATGTCAGATAAAATAGACTTTTAAGTTAAAAATGTGTAAAAAGAGAACTGGACCCATGGCCTCATGGTTGGGGAATTAGGGTCTCACATGGCTGACTTGTTTGAATTCTGGCCCTACTGGCTTGACAAACATGCCAGGCACCCCAAATTGTGACAGGATGTGGAAATGGAGTGATCATGCCCCATTGGGGTAGGTGTGCTCTCTCTGCTGAGTACACACACCCTTACTGTCACTTTTAAAGAGATAAAGTCATTATATAAAGATAGAAGAATCAATTTAGAAAGATGATTTAATGATGCTAATTACATATGTACCCAAATATATAAAGCACATATTACAAGATTTAAAGGGGAGAGGTAGACGTCAATACCCCATTTCCAGCACTGGAGAGATCATCTAGACAGGAAATCATTGATAAAGTCTGAATTGGGCTGGCTTATAGCACGGTGGTTGGGGCTGCTGGATTCTATATGGCCAACCACATGGTTAGAGCCTCAGACTCAGTGGCCTGAGAAACATGCTAGCATGTGTGTATGCATGTCCAAAATCTCAAAAGGAGGGAGAGATGGAGAAAGAATTGCAGAGTGATCATTCTCCCATGTGGGGTGCCTTCTTATTTTTTTCTCTCTGTCTCCTGCAAGTGCATTGTGCCCTCTTGCTAAATAAATAGGGAATTAATAATCTGAGTTAAGTTGTACTGTAAACTGAAGAACGTTTATATCAATAAACACCTTCATTTAAGAAGTAGAAAGTTTTCAAATAACCTAATAATGCATCTCAAGGAGCTAGCAAAGGAAGCACACACCAAACTTAGAAGATGACAGCAGAAGTAAATGAAACAAAGAAATACAGAAGATCTATGAGATTTTTTTTCTTTTTCTTTTAAAATTTTGTCAAGTGGTGTGTGTGTGTATGCTAGGTGGGCAAAAATTGAAAGCATCCCCCCATGGGGTATGGTTATGCCACTGTAGTCTTTTTCCATTTCTCCTTCTGCACATGTTTTGCAAGCCACTGGGTCAGCTGTGAGGGATCTGGCTGCCTTAACATTAGACCAGGTTAAAAAAAATCTATTGAGGGACCAGCAGTTAGGGTAATAGCTATGTCGCTGAACTCCCATGTAGTAGACCACGGTTCAAGTCCCGAACCTGGTGACTTAAACTCATGCCAGGTGCGTATGTATGCATACCCAAGATCCCGAGAGGAGAATGGAGGAGAACAGATTGTGGCGTGGCCATACCTCCTGGAGGGTGATTTCTTGCTTTCTATCTTTCTGTCTCTCTCTGTCTTTCTGGCGACCGCACATGCCCTATAGCAAAAACCTCTAAAAAAAAAGAAATTCAATTGAAACAAAAAGCTGATATTTTGCTTGTGAAAGAACAGGATTAGCAGAAACTGAAAGATTGGAAGATATAATAGCAGGGAGGGAAATTATAGATATTAGAGATAGTATAAGTGTGGAGATAATAGGGGGTGGATAATAGGAGGAGGGATAGAGAAGAACAGAGAAAAATCATTTAATTGATACAAAAATGAAAAAACTAGGGAACCAGCAGTTAGCGTAACGGCTATGTCGCTGGACTCCCATGTAGTCGACTGCGGTTCACATCTTGGACCCGGTGGCTTAAAACTCACGCTGGGCGCGTGTGCGTGCATGCCCAAGATCCTGAGAGGAGAATGGAGGAGAAGGGATTACGGCGTGACCATCCCCCCTGGGGGGTGATTTCTCACTTTCTGTCTCTATGTCTCTCTCTGTCTGGCGAGCGCACTCGCCCTATAGCGAAAAAACTCTCCAAAAAAAAATGAAAAAGATAGATTAAAATTAGGTAAGGTTTTTTTTGTGAAAGAGATTTTGGCTCTTCTTACCACACAAACGGAAAAATGTATGCTAATCTGTATGTAGCTATATTTATCTCTGTATCTCATAACATTTTGTAAACCTCAATATACCCAATAAAAGCTATTTATAAAAAGTAAAAAATAAATAAATAAATAAAAGGAGGGATTGATTGCAGCATGACTATTCCTCATGTGTGATGTTTTCTCTTATTTTCCTGTTCTTCTTCTTCTCTCTTTCTCTCTCTTCAGCAATGGTACATAACCACTGGAAAAAATTAATAAGAGAGAGAGAGAGAAAGAGGACTCAAACTGTGGTTGGTCATGGGGGAATCCAGTGCCTTAACTACTATGCCACCAACTGGCCCCAATCTTCATATTTTTCTATCTTCTGAATCTAGTTAAATGATTGTAAATAAATACAATTATACAAAAAAATACAAAATATATTTATTGTCAGAAATATTTGAATAAAATGAATGTATCAATATATGCCTTTTCAAAATGCATGTTTGTTATTCTGTAGATCTGTATTTGTTATGTTGCGTGTGATTTATTCTTTGCAAGTAAGTTATTTTTATATTTAATTAGTGCTAAATAAACAAGGCTTTTTTCTGTTAGAGGAGGAGCACTGTTTGCTCTTTGTTACTTTTTCTGTAAATTTCCTTCATGTTCAAATCAATCTGTTCAAATTGCTCTTTGCATGAATGAACACTACAATTATGTGTGCTTTTTCCTCTCAATTTGAAATATCCTTATACATCTTCATAAAAATATTTTGTAATTACATTATAATTTAGGCATAAGAGGTCTAGATAAGAGCACTTATATTAATCAGCCTAGACAATATTTATTATTGATATGAGAATACAACTTTATGTAAGGATAAAACATTTTCCATTAACTTTTTTTAAGATTAAACTTGATAGTTGTACAAATTCATATTTATCATTCAAGATTATCAACTGTTGAGTAGTGAAATAATCCTTAATTATTTTATTAGAGAGCATCTTCATTATACCATTTTGATTGCTTTTTTTCTCTATGTAGAGCAGAGTAGTTTTGGTCCAACAAATAGTAAGACTATGTCTCTATAATGTCACTTATTTAGATGATGAGTGAAAATTTCAATTACTCTAAATGAATAACCAGTGTGCAATTAGAAAACCGAAGCTAGAAATTAGTTCATATTTTTTTTTTTCTTAAGATTGCAGCTAAAATTATGTAGGCCTCTGGATTCTGTCTGTAAAAGTAGTTGAGAGTAATAATCAGAATCTACTAGGAGAAAAACTTGCATAAGTACTGGAGGGGAAGAACCCTTGTCATAAAAAAATATTTCAAGCCTTGTGTATTGAGACCACAAAGTGATCCATTTAGATCTACAGATATCATTTATTTTCTCCCAAGCTACTTCTTTGCAACTATTAGACATGGACTGAATTTGTTTACACTTAATATTCTCCCTTTCTTTCCATCCAGTTTATTGAGTCCAAGTGTGGCTGTATTATGGCTGAAAAGTAAAAATAATACATAATTTCTGTCTTAAAGGAATTTTAAATTGCCATTAGAATAGGAAGGAAAAGTGAAATATTTGATAACACCAGAAAACTGCCCTGCTCAAGAGCCCACACAGACATAATCGCTCAACAATATTACTGAATGGATGAGTACATGGATAAGAGAAGACTCACTCCCTAGTGTTGAAAATTGCCTAGAAATTACCACCAAATCTGAGTTATCTAATAGCATGGTGGTTAAGGCAGCTTAATCCTACATGGCTGACCATGTGATTGCAATCCTGACCTGGTGTCTTAAAACACAAGCATGTGGCTATGTGCCCAAAATCTCAAAAGGAGAAATGGAGAAGGAATTATGTCATGACCATCACCCCATGGGGGCGTGCTTTCTTCCCTTCCTTTTCTCTTTCTCTCTCTTTGTTCTTTCTTGTTCTCTCTGGCATGAACAGCATTTTCCTTCTGGCAATTAAAATTTTAGAAATCACCACATCTATTGCATCTTATATTTTTACATACATGTTTTCCATATTTTTGTAGAGGTTTGTACCGTGGGGCATGTGTGCAGGCTAGAGAAAGACAGTGAAACAATAAGAGGGAAAGTGAGAAATCACCCCCTCCAACATGGTCATGCTACAATCCTTTCTCCTTCATTCTCCTTCTGGGATCTTGGATACACATGCACACATGCCCTGTGTGATTTTCAAACCACTAGGTCTGGGACTTGAACTGTGGTTGGCCATGTGAGAGTGTAGTGACTTAACTACAATGCCATCTGTTGGGCCTGTGTTTTCCATATTTAAACAGTTTCACATTTATAGTAATCTATCCTTTTTTACTCAATTCTAGAAAATTTAATTCCATTTCTGACTTTTAAGTTCCACCATTCTCAAATTTTGAGCTCAAATCACCTCATCTCTGGTGATTGTGGCTCAAAATGAATTTCCCTTTTTTCAGTATTACTGCACAGCATATTTATAATTTAGTGCGTCATTGTTCTCTTTGTAAGCTGTGTTCATCCAGTTAGATGGATAATTCTTTCAAATCAACAAGTCTTTTTCTGTCTTATTTCCCTCCTTTAACAAACATCCCAACCAGTGTTCAGATGCTCTCCAATTTGTGATGGTTCAACTTTTGATATTTGTCAACTTTACAATGAATTTATCAGAACATAATACCATTATAAATTTGTTAAAGTCTGAACACTGAGTGAATATATTACACATGGATTACTAACTGGTGGATTAATGTGTTGACTGAACTTTCTACCCAATGTGGCATTTTCTAAGAAATCCTCTAAAGTGAAAAGAAAGATTGGTTTAATATACTTGAACAATTTGAATAGCATTGCCCCCCTCTCAGGGCATGAGGATGGCATAATAGTAAAATGCAAAGCTCTGGGAGGTTGACTCACATAGAAAGGTTCTGGGTTCCCATCTGGAGATCTCTCTGAATAAGCAAGGCACATATGCCCATGATCCAGAGCTGGCAAATCTGGGACATGGAGATCTTATTGGGGATAATGTCTTTCTCTCACTCTCACTTGCTCATAGAAAAAGTAAATACATAAATTCTATACTTTATTTAAAAGTAAGGTTTACTCCTTAATAGGTTTAGACTTATCTATATTTAAATGGAATAGTTGCATATATTTGACTCTACCTATTCAATATGAAGAGAGAAAAAGCAGAAAAAGAGTGACAAACAATAAGAATATCACCACCAAAAAAAGGATTATCTCTGTAGCCAAAACGTGTGTATTCTTGTTTTAACTTGTCATGTAGTCCTTTTTTATCTTGGATAAATTACCAAAGAAATTCTGGGTCTTGATGTCTAGCCATACAATGAATATTATTTGTAACAATTTTATACTTTCCATGGTGGAGAATTAATAAATTGGAAATAGCCAAAATTATTACTCAAATAGGTATGCATTTGTTCCATATACATATATGTTAGTAATACTCAAATGTATATAAATATTAGAATTAATATATATGTGCATGTGTGTGCATGTATACATATGTGCATATGTGTGCATGTACACACACACACATATACAACTTATTCTATATTTTGATCACCACAATATGTGTCAGTCTTAGACATGCTTTTAAGACTACTTGGGATGTTCTTTTGGGGATCTAGTTAGAGAAAATTCTCCCTTAGCCCAAGGAAACAACTTACTTTCATAGGTGAGGTAGTTAAACTATTTAGCATGAGCCAATAGACATTCTCAGGGGCAGGAAAAGGACATTTTGAGTGCCAAAAATCTTGTGTCGCATAGATCTTTTTCTGGCTCAGCCAGCAGAGACTGACGCCTAGTCCTAAGGAGAAAGGAATGTGTCACTAAAATATGATCTGATATTTGGAGAAAAGAAGCAAAGTGGTGCTATGTACCTCTTCCTGTGGGAGTACCATAGGATGACTGTTGGCAAGGGATGACTTAGACACCATCAGCTGATACACATCCAGATGAGGAATGGCTGGCAAAGCTATTCATTTTTCAATCACTAGTGCAAGAGGCAACCATGAAATAAAAATTTGCAGTGGATTGGAGCTGTCTGTAATTTTGAGATGGTTTCCTAGCATTTCTTACATTTTTGTAGCACTTATTCAACCATTAGCAGAAGTTATTCACATCTGGAAACAAATGGAAAAGAGGAAATTCTGGACACCATAGAGAAATTCATTAACTAGCACTTGACTTCTAGAATTTTTAAATAACAAAACAGGAATAAAACATATGCTTCCTTCTAATTTAGTGTTCTTTGTGCTGAGTTTTGCTAGCACTTTTACCTAGATGTTCATATCTCATTGAGGATCAAAATTATTTAGAATATATGTGAAATTTCCAGAGTTTAGAGTCATTTAAAGTTTGATTCAATATATTGCTGACAGGTCTAGGAATCCATACTTTTATGAGTTTTTCATTTTGTGTTTTTCTGAATCTGAGATGTGATCATTTTGGAGGCCTCTGACCTAGAATATAAAAAAATTATTTTTTAGGCTTCTGTGATTCATCCAGTTTTGGAATCAGTTACTCTAGGTACGCATCATATTTCAGCTAGATAATTAGCTAGCTGTACAGTCTGCGACAGCTTTTCAGAACTTCCTACTTCTTTACTTCTTTAAAATGATGACATAAGACTTAGCAGCAGTGTTCTGAAGATTATAGGTAATGTGATATCTGTCACAGGTATTCAGTAAAAGGAATAATATCTCATTTGATTGATAGTAATGTTCTAATAAAAAGTTTCCACATTATAAATGATGATTAGTAAGCCTTTTAAAATTGATTAGTTTATAGGCCATTGTATGCAGTACATGCAAAAGCAACTTATTTTCTTATAGCATTTTAATATATTTGGAATAGACATGCATCATTACAATTCACAAGAAATTATTACAAATTCTTTAAAAAATGTTAAAATTGAGCTGAAATTCTTTCTATTCTATTTTACAACAAATACATTGTTAAATAAGTAAAAACACCAGTAAGAGGTAAGCTACATGGTTTTTTGAAAGGAATGCCAATAAGTGTCAATTTTTACTGTTTCATCTTAAGGACATTCTAGCTAATGGTATTCACAATTAGATGGTTATTACTGTTTGGTTTATCAGTTAGTTATGTTCTTTATATTACTATTTAGAAAATTAAATTCAAATATTTCTCAAGAAGAGACCAGTTAGCATAATGGCTATGTCGCTGGACTCCCACGTAGTCGACCACGGTTCGAGTCCTGGACCTGGTGGCTTAAACTCACGCTGGGCGTGTGTGCGCGTGTGCCCAAGATCCCGAGAGGAGAATGGAGGAAAAGGGATTGTGGTGTGACCATCCCCCCTGGGGAGTGATTTCTCACTTTCTATCTCTCTGTCTCTCTCTGTCTTTCTGGTGAGCGCATGCGCCCTATAGCAAAAACCTCTCCAAAAAAAAAAAAAAAATTCTCAGAAAGAGATAAATTAAGTATTTGAATTGGTCAATTGATTCCTCCATTTCTAGGATTCTGAATAAATCATAAAATCTATATTACTCAAGCTTCCAGTTTGGAAAATACTATTTACATCTATGTTTTATGAATTATATTGTTTAGTAATATGTGATTTTAGCACTCACCTGTTGAAATATTTTAATAAGAGAAATATAGTCTATTTATAGGTATCTATTTATAGATAAATCATATGAAAAAGTTAATACATAACATTAAACTGAATCCAGATCTACATATCTCTGTAAACCACTTAAGAAGAAAATGATAGGGACTTAAAATACAAAAATTTTCTATTCTTTTTGTTTGTTTGTTTTTGCCATAAGATATGTGTGTTAGTGGGAGAGAGAAAGAGAAAGACAGTCAGAGGGAAAGTGAGAAATTGCCTCATAGGGAGGATGGTTATGCTTCAATTCTTTATCCTTCATTCTACTCTAGTGGTTTTGGGCACACACATAAACATACCTGGCATAATTCCAGGTCCAGGACTCAAACCATGGTTGACCATGTTCAGGGCCTTACATATCAAGGCATATGCTGATCCCTGGATATCCTATGTTTACTGTGGCATTATTCACAATTGCTAAGATATGGAACCAACCCAAATGTCTATGAACAGATGAATGGATTGAAAAAGTGTGGCACATATGCTCTAAAGAATACTACTCAGCCATAAAAAATAAGAACCTGGCATTTGATAGAAAGTGGGCAAATATAGAAGATTTACTGCTGAGTGAAGCAAGCCAGGCTATGAAAGATAAATCCTGTATGTTTCCACTTAATATATACCAACTGTGCCCTCTATGGTGGAAACTGAAAGCTTAGAGGATATAGAACCATAGAAAATGGTTACAGATACTGGAGACAGTATGAGAAGAGGGTGGGAGAAGTGGGAGAGTAAGAGGAAAGGAATCAATGAGAAAATAGAGAGGTAAGCATTTATGGGATACAGAAATGGATGTTTGTTGATGATAATGTGTACAGTATCTTCAACTGGACTGGTGTGAAGTATATTCATATTAGGTAAATTCACATAATAAGCTGTAGTGATGTATAGCGATTCAATGTGTAAAATTAAAAAAAAAAAATGAATGTCCAACAAAAAATGATTTGTTTTTAATTCACAAAAGGCATGTGTGCTCACTAGAGACAGAGATATGAGTGAGAGAAAGCGCCCACTAATAGGGCATGGTTATTCCACAATCCCTTCTCTATGTCTTCGTCCTGTCAGCATTTCAGGTACTTATGCACATGCTTTTCAAGCCACTAAGGCCAGGATTTGAACCGTGGTTGTCCATGTGAGATCCATCTCCCTTATCTACTAGACTACAAAGGTAGTCTTAGACATAAATTTCAATCTTGTTTTGGAATATGTAAATAAAAATTTCAGTTTCTTGCAACATTCAGCTGCTTAAGAGAAAATAAATGATGTAAAAATTATTTACTGAAGATCTCTTTATATTCTTGCAATTCTTTTTAAAAAAATAATTATTGATTTAATTTTATTTATTATTTTTTTCATTTACTATAGGGCACATGTGTTCACACGTAAGAGAGAGAGAAAAAGTGAAAATGCAAGGTGCCAGATCCAGGCTTTCTATTCTTCATAGTCCCAATTTATTATGTTCATGGTCAATATTTATAATATAATAAGTATTAGTATTCAGTATGATTCTGAGAATCAGCAGATATTGTCCTAATATTGAACCATACTTTAGAACTATATTCTATTCAGAGCTCCAAAATATCATACATAATTCATTTGTGAGCTATTATTGAATTTCTATTATATCAAGTAGCAAAAATAGATGGAATTAGCAACAGATAAACTGAAATTGCTTGATATTCGTATTATGTAAGGATGAAGATGTTTCTATCATGAATGGAAACAGAAGGCAGAATAAAAATAAGATAAAATATAGTTTTTATATTCATGATGCCTTCAATCAAATGATGAAGCAAGGGTACATAATTCAATAAAAAAGCAGAATAAATCACCACTATGCTACAATACAAATAATTCATGCTAATTATATGTGATAAAATAGGAAATAAAAATGAAAAGGTAGAATGACATATTCTATTCTATAAGGTTTTATATTTAAACATATAAAGTTTGGTTTTTAATGCTCACCAAACCACTGTGAAAAAAAGTAATGTATTCGTTGAAACTGTGTTAAGCTAACCACAATCTAGAATATAAAGAATAGATAACAAACTTAGTTTTGAGTGGGAAAATATGCAACTACTAGTCACTGGCTTGTAGGATCTTGAATGAGGCAATGATGCAGGACGGAAAGAAGGGAATAAAAGCATGCTCTACAATTGTGGGGAGCCAAAAAGGAGACGTGAGGAATGTGCAGGACTTGGCCACCAGAATAAGACCAGGGTCTTTATCCGGACATGGCCTTGGGTGGCTGTATTGTTATAAGCAGAATGTCTTGGGATTGTTTTGAACTAAATGTTCCAAAGTATTGCTATAACAACCTGATAAATTCAGTAAGGACTTAAAACCTTACATCATAGAAGTCTCTGGAGTGTGTATAAATACTAGCAATAAAGTACACTTGGTGCTGACCAGTATTGACTGGCAGTCCTCCCATTTCTATCTGTCTTCTTGTCTTTCTTTAATCCTCGCCCCCCAACTCAGGAACTTTTTGCCGTCAGCAGGTCCAAAATATAATACTGCACCATAGGTTAGTTTATGTTTTTTTTTGAGAGGCTTTTTGCTATAGGGCAAGTGTGCTCGTCAGACAGACAGAGAGAGACAGAGAGACAGAAAGTGAGAAATCACCCCCCCAGGGGGGATGGCCACGCTGCAATCCCTTCTCCTCCGTTCACTTCTCGGGATCTTGGGCACGCACGCACACGCGCCCGGCGTGAGTTTAAGCCACCGGGTCTGGGACTTGAACCGAGTCGACTACATGGGAGTTCAGTGACATAGCCATTATGCTAACTGCTGGTCCCATGGTTAGTTTATGTTTTAAAGTGAGGTTTGAAAAGCAGTGACTTCAAGAATTCTAGTTTGGTGACTGAGAGACTATGAAAACACAAAATAATATACTATTACACAACTCAAAATCAAATTAAGAATTCCACAAAATAACTTATGATTTTCTAAAAATATACTAATAATTACTGTTTAACCTATTTTCACTTATTTTATTTAACAGATTTTGTTAGACAATCTGAACCTATGTACATATGAATGTACTAGATATGGAAGTGCAATAAAGGGAAGTGGCTTCAGTTAAAATAAAAGAGAGAAATAACAATCTACAAAATAATACTCTCACTAGTACATCTCTTAAATATGATTCCCCATGATAAAACCTGTTATTCTCAGGGGTAACTAGATGATATGTTTATCATATGTAGAAACTTTTTCATCTCAGTATTTAGTCAAGTTTTTTACTTTTTTAGGCCACTATTCCCTAATAGGAAATAAAGTGCCATGTATGATGTTCATTGTGCTTACCTAGGAAAGGCACACAATCAGAAAATCATTTATCATATATTAGAAACAAACAAGAAGAATGGCACTTTCTAACAGAAAATATCTAACTTCAGTTGGACCTAATGTCTTCACTTTCCCTATAGTAAAAATTTAACCAATTTAATTTTAGCTAAAATTGCTTTGTTTCATCATGTCCCCTGGCACAGATGTCAGCATGCTATTGAATGGCCAAACTTTTGAAAGACAATTAAAAAAAAAAAAGTTGGAGTCACATGGTAGCAGCGTGTTAAAACAATGCTGCGTGCAGCAATCCCACATGGGAGCATTCCCAGCTCAAGGTCAGAGGCTTTACTGAATATGTCAGCACCTGTTTGCCTATGATCTGGGATCGACTTAAGGCTGGGAGTCAATCTGGCATCAGAATTCTGCTGGGATTACTCTCTCTCTCTCTCCTTCTCCCTCTCACTGTTCTCTCTTTCTCTCTATCTTTGTGTCTCTCACTCAGTAAGAAATAAACTTTTTAAAATAATACTAAAATATATAAAAAAGGAGCTGTGTATTCAAAACTGATTTGTAAAGTTGTACATGAAAAGGATGTGGAATAATTATACAATTTACTGATCCTTAATATGATTGAAATTTTATGATATGAAATATTTTAAAAAGTTAAATAAAAAGACTGGATTTTTAGGGTTCAATTACTCAGCCATTTGAAACTCTGAATACATATAGACCTCTTCTATCTCTGTGACTTTATGATAGGATATGGAACATGAAAGAAATTTGTAAAAATGAGCTTAAATACTTACGTTAGCTTTGAAAATTATTAATGATAGCAATTTGAAAGAAATAATAAACGTCATTAGTTAATTGTGCTAATAAACATCATTAGTTAATTATGCTAATATACAATGCAAGGGAGGTTCAACTGTTCAATCTAACTAGGCCTGACTCTGTCTGGGCATTTATGGGTGTGCTACAGTCCTCCTCAAACAAATTATTCACTATAGAATATTGGGATTATGTGCATTTAGGTCACCTTATTCTATAAGTACATATGCTTTATCTGACAGACTGATTGACTACTCTCAATTTGTTCTTTTATTTTTGGCTCTCAATGAATTATTCAACAAATAGAATAATATCACTTGTATCTAACTACAATTAAATTTAGAATCTGTGCCCCCAAATTCAAATTACCAGAGTACATCTTTCTATATTGCCTCTATATTTAATCAAGAATCAAAGTAAATAGCACAGGGGCTGGTTGGTGGTAAGGTGGTTAAGGCGCTGGATTCCCACATGGGTGACCACAGTTTGAGTCCTAAAACCGGTGGCTGGCATTTCCACATCTCTCTCTCTCTCTCTTTCTCTCTCTCTGTCTCTCTGATCAAATTTTAAAATAGTAATACTAAATAAAATAAAATAATCCTTTTTTAAAAAAGTAAATAGCATAGACCTTGTATCATCAATGGTGATTTGAGCCTCTGCGAGTTTTGCATTTCAAGGACTTCAATGTTTTAACTTCTTAATCATAATCTTTTTTTTTTTCCCCCAAGAGAGATTTTTACTATAGGGCTTGTGCGCTCACCAGAGAGACAGAGACACACAGAAGGTTAGAAATCATCCACAGGAAGGATGACCATGAAACAATCCCTTCTCCATCCTCCTCCTCTCTGGGTTTGGGGTGCACATGCACATGTGCATGACATGAGTTTTAAAGCTGCTGGGTCCAGGGCTCAAACCGTGGTTGACTATGTGGGAGCCCAGTGATGTAATCATTACACCATCTGCTGGTCCCCTAGTGATCCAGTTTTAAAAGATGAATATGATCTAAGTTACTGATACAAATATATAATTATATTTAGGTATATGTACTTTATTCCAAGTGCCTATTCTTGCTTGTAATCAGTATTAGTTTGCATGAGTTTAAAACAATTTTTTAAAAATTAGAGTCTAGACTTTGGACTTTGTATGCTAAAGACATGGCTTTTGGAAAGTTCTTTGTAGAAATGTTCAAGCATCTACACTGCTCTTATCTGGGTCTTTGATTTATCTTTGATGCATTCTACCATTTATATAAAATTTAGAGATTGATTTAGGTATTAACTTTCTGAAGGAGGTAAAAGCAGCTCATCATTTTTGTTCTTCTTAAAAGTGTTAGATCTACATTAAGATCATTTTCCATTTCTCCTGGGTCTTTTTAAATTGTGTTCTTAGGTGAGAACAATGAATTATCTGACAGAAAAAGGTTTCACCTGTACTGCCAAACTTCTGCTGCATGATAAAAAGGGTCTTCTGCCGTTTTAATGCCACCCATAATGGCTTCTGGCAGGCAACTGTGACAGGTAATGGCCAGGCAGCACCTTATGTCACAGATCACACAAAACAGAGAGTGAACCAGGGAGAGGGATTAAGTGAAGGATGAGAACTCTAACTCACTTCATTTAGGAAGGACATGGCTTACATTTCCCTTTCCACCTTTGAACAAAATTGCAGGACTACAGTAAACCAAACTTTCTAAAAGGAGAGGTAGGTGAAAAGATTACTTGAACTAGTGAGAACTGGGTTGCAATACTGCAACTCTTGCTGTACAGAATGGTGCAGAATGAGCCTGAAAATCAAGATAGTAGGTGAACAAAATCAGACAAAAGACCATGTAGGATATGATTCTATTTATGCAAAATTTCCTGAATAGGCAAATCAATAAATACAGAATGTAGATTCATGGATACCAGGGATTGAGTGGGAGGATAATGCAAGGAGGACTGCTAATAACTAAGTGGTGTTTTTTTTTTTTTTTTTTTTTTTTTTTTTTAAATGATGACAGTTTTTTTTTTTTTTAACAATATTTTGAGATTTAATAGTGGTAATAGGTTTACAACTTGATTAATATAGTAATACCAAATGCATTGAACACTGTTAAAAGACTGTTTCTTATAGAATGTGAATTGCATTTTTTTAAAAAATAGTCTCACACAACATTTTAAAGATGTTGAAGCTAAAAGATCTGGGCAAATGAAAACAGAAATTTGGCCAAATGCTAGGGAGTCTAAATTTAATAAGAGCACATATTTTGAAATACCATTAAACTAGAATGTGAAGTGAAATATTCCAAGCAATAGACACAGCATGAAATTCTAGAGCTTTCAAATACATTTTCTTTTAGAGTGAGTATAAGATTTGAAATCCAGGAGTTCCTAAACTCTTAGCGTAAGAGTACTTTAAAATCAGCCTTCACAAGACATAGAGATAAAGAAAAGATCTAGTACAGATTGGTTGCTTTAAGATTAATTCTGATATGTAAAATTCTACGATAAATGAATCTCTCTTTTCAGTTCTCTCTCTCAGATGTGTACTCTTAAGAAGCTTTGTTTTAATGAAATGGCACATTATTATTTTTTTTTTACCAAATAAAACCATTAAGTTTATATGCTGATATTAACAACCATTTAAATGCACTGTGGTTAAGTATATTGCTTATTGAAAAACAATTCTGTTTATGGCATATTTGAAGCTTCATTTTCCCCCATGCATATTTGAATATAACTAAAAAGCAAAATTTGGCAATATAAAGATTCTGACCAAAATAAATATCACTCATACAAAGACTTTCATTATATATTTTGCATTAGAAAGGAAAAATTCCAAGCCTCTTATTTTCCATACCTGCATTATATACAGATTGAATTGAACATAAAGCTAAATAGTTCACACTGGAATTTGCAGTTATTTATTTTTGGTTGCTAAACTATCTCTTTAATGTCTTAAATTGAAAATGTAATTCAGTGTAATGCTGTTAATATCTTAAGATTAGGGAGAGAACTTAAAGAAAACATGAAGGAGATTAACAGAATGTGTAAGACTACCTTTTAACTAAATTATATGAAAATTATTATAGATACTATTTGGTAAGTTATCTATTAAAAGCCAAGTTCTTTTTATACAGAGCATCAAGTAATACTGTACCTACGACTCATCAACCAAAGAGTAAAACAACAAAAAAAATTGAGCTATAAAGAAATAAAACATTTTTAGTCACACAATTTTAATAAGTGAATCATAACAAGTTAACATATAAATGAGATAAGATAATATCAGTTTGAATAAGAGATAAGATAATATCAGTTTGAATAAATTCCACCTTGCTATTCAACTTTTTGAGGAAATGCAGACATTCACATTCATTCAGAAGAAGAAAAAATAAGAATAAAAAAGCTACCCGAGGTGCTTCTTTCATCTAAATAGGGCAAATAATTGTAAAGCTTATTTTGTAGAATTAGGCATTAAGAATTATCTACAGAGCTATTTTTCTCACCATTTATTTGAACATATTTAAATTCTCCAATTTTAAAAGATGAATTATTATATTCATTCATTTATTACCCGCAGAGTTGTTGAAATGCACAGAAAGTAACTCTAGTATAGTGATACAAAGCAGCATGGAACTCCATAGCCATAAGATATTTACACGGTGGGGTAACACTAAGTCCATTTACTTCACGTGAGACAGTGTTACAGACCTTGTCGTTACCGTAATATCTTCTGAAGGGGGCAATATTGTTTGGTAAAAAGCCATTTGTGAAAGGGAATGATGGTACTTTCAGATAGAATTTAATAATTGAATATGAAGGGAAATGATATCGTCTCTAAAAGATTTATTATATTGTAATATACTATTTTTTTGGAAGCACACAGGCTAGTTACATATATATATAGCTTCCAGATATCTGTGTATATCCCATCTCAATACCATTTGAACATGAATTATAATGTGCAACATTATGTTTCTCAGAATTTAACATTAATGTTACATCTTTCTCATAACTGGTATAAAATGTTTATTTAAACCAAGTGTTATTGATTTTAATATTATTCTTTCATTATTGTTCTTGGGACACTAATGATATTTTTTACTATAGTATAGTTTCTTTAAACAGCCATTAAAATACAGTCTCTATATTATAAAATAATTTATTTCTGTGTATGTTTTCATTAGAATGATTTACTTGATTATCACATTAATGTATATTTAATTCCAGATTAAAGAATGATAATGGAATTTTGATGATAAAATAAAATATTATGTGCTTGATTTTTCATGACTAATAACAAAAACACATAATATTCTGATCAGAATTTAAATAAAACCCAACTAAGTAATCACACAAATATTTAAAATACATGTCTTACTATATAGAAAAAACTTTGAAGCATATCCCTGAAAGTGAAATTTTATATATCATTTTTTCACAGTTGTTTAATTGTTGTGCCTTAATATGATAATGAAAATGCTGATTTACTCTAGAGCTAGACTAAGGTTATATAGTTATGGCTAAAATGGAGGATGTAGAATTTATTTATTGGACATCAGTGAAAATCTATATTTATATTGGTTGAATAATTTAATTTTCAGTCATATTGATTAGTCTTTTTATACCATGAGAGAGAGAGAAAGAAAATACAATTTAATGATTTCAGTGAGTCACTGTAATGCTAGAAAATATACAATTACAGGGACCTTCGAGAAGTTCATGGAAAATCAATATCGGAAAAAATATGTATACATTTCAAATAATTTTGCACCAATGTAAACCTATACTTCAACTCCAGTTTTACACATTTTTAAGTATTCCTTTTAATTTTTCCCAATTAACTTAAAGCAACTTGCCAAGATTTGCTTCTTTCTTGAAGGAAGCCTCAAAAATTAGGACAGGGGACCAGCAGTTAGCATAATGGCTATGTCGCTGGATTCCCACATAGTCGACCGCAGTTCGAGTCCTGGACCCGGCGGCTTAAACTCACTCCGAAAGATCCCGAGAGGAGAATGGAGGAGAAGGGATTGCGGCGTGGCCATCCCCCCTGGGGGGTGATTTCTCGCTTTCTATCTCTCTGCTCTCTCTGTCTGTCTGAGCGCACGCGCCCTATAGCTCTCAAAAAAAAGAAAAAAAAATATTAGGACAGGAATATTCTTCCTACTTACAACAAAGATAGAGGTTAAGCCAAACTAATATAAATCAAGGGTAATCAAGGAACAATATAATTTCTTATTGTTTAGTTGCTGTTATTTATATGTGGCTACTTTTTGCTTTTGTCTGATGATTGAATTCTTTAAGCTTATAGCCACAAGGTGCAAACTTTAACTGTTAAAGTAATCAATTAAAATATGGAATAGAAAATTATCTCCCAGATGATTTGTTTTATCTAATTCCTGCAAGGAGCCATTCCATTTTCTCTTCATATGTAAAGGGACCACATGTGAAAATGTTGGTAGGGATGGTGGAGAAGTTGTCCTTACTGAGATAAATCAAACATCAATACTTTTTGTATGGACTTCAGTGGCACTTCTTAAAAATATGAATTACACAAAATAAATAAGGAACTCTTACAAATCAATAGGGAAAAAAAAAAAAAAAAAACCTATAAGGCACCTAACATGGTCAAAACTATTAAAGGAGAATGGTGGTTGCCAAGGATGGGGAAAGAATGAATTTGAAGGTGTTGCACAATTGGTACAAAGTCTTATTTATACAAAAATGAGTAAGTTCTGGAGATCTGCTGTACAAAATTGTGCCTATAGTGAACAATACTGTATTTTACACTTAAAAAATAACATTTAAGGGACCAGCAGTTAGCGTAATGGCTATGTCTCTGGACTCCCATGTAGTCGACCGCAGTTCGCGTCTCAAACCTGGTGGCTTGAAACTCATGCAAGGCATGTGTGCGTACGTGCCCAGGATCCTGAGAGGAGAATGGAGGAGAAGGGATTGTGGTGTGGCCATCCCCCCTGGGGGGTGATTTCTTGCTTTCTGTCTCTCTGTCTCTGTCTGTCTGGCGAGCGCACGCACCCTATAGCAAAAACCTCTCCAAAAAAATAATAATAATACAATGAAATAAAATTTAAGGGAATAGGTATACTGGTAATTGTTCTTACCAAGTTTTTTAAAGAAAAAGAAAGAGAAGGACCATCAGATAGTTTAATGGTAATGGTTATGTCATTGGTTCTCACATAGTTGACCCCAGTTGGAGTCTAGACCCAGTGGCTTAAAACTCACACTGGGTGCATGTGTGTGTGTGCCCAACCTCCTGAGAGGAGAATGGAGGAGAAAGCATTGTGGCATGGCCAGTCCTGGGAGCTGATTTCAAGCTTTTTCACTATAGGGCTTGTGCACCCACCAGAGAATCAGAAAGCAAGAAATCACACACACACACAAAAAGAAATAATTTTGGTACACTGGGGTGAATGTTTGTGTAATTCTCTCAGCTGCTCACAATCATGTAATTTTGTCAAGATTACAGTATATTTATAGGCATAAATGTTAATATTTATTCAAATGTTGAAGCAATGTCCAATTCAGTAACATATTATCTATATTTTTGTTTGAAAATGTTTTTATAAAACTAATTTTTACTTATATTTTGGAGTCATACTAACATCTTTAAAATGTAGCTACACATATTATCTCTTCTAATAGTTTCTTAATATATATTCAAATATGTGTAAAATAAGAAACTTAGAAGGTCATTTTATATTGTTATCATTTTTATCTTTATTATTCTCTTCCAGCTATTTTTATTCTAGAAATTGTCACTAAATACACTGTGAACTTGACCTCCAACACCAAGCACAATATGCCTAACCTGCTCACACTTCTTACAGGTGTGCCTGCCTGAAGAAAACTCCACCATTTGGAGCTAGTTCAGTTGTGAATAGAATATCAGAGTGTGAAATGAAATCTTGATACTTTCATTTGAAGAATGCTGATTTTCATATTTTGGTGATGTGTATCTTTGAAATTATATACACATTAATCATTTACATAACATATTGTTTATTCTTTATGTTTGGCCACTGTCACTTTTCCCCTAAAATGCATTGCATTGTGAGTGATGGAAGGATTGCTTCATGAAAGGTGGAGTGGAATCTGGAGAAAAAACAGTAACCATTATTATAGAAAATATGTCTACTTGTTCAGTATTCAGCTATTGATTGATCAAAGTCTGCATATTTGTCTTTTCATTTCTGCTTCAGTGTGATTAAATTAAAAAGATAATATCAATAATATCATAATATAAAATCAACAAGTTTTGTCTATCAGTTTCTGCTATAGAGTGCAGACATTTGATGTATATTAAGCAGGGACATACAATTGCCTGTCTTTCTTAGTCTGACTTACTTCGCTTAGTGTTAAACCTTCTCATTTCAGTTAGTTATCATCGATATTCATGTTTGTTTAACTTTAGAAATGCTTTCTTAAGTCAACTATGGCGATGCAGCAGCAGCACAACACCCAAAGATGCTGAAGCCAAAGCGGAAGTTATCAAGTTCATGTCATAAAGTCTCCCTGAATTTGTAAGGAATGCAGATGCTCTTGATAGCTGGCTGAGGCATGAGGGGAAAGAAATATAAAGACACTGTTAGAGGTCCCTGAAATGATAAATGTTTAAGTGATGGGTATATTAATTATTCTGACTTGAAAATTACTCAATGTATACATACAGCAAAGCACAATATGTACATACAATGATTAGGTTAATATATAAAATTATATATTATCTTTTTCTTTTGGAAAGATAAAATCCTGCCAAGGTATCAAATTGACAAAAATCAGAGATTATATGTACAACTAAGGCAATTGCCTCTAAATCACATATAGCTATTATTTTTCTTTCCTTTTTATTATTATTCATACATTAAGTCACTATACATCATTTAGACTGTGAAGAGACTTTACCCAGCATGATATACACCTCAGTCCAGCCCAGTTGAGACTAATATACACATCCTCATCAACAGATAATAAACCTCATCTGTGTCCCACAAGTGTCTTACCTCTCCATTTTCCCCCAAATTTCTTTTTCTACACTCTTCCCCTACCATACTTTTTCCACTTTGTCTCTAGTGTCCATTACAATTTTTAATACTTTTATGTTCTCCAGCCTTTCAGTCTCTTTTTCAATAAGTGCAATTTTGGAAACTTTATCTTTGTCATCAAGAAATAGAACCTGAGAAAGTTAATATTTCTTAGGCTAAGTTAGTTAACAATACCCTTGAACTGTTTACCTCTTAATTCCCTGACAGATTTCAGATTAGTTCAAAATCTATTCTCTATTTCTTCTTTGAGACAAAAAGCTGAGTCATTCTGTTGTCAGCTATACAACACTAACCTGGAGTACTGGTAAAGATTAAGCAAGGACATACAAAACCTGTCTTTCATAGTCTGGCTTACTACACTTAGTATTAAACCTTCTTATTTTAGTTAGCTAGCATCGATATTCATGTATCAGAACATGCACAATAAGGAGAAAACATTTTATACACAAAACTCCATGCTTGCCTAGAGTCCAGAAAATGAAAAGAACCTTTGATCTTTGTTCTCTGTAGTCCTCTGTTTGACTGGAAAAGAATAGAGAGGTCAAAATACTACAGATAAATAATTCTTGTTACTTATGCAAGTAGATTTTTCTTATTGAATATTGAGAGTCTGGGTTGGATACTTGGTTAGCTAACAGAGTACACAAGCCATGAATGAAACTCAATAAAAAAATCTCAGTCCCCTTGCTTTGTGATTCTGATACAATTGAATATGGTTTTGGCAATGGGGGATAGAGAAACATTTCTAAGGCAGTTAATCTCAATCCTCCTTTTTTTTTTTTTTTTTGTTTTTATTTTTTTTAAAACTGTTGAGGAAGACCTAAAGATGATGATGTATAAATCTTTAGGCATAAAGACAGGGTAATTGATATACATGTTAAAATCTGAGAAGCCTGGCTAGAACAGTGGTTTTCATAGTACCATCGCCATACCAACATTAGCTTTGAACTTTAAGAAGCGACAAAATAAACAATCCAGTTACTCAGAAATTCTGAAGGTGGGACCCAGTAATGTTTGTTTTAGTGAGCTCTGCAAGCAATTCTGATCAATGTTAAAGTTTGAGAACTGTCTGTGTAGACTAAAATATAAAGAAGTGACTCTATGTAGTTGAGGTGAATATTGCATTGAAACCTGTCATGGTAATAAATAAAAGTGAATAACTGACTAGAAATCAAATTTGATTGTATTAATTCTATCTACATCTAAACATAAATAACTAGAAAGCTTATAGGATCCTCCCATGACCCTGTCAAGAAGGCAAGTGTAGAAAAAAGACAAAAAAAAAAAAAAAAGAACTTTAACTGTTAGTTTAAATTTGCATAAGGCATTTCACATTATAAAACCTTTTCTACAATCACTATTTAATTTAACTTTATCCTCACATTCACCAAGAAAGTGTACAGGAAATGTCACATACTCTTTATGGACTAAAAAGAAGACTGAGACTTAAAGTTAAATTACTTTCCTAAAATTCCATAGCTAAGAGTAAGCAGAGGCAGAACTTTTCACTTAGAATATGGTGTTCCCATGCATGTATTTTAAGAAAGAATGGAAGAAAAAAATCAATTTTGCTTAGCAAGCATAACTATGCATGAGTAGTATCACAAATGTTTGTGTGTGTGTGTGTGTGTGTGTGTGTGTGTGCTTGTGTGTGTCTGTGTATGCCATTAGAATCCCCACCATTACAGCAAAGGAAATGGAGTTTTCACATGAACCTCCAAGTTATAATTAAAACAATCAAATCTAAGATCTCTAAAAAGATTTTGAATAGCTTGCAGATTGCTTAAAAAGCAGAATATAATCAAGCAAATCCAAAGAGAATTTAATAGACAGACACTTTTTCTGTCTTAATTATATGTACTGCTATAATAGAGAGCCTGCGATAAAGAGGGATCATTTTACTTTTTGTTTTGCAGACTGAGTCTCATTATCTTGCCATTTGTAATAAAAAAATATTTATCTTAAAACCTATATGTGATCCACCTTATAACTTTTTCTCTGTGTAAACTCTCTGCATCTAAAATTCCCTTTTAAAACAGGTTACTCAAAGTCTCCTGGGTTCACTAATTGTTTATCCACATTTCAGTCTGTCTATGGGAGTATCTGACGTAGACTGTGATCACCATCCCTCCACGTCTATCAAAAAACAAATCCAGTTTTCTTTTAATTATGTAGAAATAGAAAGTATGAACCAGTTTAAAATCAAAATTGACAGCATGAACTACACATTATTAATCCTTCTATTCATGTATCACTTTGCATAGCTCATAGCGCTGATTCTTTTTGCTTCTTAAAAAATTTAATTTCAGTGTCCACATCAATGTATATAGAAATTTCATGAAAAAAAATGAAATCATATTGAAGTGAACTCACTGCTTATTACACACAGGCCTCATGCTAGGTCCTGGTCAAAAGTAAATAGCAAAAATACTGACTTTTTTGAGAGACAAATAATTCTAAGTAATAAATGTTAGGAATGTGAAGTAAAAATGAATATATATTTAATGTAGACAGGGACGAGAAGTAAGCCCTCCCAGAGCAACTTCCATGGATATCTAATTGTGAGTGTTAGTTAGGCCAGCAAAAGGTTCTGGAGGAGGGACGTTATTCAGAGAGAAGAGCATGTTCAACAACACATGAAACATGATTGAATCTCAGAAAAGGAAGAACAGCAGGGGCAACAGTGTCGGGAAAGTGGTGTTGAAAGTATGCTGAAAATGAAAGCTGAGGTCACTTACATATTCTTGAATGATGGATTTGGGCCTTAACCAAATGTCTAAGAACAAATATTAAAGAATTTTAGTCAACATGTACAAATTTTAAAAATGAAGGATCATTCTGCATGCAGTGGGTGGAAGGAAGAGTAGGGAGTTGGCAAACTAATGTCTTAGCTTTGATTATGATAGAGGCAAGAGGGATGCTTAGAGCTCAGGGAACAAATTCAAGACACAATAAATTGTGAAATAAAAAGTTTTAATGATTAATTAAGTACTAGAGGACTCTTAGAAAGAGGGGAATTAAGTGGAGGTCACCAAGTGGTACAGTGGTTAAGACTCTGGACAATCCCACATGGCCAACCATGGTTCAAGAACTGGATCTGGTGGCTTGCTTTCTCACTTTTCCTCTCTCTGTGTCTCTCTCTGGTCAAATTAAATGAATAAATAAATAAAATGAATAAATAATTCTTAAAAAAAAGAAACAGAAGATCTAATTATGATTTCTTGGTATGTGGCTTAAAAAGGTAATATTAGCTTGTCGGGAAAGATACTTTCCTGTTTCTCTCTGCAAAAACAGAACTTATGCCTTATGACTTCCCTGACAGCCCAAAGGATAGATGGTAATAATAGCTGTGATAGCAAACTCCAGCAAAGCTAGTCATTCTAGATCTGAGAGAATGGTTTTCAACCTGATAATTTGCACTTAAAGTGGATGGCAATAGAAACAATAGTAATAAATCAATTGTTATTGGGACTAGCAGATGACATAATGGTTATGTTGCTGGACTCCCATGTAGTCAACTGAGGTTCAAATCCTAGACCTGGCAGCTTAAAACTTATGACAGTCACATGTGTGTGCATGCCCAAAATGCCAAAGGAGAATGGAGAAGGGATTGTGATGTGGCCACCCCCACTCAGGGTTGATTTCTTACTTTCTGTATCACTGGCTCTGTCTGTCTCTATGGCGAGTGCATGCACCCTATAGCAAAAATCTCTTTTAACAAAGAAAAAAAGAAAGAAAATGTTATTAGGAGATTAGAAAAGAGAAAAACAAATCTGTGGGCATATGAGGACATACACTATTTAAGGGAGAGAGTCAGCAAAGGATATGAAAGATTTTTTACCCCCAAAACATAATTGGAAGCCCAAGGAAATGTGAGATCATAATATCCAGGAAAAGCTCAAAAAGGGAAGGATTGTGACCGAGCCCATTACATCTTAGAGATCAAAAATTCTTGACCAGTCATGGTGGTTCAATGTGAAATAATGAACCGCCAGCAGACTGAGGCCACCCAGGTTTTCATCCTCAAGTCTACCTGTACATATCTAGCATATATGTGCTCAATACCCGTGATTCCAGCTGCTGATGCTGACAGTGGATGAAAAAAGTGGAAGTCCTCTTTGATGCGCCTGTCTTTCCTTCTCTCTCTCATGTGTGTGTGTGTGTGTGTGTATTGTTTACACACATATGTATTATATGTGTGTGTATCTAAAAATAAATAAATAAACTTTAATTTTAAAAAATTCAAAAATTACTTGGATTCACTAACACAGAGGTTACAAATGACCTTAGTAAAAGTCACTGTTGATCCATGAGAAAAAAGTTGAAGAGAAATGGAAAGTCCAAACAAATAAAAACAAGCATACATACAATTTAAGAAATTTTGAGTCTAAAACAAAAATAATAGTTTAAAAAGGAAAATGATAGCTTAAATTTCACTATCTAAGGAGAAAGTTACAGGATCAGTAAATAATGTAATGGGTACATAGCTGAACTCCCATATGACCGACTGAGGTTTGTGTCCCAGACCTGGAAGTTTGAAACTCATGCCAGGTTTATGTGCGTGCATTCCCAAAATCCCAAGAGGAGAATGGAGAAGAAGGGATTGTAGCACGGCCATCCCTCCCAGGGAAATTTCTCACTTTCTCTCTCTCTCTTTCTCTCTCTCTCTCTCTGTCTCTCTTACAAGCACGTGCACCCAATAGCAAATATTTCTTTAACAAAAAAAGAAGAAATATTATCAGTGAAGAGGCAATTAATACAGAGGTTAAAATGCTTATTGTAGATTAAAAGAGAACCACACAGGGTATGAGCCAATAGGAAAGAGGTGGTTGAGGAGAAAAGGGCAGACATATTGTGGAACTTGTGGATATAATGAAGGTTCCAGAAGATGGAGATCAGGAGGAAAACTGTATTACAGGTGGAGACTTGAGAAGGATGTTTACAATGATGAGAGGCTGAGAAAAGTGAGAAGTGAAAGTAGTAAAAAGAAATTTTAAGGGTATTCCAAAGAGGACATGAAATTGAATATGCCTTGATAAAAATTTGAACATGAATAAGGAAGCAAGAAGTACTTGGGAGGTTTTGTAAGACAAGTGTGAGAAGAAATATCAGAGAATTTGAAGTGAAAAATAAATTAGATCACATTGGGGAAAAAGGGAAAGGTAGAAATAAAGTGGAGGGTGAATTAACCTTGAAGAACTTGGGGAATATACCAACAGCATGCAGGTGACACTAATGACAGGCTAATATCCAAGAAAGTGATGTATGTGTCTCCATTTTTACACATTATAAAATAACCTGGGAACCAGCAGTTAGCGTAATGGCTATGTCGCTGGACTCCCACGTAGTCGACCGTGGTTCGCGTCCCTGACCCGGTGGCTTAAAACTCACGCCGGGTGCGTGTGCGTGCGTGCCCAAGATCCCGAGAGGAGAATGGAGGAGAAGGGATTGCGGCGTGACCATCCCCCCTGGGGGGTGATTTCTCGCTTTCTGTCTCTATGTCTCTCTCTGTCTGTCTGGCGAGCGCACGCGCCCTATAGCGAAAACCTCTCCAAAAAAAAAAAAAAAAAAGATAAAATAACCTATAATTGCAACTTACAACTTTATACTTGATCTGGAAAGGACATTGTAGTTATTTTCTCCATGATTCTACTCTCTCTTCTTTCAGTCTAACATAAAAAAAAAAAAAAAAAAATGCTATTTTGTGATGCTAAGACTAGTCTTGATCTACAATCATCTTTAATTTACCTTTTTTTTTTTTTGCTATTTGTGCAAATAGTTCATAAATCATGGTTCTTTTCTTTTTTAGAGAGAGATATTTGCTATAGTGCATGTGCACTTGCCAGAGAGACAGAAAGTAAGAAATCACCTCCCAAGGGTGACGACCATGCCGCAATTCGTTTTTCTCCATTTTCTTTGGGAGAATTTTGGTTATGCACAAACACACACACACACAGCATGAGTTTTAAGCCACTGGGCCAGGGACTCAAATTACGGTCGACTTATTATTTTCTACTTGCACAAATACAAAAATCCTGTGTTGCTTTGTGCATAAATTAGAGAGCTGATGACATCTGAGTCTCAATTATAGCTTAAGCATGGGCAAATTGGACCAGTAGGTGGTATAGTGTATAAGGCACTGGACTTCTATGTTGACCATGGTTCAAGTCTCAGACCTGGTGGCGTGAAACTCATGCCAGGCACATGTGTATACATGCTCAAAATTCTGAAAGGAGAATGGAGGAGAAGGGACTCTTTCATGGTCATCCTCCCTGGGAGTTGATTTGTCACTTTTAAAAGAATACACATATATAGATAGCAGATAATATTTTACAATCAATGTTACATTTTATTTAGCACATTTTGAACCAGACTTTTGCTGTTGTCAGTTATGCAGTCTTATCTGTTGAGAAAATAAAAATATTAGATTTAAAAGAATGCACAACCAAAATAAGGATCGCTATATTCAAGGGCATAACTAACATTGATTATATGAAACAAGTCATTGTGCATAATTAAGCTTAATTACTTGCAGTATATTTTATTATAAAAAATTAAAGACATCATAATAAGAGGAATTGATATGTTGGGGTTATCTGGTATGTCTTTATGCTAGATGAATAATTTATACCCATTAACTTATCTAAATCTGCAAGAAGCACTCAAGTAATACATACTGAAAATTAGCTTTAGACAAAGACTGACCTAGTGCCAGGGTCCACCCTCTACATCTAATCACATTATAAATCAAGAAAAGATTGCACCAAATCTTTCAATTCATGAGAAGATTCAATGACAAGAATTTCTTATTAGGGACATAAAAGCTTCTATTCCAAGAAACAAATGCATGTTAAGTTACCTTGCCTAAAGTCAAGTAATGAAGCATTTGAAGTCCAAAATCTCAAGGTCTTTGCCATTTATTTTTATCCTATCAATAGAAAGTTAATTTATTTACATGCCTATCAAAATCCAGTATCTCTCATCCCTGAGATTTTTTTCCCCACTGTTTCTGTGGGAATTGCACTTAGCTGTCTATGCTGTGAAATGGACATTTCATAGAACACTCTGGACTAATATTCCTCTCCCAGGAATTCTGTGCGATAGTATGGGAAAGAACCAATGACACATTTGATCCTACTGGCTCTGACTGAATTACCTGTAACACCCAAAGAATCAGAAATGCTAAATGTTTGAAATAGTTGTCAGCTATCGCTAGAAATTAGAAAATACCTTTCAATATCAATCCAATCTAGAATATTACTTACATGGTAGGCATAGGTGAAATTAACTTTTATCACATTTCTATCACTCTGAAAACGAAAAATAATAAAACGTGACAGCTGTCTAAATCATTCTGACCTATATGCTTTAGGCAATAAACAAGTATAACATGCTATAAAAGGGACTTTAAAAAGTTCACAGAAACGTAACAAAAGGACATCTTGTTTTGAGGCCAAAATTTTTGAAATCCATGCATAGGTTTGCTCTTCTGTGAACTACTATTATTATTATTATTATCATTATTATTATGTTTTGCCATAGGTGCACTTGCTGGAGAGAGAGAGAAAAACAGAGAGAGAAAGTGAGAAATCATCCCCCAGGAGGGAAGACCAAGCCTCAATCCTTTCTCCATTCTCCTGGGATTAGGGGCACGTGCTCACACATGCCTGGCATGATTTTCAAGCCTTCAGGTCTGGACTTAATCAGTGATCAGGCATGTAGGAATGAAGCACCTTAACAAACAAGCCACCACCATCTGCTGGCCCCATTACATGAGCTATCTGAAGAGCTCCTACCTTCACTAACTTCTAGACTAAGCTGCAACAATAACAAAATAATGAGAGGAAGTAAACTAGAGAATGTGTAGAGAATCCTATACACATGCCCTTTCATTTGGGACTATTTATATCTACATAATGCATGGTAGCAGCAGATGTTCCCAAGATATAAATTCATACATATACACACACAACCACAAACTCCCCAATTTATATAGGTGCTAAATTATTAAGTAGTTATTTTTGGTATGCAGCACATAGAACAGGAATCCAAATGAGTTTGCAACATTAAAGTCTTTTGAACTGTGAAATTATATCTCATATTGAGATCGTTGATGGATTTCTAGTTTGAGAACGTGCAGAGTTGAAGATACTAACAATTTTGAAGCTGTACACCCCTGCAATTTCTCATCTGCTTAAATGAAAATCATAATATTGCATTGAAGTTGAGTACTAAATTCTTCAGTTCATTTGCATTCACCTCCCTCTTGAGTCCTATTGTTCTCCTTCTTCTTACAATATAGCACATGATTAATTTATCTACTCACATTTATACCCAAAACTAAGCTTAGATTTGAAAATCTATTGTTTTGATACACCAACGATTAACAGACTGAGGTAGAATTAAGAAAGCAATCTCATTTGTAATAGCCACTAAAAAGTACGATACTTAGGGAGGTAATATTTGTTTTAAAGAGAGATGAAGGGACACACTACAGCTGATGATTTCAGACTGAAATTTAGTTAGCAGTAAGAACCTCATGATAAAAGACTGATTGCATATTGTAGAATGTGTACAAGGACATTCAGTGATTACATTTGTGTTTCCATTTTTATGCAAAAAGTATGTAGTGCAATCATATTTTAATTTTATGTTTAAGAAAATATATACATCCATAGTAGTACTTTTATTTTTTCTAAAACTTCAGTGCCTTACTCATATTTCCTTTATACTATTTGCTAGAAGTTTGATGATCCTTTCTCGTATATATATATATATATATATATATATATATATATATATATATTTCAGTTTGCAATAGGGCACATGTACTAACCAGAGAAAGACAGAGTGAGAGAGAGGGAAAGTGAGAAGGCAAGCCCCCAGTCTGGGACTCGAATGGTGTTCAGCCATGTTGGAGTCCCGCATCCTAACCACCATAGTACCGCTGGCCTCAGATACGGGATTTTTTTTTTAATATAAGATTTTAAATGAAGTTAACAGCAGATAAAAGTTAAATGAGGGGTCAACAGGTGGCATAGTGGTTAAAGTGCTGAACTTCCACATAGCCAATCAGTGTCTGAGTCCTGGCCGGATAATTTGAAACTAACTCCAGGAGCATGTGTGTGCATGCTCAAAATCCCAAGAGGAGAATGGAAGACATTTTTTTTATCATTGTAATAGATATGAGTACTTAATTTTTAAAGTAATTTGTGTGAGGTTTTAACATGGGCTGCTTTTTGTCTGTTCTTACCATATTATAATCTAACTAAGGAAGTTAAACAAATGAATGAAAGTACCTGTATCAAGGTAAGAAAAGCAAAACTTGCTTGTAACCATTCATAATAATTCCTATAATTTTCTCAGCTTTTATTGCTAATGTAACAATAAAATATAAAGAAAACTTTTCTTGGCATTTTTAAATCTCCTTTTCCTTTTTGAAAGAAAATGCTAATGATATTTGCAATTTTACTTAACTGGTATCAGTATGAAAGTCTTATGCCAATTCTTCCGGAAATCCATGCATCTCCTAATACTAAAGTTATTTCAGCTTTATTTAAAAATCTTAAATTGCACCATTTTCATCAACAGCATATTGCTCTGAAGCAGTTTTCGCAGTAGTCTCTTTTACCACCTATCAATCAACCTGATTAGTCCTGCCAAATACTCAAAAGTAAGATATAAAAGACCAAAAATAGACAGACCTGCCAGGTACAAGCTTTCAAATCAAATGATTTGAAATCTAAGTATTAGTGATCATTGTAATCTAAAGATGATTTATGGAAAAGTAGCCTTGGAGTTAAATTTATCAAAAATCTTTAAAGAAACGCCTCCTTTTATTTTCTTGCATATTCTTTTCATGTATAGCAAGTCATATAGATGGTGATGAGCTGCTAGACTTCAATTTTTAATCATGCAGAGCATGAATAAAATATTATAGATAGAAGCGCTGTTAAGGAAAATGTACAAGCAAACTGTCTCAAATGTATTCATCTTCTTAATTCCCTCTCATTAAACGTATCTATTCTGCCATTTACATAACAAAAATGAGATTTGTTTTTTCTTTATTTGTAATAGAGAGCGCAAATGAGATTGAGAGAGAAAAAAGGGAGAGAGAGAGTTAGAAAGAGAGATTATCTTCCAGGGTCCCGTCATGCCAAGAGGTCCCTAACCCAGCCCTCCAGCCTGGAAAAATCTTGGGCACCTGAGTTCATGTCTCACATGGCCCATGCAAACAGGGCCAAGCCCCAAAGTACAACACCATGCTGCCCCCAAAATGAGTTTATTTTCAAACTTGTAAAGGTAATGAATAATTTGTCTGGACAAGTCAATGTTCCTCTGGCTAATATTTAGATAATTATTCCAAATTATTGAATACATATTAAATATATATTAATATATAATAAATAATATATATAATAAATACATATATTCAAATATTAACTATTTGAAATTTTTTTCAACATTTGTAAGTACTCTGGTTTTCCATATATGAAATTTTTTTCATATATGGTGGGAGTTTTTCATATTGGCTGAAGAATTCATGTAACTCTATACTAGGATCACTGTCATGTATCCATGGGAACATTTAATGAGGAATCTTCCTGAAGACTACCCCATAGTCAGATCAGAGTATTTTTTTTCTTTTAGACATGATGTAATATGTAAAAAAAAAAAAAAAGAAAGAAACTTGACACAGTGTTTTTCTATTAAAAACGTTTATACATTTAAAAAAATCTTCATTATAGGAGCCAGCATGATGGTTAAAGTGCAGGATTTTCTTATGGCCAACTATGGTTCAAATCCTGGACCTGGTAGCTTACTTTTTCACTTTCCCTCTCTATCTTTCTATGGTGAGCACACATACCCTATAGCCAATATTAAAAATAAAAATAAATAATTTTAAAAATCTTTATTATAGTTTTTATATAGTTACTACATCAATCTACCTATCATTTACATACATCTCTATATTATGAATATGGTTATCTAAATTATCTATATCTGATTAAGAAATATGCATATTACATTGAAATCATGGTCACAGAACTTGATACTAAAATTAAATGGCATTCAATTGTCTGTTGAGACTGGAATGAGCATTTTGAAAGTACACACAAAGGGGGAACCAGCAGTTGGCATAATGACTATGCCTCTGGACTCCCCTGTAGTCGACCATGATTTGATTCCCGGATTCAGTGGCTTAAACTCACACCCGGCACGTGTGCGTGCATTCCCAAGATCCTGAGAGGAGAATGGAGAAGGAATTGCGGCATGGCCATCCCCCCAGGGAGTGATTTCTTGCTTTCTATCTCTCTGTCTCTTTCTGGTGAGCACATTTGTCCTATAGCAAAAACCTCTC
Organism: Tupaia tana; assembly: GCA_026018925.1. Lineage (NCBI taxonomy): Eukaryota > Metazoa > Chordata > Mammalia > Scandentia > Tupaiidae > Tupaia > Tupaia tana. The sequence goes on from JAKSZU010000005.1 coordinate 83,139,596, forward strand.
CCAACCCCCCCCCCCCCAAAAAAAATGTATACACAAAGGAAGAAAGCATCAATGTTGGGTGGCCAAATTAGTTGAAAATAGAAGATATTTCCTTTGAACCCCACAGACAATTTTTTCTCCCTAACTACCCGCCTGCCAATTTCTCCCTTGCTAATGTAGATGTAGAGATCTGAATAGTCTAAGACAATAATAATGATCTATCTCATTCTATCTGCTTTTTATTGCTTTAGAAAGTCAAGTTTTCATCAGTCAGCACATAGTGTTTTTATCTTGAAAAGGATGAACATAATTCGAGCCAATAGGAGTTTACTACTGACTTCCGGAAAAGTGTTTACTTTTGAAACCTAGGTAACAATCATGCCTTCCCAGGTGAATAGAATTGCTATTGCTCCCTCTCAGCAATCTTCTAATTCCACCACGTCTGCCAAAGGATGACCAAGTGGAACTATGGAAAGAAGATGCATAAATCATGACACCCTGTGACCTTAAATCATCAGAGTGGGAATCTTCTGCTAGTTGCACCCTTCTTGTTTGTAGTTAAATATACATTAATACTGTTTATATTAATTTGAGTTGTATTGTCTGCTCCTTGAAACGCAAAACATATTAAGTACTACAATGTCTTTAGATTTGATTGAATGTTCACTTCATCTTAATTCAATAATTGACTCATCCTTTTGACATTTATTAAACCTCTACTACTTAGTAAAACCATATTTGGCAGCAAATAAAAGTGCTTTGAACAAATATATGTTTATTTCTCTTTTGCATAAACACACTCCAGAGGTGAGTGGTCCAAAGGCAGTTTACTGTCTCAGCTCTGTGAACTTACCTGAAAATCAAAGACTTCCCTGTTTAGAATACTACTATGCAAGCTCTGTCACTCCCACACCAATTTCATGTCCAGGGTAAATATACTCTTCCCAAGAAATGGCTTGGAAAAGAGATCCAGACAAAGGTCAAACTGTTTATGGTAGGAGTCTCTTAAAGAAAACTCTGGCACTGGCATATGACATTTCTTTTTTTTTTTTTTTTTTTTTTTTTTGGAGAGGTTTCTCACTATAGGGCGCATGCGCTCGCCAGACAGAGAGAGACATAGAGACAGAAAGCGAGAAATCACCCTCAGGGGCATATGACATTTCTTTTCATGTTACAGTTGATTGGACCTGAGCTTACCACCCCCCCCAGCCACACCTGCTCCTAAAAACGAATGTGTATTCTGGATTGGTATGTATAATTCTCAAAAACTGGAGTATAGATACCAAGCACAACTCACCAAAGCTGCCACTACCACTGTGTGTCAGAAATCATGTTAGACAGCGTTTAATTTATAATAGTATTAAGACACATATATTACCAATAGATAAGATAATCATGTAGCTTACTTTTTAAAATAGATCAATTTTTTTTTTAATTTGCTGTAAGGAGTATGCACTCACAGGAGACAGGTGAGGGGAGAGAGAAGGATTAAACAGCCATTGGAGGACGGACATACCACAATTGCTTCTCTTTTCTCCTCTCAGGATGTTGGGACATATGCACACACACACACACACACACTCTTTTTCTCTCTCACACACAGTGTACTTTTCAAGCACCCAGGCCCAGGACTCGAACTGTGCAGTTGGCCAAGTGGAATCCAGCCACCTTAATAACCATGCTCCCTGGCTGACCCAAACCAGAACCATTTAAATCATGAAAGAAGGCATCACTAAAGATTATGCTGACAAAATTAACATAAACTAAAACCACCCATAGATAGAGAATGTCATTTAAGTATCAGGGATCTGTATATATCTTCCTTCTTAAGGCATACTGTAGTTTTTATGTATTTTTTCTATGTAACAACTGGAAATTTCTGGAATTTTAAATTATAAAGTTAAAGTAGTATCTTTTATTAATGACTTACTGTCATGGGAAAATTGATTATTATGGACATTTCAGGAAAGTTTTTAAAACTGTAAATATATGGGCTGGCAGGTGGTATGGTGGTTAAGGTGCTGGACTCCCACATGGCCAGTCCAAGTTTGAGTCCTGGACCTGGAAGCTCACTTTTTCACTTTCCCTCTCTCTCTCTCTCTCTCTCTCTCTCTCTCAGGTCAAATTAAAAAGTAATAATAATTATAAAATTGAGTGAATAATTCTATAAAAATAAAACTGTAGGGACCAGCAGTTAGCGTAATGGCTATGTCGCTGGATTCCCACGTAGTCGACCGCAGTTCGAGTCCCAGACCCGGCGGCTTAAACTCACGCCGGGCGCGTGTGCGTGCGTGCCCAAGATCCCGAGAGGAGAATGGAGGAGAAGGGATTGCGGCGTGGCATCCCCCCTGGGGGGTGATTTCTCGCTTTCTATCTCTCTGTCTGTCTCTGTCTGCCTGGCGAGCGCACGCGCCCTATAGCAAAAACCTCTCCAAAAAAAAGAAAAAAAAAAAAACTGTAAACATATACAAGTTCTTCTATATGATTATACATTATGGGGGCCAGCAGGTGGCAGAGTGGTTAAGGTGTTAGACTCCAACATGGCTGACCACAGTTCAAATACTGGACCCAGAAACTTGAAACTCATGCTGGGCGCGCGTGTGTGTGTGTGTGTGTGTGTGTGTGTGTCCAAAATCCTGAGAGGAGAATGGAGGAGAAAGGATTGCGACTTGGCCATTTCTCCTGTGGGGGTAATTTCTTGCTTTCTGTCTCTCTGTTTCTCTCCATCTCTCTGACAAGTACATGCACCCTATAGCAAAAATCGCTCAAAAAACTAGAAAGATTATATATTATGAGTTCTTATTTTTCTTTTTTTGCTCATTTCTTTTTCCTCTGTAATTAAACTATCAATTATTCTTGGTTTTGGTCACTCTGTTTGTAAGTCACTCTAGCTCCCTCATATAAAATTGTTGTTCCAAAGCAGTCTACTTTGGGCTGAACAAAGAGAGAAAGAACTTTTCTAGAATTGTCTGTAAAATAAATGCCAAGGTGGATTCAACTGAGTGAACTGCATTAAGTTTAGGGAATGAAATTTTTGACAGCTATTTGCTGGTGTGATTCCTTACTTCAAATTTTCAACTTATTCAAGAGAGTTCAGATTATTAAGGGACCCTGTGCATGTAGAATGGAAAAAAATATGTCCTATAATTCTGCATTGTGTCTCATTTGTTCATCTACATGACAAAATGAATTTTAGAGTGATCGTTCATTTAATTCCCTCATTGCCTTCAAGAACAATATCAAGAACATTGTCATTTTGCCACAGTGCACTCAGGAAAATAAAAGTCAATACAGGTTGTTTGGACAGGCTGAAACCTCACAGGTAGTAGAGAGCTAAAAGATCAAAATAAAGGTGGTAAAGACTGAGGAATAAAAAGGGAAAAGATATAATGCCAAGAAATCAAAATGTCTAACTTCATGGCCTGGAGGCCACCAGCTCAACCTACTTCTGCACAGCACAAGAGGCTGTAGTGGCCGTGCTGGCTACACTAATGAGATGTAGTTTGTTTAACAATCAAACAATCAAAAAAGTGCTCAATTCCAACACTATCTCACTGCTACCAACCACTATTGTTTCTGTTATGAAAGCCAGTCCGCAAGACATGTCAGAAACATAATTAGTAAACACCTCATGTCTTAGATACATAGCGTATCAGAGAAAGATATTAATGGAGGCCTAGAACAAATAAGGAAAAGACAAAAGTGAAGATCCGAAGTTTGAACTTAGGAACAAAAATGTCATAAATAGATATAGTAACCTGACCATTTGGCTCCTGGGTGCATCTATAATGCTTGTTTTTTGTTGTTGTTGTTGTTGTTGTTTGTTTGTTTTTAAACCCACATAACTGGCTTGCAGTTTCTCCTTTAGTGTAACTCAAGAATAACATTTTTTATTATCAGATTCAACTTAATTTTTACATTAATAACTAGGTAACTACAAAGCACATGGTTCACATAGATAATGTAAAGCAAACAAAGGTAAGTAGACTGAAATCATAATGCTCTGTTGTGCAATGACATTGTATCATTTCACGTAGGATCGTTCTTGATGTAAACACAATTTCATTGTTGAATCAATTGTTGTGCTAAAAAAACAGCACCAAAATGTCACAAACACAGTTCTTATTTCTTGCTATTCCTATCTCAGGCATTTGTGTGAACAACTCTGTCAACTCTCCATGTGGCAAATCAATCATCTAGGCTGGTCAGATTCCTCCTCTGTCTCAAAACAAGATCTCATGTTTTTCAGCCAGGTTTGATGCAGGCAGAAGATTGCACATTGACTTTCCTATGTGCATTCCTGGAAGTGATACATTGCTTCTAGTCATAAATCACATGGCCCACTTAACCGTAAAGTGTCTGAGAAAATAGGAGATTCTGTGTATTTTACACTTATTTGCCAACAAAAGTTGTAGGGACTAAGAGAATAGAAAAGGAAATAAATATAGCATATGATAAAATGATTTTCAGCAAGAGATTACTTTATGTATCTTAGTTAGCTAAGACCTCCAGAAAGATGTGACATTTGAGTTTAGACCTGAATAGAATGACCTTTTGTTTGAAATAGTATTTACTATTGATTCTGACTCAAACCTTGAAGTTACATGAACCATCATGGATTTTTTATTCAGTAAAGATGCAAATAAATTCTGTCGAAAGGAAAAGATAAACCAAGGTTATGACTACACTTCTTTTTAGGACATAAATTAATTTTGTGTGTGACTTGGCATTTTCATTTCTATTCCTTTTTCAAATTTCTATAATCACTACCTAAAATATTTTGTTTCTGTACAAATATGGTCAACTGATCTTTGACAGAAGAACAAAGGCAATTTGATAAAGAAAAGATAGATTTGTTTTTTTTTTCAATAAACGATACTGGTATAACCAGACGTACCTACAAGCAAAGGAGATGCTAATCTAGACACAAACTATATACCTTATACCAAAAAAATAACACATAATGAATCATAAAACTACCTAAATATAAAACACAATATTCTAAATTTCCTAAAAGATGACATAGAATAAAATTTAGTGGTCTTCTATTAGGTAATGATGTCATAAATATGACAACAAAAGAACAATTCATGTAAGAAAAAAATGCTATATTGGACTTCATTGGAATTAAAAATGTTCTCTGAAAGGCACTATTACAAAAATGAAAAGACATGCTACATACTGCAAGAAAATATTTGCAAAGCTCTTATTGAATTAAAGATTAGTAACCAAAATACAGAGGGAAACATAAAGTTAAATAGCCAGAAAATAAAGGCCCAATAAAAAATGAGCAAGTATTCAGATTAAAATTTCATCAAAAAGAAGAAAATATAGCAAATAATGAAATATGAATAACTGCTTTATATCATGCATTTTTAGTTAATAACATGTTAAATCATATGAAATATGAATACAGACTTCTTAGAATGGCTCAGCCCCAAAATACTGACAATACCAAAACTAGCAAGGATATGAAGTAACAGAAACTTTCATTCACTGCTGATGGGAATACAAAATGATCACTAACTTCAAACATTAGTTCTGTAGGTTCTTACAAAACTAAACACAGTCATACTGCATGATCTAGCAATTATACTCTGACATTTCCCCAAATGAGTTGGAAACTATGTCCATAGAAAAACCTGTTTTACATTAGTTTTATTAATTGTTAAAACCTGGAACCAACCAAAATGCCCTTTGATAAGTGACTGGATAAATAAGTATGGTATATTCATACAATAAAATATCATTGAGCTAAAAAAAGAAGCATTTTATCAGGCAAGTTAGGGCATGGGTCCAGTGGCATCACTGGACCCCACATGGCTGGCTGTGTGGTTTGAGTCCTGGACTTGGAGACTTGAGAAACATGCATGTATGCATGCACACCCATAACCCAAATGGAAAATGGAGGAGAAGGGATTTCTGCATGGTCATCTCCCCCATCTCTCTGTCTCTCTTGCTCTGGTGAGCCTTATAGCAAAGTTTTAAAATAATAGTTCTATCAAGCTTCAAAAAAGACATGAAGAACTCCAATACACATTACAAAAGGAACTATGTCAAATATGAAAAAGCTACATACTATGCGATTCTAATGACTTGACAGTCAGTACTACTCAATCAATCAAGTTTGTTATTCATCCCCACACATTATTATGAAAATAAGTAAATAGTAAAAAATACACATAAGACCAACAAACAAAAATTAAACAAATAGAGAATGAACAGAACAAGAAACCAGAATACCACGTGATCGATCACATAAAAGAGGGCTTCGAAAGTTTATGGAAAATGTGTAGTATGGCTAAACCGTGTATGGATTTCAAAAGATTTTTGGAACAAAATAAACACATTCTGAGACTATTTTTATCATAAACCTTTGAGGTTTTCTCTTATATCTCTCTTACATTGCCCAAATTACTATACTGACACACATGAAAAAAATATAACTACCTAATGATTATATAGAGTAGGAGTCTCACAAAAGCTTTGAAATGAAGTTGGATTGTGAAAAGAAATTTTCTCAATACTAAAGAAATACAAAATCTCATATATTTAAATGCCAACTATTAAAAAGTAAAAAAAAAAAAGTCAAATAAAACAATTTTTAGGGGGAATATACACCATGTAACTGAACAAAAACAACTTTTTAATGATACAACCTATAAAAAATGGATTCATTAAATTAGAAGAAAAAGTATAAATGCTCAAAAAATATATGAACTGTTATAAGTTTCTTTTATTTATAAGAATTTAATCATTTTAAAACTACTTTTTCTATTTAAAAAGTAACAATTATTAGATGATTATATAGGTGCTATACAGTACTATGAGAATGTTACATAGATTAACCAATTTATTTATGTAACAGCTTTATGAGAAAGACATTATTTCATAACTTTTTTTCAAGTAAGAACATTAAAATCTAGACCTACTAAATTACCTTCCCACATTCTTAGAGCTAGAAAATACTATATATTGAAGTTGGAACTTAAACTCAAGCAATTTGGTGATAATAACTACAGCTAACTGCTTGCTGAAATTAATTTATACACAATTTTCATTTTTCTTCCTCTATCCAGCCTTAGTAATATTTGATTCTCTTTAATCATGTAAGAGCACAATTATTTGGTGTGTTAAAAGATGATGACTCTTGTTTATTAAACATCTTCCTTTATGATAAAACACAATTTAAGAAGTTTTCTTCTTTCTTCTTATCAGTGACTTTAGACACTCATTTGAATGTCTAAAATCAATGTAAAGAAGATGGTGCATTGAACTTTATAATTCTGTATTCTCACTCTGACCTGAGTTAGATGGTGGAGAAAGTGTTCAAGAAATGGCTCCTCAAGGAAAGGACCTCTAGAATAAGAATTGAATGATGAGTAAGAGGCTCAAAGCAAAAGGAGGCTTTAGAAACAGGCTGTGTATAATATGTAAATTAGCAGGAACCACATGAGTAGCTGCAGTGTAAATTGCTAAAGACAGGACTTTATGTTGAAACAGAAGGGGGTCAACAGGGCCAGCAGATGGCATAATGGTTACATCGCTGGACTCCCACATGGCTTACTGTGGTTCAAGTCCTAGTTCTGTCAGCTTCATACTCACACCAGGCACATGTGCATGCATGCCCAAAATCTTGAAAGGAGAATGGATAAAGATTACAGTGTGGTCATACTCCTTGCAGGGTGATTTCTTACTTTTCCTCTCACTCTCTCTCTCTATCCAGCAAGTACATGCACCCTATAGCAAAAATCTCTCTTAAAAAAATAGAGAGACAGAGAGCGAGAAGAGGTCAAGCCATGGAATCTCGAAAGCTAATTTTAAAATGTGGACATTATTCTAAGTACTGTAGGAGATAGTGAAGACTTATATATTGAATTATAAAAATAGGTCCAGATTTTATGATCCTAAAACAGGCAATAATTCTGAAAATAGACAAATGGAATTACATCATACTAAAAAGTTTCCTCACAGCAAAGGAAACAGCAATTAGAGTTAAAAGACAACCCTCAGAATAGAGAAAATATTTGTAAATTACTATTTAGATAGGGGATTGATGATCAGAAAATACATGAAACTTAAGTCACTCATCCATTAAAAAATGAATAATTCAATTAAAAACTGGGCAAATGAGATGGATAGACAACTCCCTGAGGAAAACTTAAGACTTAAGTCTCATACGAGACTGACACACATGGAAACCCTTGTGTGGAGTGTGTATCAGGATACATTTCAAGTATTCTGGGTATGTGTGTGCCCATAATCCAGAGCTGACTATAGGTGGATCACAGTGTCAGGACCCTATGGGCAAGGAGGGCTGTCTTTCTCTCACTTTCACTCTCTCTCTAATGGAAGATACAAATAAATACAACTGAAAAAACATAGAGTTTGTGATGACACAATAACTCAAAATATCTACCTCTCTCACGTTTGTAAAATATTAATACAAAATACAATCAATATGTCAATATTAAAACAGTCATATTCATATATATAATGATACTAAAATTAGTCTTGCATTAATTAAAGTTAAAAATTGCAGAAAGAAATATGTAGCTAGTTAATCACAGCACAGTTTATAAAATAAATGGTCTAATGTCTAATCATACTAATTGTCAATATCAACTGAGATTTTACTATTATCATGCCTTTGAACATATTTTATTCAACTTTCATGACTCTGCAAAATAGTTACTATTTTATGCCTCTTTTATAGAAGAATAAACTAAGGGTTGATGTCGTTAATCTGAAGAGCTGGAATTCAAACACAATGAGTTTGATGCTAGTGTCTCAGTCAGGATGGTATAATGAGATTGTTTTATAAAAAGTGAGAAAGTAATGGGGACCAGCAGTTAGTGTAATGGTTATGTTGCTGAACTCCCACATAGTCGACAGCTGTTCATGTCCTGCACCCTGTGGCTTAAAACTCACGCCTGGTGCGTGTGCGTGTGTGCCCAAGATCCTGAGAGGAGAATGGAGGAAAAGGGATTGTGGCATGGCCATCCCCCCTCGGGGGGTGATTTCTCACTTTCTGTCTCTCTGTCTCTCTCTGTCTGTCTGGGGAGTGCACACGCCCTATACCAAAAACCTCTCAAAAAAAAAAAAAGTGAGACAGTATTGAATAGCAATGTAATCTAATAATTTGGATGACATATCAATAATAGTCATAGGAGAGGTCTTTTAGATGACATTAGAAATGACCCCAGATTTTTAAAAAATTAATTCATTAAATATATTAAGTTACTCAATAGTAATAAATTATTCAGTTTTATATGAATCATATGATATAGCGATGCATAATATATTTAATAAATGTGTACAGATCCAGAAGAAGAGGGAGTAAAATAACACAATCACTTACCTAATGGTGATCGGGTTACATAAAGAATTTAAGCTAGCATGTATAGTTAAAATAGGTAACAGTATTAATTGCTTAGTATTAATTCTTACGCTTATTAATCAAATGCTTATGCTTTTCCCAGGAAGTAAGAGTAACACTTTGTTGGACATCTGAAAGTAAATATGAGAACTCACTGTGTTGCCCTAGATATTGCTGTAATTTTTTTATCCTCCAGTTTCTGAGGATGCCTTGTAACTTTTATCAGGTTGTATTACTTTTCCCCACCTCATTACACTGCTATTACCTCTGTCTTCTACCTCCAGGTGACCATCTGGTAGTGGAGAGGCGCTGCTGAGTTTTTAGTTTGGTAATCTTCACACTTTTCAGTTACCTGAGAGAAATCCACTAGAAAAATACACTGGGGCTTACAGAAATAGCCATTTAGTAATTAAATGTTATCATTTCTGTAAGTGATTACTTCATAGATTATTAAGACAGTCACTGAATTAGACAAGATTGCTTGGGAATTGGGGGGTTTTGAATGATCGGGTCTGACCAAATTAATAGTCACACTTATATTAGAGTACCTTAACAATACTCTAACTAACTCAATCCAATTTCTACTGTGTCAGCATGGTTAGCAAGTAGGACCTATTTTTCACCAATGCATTTGAAAACATTTGTCCTTTTATATTAAGCTAAAATTTAAATAACTGCAAATTATACTTTAGTTGCTTGTTATGGAACTCTTCAAAAAAGTATGTCCTAAGAATGCTAATTAACAGATTGCTTCAAACTGGAAGTAGAATGTATTGAGACAATCTTCAGTGCATTTTACATATATAATACCATCTTTGACCTTAATCTCTTCCACATTAATAAAAAAATGCTATAGGGCACATGCACTTACCAGAGAGAGAGACAGAGAAAAAGGGAGAAAGAGGGAACATGAGAAAGCCCCCTACAGAGGGAATGACCATGCTGCAATCCCTTCTCTTTCATTCTGCTTTCAGAATTTTAGGGGACACAGGCACACGTGCCCGAGTGTTTTTCAAGCTGCCTATTTTGACCTCGAACTCTACTCAGCTATGTGGGATCCAACCACCTTAACTACCACACCACCCGGCTGGCCCATCTTCCACATTTTAGCAAATGTCTTTGGTATTTTTGTTGTCGATGGCATGGATCAGCTAAAGCAGGGAAGTAAAAAAAAAAAAAAAATTGTATTTGATGAGTGTAACTTTTTTTCAGATAAGCTGAATAAGGAGAAAAATAACATCTACCCCAAAACTTAAGAAAACAACAAACCCACAGACATATACATAATGGTGTGCACACACACACAGATATACTCACGTTGTACAGAAATTATACCCCAACTTAGTTATCCAAGGATACATATAAGGGAAATAAGTTTACATTGTACCAAAGTAAATGGAGCCATATAATCCCTTCTAGGAAAAGGCATAGCGCATTCTAACACACTGCCCGAACAAGTGTTGTAGGGGCCCAATAAGGCAATTTGTTCTATGATTCTAACACTTTGTGCATAGGATTTGAATTCACAGCTTGGAAAACCTTAATTTAACAGTCAATGTGCTATTTTTAAATAAATATTATTATTGAAACAAAGCCTGTATCCATGAGGCCACATATTCATCTAGAGAGAAAAATCATAGATAATACCCAAGTGACTGAAAAATATCTCTGCCTCCCACTTTCCCAATAAATGCCTTTCTTCCTACACTAGCACAGCTTGATTTGAAAAGCTTCGATGATATAAATAAGCTGAAGTTTTGCATGATAAATAAAATGTCTCTGCCTAAACTTAAAACTTAACAATGAAAATATAAGATAGGTGGAGCGGCAGGAGTAACTTTGATTTCACACAAAAAGAAAGAAAGAAAGAAATGAAAGCATTCATCTAAAATGTATGATTTTATTTCAATATGCATTCATTTACTATGCTCTCAAGTTTTAAGTCTAAATATGTGAATTTGGTGCCCAGAAAAGGAGAGATCTCTATGAAATACTTGTAATCTCAGCACAACACTTTAATTAAAATTATTACAATTCAGAATAATGCAAAAAACAATGACACATTAAGTGGAATTTATAGATAAAATTTGAAGAAGTAAATGTAATAACATTTTTAAAGAATTAAAAGATTCCAGATGGAAGAAAGCAGATTTATGTAATGTGTAAAGGATCAGAACATCTCTTAGGAAAGTTGCTATTTAATCAAGTGAAGAAGTTGATTAAAATTTTAAAACTTCAGTCATACATAGAGACTATCACAGTCACAAGAGATCCATAGTGACTTATTCAAGTAAAATTTAGAGAAGTATCTGTAAAAGATTTTGTGGAAAACAGGACCAGTAGGAGACATAGTAGCTAAGGCACTGCATTCCCAGTTGATTTCTCACTTACCTTCTCATTGTCTCTCTCCGGTGAATGCACATGGCCTATGGCAAAAACTTAAAAAAAAAAAAAAAAAAAAAAAAAAAAAGATTTTGTAGAAGAAATTAAAATGACACAGTAAAGTTGCAAAACTATGACCAAATGTAGTCCTGTGAAATGGTTATTAAATGAAGCTGTGAGGGTCAAGCAATGATTCTCCAGTACCACAACTGGACCATGTGGGAAAGGCCCTGGGTTGATTTTTAGGGCCTTCCTGATCATACAGGGTGTACACACACATGCCCATTATCCAGCTGGCTAAGACTGGTGGTAAATGACTTCATGAAGATCTTGTCGGGGGTCTCCCCCTCTCTGTTTCTCTCTCATGAATGAAAAGAGAAGTTCTAGACTTTGAAAAGTCTCTAACATTATGGTCCAAAGGAATAGTCCCCAGGAAATAGGCCCAATAACCACATGTTAGACAAGCTTTACCCACACCCAGATCATTGATGCTTTGAACCAATTTGTAAAGACATGCAATATTAAAACTTACAGGTAGATACTAATGATCTATGTTTATGGTTCTGTACCCTAGATGCTCAATAGAGTTGCCAAGATTTTTAAACCTTATCAATTTCCAATCCCCTTTATCCCCGATGTTTGGATATATATCTGGAGTAGGTCGTTTCATTTGTATTTTTCTTTACCTGTACTCAGAGCTGAGTGCCACTGAAGTGGTCTCACTTTATCAAATGGAAGTGAATGGTAAGCACCTTGGAGTGACTATGTAGAGTTTTCAGTATTTCTCTGGAAAGAACATAACTTTCTCATTTATTGATATGTTAAATAACCACTGTTAATTTACTAAGGCTAAGACTAAAAGAGAAGCAAAGCTAGCTCACATCTTCTGGATTAGACAAAAACTGTAGATGTAACTGCAAGATACAGATATAAAGGACATAATAGAAGAGATATGACACTGGAAAGATGAAGGTGCACGTGTACATTATAGTCTTAAAGGAAGAATTTTGAAGGGGTGTGGATTAGAAGTTTGGTAAAATATGACAATAGGGCCACTGGTGGCACAGTGGTTAAGGTGATTGGATCTCACATGGCTGCACAGTTAAGTGCTGAATGCAGTGGCTTGAAAAACAGGCCAGGTTTGTGTGTATACTTGTCTAAAATGCCAAATGGAGGGAAAAATGGGAAAGAAATTGTGGGGTGATTATTCTCCATTGGGGGGGTGTTTGCTAACTTTCCCTCTCTCGATCTCTTTCTTTCTGTCTCTTCCTAGTGAGTGCATGTGCTCTCTGGAAAATTCAATCAATAAGTAAATAAAAATATATGAGAATTGGGGCTGGCAGGTGGTGTGGTGGCTAAGGGCGGTGGACTCCCACATGACCAACGGCGGTTTGAGTCATGGATCTGGTGGCTTGCTTTCTCACTTTCTCTCTGTCTCTCACTCTGTCCCTCTCTAGTCAAACTAGAGTAAATAAATAAATAAAGTTAAATAAGACAATTCTTTAAAAAAATAATTAAGATAGAGTGCTGAACTCAGTTTGGGAAGAACCTCCTATAACTTGAAGAATTTGTATCTGAGACAAGGAAAGCACTCTCTACCTTTTTGAACTCACTCCTTTTTCTCAACTCATAGACATGTAAGAGCTTTTTAAAATTACAATTTGGCATGAACTAGGTAGTCTTTAAATACTTCAGAACGTTAAAATTGGAAATTCCCTACTTGGTCTACATCTCAAGGGAGAATATAGTCCTTTTCTCTATTGTCTACAAAGGCCTAAAACTGGTGCCTGAAATTACATAAGGGTATTTAATAGATATCTACAAAAAAACATGGGCACTTTGAATGATCATGGCTTTAGAATAGTTCTTTTTAGTTATTTTGTGAACCTAAGACTTCAACTAAAAGACTGTCTAGAAACTATTTATACATGTGTTTTAAAATTTGGGCCAGAAGGTGGCGTGGTGGATAAGGTGCTGGATCCCACCTGGCTGACTGCAGTTCAAGTGCCAACCTGGTGGTTTGCTTTCTCACTTTCCCGCTCTCTTGCCCTCTCTTTCTCCCTTTGGTGAACCTATGTGCCCTATAGCAAATTAAAAAATAATAATAGCAATAATAATTAAAAATTAAATAATTATTTTTAAAATAATAATTTTTCAATACCACATATTATTATGTAATAGATAACACTTATTTGGTACTTCCTGTATGCCATCCACTGTTGTAATCATTTCTTATTATTAACTCATGGATAGAGAAAATTGTACCTAGCAAATGAAAATTTAAAACAATTAAATTATGTACTTATTAGATTATTCAATCACTCACGTCACAATCCATTACAATTACTATGTAACTATGTGAACTAAAATACACTTACAAAAATTATGTTAAGACTGGATTAAAAATAACCCTAGACATAGGCCACATGCTACGTTCAAATGAGGTTATGTTCTCAATTCAAGCATTGGTAAAATACATGTAGCATATTTTTAATTTTTGGCATCCCTTGTTTGTATGTGTGTGAGAGTGTGCACGTGAATAGCAGTGATTTAATAAGATTATGCAGACATATGGCAAGAAGCTTGGCTTCTTGGCATGTTTAGCAGAATGACTTTAGTGATTTTTGAGTTATAAGTGAGCAAAAAAAGAATACTTTTTAACTTTGTAAAACATTTGGATTTTCATAACTCTATATAATCCAAAATAACAGCAGTTATAAACTTTATACTTGGCAACCTTAACATTCTTATTTCAAACCAAAAAAGCTTATGTTGTGAAGTCTATGGAAATGTAATCATCTGCAGTCTATTTTGAACACAGGCAGAAAAGGACTTTAATTTAAGACCATACTTAACTAAATAATTAAAACCCTTGCAAATACTCTGATTTGTTTAGCAGTGTAGCTGAAATGTGATATTAGCTGATGATTTTTGAATTAAAATACTCATTAAATTAATTTTATTCCTATGTTAGCTTAATGTCATCACTTCAGAAGATTGTCAGTTGAATGACACCTGGTAATGTTTTGCAATATTTAATCCACTTTCTGATACCATAATAAGAAAATGATTGTTGATATGACCCTTGTTACTCCATTATTGAAAAAGACATGTTTTATATATATATATATTTTTTTTTTTTTCTTGGAGAGGTTTTTGCTACAGGATGCGTGCGCTTGCCAGAAAGACAGAGACAGAGAGATAGAAAGGGAGAAATCACCCCCCAGGGGGGATGGCCATGCCGCAATCCCTTCTCCTCCATTCTCTTCTCGGGATCTTCAGCACGCACACACACACACACCCGGCGTGAGTTTAAGCAGCCGGGTCCGGGATGCGAACCGCGGTCAACTACATGGGAGTCCAGCGACATAGCCATTACGCTAACTGCTTGTCCCAACATGTTATATTAATTGAAACCTATCATATAAAGGTAACAAGGGATATTATTTTATTAAAAATCACATTGTTGATGGTTTATGGAAAAGTGAACAAAAAAAAATTTTTTTTTGATTTTTGCCATAGAGCAAATGTACTTACCAGAAAGAGACAGAGACAGACAGAGCAAGTGAGACATCACCCCCCAGGGAGGGAGGCCATGCCATATTCCCTTTTCCTTCATTCTTCTCTCTGGATTTTGGGCACACTTGCACACGTGCCTAATGTTTTTCTTTTTTTTTTTTTTTTTTTCAGGCCATCAGGTCCGGAACTTGAACTATGGAGTCAGCCATGTGGGATCCAGTGCCTAACCACCACACCACTTCCTGGCCCAATTTATTATTATTTTTTTATCATGAGACTTTACTTTAAAAGCTTTGAGATAATTAGTTATTCCAAAGTATAAATACACAGCCAGCTGATGATATGTTGGTTAAGGCAGCTTGATCCCACACGGCCAACACTGAAGTTCAAGTCCTGGACATAGTGGCTTGAAAAATTTGCCAGATGTATGTGAATGCATGCCCTCAATACCAAAAGGCAAGAGAGATCGAGGAGAAGGGATTGTGGCATGACCACTCACCATGGTAGATGCTTTTTTACTTTCTCTCTGTTTCTGCCTCTGGTGAGTGCCTGGGCCCTCTGGAAAAATTGAAAAAGAAAGAAAAAAGAAAGAAAAAGAGAAAAGAAAGAAGGGAAAAGAAGCAAGAAAAAAGAAAAGAAAAAATAGAAAAGGAAGAAGAACAGAACAGAGCAGAAAAGAAAAGAAGAAAAAATTTAAAAAAAGAAGAAAGGAAAAAAGAAAGAAAAAAAAGCAAGCAAGCAGGCATTAGACAGGTCAAGCCTTATTATCATAGACACAAACATTTTTCCCATAAACTCTTATTAACATTGGTTGTCAATTATAAATGTACTATGAATATTTTATATACTTTGAGAATATGTAGAGTATATAAAACATGAAAATACGTAGAGTATATAAAACAATGCATAAAACAGTATACAAATACATAACTATACTCAGAATATTTTGCACTCTTTCTAACATTCTGACACAGATGCAAATAGCATTAATCACCTGTATATTATTTCTATGAAGAGGGAGCAGGAGAGATTTATCTCAGTCATAACTATGAAATTATTGCAAATGGAGAATTTTAAACATAACTAGATGACATGTGGATGTTCTGTGTTCTTTGTTCCTTAATCAACTTCTGCAAAATAAATGCATGTTTCAATTTTTCCAAGATGGATGAGTTTAACTCTGTGATATATGTTGTAGTACTTTTAACATAAAAATTTCAAGAAATAACTTTTAAATTTACATGTATGGCTAAAAATAAACATTAACATATGTAAATGTTGTATGTATGCATGTATATATAGGTATGTAAGTATGTAATGTTACATTATTTCCCTTTCTTAAGTTTATTTATCTTTCATGAGCAAGAGACACAAAGGGAGAAACAGCACCCCCACAGTCTTGACACCACAATCCAACATGAGCCTCAGCTCACCCAAAACCACGGATGTGCAAGTGCCCGGTACTCAGAGAGGACTCTGGATGAGAGCCTGGACAGGGGTAATCGTCCCACGTGAGTCAGCTTCTCAGAAAAATACATTTTACAGCTGGGCTACCATCCAAACCCAATGTTCTACATTCTTTCAAAGTTATTTCAAGTGTATACATATCATTTTAATGATCATGAGTATCCTTATTATCTTGGAATGCTACCATGCTTTTCGCTCTCACGCTGAAGAAGTATTGATTATTTATTAGAGATCTGTCAGTTGCAAAGAATAGTGTAATCTTAAATCTAATGAAATTCATCCAAAGCCACCTGTAGGATCAGAGTGGGGAAATAAAGGTATGGAATTTCTTTCTGACATCTATTACTTTAACCCAGCCGTGTTACTAAATATTATCTTAAAGTAAATTATTTCATTGCAATTTATAACAGAATTTCAAGTCTATAGAATAGCAATATACTTAAATGTTTCACATTTTAGTATAAAAAATAAAGCTTTTTAACAATGGTAACTATTTACATTTACTTTGTGTGGGGCGGAAAACACAAATTCCCTTCTCTGACTAAACTGACAGTTTTGAAGTTGAGGTTGTTGTGAGTTGCTCTTTACAGCATCTTGGAGTTTAAAGCATTGGTGGTACGCTAATTAGCCTCCTGTCCTGGCTATTGATGGAAAGAATACAAAATACGTATGAGTATTCAAGATGGTGCAATTTGAGGCTGATGAAGTCAATGCAAATGTCATGTATGGGATTTTTCAGGGAGAGAGCAAAGGATGGGGATAGTAACAGAGTGTTCCTCTATGAAAGAAGGGTTTGTTCAGACTGCTAAAAGGAACTACTTGTTGCTGTGCTCAGCTGGCTCAAATCCACAAATTTTAGACCTCACATGTTCTTAGCATCCCTTTGTTTGGTATACCAATACTGTATTTTTAGTAGTTAGGAAGATTTCTGACATTGTTCAAGTATCCAGAAATATGGTGGTGTTATTTTCATTATTAATTCACTCTAGGAGTGCAAGAATTATATCAAACTCCAGACACGTGGAGGTGGGTGGCTATATTGGAGATGGTAGCATGAAATTGATGTATTTTGCACTAGTTATCTTTTTCTTTTAGTAGAAATGCATTTGCATTTGTGTTAGTATCATATAAATTTACCATTTGGCTCTTTTCTGTGTTATATACAAAATATAATGTGGCAATATTTTACATAACATAGTAAAATCTGAAAAGTGTGGACTTTCACATTTTTTTTAAATCAGACCTTAGAAGTACATTGAGTATAAATTCACCCAGCATTTCCCTATGCCCCATAAATCAGCCGCAGCATAAATCAAGTCTGGCTATGGCTTATTTAGGAAGTGTGTGTGTGTATTTAGAAAAACCGTAACGACTGTAGCATAAAGGAAGAAAACAACCTTCTTTAGTGTTTGCCATTATGTAAATGAAGTGATTTTTATAGTGGATTTAAGTTTACCAGGTTTAACTTTAAAGGGTGATATTCCTAGATAGTAAAACGGACAAGAAATGTTAAAAATAAAAGAAGGATGGTGGGATAGGTATAAATCAGAGAAAGAGATATATTTCTAGGGATTAAATCAGATATAAAACATTATAATAAGCTAATTTTAATATAGCTGTGATTAAACTTCAAAAGCAGTTAAAATTTTTATCAGCGTTTGAGGGGTCAAAGATGAACTCTAGTGAACATATTAAGATAGATATAAGTTTTGAGAATGTGTTAATCATTTCACTTTATCATTCTGAATTCATTTTTATGTTAAAACTACAAAAATGCTTATATTTTTAAATAATTATATTTTTAAATAATAATCTAAAGAAATTTTCAGAGACTAGCTCATTAATAGAATAGCCATTAATAACTTATAACCGTTGCTAGCTAAAAATGTAAATATAAGTATGTATGATAAAATGAGACATTTTTTCAGAAACAAATAAGTTTAGGGGCCAGAAGATAGCATAATGGTTACATGACTGGACTGTCATGTAGTCAACAGCAGTTCGAGTCCCATACCCAGTGTCTTAAAACTAATACCAGGTATGTGTGCGTGTGTGCCCACAATCCCAAGAGGAGAATGAAGGAGAAGGGATTGCAGTGTGGCCATCCACCTCAAGGGATGATTTCTCGCTTCTGTCTCTCTGTCTCTCTCTGTCTTTATGGAGAGCACGCACTCCCTATAGCAAAAATCTCTCTTAGAAAAGAATAAAAAAGCAGTTTAAACTTCTAAATAATTTAAAATTTGAATAGCATTATACTACTATATATAGATACAGTATATTAATAAAATATCTCATTTATTTATTTGTTTGTTTGTTTTTAAATTTTGCTATAGGGCATGTGTGCTTTCAAAGACAAATAGAAAGAGCGAGGAAAAGTGAGAAAGCACTTCCTCAAAGAGGATGGTCATGCTGGGAATTCCTTCTCCTCTGTTCTCTTCTCAGGATTTTTTCACTCACACACACATGTTCACCACGTCTTCCAAGCCACAGGGTCCAAGACTCCAGCTGTGCCATTCACCGTGATCCAGCCGTCTTAAACTTTGTGTCATCTGCTGGCCCTAAAGTAGTTGTTTTCTTTTTAATTTTTTTTTTTAACTTATTGGGGCTGGCAGGTGGCATGGTTGACTATGGTTCGAGTCCCAGAGCTGGAAGTTTGCTTTCTCACTTTCCCTCTCTTGCTCTCTCACTTTTGCTCTGGCTCTCTCTGATCAAATTAAACTAACTAAATAAATAAATAAATAAAGTTAAATAGAATTATTCTTAAATAAATTCATTTATTTATTTTTAGAATTTTGCCATAGGTCTATACACTCACCAGACAGAGACAGAGAGAATGAAAGTGAGAAATCACCCCTTTGGGAGATGGCCATGCTGCAGCAATCTCATTTCTTCTATTCTCCTCCTAGGATTATGGACATGTGCCTGGTGTGACTTTCAAGCTGATAAATCCAGGACTCAAATTGCTGTCAGCCATGTGGGAGTTCAGCCATCCTAACTACCATGCCACCTGCTGGCCTTTGACTAATTTATTTATTTATTTATGAGTATTTTGCCTTACAATATGTATGCTCACCAGAGAGAGGGAGAGAAAAAGAGACAATGAAAGGGAAAGTGAGAAATCACTTTCCAGGGGGGAAGGTCATGCCACAATTCCTTCTCCTCCATTTTCCTCCCAGGATCTTGTGCTCTCTCTCTCTCTCTCTCTCTCTCTCTCTCTCTCTCTCTCTCACACACACACACACACACACACACACACACACACACACGTGGTGTGATTTTCAAGCCATGAGATCCTGGACTTGAACTGTGGTTGGCCATGTGGTGGGCGTCCAACATTGTAACTACTATGCCATCTGCTGGCCCCTCAAGTAGTTTTGAAAGTTCAACTAAATACTACAGAAATGATGAAATGATATATATGTAAAAAAAAAAAAAAAAAAAAAAAAAAAAAAAAAAAAACTATAAAATTTTTATTAAAATACCAAAGAGTGTATAACTCTTTCCTTCCAAGACATTCAAACTAGCAAACTGTACTGTACTGTGATTCTTGAATTTCAGAATATACTAGAATCACCTTATTAAAATACTAATCACCTGGATCACACTTCAGGTTAATTGGGTCTGAATTGAGGGTCTGACAATAAGCATTTCTAACAAGCTCCTGGGTGAAGTCAGTACTCCTGGTGAACGCCACTTTTTGAAAACTGATGGACCGGGAACCAGCAGTTAGCGTAATGGCTATGTCGCTGGACTCCCACGTAGTCAACCGCGGTTCGCGTCCCGGACCCGGTGGCTCGCGTGTGCGTGCGTGCCCAAGATCCCGAGAGGAGAATGGAGGAGAAGGGTGCGGAATGGCCATCCCCCCTCGGGGGTGATTTCTCGCTTTCTGTCTCTATGTCTCTCTCTGTCTGTCTGTTTGTCTGGCGAGCGCACGCGCCCTATTCTCTCAAAAAAAAAAAAAAAAAAAAAAAAAAACTGATGGACCAATAAAGGAATCAGGAGGTACTGACGTACATACTTGGTAAAAATTCAACGTCAAATTATTTTTTTTATTATTTTCAGAATATGATTGCATTTTGTTTTCATTTATTTATTTAACAATGTTAACCAAGTGTATAAATTTCTTTTTTTTTTTTTTTTTTGAGAGGTTTTCGCTATAGGGCACGTGCGCTTGCCAGACAGAGAGAGACCAAGAGACAGAAAGCAAGAAATCACCCCCCAGGGGGGATGGCCACACCACAATCCCTTCTCCTCCATTCTCCTCTCGGGATCTTGGGCACGCACGCACACGCGCCCCGTGTGAGTTCTAAGCCACCGGGTCCGGGACTTGAACCGCGATCGACTACGTGGAAGTCCAGCGACATAGCCATTATGCTAACTGCTGGTTCCCGTGAATAAATTTCTTAAGCCCTTCATCTAACCTTGGGCAGATTCATAACTTTTTTCTTCTTCTTTTTTTTTTTTTCAGATATGAAAACATCAGACGGATTTGACCATTTAATACTCTAATCTCGTATCTAATTCAATGCTTGGCTAATTTCTGCCTAAATCAGGCTTGATTTATGTTCCTTCTAATTTTCACACCGTGGGTGGTATGGTGTGCCTTCTCACTGTTTCCTCTCCCTTTTTGGATCTCTTTTTCCTCTATTGGGTTAAGATGGGAACATGAGAAGTGGAAAGAGACAAGTGTCTCATTTGGCTGGATTTTCCTTCCTCTCTCATCCAACGAGTAATTAATGATGACCTCTTATCAGAAGACTGAAGGCCAGCTATCCCCAAGCATGTACAACTAAAGCTATTGTCTGGAGTTTCGTCAAATAGGAGAATTTCTCTGGTGTGGCTGTGAGATGGGAGGAAGAGGTTTATGGCATGACTAGAACCTCTGTCGTATACTCTTCCCCTTGCTCTCTGTCACTCTTATGAGCATATGCATTCACTCTGTCATGACGTTTTGAAACAATAGTGTGCATAGGAATGACCTGAGAGGATTGACAAATTTAAACGGAAGATGTCTTCATAGTCAGGATGAAGAAAATAAAAAGCAGGTTTATTTTTTACATCACAATTTGAAAAATATTGTAGAGAGATTGATCTTTGTTAGTGGCACAGAGATAACAGAATAAAGACATGAAAAGGGACTTGAGACGAGTGTTACGGAAAGATTTAGCATTATCCTCAGAGCTATTAAACTCAAACTGAAGAGAGCTGCACCATGCACTTGTTATCCTATGTATTCATTTAGAAATATTTGAGCTGGGACCAGCAGGTGGCATGAAGGTTAATGGTGCTGGGCTCCCACATGGCCAATCGCGTTTCGAGTCCCAGACCTGGTGGCTTGCTTTCTCACTTTCTCTCTCTTTGATCAAACTAGAAAATAATAATAAAGTTTAAAAAATAATTCTTTAAAGAAAAGGGAATATTTGAGCTGTACTCTATTTCTTCACTTACTTCTCTACTGTGGCTAATAGTTAATGAATAGGTATTTTAACTGTTGGTATTATACAGACTGAATCTGATATGTACATATATATAATTTAATTTATGTATAATAAAAATTTAATTATATAAAATATATAATTTAATTAGATGTAATGTATGAATAATAATAAAATATGTAAGTTTTTTAAAAAAGTAAACTAAGATATATTTTACTAATGCATGGGAAAGGAGAATGACAATTATTTTCTATGTTCCAATTACCTTCATTTAAGATACCAAAAACTATATTGGTGCTAACCTGTGGAATTCTGTTAAAGAAATGTAATAAAGATCACTTTTACCTACTATGAAATATGATGATTATCATTATTGGTCATTCTTTTTTTTTTTTTTTTTTTTGGAGAGGTTTTTTGCTATAGGGCATGTGCGCTCGCCAGACAGACAGAGAGAGACAGAGAAACAGAAAGCGAGAAATCACCCCCCAGGGGGGATGGTCATGCCGCAATCCCTTCTCCTCCATTCTTCTCTCGGGATCTTGGGCATGCACGCACACGTGCCCAGCATGAGTTTTAAGCCACCGGGTCTGGGACGCGAACCGTGGTCGACTACGTGGGAGTCCAGCGACATAGCCATTACGCTAACTGCTGGTTCCCTATTGGTCATTCTTTTGAGTTATCTAAAACAACTTTATTGATGAATAACTTATGTTCCATAATATTCACTCTTTTTTCTCTGTACTCTTCAGTGATTTGTAGTGTTGAGTTCTGCAGGTTATTCTGAACTCTTCCACTTTGGAAGAATATTTCAGGACTTTCAAGGAGTTGATCCATGCAAGACCGTGGAACAGAAAGTCCTGGACAATCCATTTCCCTACATCATTACCAATTCAGCAACTACTCAAGGACAAATTCCCTCTGTGAAGCTAAGAAGCAAATAGGAAGGCTCCTGCAAATCAGAAGAGCACAAAACCAGATTTATGAAGATAGTAGTGAAATTTGGGACACACTTTCACCAGAGACCCTGTTCCTGGAAAACAGTTGAGAGAAACTGAGCTCCAAGGTTTGTGCATGAGAGGAAAGGAGTTGACCCCAATTTTTCTAAGAGGACTCTCCAGAAGAATGGCTTCTGTCTTGCTGGTCTTAGAGTTCTGACAGGTCTAGCATAGCCTAGCATTGTGGGAAAATATAGAGAATAAACCATGGGTTGATAGATGATGTTCATTCCTTCTTCACCTCACAGAGAAAATGGCCACAAAAATTCTAGCTCTCATCTTTCCTTCACGGAGGGAAATACTTTATCTTTGCATCCAGTGCTACAACTTCTCCAGGGATTCCCAAATTAACTAGCTTCTATCCTGGTGGTTCTAGAGCTCTGACTGAGCCCAGCACAGTTTAGTCACCTGTCTCACCCAGACAGGAGACAAAAACTTGGGCTGGTAGACATCATAGCTGCCCCCACAGCAGTATCACTACGAATTAAGTAAAAACTGAAAGTTGTCTGCCTCTTTCTGGGAAAGGAAAGAGTTGATAGAGGCTCCCAGAGTCTCTGGCCAGGCTGATTGGGATTTTCTCCAGCAGTTGGAAAGTCGATGAAAACTTAAAGAGGTACTTTTTTTGTCTAAACCACAGACACCAGCCCAGAGTATCAAGAAATATAAAGAATACTATAAGAACAATCAAAATAGAACAACAGGATAAGTCTCCAGAAACTGACCCTATAAAACTGAGATATGTGATTTAGATGACAGAGATTAAAAATAACTCTTTCAGACTTTGCATTCTCATCACAAAACAATAAGTACGGGAAGGAATGTATGCGCTCATTAGTTTGATTTCACCATTCTGCAATGTATACATTTATCAAAATATTATGTTATTCACCATAAATATATGCAATTTTTATTTATCAATTTAAAAACTTAAAAATGCAATACAAACAACAAAAATTACTCATGAAATTGCTAACTGAGGTCAGGAGAATAATGAATGAACAAAGTGAAAATTTCAACAAAAAAGAAGAAAATTTAAAAAAAAACTACCACACATAAATCATAAAACTAAAGGATGCAATGACTGAACTAAAAAAGCATTAGCAGGATTCAGCAGCAGACTAAGTCTAACAGAAGAAAAGATTTGTATATTCAAAGACAGATCACTGGAAATAATTCAATCAGAGGAACACAAAGGAAAAACTGAAAAAGAACAAAGAAAGCTTAAGGGACTTAAGTGATACCATTAGGCAGACCAATATATAAATTATGAAAGTTCCAGTTAATGAAAAAAAAAAGGAAAATTCAGAAAGATAATTTAAAAAATAATGACTGGAAACTTTATTAATCTGGGGACTAAAATGAACCTCCAGACCCAAGGAGCCAAAAGACATCAAATGAAATATCCAAAATAAATACATACTGAGACATATTATAACCCAAAGTCATAGATAAAAAGAGAAGTTTGAAAGCAGTAGGATGAAAACCATTTGTCACATAGGATGGAACACCCATAAAAATATCAGTGGATTTTTTTTTAACAGAAACCTTGAAGCCAGAAGGGAGTAGGATGATATATTCAAATTACTGGGGGAAAAAAATGCCAATGAAGAATACTATATTCAGTAAAACTCTTTCTCCTTCAAAAATGAAGGGAAGATTAAAAACACAAAGACCAAAAGGAAAAAAAAAAAAAAAAACAACTAACTAAATGCGTTTATTATTACTATATTGTGTAGCTGTAATTGTGGTGGATCAATCACTTTTTTGGCAATTATTTATTTATTTATTTATTTATTTATTTTTGACATTTTTGCCATAGAGAGTGTGTACTCACTGAAAGAGACAGAGGCAAAGTGAGAAATCACACATCATCCCCTGCCCCCCTCCCCACGCTCTGAGGGGAGATGGCCATGTCACAATCCATTCTCCATTCTGCTCTTGGGACTTTGGGAATTCACACACATGTGCGCAGTGTGCTTCTTAAGCGATGGGGTCCAGGACCCTAACTACACTCAGCCATGTGGGAGTCCAACACCCTAACCACCACCCCACCTGTTGGCCCCACGCCAATGCTTTTAACTCTTGCATGAAAGTTAGGAGAATCAAAGGATTAAAATTAGCTAGGGGCCAGAGGGTGGTACAGAGGTAGCAAGATGCTCTTCGAGACTGACTCTCATATAGAAAGTCTCCATGTTCATGTGTAGAGACTTCTCTGAATAGGCTCTATACACATTTGCCGGTGATCTAGAGCTGGCTGAGGCTGGGTGGATCATGGTGTCACAACCCTGTTTGAGGTGCTGTCTCTCCCTCTCTCTATGTCTCTTTTTCTCTCTCATTTATGGAAGATATAAATAAACTTTAAAAGAAGAAAAAAAGAAAATTATCTATAACTAAAGACATGCTAAAATATACATAAAATAAGGACCAGGCAGTGGCAACACAATACTTTGCAATGCTGTATCCCCACAGGAGGGTCTCAGGTATACATCCCAGAACTTGCAGGTAAATGATTCATATACGTTGAAAAATCATGCTATATCTGTATTTTTTGTGGGATGGTTAAATCACACTTTAACATAGGCATTACCTTATATACTTACTATTCTTTTGTGATAAGAATACTTAAAATACCCTCTCAGCAAGCATTTAAGTATACAATTAATTGCTGTTATTTATTTTATTTTTTGGAGAGGTTTTTGCTATAGGGTGTGTGTGCTTGCCAGAAAGAAAGAGACAAAGAGACAGAAAGCGAGAAATCACCCCCCTCTAGGGGGGATGGCCATGCCACAATCCCTTCTCCTCCATTCTCCTCTTGGGATCTTGGGCACGCACGCACACGTCCATGGCCTGAGTTTAAGCAACCAGGTCCGGGACTCAAACTGAGGTCGACTACGTGGGAGTCCAGTGATATAGCCATTACGCCAACTGCTGGCCCTCAATTTATCGTTATTATTAATGGTCACTTTGATGTCACTAGATTTCCTGAACTTTCACTCAGTATAAGGGAACTTCTATCTTTCGACAAACATCTCTTTACTTCCCCTACTCCTAATCTCTAGAAACCACCACGTTAGTCTCTGATTTTAAGAGTTCAACTTTTTAGATTCCAGTGTGTAGGAATCTTAAACCACACCTTAGAGAAACAATTCCAATAGAGAAATGTGAAGCTTTCCTGATGATGGTGTGCTTTCCAGCTTGTGGTCATATGTTTTTTTTTTTTTTTTTTTTTTTTTGAGAGGTTTTCACTATAGGGCGTGTGCGCTTGCCAGACAGACAGAGAGAGATAGAGAGACAGAAAATGAGAAATCACCCCCCCAGGGGGGATGGCCACGCTGCAATCCCTTCTCCTCCATTCTCCTCTGAGGATCTTGAGCAAGCACACACACGCGCCCGGTGTGAGTTTATGCCACCGGGTCGGGATGCGAACCGCAGTCGACTACGTGAGAGTCCAGCGAGATAGCCACTATGCTAACAGCTGGTTCCCTGGTCATATATGTTTTTTACAAAGTCATCACTACGAGCTAATATTTACTTAATAAAGTCATGAAGTCATGTGCTTTTAAATGGTTTCTTGGTCAACAATGGACTACATGTCCTATAGTGGTCCCACTAGATTATACTGACACTGAAAAACTCCTTGGATGTGTGATGTTGTAGCCATTGCACTGTCATAGCATAAAGCTTGATTAATGTACTTGCAGTGTTCCTGGTGTAAAACATACTGGGTGCCAGCTGTAGAAAAGTGTAGTACATATAATTGTGCATGATGCATTATAGTTGATAATGATCATGAACAATGATGCTACTGTTTTATGTAATTCCTATACTATATTTTTCATCACTATTTTACTTCTACTTACTAAAAAAATATTCACTGTGAAACAATCATGCTGGCAGTAGCCTCATACATCTATTTACTACGTTTCTGGATTACATCCTTTTCTCTAATGCTTGATTAAAGTTGTGTTGTTTTGTCTCATTGGGGTCTTTGTAGTGAGATACGATGTAGAAATGGAAGATGGATATTGACGATCTTGACCCTACGTAGTCCTGAGTTACTGTATGTTTTCATGTCTTTTTTTTTTTTTTTTTTGGTGAGGTTTTTGCCATAAGTTTTTGCCAGACAGACAGAGACAGAGAGACAGAAAGCGAGAAATCACCCCCCGGGGGGATGGCCACGCCGCAATCCCTTCTCCTCCATTCTCCTCTTGGGATCTTGGGCACGCACGCACACGCGCCCGGTGTGAGTTTAAGTCACCAGGTTCGGGATGTGAACCACTGTTGACTACATGGGAGTCCAGTGACATAGCCATTATGTAACTGCTGGTCCCTTTCTGTCTTGTTTTTTAACGACAATTTTAAAAAGTAAAAGAAGCACAATTTAAATAGAAAAAAAAGAAAAACTTAAAGAACAAGAACATAAAGGAAAAAAAAAAATTCAGAGACAGAAAGCAAGAATCACCCCTCAGGGGGATAGTCATGCCTCAATCTCTCCTTTTCCATTCTCTTCTCAGGATTTTGGGCACACACACAAACATGTCTGGCATGATTTTCAAGCTGCCAGGTCCGGGACTTGAACCATGGTCTGCCATGTGGAAATTCAGCAACATAACCATTACATCATATACTGGTCCCCAAAAATATTTTTTAATCAGCGGAGCAATGCTTTTCTGTTCTAAGTTAAATGTTAAAAGAGTCAAAAATTTAAAATGTAAAAGTTCATAAAGTAAAAGAATTATAGTAAGCTAAGGTAAATTTATTATAAATGAAGGATTTGGGGGGCCAGTGGGTAGTGTAGTGGTTAAGGTACTGAACTTCCACATGACTGATCACAGTTCAAATCTCAAACCAGGTGGCTTGAAAATCATACCAGGCATGTGTGTGTGCTTACACAAAATCCCAAGATTAAAATGGAGGAAAAGGGATTTGGGCATTTCCCCCAGAGGGTGATTTCTCACTTTCCTTTTCTCTGTCTCTGTCTCTTTCTCTCTCTGATGAGTGCATGTGCCTTATGGCAAATACAAATAAATAAATAAATAAATAAATACAGTGTAGCCTAAGTGTACAGCATTTATAAAATCTAGAGAACAATGATGTCCTTGACCTTCACATTAATGCACCACTCATTCAAACTGACTCACCCAAAGCAACTTCTAGTCCTATAAGTTCTATTTAATGGTAAAAGCCTTACAACGGTGTAGCATATTCTTTTTATGAGATTTTCACCACACCTTTGTATGTTTTGGTTCACATATGCTTATCAATATATTATAATTGCCCACAGTATTCAGTACACTAACATACTACACAGGTTTGTAGCCTAGGATCAATAGGCTATATCACATAGCCTAGGTGGTAGTAGGCCCCACCACCTAGGTTAGCATCAGTACACTCTGATGTTTCCATAAAGGTCAAATCACCTCAATGACACATTTCTTAGAATGCATTCTGTCATCAAGTATTGCATGGCATTACTTATCTGTGTGATGTCAAATAATGTGAAAAGCCTGAAATTTTACCCTACTTCCAAGCAGCAAGTCAGCCTGGCAGTATTTATACTCATATACTGATAGAAGAACAGAAGAGCCCTGGGTCAAAAATACACTCGGTTTATTATGCACAGCAAATGAAATTCACAGCAATACCTTATAGTGACTTCTTCTGCCCCAGGTTTCACAGAGTGGCACCATGAGTTCTAGTCACCCCCAGCCTAGGAGCCCTGGGTTTAGAAAATGCTGACCTTTATCAAGATGGCTTATAACCATCTCATTCTCCTTTTTAGAGAAACTAAGATTACTCATTACCCTGGAATGTAAGCAAATTTTCTCCAAGGGAGGGTAGGATGATATCTCTAGGTTATTATCTCATAATGTAAACACTGTTTTGAGATAGGAGAAGGAGAGGGCTTTGTCTTCAATATCCTGGGATGACTTCAAATCTCTCCAGAGGGATACACTATCTCTAACTGCCAATTCCATTTGCTATCCAAGCCCGCCCTTTGCTCAGAAGAAGAAAGTATACAGGAACATAAGCAATCCAAGGAGAATTGTATCCTAGCAGTGTGTGACATCATCTTAATACACGCTTTCTAATTTTAACTGATGTGAGGATAGCTTTTTCCCTACTTTATGAATAAAGAAAGCAAGAACTAATAGCATTCAAATAATTCACACAAGGTCATACACCTTAAGTCTGCTCTTAATGCAGCTTTACTTCCTGTGTCTTTTTTTAATAATTACTTTATTTATTATTGCTATTATTATTATTTTAATTTGACGAGATAGAGAGAGAACGTGAAAAAGAAAGCCACCCGGTCCGGGACTCCATCCGTGGTGGGCCATATGGGAGTCCAGTGCCTTAACCAGAGCACAATCTGCCAGCCCCATTCCTGTGCCTTTTCAGCAGCTTCTTTCTGCAGCCTCAGAGAATGTGTTCTTCATACACAAACACATTTAGCGGTTTGGAGAGGGAATAATTGGACATATCATACAGGAAAATGAGGTTATATCATGAATAACTTCAACAGGTAAAACTCAAACTGGTCACTTTGTTCAAAACAAATTTCTCTGTTTTGATATTAATATTAAAACTACCAGTTCCCAGGAGTTTTAGGCCATATGACACCATCAGTTTAAAGAATATAATAATAATTTATTAACTACCAAAGGAAGTAGAGAGATGAGTCTTTCTAACTACTAAGGCAGATGGTGCAATCAGGTATTATGCTATGCCATGAGGACCTTCATTACTTCACATGGGGCCTCTCTGAGAGTTAATGCAATAAATTCATAAAAGCAAATGAGACTTCTATTAACTCTTCCTATAAAGGCTCAAGCAGTGGCAGTATCGAAGAATTAAATGGCATTCATACCCCAGAACAATTAAATGGTGATTTCTAGGTGGAGAATAACATTGTGAAAATCTAAGTCCTCCCTGGATGATCCTAATGTGAATCCGGCTCTGAGATCACTGGGTTAGAACCCCTGTCCACACACATCTCCTGCAAGTCAAAGGTTTCCCCAATACCAGGGATACAGCAATTCCCACACCTGATGATACTCTCACAGGCCAAGAATTCACGTTGTCATTTTCCCCTCTGGTCAGAAAATATGATCACGCCAGGTCTGGCAACCTTTTATCCCTTGTGGAATGCAGAAAATTATTTTTTTTCTGTGAAAAGCCCATTTCAAATGTGGCAGGAAGGTATATACGAACTGAGGTGCTTTCTCCCCTTTATCTGATGATCCTCTTGAAGCAGATCTTGTGATATGAGAATGACATTGCTCAGGGTAGAGATTGTAAACAGAAAAAAAAAGGTAAATACTGAGATTTTAACTTTAAAAGATAATAATAAAGGCTACTGTAACATTTCAGAGCAGAAAGTTAGAGAAGGTTCAATCTCTACTTCCAAACTACACAATCCTCTGAACTCTGCAGAGAAAGATATAAAGAAGGATGATGTGTGAACATAGATGAACGAGGTAAATATAATTTTAGATTCTAATTTTTTTCTCTCTCTCTTTCTCCCTCTAGGTCTAGTTCTTCGGAGCAGGGTGTTCTGAATGGTACACCATGTACTTTTTTTTTTTTTTTTGGTAGTCATAGGGCACATATGTGTGTCAGAGACAGACAGAGGGGCCCACACCACAACACCTTCTCCTCTAGTCTTCTTTTGGGATGTAGGCATGCACATACATGGTCTTGGCATGATTTTCAAGCCATCACATCCAGGACTCAAACAGGAGTTGGACATATGAGAGCCCAGCACCGTAACAACTGCACCACTTGCTGTCTCCAGTACACTGTTGCTTAAGTTTCACAAAATGATTTTAAAGACCAATGCTACAACTTCAAAATAAAGCCTTCTCCTGGGTCATCACGGTAGTATTGTGTGTCTAAACCTGATAAGAAAAAATACAAATTCCCAAAATTTCTGCTGTTGTTCAGTCAGGTAGGATCAACCTGAAATTTCAATCCCACTTTCCCATTCCCAAATAAGGCACAGAAATTAACTACAGAAGAAAAATAGAAAACTCTATAAGAGTTCTTACAGTCCAGTAAAAGAAAGTAACCGCAGAACGTATGGAAAGAATCACCTACATTGGAGTCTGAGGAGGGCTGTGAAGGCAGTTCAAGGGATATTTTGCTAGAGAAATCTACAAAAAGAGGTGTGAAAAAGATGAGGAGGGGATGACTCTTTAAACAAGAAATAGCTAGGAAACTACAAAAGTCAGGAACTTGAAAGAGTTTAAATGATTTTGTTTCTTTGGTTTTAGAAAGAATCAAGGGAACCTCTATTTAGGAGGGTTAGAGGATAGGAAAGTGTCTCCCCAAAAAACATATATATATATAAACACAATTTTCTAAAACATTAATTTTAAGATCCTGGGAATTTGTCAAACGCAAATGAAAGAAAGCTGGAAAGAATAAAGAAAAGAAAGAAAGAAAGAAAGAGAGAGACAGAGAGAGAAGACATACAAGTATTTATCTTTGAAGTATCAATGACTTCATGTAAGAAAAGTGGAAATCTCTGGCATTATTGCAGGGACATTCTCGTTTCCCTGTCTCACCATCTCAGCACCGTAGTTTGAATAAGGCTGCACATTCTGTGAAAATTAGAAACCTCGTCAGCAGAAGATGTTTTGGTTTGCTTCAAAAAAATATCCAAGTTCCATGCTATTAATAGAAAAAGTAGTGCACAGAGTTGGAAAAAAATAATACAAAAAACCTGCACCCATTAGCGTAAGGTAACAATATTGGGTGGAGTGAGCCTGAGTCCAGTGGTCAATGTTAGCAGACTGATCCTGTAAGTACAAAATAAATGGCAGGGCTAAACAAGCTCACCCAGATTCCTTGTTTGCTGGATATTGTGTGGACAGGAGAGAATACCAAAAGGCCCAACATCTCCAAGTAACTGTGGCTGAATGGGAAGCCATACACATATGGGAGATTAATAAGGATCTGGTGAAAAAAACACCAGAACCCTCTTGAAAATATCTTGAGCTTTGAAAATACTGTCCAACACAGTACAAAAGCCCATCAGAAGAGAATAAAAACCTTACTGGCTATATATTTGAACTCAACTTTTCACCAATCATTAACTGCTATTAAGATATATAGACATAGGTACACTTGGGAATCCAGACTAAAAAAAGGCAAAATAAGAACAAAAATAACTGAGACAAGGTATTAGTGACCACATATTGCCAGAGAGATACCACAAATTAAGTCCAGGAAATAACAGTATAAAGAAAAAGCAAATCAAAACAAAAAATAACAATTGCAAAACTAATTTCCAGCACAAGCTAGGGACACAGGTGTTAGAATGCTGAACTTGCAGTGATGGAAGCGACATGACTGACCACTGGTTCATATTCCACTTTACATGGAACATACTGAGTACACACAGGTTTAAGACACTAATACTCCAGGGGAAGAGGATCATAGCATATTGAAACTCTGTCAAGGTTGCTTTTCTCTCCCTCTGTTTTTCACATACTTGTGCACATGTGTGCGCTTTCTACCATGAATAAAATAGATTTAAAAACTTAAAAAAAGAAAACAATAAAAGCCAAATAAACAAAACAATTTTCAGTTAAATAACTAGAATCTAGAGACGGCTACAATATGTGTGTAAAAGGCAATTTCCAACAACAATTAGAAAACATGTAAAGAGGACCAGAAGTTAGTGTAATGGCTATGTCGCTGGACTCCCATGTAGTCAACCGCGGTTCGAGTCCCGGACCTGGTGGCTTAAACTCACGCCGGGTGCGTGTGCATGCGTGCCCAAGATCCTGAGAGGAGAACGGAGGAGAAGGGATTGCGGCATGGTCATCCCCTGGAGGGTGATTTCTCGCTTTCTATCTCTCTGTCTCTCTCTCTCTGTCTGGCGAGCGCATGCGCCCTATAGCAAAAACCTGTAAAGAAATTAAAAACAAAAAACCTGAATATTACTCCAGTAAGTTACTCACCAATAGACACTATCTAACTATTGGATTTTGCAATGATTTCGAAAGAATTTTTATAACTATGCTCAGAGAATTAAAGGAAACAATAATCATGAAATTTAGAAGAATATGAAAATGTTTAAGCAAAAAGGTAACATTGAAAAATAGAGAAATTCTATAAATATATCAAAGAATATTCTAGTGTAGAAAAGTAAAAGTAGTCAAGATAAAATATTTTCTAGAAAGACTCAGAGTGGAGTTGAGCGGATAGAAAAACAAATTAGTAAACTTGTACATAGATAGACAATACAGAACCTAAAAAGTAGGAGGAAAAAGCAAAAGAACAGATCTGAGACCCGTCAGGCAATACTGAGAACACCACATAGGTGTTTTAAGAGTTTCAGAAGCAGAGGTGAGGGGGGAGGGGTGATATATACAAGTTTACATCTCTTTAAATTCCGTTGTGAAAATGATAACAAGTTTTTTTTTTTTTTTAATCCAACTACACACATATAGACAAAGTGTTAAAGCAGAACAAAAGAAAATTATTGGAAAGACAAACAGAAAGTGTAGGGTAAATAGAATAAAGTTAATAACTGAGTTTTGCCCTATAACTAAAACCTCTCTTAAAAAAAAAGAAAGAAAGAAAGAAAGAAAGAAAGAAATCCTAGCATTTTTTTATTTTATAAAATGAACACATAAAGTCTAAAATTTGCATGAAAATACAAATATTAGACATATGGTTTGAATGTGCCCCTCCTTAAAATTCATATGTTGAAAGTTCCTTTTGTGATGATAGTAGGGGGTTAGAAACTTAATCTGACTCTGGTATTAAAAGGTGGGGTAGGAGCCAGCAGGCGTCATGGAGGTTAAGGCATTGGACTCTCCCATGGCCAATATCGGTACAAATCCCAGACTTGGTGGTTTGCTTTCTCATTTTCCCTCTCTCCTTCTCTCTTTCTCTGGTGAGCACACATGCCCTATAGCAAAATTTAAGTAATAATAATAATAATTCAAATTAAATAAATATTCTTTCTTTAAAAGAAACGGGGGTCTATGGGAGGTGATTGGGATTAGATAAGATCATTGGGTAGGACCCCATGAATGACTACTGATGGCCTTATAAGAAGAAGTGAGAGCAGAACTGACAGATGCTCTTGCGTTTTCATCATGTGATGGCCTGTGCCATCTTGGGACTGTACAGAGAGTCCCCTCCAGTAGTAAGGTTCTAAGGAGATCTGCCATCTCAGTGTTTGATCCCACCTCAACCATATGCTGAATAAACCTCTATTCTTTGTAAATTACGCAGTGTGATATTCAATTATTAAAGAACAGAAAAGCAAATTTGAATATTTAATTAACATTCAAAAATACAAAAACTGGGAGCCAGCAGGTGGATTGATGGTTAAGGTCCTGGACTCCCACATGAATGAATTGCAGTTCAAGTCCTGGACCTGGAAGCTTGAAATTCATGCCAGGTTCTTGTGCATATGTGTCCAAAATCCTGAGAGGAAAATGGAGGAGAAGGGATTGCAATGGGATCCACTTTCTTTCTCTCTGCCTCTCTGTGTCTCTAGCAAGTGCATGTGTCCTATAGCAAAAATCTCTCAAAAAAAAAAACCCTGCTTTACTATACATTTATACTAAATAAGATAAAATGCTATAAGCATGAAAGTAAATGATGGTTAAAAAGAAGTAAACAGTAAACAAAGTTTGAGAGTTTGGGTGGGGAAGGGGCTGAGGAAAAATAATTAAAATTATATATATATATATATATATATATATATATATATGTGCACTGTGCACACTCACACATATATAAACTCTAAAACATATTTAAAGAAACTAACAACAGCCTAATAGGACAAATATCAAAGGTACATATAAGATCATGTTCTTTATTGAAGACAATGAACGTGAAATAGCTTTGATCTGATTATGACAGGCTGTATGCATGCTATGAAAAACCATATTGTTCTCCACAAAGTTGTGTAATAATTAAATGCAAATTAAAAATTATAAAATAACTTTTTAAATGCCATGAGAAAAGCATATGGATAATGAAAACTATCTAAAGCTGTGTAGTGGTGATAGTTAAACAACTTTGTATATCTACCAAATATTATTGAATAGCATACTTTTATGTGGCATATTTTGTGGTATTTCGAGTCCCAGAAATGGCAGCTTAAAACTCACACTGGGCATGGGACCAGCAGTTGTTGTAATGTCTATGTCACTGGACTCACATGTAGTTGAGCATGGTTCAAGTCCTGGACCCGGTGACTGAAACTCATGCTGGGTACGTGTGTGTGTACCCAAGATCCTGAGAGGAGAATGGAGGAGAAGGGATTGTGGCATGGCCATTCTTCCTGGGGGGTGAATTCTCATTTTCTTGTTTTCTATCTCTGTCTTGCTCCATCTATCTGGTGAGCACATGTGCCCTATATCAAAAATCTCTCTAAAAAAAAGTAGAAAACAAACAAAAAATATATATATATATTTTTATACATACCTCTGTATAGTCATTTATACAGAAAAATAGGCACTCATGATTCATCTTAAATTTCATTACAAGAAAATAAAGAATATCATATTCTAGGTTCACGTGCCTAAAATTTATATCAGTGACATAATTAAAACTACCATACCATGCTTAAAATAATTTTTTTATCACTCAGGTTGCATTTCCTATTGGTTATGGTCATCTCTTATTAATCTCAGGACCTCTTTTCTCACAAAAATTTTTCTTCTGATTTCCTATGAAGCTGCTACTCTGTGATGAAAGGATTTCTTCTCTACATCCAGAATTTTTTCACCAAGGGAATCTATAAAATCCTTTCATTTATTGAAAATGTATTTTTCTCAAGTTTTGCCTCTTGAATAGTTCCATGAAGTAAATAAATCTCTCATTTCTCTATCCCAGGTTTCCCCACAACTTCCATACCATTATTTTTATATTCTGTTGTACATAACTCAATCCCTTGAGGCTTATCAATGTTCTCATACATAACCCTTCTTTAATTAAAAAAATATATATTGTTTACTTTTTCTACTTTTTGTTGTTAATTGTGTAGACTTCACCATCTACTAGGATCATCTGCCAAATGATCTGACCCTGTCATAGCCATTCAATTCATTGCTGAATACCACTTTAGGCCTCTCTTCTATAGCTATGTCTGACCTTTATTTAGACAGTCCTGTTTTTTTGCTAAAATCTGTACTCCAGCCTCCCAACCTCTGATCTTACCCCACTATTGTTCTCACTGTACCTTCCACTTCACCAATTGTTTTAAATCATGAAAACTCTATTTTCTTGATCCTTATGTGTTTTTCCTATCATCTGCTCACTTCCTCCTTGTTCAGTTTAGCCCCATTTCCTTCATTGAAACCACAGACTTGTCAAGATGCTCTAATCTCTCAAGTATTATCCTTTAGTCATATCCCACGTTCCACTCCCAGCAAACCCTAAGCCTGAATCAGAAAAGCGATGGCCCTCTGCCTTACTATGCTATGATGAGCCTCTGAGGAAAGATAATGTGTTGTCATTGAAAGTTCTAACTTTAGGACGTGACGTAGAATCAGATTTCCAGAGACAACTTTGCTTTAATGAGAATGAGATCATCACTTTTGGGAGGAGAAGTAATGTAATAAATAATGATGTATAATACTCATCTTCCTCTCACTTTTTATAAAGCTCAATTGACTTTCTTAGAATTAAGTTGTAAGAATGGGAAACATGTGAAAGGTGAAATTATAGCTCTCCATAATTTTTTGATGTATAAAAAAGGTTTAAAATTATATTATTTTAGAACTTAATAAAAATTAATTTAGTGGCAAGTCATATCAAGGTAACCAGTGTTAATTAGTAATGGGACAATTAGTAGAAAATGGAAATATTCTATGGCTTAAGTCTTTCCCTGTTTTGTAAAGTAAAGGGAAGTACTCAGACTTCTGATGACATTTTCTATCCGTAATCTATAAGAATTTATATTCTCCAAGGGCTACTAAGAGTGCAGAAATATATAGAAATGATGTTCTTTGAGCCAGTGAGTTACAATTTTCTGCTTTAAGTGCATGTTCTTTTAAAACTCTATTCACATATTCACATATTGAGTAAAGCCTTCTCTATATGCTCAAATTGAAGTCTTATTTTGGCTCTAAAGCAGTATATTACAAACGGTGAACAAAATGCCATTTAGTTTTCTCTTTTTCACTTATAAAATGCAGTAACTTGGAGAATTTGGTATGATTTTATATTGCATTCAGTTTCCTATTGCAAAGAACTATTTATACAGTACTATACAATTCTGTAACTTGGACTAGAGGCAATGCTTAATCTGAAGGTAATATCTAGTGTTAGAAAACTCATCAGTTATTTTTACATATAATCATCTGTGCAAACAAGGAATTAGGAATCTCCGAGCCACCTCAGACTTGATATTATTCTTGTGATATTTAAACCCACTTCTCACTTTAAAAAGCAAAAGTGACTAACATGTCTGCCACTATGGAATATTTTAGACTCAATTATGTCCTATGCCCACATGACATTCACAAACCACCCACTAAGCCACCCCTTTACCATATTCAACATCCCAGATCTTCCTTCTTGCCGGCATAGATTTAGTTGTGCTGACTGACTTGAACACACACACACAAACACACACACCATGCTGAAACCAAAATATTTGAAACAACCTAAATACATAATGTTAGGTGTATCAATATATAAAATAAGCTAAATACATTCCTACATTTCAAATGTGATAGTTCTAATTATATTATTTTTTTTAGAAATAATGATGCAAATACTGTTTTGAAGTATCATATTATTAAGCCAACTTCATTTGTGTAAGATTAGTATGAGAGACATGTTTATAGTTTAAAATAGAACACATACTTTCCATTTCACCACAACACATATTTGACAAAGTTAAAGAGCTATTTGAAACTACTTCTTTCTAGGCAAACTATAGGAATTTAACTAGTGTATTAAAATAAATGCACTTTTTTTTTTTAAGTTGAACCTTAATCTAATCATTATTGCTGTTCCCCTTTAAGGTATAATGTGTTAATATTCTTTGAATAGGTCAATTTCAGTAGTGCATTTCATATTAAAGTAGTTAGTTGTGTACTCTCATTCCTCTCCCTATTTGATTTCCCTTTATTTTTTTAAAGAGAGTTATTTATTTAATTTTTATTTATTCATTTATTTATTTTTAATTTGGCAGAAAGAGACATACAGAGAAAGAGAGAGGGGAAGTGAGAAAGCAAGCCACCAGGTCTAGGACTCAAACCGTTGTCTGCCATGTGGGAGTGTCAAGCACCTTAACCACCACGCCACCTGCTGGTCCCTGAGTTCCCTTTTTGACTTGTGTTCTTTTATATTCTTTCCTTGCTATGAGCAATAATCAAACTCTCTTTATGCTTTGACAGAATTCAGAAATCATAACGAGGCAGTGCTTTAGACCTGCCTTCTTCCTTCACCCTTGTAATACATATGAATTGTTTTTCCCCCTAAATTCAGCATCTCATTTTTCCTAGCTTTTATGTGCAGTTATTTCTACCTCAAAATTGCATTTCTTGCTCATACATCACATATTCTCTTAGATCTCACACTAAATGATGAAATTTTCTTCCAAGGAGTGTAGAGTAGACCTGAACAAAAAACAAATGGATAAATAAATAAATAAAAAATAAAAGATCGAGCCAGCCAGTGCTGCAGAGGTTAAGGCACAGTTGTATTTCACAATGTTAACTGCACAGTTCAAGTCTGGGACCTGGTCGTTGGAAAACATGCCAGGTTCATGCGTATGTGTGTATGTGTGCCCCAAATCCCAAGAGAATGAAGAAAGAATTGTGATATGGCCATCCCCCTTGAGAGGTGATTTCTCACTTTCCCTCTTTCACTGTCTCTCTCTCTCTCTAGTCAATGCATGCACTCTATTACAAACTAAATGCTAAGAATAATAATAATATATACTGTTGTTAATATTTATGAACAATGATACATATAGAGATATACATTATAAATTTTAATATTATGATCTTTTCATCAAATATCAGTAATTCAGTGCATGACACAGTTATTTTGTTGGTGATTTAAGGTAATGTAGTAAAGATGATGTTGTATGAATGAAGCAAAATTCTTTTTTTCTCTTTTTTGCTACAAAACTTGTGCACTTTCCAAGGAGAGAGAGTGAGAGAAAAAGAAAGTGAGAAATGAAACTCCATGAGGAATGGCCACACTGCAAACCTTTTTCACCAACTTTTTTCTTGAAATTTTGGACACATACATACATGCCCAGTGTGTTTCTCAAGCCACAGAGCCAGAACTCAAACCTCTCGATGTGGGGATCTAGTCTCCTTTACATCCATACCACCTGGTAACCCCAAACCCTCTTCTTTTTAAACACTGAGTGAATCCTCATTTAATCTACTACTTTGGACTGTAACATTATGTTGATGCTGATATTTGCTTACTGATGAAAGTAAGCAGATGTGTAAGGCTTTCAATATACAGTATGGTGTTCTGGGGCATCATTGTCACAAATCTACCTAATAAATTTTTTTTCATTTTCAATGTTTTTTGTTGTTTTTTTTTGGGGGGGGTTGTTTGTTTGTTTGTTTGTTTTCCCCATAGAGCTCATGTACTTGCCAAAGAAAGAATCAGAGAGAGAGAGAAAGTAAGAAATCAACTCCCAGGGAGGATTCCTCTATCCTTCATTCCTTCTTGAGATTTTGGACACACATGCACATGTCTCAGCATGTCTTTCTTTTCTTTATTTTTTTGAGAGATTTTTGCTATAGGGTGCCTGTGCTCACCAGATACAGAGACAGACAGTGAGAAATCATCCCGCAAGGGGATGGTCACTCTGCAATCTCCTTTCTTCCATTCTCCTATTGGAATTCTAGGCACTCATACAAATGTGACTGATGTGAGTTTCAAGCTGCCCGGTCCAGTACTTGAAACATGGTCAACTATGTGTAAGTCCAGCGACAAAAATATTACACCCTCTGTTGGTCTCACCCAGCATGATTTTCAATCCACCAAACCAGCACTCTAGCCAATCCATGGATCTGAACCCAGAGTCTGCTGTGTAGCTTCCGGCACTGAAGTTCAGTTTGCCACAGACTGGGCCACAAGACTGGACCTCAGTGTTTTAATTTTTCAGTTCATAAGCATTAAATAATTTATTTGCTCAAAATAATTCACAGATTTTTTTTTAAATATAGCTAGTAAGATGTAATATGTGTGTCCCTAAAGCATCTCTCATACTTCATGACCAGTACCCTCAGTTCTTGTGATTTATTTATGACATATTTTTCTTCCAATTGACCATATGCTCAACATCCTTCATTGTATGGCAGATGAAGTTTAAAACCACAATGGGATACCACCTAACTCCAGTCAGAATGACTAAGATTAAAAAAAAAAAAAAAAATTATAAGTGCTGGCAGGGATGTGGTGAAAGGGGAACTCTCCTACAATGCTGGTGGGAATGTAAATTGGTCCAGCCACTGTGGAGAACAATTTGGAGATTCCTCAAAGATCTACAAATAGATCTGCCATATGATCCAGCAATCCCACTCCTTGGTATCTACCTAAAGGACAGAAGAATTCTTAATCAGAAAAGTGCTTGCACAGTAATGTTTACTGCATCAATTATTAACAATTTCTAAGATGTGAAGATAACCCAAATGCCTAAAAGTGTGGCACATATACTCTATGGAATACTACTCAGCCATAAAAAACAACAAGACCCTGACTTTTGACAGAAAGTGGATGAATATGGAAGATTTACTGCTAAGTAAAGCAAGCCAGGCTATGAAAGAGAGACATTGTATATCTCCATTTAATATATACCTAGTGTCTGCACTCTATGACCAAAACTGAATGACAAAAGTTCATAGAAACTTAGTTAATGGTTATGAATACTGGATACAGTGTGGGAAGAGGGCAGGTGAAGTAGTCTGAGTAAGGACATTAAGGAGAAATATAGCGAGGCAAGGCATTTATGGGACAGAGAAATGGATTATTATCCATTAAAGATAACTTTATAGTATTGTCAACTGGACTGGTAAGAAATGTACACATGTTGGAATATTCACTTTGCAAGCTAAGTAACATGTGATTGAATGTATAAAAAAATTAAATTAGAAAGAAATTTTAAAAATTTAAAAACAGAAATATCCTTCAGCCCTGGCGAATTTTATAAAGCATTTGCTGTTATTTTGGTGACTTATTTTACTCAGATATGTACCTAATTTATTGATATATCAATATACATGCATATATATCATTTACATGTATAATTTCTTTATATATAATTCATTTAGTGTGTGTATAATCTATTTAACACTTGGAGAGCATATTTTATATGCCAAATGCTATGCTAACTTTAGGGGATAAAAATGAAAGAAAGACCATCATAACCTCTACTTTAATTCTGATTAAAATCTGACAGAAAAAAATTAACCCGAAGTTATTGTCAAGAAATTTCTGATATAGCATCTTTTGATACAATGAAGAGAATAGATAGATATAAAGCCAAGCTTTTCAAGTTTCATTTTACTCTACAAATCTTCCAAACATAGATTTGGAAGGAAAAATGCAAAAGTGGTGAGAAAATTGCTCATTTCAAACTGCAATTAGCATGACTTTCTCTGCTTATGAAGAAAACCAAAGAATTGACAATTTCACCACATTGGTTAAACTTACACTAATTTTAAAGTTTCTTTTGAATTCTTTGAATAATTCATTTGTAACCATGTGGTATTTAAATTTTCCTCAATGTTTTATATTTATGGATATATAAATGAATAAGAGGGTTATAGGTTATATATAAAGGATTTGGCGTGGTTCCAAGAGTAGGAGATGATATAGCACTGTCTTAAAATTCTGATGGAAATATATTTATAACCTAGACTTTCATCAACTGTAAAGAGAAAATAACACCTCCTTTAAACATGCAAATTCTCAGACAAAATAAAATCCTCCATAGACCATTTCTAGAAACTATGGATGAATGTAATCTCATAAAACAAGGAAGCAAAGCAAGAACAAAGAAAGAAAACAAAGGCAGGGAAACAGTTCATCAGAGAA
The DNA here is from genome assembly GCA_026018925.1 of Tupaia tana. Lineage (NCBI taxonomy): Eukaryota > Metazoa > Chordata > Mammalia > Scandentia > Tupaiidae > Tupaia > Tupaia tana. The sequence continues at coordinate 83,181,805 of JAKSZU010000005.1, forward strand.
GAAAGGGAAAAGGAATTCCAAGATTATGATGGAAAAAAGGCCTGAGAATGAGCGCTAATAAGAAGACGAGAAAGTAACAGACCAAATGGTGAAGAATTTCAAGGGACATCTCTATCTCCTGAAATAAGACAAAACTGATATGAACTGATTTCATTCTTTGTATTGAGAGAGAATTGATCATTCTCTTGTGCTTTCAAGAAAGAATTAAAATAGAAAAAAATATATATATATATTAGAAACGTTAGGGCCAGCCAATAGCATGGTGATCAAGGCGGCTAGTGTCTACATGGAAGACTGGATGATTGAAGTCCCAGACCCAGCAGCTTGATAAACACACTGAACACATGTACTCACAGCCCAAAATCCTGACAAGAGGGAGAAAGCGAGAAGGGACTGTGGCATTACCATTCCTCTAAAGAGTGGCTTTCTCACCTCTTCTCTCCCTCTCTCTCGCTCTCTGTTTTTCTTCAGCATGCACACATGACCTCTAGCAAAATTAAAAACAAAACAACATTTTAAAATTGGTGTGGCTACACAGTGGTGCAGCAGTAATGGAACACTCTGTGATGTTGTACCAACATGGGAAGGTTCCCGATCTGTGTTCCAGATGCTCCTTCTACACGAGTCATATTGATTCGTACTTGTGATATAGTCTGGCCGGAGCTGGAGGTGAATCATGGCTGTGGGGGACCTCTTAGAAGTACCTATCTCTTCCTCTCTCACACACACATTTTCTCTGTCTCAGAAGAAATAAATGGATAAACTTGGGGGGGGGGCCCTTTGAGTTTAAAATCACAATGTCTCAATTAAATATAAAATGAAAACATAGAAAAATGTATACAGCTCTAACAATTACACTCTGAATATCTAACCTATAAAAAAAGTGGCATAACTGCAAGAGAAGGATAGTACAGCAAGAATTGTCTGTCTGTGGGGTGAAGGTGGGAAAATCTAGGTGGTTTGTTAAACTTTCAGAAACTTACACAAGAATGTATAAGTTCGACTATGGAATAACAGTTCTATTTCATTCCAATTAAAATTTAGAAAGATGTTTTCAAAATAATTTTACAGCAGTGTGTTATGTTTTTATATATGCCTTAGTTTCTTCTTTCTATAGTTTTTTTTTTTTTACTATAAAGAGCAATATAGTCCCCAATGTCTAATTTACTCCCTAAAAGAAAAATCTAAAAATGAAATATTACATTACGTTTTTCAGTTTTTATAACACATTTGATTAAAAGTAACAGATTTAAGTGCCTGTTACTTTGCCTCTTAAATAGGTCTTGGAGAAAAGAATTCATTAGAAATTTCACTGTAAATAAACTGTTGAAATATGTTATTGACTTCTGCCACCCATGCAATTGCTTATAAAACATGGCAGTGAAAACAAATGAGAGAAAAAATTATATGAAATCTGACAGTCTTTCAGGAAACTGGGAGCTAGAATATGACATGCATATGTCATAATAACTTTTCACAGTTTACAGAATAACAATTTCCAATATAGTTTCCGCAACTTATTTTCCTTAGTTCAAACCATAAACCTAAAGTATCATTTTTCTAATATTATTTTCACATTATTATTAAATAAAGACTGTGAGGATAGATGAAACATAAAGCCTTTCTCGAGATCAAAGAACTTATGATGTCAAATATTGTAAGCGCAAACTATTTATTATTATAATTGGATAGGACTTCTATTTTAATAAAATCAATGTATCTACCAAAACATACATGTACATTTTACACAACTAGATCATACCCAAAATGTTTAAGATAATGTCATGGCTTCCCTATGAATTAAAAATTATACTTAATTTTTGTGTTTTTTACCTTATATGCAATTTGATTCATAAAATATTATTTCCGTTTTATTGCATTAGATAATTGTTGAGTATTTTTAAGGTTATGAGTATCACATTAGCTGAATTCATGTTGTAACTAAGTCACATGTAGCAATCACCAAGTGGAACACACAGTTCCTTAAAATGAGAAGTATTTAGACTATGACTCAAAAACATATATAAAAATTTACTTTCAGAATAATAATAATCTTTTAATAAGATTATTAAAACTTAGAATGAATATATTCAATTTAAAAATATATTTTATAACATAATATATTTAATTTTGTAAGATTTGGAAATTTTGGGGGCCAATAGGTGGCACAGTGGTTGGGGTGCTGGACTCCCACATGGCAGACCATGGTTCAAGTCCCAGACCTGGTGGTTTGATTTCTCAATTTCCCTCTCTCTCCTTATCTTTTTCTGGTCAAATTAAAAATAATAAAATAAATGAATTAATTAAATAAATAAATCTAAAAAAATTATTTGGAAATTTTGGTAGGCCAAATATAGAGCTGGGTTTCCACTTTGTGCCTTAGGCATTTCTCAATTTGACATGATGAATTGAAAACACAAAGATAACACTGTTTTTTAGGACCAGCAGTTAGCATAATGGCTATGTTGCTGGACTCCCATGTAGTTGACCGTGATTCGCGTCCCGAACCCGGTGGCTTAAAACTCACGCCAGGCGCGTGTGCGTGCGTGCCCAAGATCCCGAGAGGAGAATGGAGGAGAAGGGATTACGGCGTGACCATCTCCCCTGGGGGGTGATTTCTTGCATTCTGTCTCTCTGTCTCTCTCTGTCTGTCTGGCGAGCGCACACGAGCCCTATGGCAAAAACCTCTCCAAAAAAAAAAGGAATTTTTTTTACACATGTGTAAGATGGTTTCATATTTCTAGAGCTAAATGGCCTATCAGTGTGCACTCAATCTGCTTGTTTGACATCAAGTGTTGGGAAGGACAGTGAATAGAACCAGGAACAATGAACCTTTAACAATGTGAATTCCAGAGTCACAAAGACCTAACAGAGGATTTAGCAGAAAAGATAAGTCTGTGTTCACCTTTGGTTTTAGAAGTCTCTGTGGAGATCTGTCCTGGATCAATTGGATTTCAGGAACCCAGTGTGTTTCTGAGAATCTTGTCTCTTTGGATGTAACATGCCCTTGAAGAATTGCTTGTGGTATTGGAGTCAAAGACAATTATTCGGAATGCTTCTGGGCTTCCCTGGGAAAGGCTAGAGACGTCAAATAGCTTGCTTCTAAAGTACAAATTCTGATGAATTGATAGTGACTGCTTGTGACAGTATGTCAAGAAGACTTCTTCAGTTAATTCTCTATACAACTGGAAAAATGCAGCTATTAATTAGACAGTTTCCATGTTATTTGCCAATTCTGGGTTTTATTACTCTGAAATCTCAAACTCCTTATTGGCCTTAGTACTTGTTTGGGCAGTGTTATAAAAGCATGGTTATGTATAATGTACTTTAAGAGAAACCAATGTTTTTCATACTTCTGAATCTTTTCTTTCTTTTTCTTTCTTTCTTTTTATTTTTTTTAAGAGGGATTTTTACTATAGGGTCCATGCACTCACCGGAGAGACAGAGACAGAAAGCAAAAAAATCACCCCCTGGGGGAATGGCCATACGGTCATTCCTTTTGCTCCATTCTCCTCTTGGGATCATGGGCACATGTGCACATGTTCCTGGTGTGAGTTTTAAGCCACTGAGTCCAGGAGTCAAACCTCAGTTAACTACGTGGAAGTCCAGTGATGTAACCACTATGCCATCTGCTGGTCCCTTACCTCTGAATCTTTTTCTTTTTAAAGAATTATTTTATTTAACTTTATTTATTATTATTATCATTGTTATTTTCCAGTTTGATCAGAGAGAGACAAAGAGAGAGAGAGAGAGAGAGAGAGAGAGAGAGGAAGTGAGAAAGCAAGCCACCAGGTCTGAGACTTGAACCATTGTCGGCCATGTGAGAGTCCAGCACCCTTAACCACCATGCCACTTGCCGGCCCCTTACTTCTGAATCTTAATATGCAACTGTCTCATCACATTTGGTTTAATAAAAGAAGTTAAAAAAAAAAAGAACTGTTAAAACATACTATGCGGGATAGACAACAGAGGATGGTATTGGAGCCACCTTTACACCAACTTTGTTTTGCATAAGATTTGAGTATTTTCTTTGCAGAGTGCAGTGGTACCACGACTGTGAACTGCTTGTCTCTACATGCTGTTCTGCCAAGAGGTAAAACAAGTTTGCATGCTCAGGACACATGAGAGTGCTTCAGGGAGAAAGAGGCAATAGAACAAGTGGAGATAATCTCAGGTATAAGCCTAAAGGAAATTTTCTCTCAAGTTGACCTCAAATATTTGGACTGACATCAATGGAGCTTAACCTGCTCTGGAAATCTTTTATCTCTTAAATAATCAATCAGATTTTTGTACTGTTTGATCACAATTTCCCAACATTATGACTGTGTATTGCTAACGTGTCTGTTCTTTTATATCATTTTGATTTTGTCCTTTTTTATCCTTGTTTTATTTTCTGTACTGCCCTTTTTTCTGCCTTCTTTATTTATGCATGTATTATTACCTACATCACTGTTACAAAATATTCAAATCCTTTGGCCTTTTGCTCTTTCTCTGTATTAACATTAAGTGTCATCCTGAATTGATCATTTTTATTAATAATACTACTAAATAATGGAGTGAAGGAAGTTCACCAATAATGGAAACTGATAAGTTAATGTTTTTATATCTCTAATTACATTTGAATCCCAGGCGTGCCCTGTAATAACTCCTCTAATCTCTAACATTTAATTTTGGCAACTCATTGTCTTCAGTCTCCACTACTCCTTTCCTTAGAGAAAAATAACAAAGCTGTCAGATGAAAACTCACTCAACTTTCTGCCATCAAACCAACAAGCCTACCCTTCTTTAGGAGCATACTTAGAATTTCCTCCAGACCTGGATGCTGACCTGTGAGGGAGACCTCATATGACAGAGCCCACCTCCAGAGCCCGCCTCCACCATGTTACCACAATCGTAACTGAATCCCAGCATTGTAGCTGATACTGAAAACATTTGACATTTGTTTATAAACCACAGGAAGTCCAACATTATCCTGACACTCAAAACTTTCTGCTCTTCAATGGGAATAGGAGGGAGAGAAAGGGTTACATTTGTGGTTCAGAATGTACAAAACCAAACAAAGGGTTCTTTCATCTGTGCTACAGTCTCCATTACCCCTGATTTCCCAATTCAGTTCACAGCTAAACAAAATCGAGGAGTTCCATTGAAAGACCCTGTTCTCTGGAACCCCTGAAATGCTGGTTCCTCCTTGACTGTTCACACTCCAAAGACCCATTGACCTGCCATCTCAAATCAGTATCATTGTGTCTTCCAGACCACCCTAATCCTTCCTTTTACTCTTGGAGTTCTATGCACACTATGTCCTCAGAAATTTTTTACTTTTTTCTTCTGAAGTTTGTTTTGCTCTTTTTCTTTAGGTTCCATTTTTTAAAAGAATTATTCATTTTATTCATTATTCATTTATTATTATTAAATTTGACCAGAGTGAAAGAGAGGGAGTGAGAAAGCAAACTAACAGATCCAGGACTCTGAAAGTCATATGAAAGTCCAGAACCTTAACCACCATGCCACCTGCAGACTCCAAGGTTCCATTGTTAACATTCGAATAAACTGTTATCCTAGTCGTGTAAGTACACTGTCCCTAACACTACTATACTCCAGAATGACAACTACAATTCACTTCCTGTTTTCAGTAATTATTGACCCTGGTTTTTGCCAAGGTTTCACTGGACGCACTTGAATAAACATGTGGAATATATATCTGTCATTTTCTTATTAATCATGAGCAACATTTGAAAACAGTAGCCTGCTGAAAGTTTCCTCCATGTGGCTTGAAAGATGTTGATCCCTTGATTTGTCCTACCTATGTCTCTCGTTGTTTCTGCAGTTACTTTAATGTTGGAAACTACTGAGTTCTCTTCTAGAGCTTGTTACTTTTCTCATTCTTTCCACTTTTAGAAAGTCTATTTTTGTAATTTCAATTATGATGGTGCAAAGGATTCACTAAACTATCCATAATTGAAACCGAAACTTTTTTTGCATAAAGTCTGTAGCTCTGTAAGTCTACAGTCTATAGCTTAATTGGAGGTCACATGAAAATCTAAACACCAACATGTCTAAAACTAAACTCTTCTGCTATTTCCCAAACTCTTTCCCCTTCTGGATTCTTATCTCAATTAATGGTACCTTCATTCTTCTGCCTGTGGCTCTAACAAGAAACCTGGATATATTTTTAAAGTCAGTTTTGGCCTACACATAGCCCAGAAGGCAGATTCAATAACCCTTGTAGGTGCATTCACAGCTCCTTAGCACACTACATAAATATAGTGCAGATGTTGTATTTAATGAGAAAGACAGTAAATCATTGCTGCTTTATTCACAAATACTCTCCAGAAACTACAGTAGTGCCTGCAGTATATTAGACAGTTACTATTTCAACTGAACACAAATTGAAAACAAACTGATGGACCTGACCACAATCTAGTAAGATGATCATAATGATACAACCTCATCTCAATGTTTCAGTCACTAATACAAATGATAAATAAGTACACATCACACTTAAGAATTCTGAAACTAGAAGTATAGAATTACTTGAATCACTATAATGAACATTTGCTTTGAAATAAAGTGTGCACAAATGACCTCATAATTTTCCATAAATATTAAAACTAAGTATTTACAGTGGAATCTATTAGTTATAAAAGTTATAACAGTGGTAATCTATTAGGTACCTATGATTAATTGGAAAAAGGATATTTTATATGAAGTTGACCTTTTTGATACCTTTCAGAAACAGATTTTTCTCATAGAAGAACATGGCTTGCACTTTCACTGTCATCAAAATTATTATGATGAAAAATTTTGAAAGCACTGAAGTACATGTACTTGAATGGGTGGATGGATAATAGAGTGAAACACAAAAATTTACCTCAGAAATAAAACATTTTACTTCCTACTGTTCTGTGGGGACACATATAAGAGAGAGAATCTGAGGTGTGGAGACATGCTCTGAGTAAACACCACATGCTCTTTTGGGGTTTGGCAGAACCTTGTAACTTGTCTTTCCCTGACTTTGGCTGCAGACAGAGCAAGGGTGGAAATTGCTAGGGGCGTTCCAACAGACACATCTGATGGACTTCAAGAAACATCTTGACCCCAATTAGTAAAGTCCAATCCCTGCTCTGCATCTGAAAGGTTCTTTAGCCTTCTCTGGGTGTGGTGGTACACTCCTTATAGAGAAGTTCTTTAGCCCTTCCCCACACCTAACAGCTAGTTCTCTGCATTAGAAAAGAAGATAAGGTTTTCTCTTGATGGGATTATCACCAAGGGATACACCTGGCCCTGTGTGACTAAATCCTTATAGATTTGTTAACTGCTTCTTATTGTCTGTAACCTGGCAACCAATCTATGAAGTGTCATGAAACATACATGTGTAATGTCTCCTTGTACTATAAATAAAGAGGCCCAGTTTGTCTGGGTGGCTCAAGTGACTCAAGCAGCGGCTCGACTGCTGCACAAGCTTCTTGGGCTACCTAGGCTCAGGCTGCCTGTGTCCATTTCTACTCTATCCCTTTGTCTCATTCTTCCCAATTCCCCGGTCCTGGCAAGATGGAGGGCTTTCTCTTTCTCGTCCTCTTTCTCTTCCTCTCCAGCAGCCCCCGATCATGATTCAGCCAGACCCAAGCCCTGGGACAGACGCTGACACTGTTCTCTTAATAGCTACTAAATGTTCATTGTTTCCTATCTCATTTCTACAGATATATGGAATTCATAATGAATGCACTTAGATTCAATATAAAATCATCTAATATTCTGAGAAATAAAATATGATAATAATTGGGTTTTCTTTTAAGTTCAGGATTAATTAGAGTAAAGTTAGATTTAGTCTTTATAATTTTAAATGTATTAAACCATATGGATTTCTTATTTACTTATAACTATTATGTCACTGGCATTTTCTAATATAAAATTCTTCTGAAAGTCAGTTCTTATTGCCTAGTGTGATAGAGGATAAGTATATCCAAAGTGTCTAGCAGTATCTAGATGTTAGTCCCAAGGAAAAAATTTTTGAGTATTAATTGCTATTGCCTGCAAGTAATTAATTCTTACTTTCAGGAAGAAAATATGTCCTCTTGATTTATGGATTCATCACTTAGGCTTTAATTGCTCAAAATATTACTGCATTGACATATTGGTAATCCATACATCTAAAATCTATGAAATACTGATAGCACAAAAAAATTATATAAACTAGTGACCAATTATATGATTTCATGCCTGACTTGCGTGCTGTTCATCTGGAATTCTAAGCTAATAAAGCTATCTTTCTCTAAATTAATCCACTCTTATATTTTTAGAAGGAATCATAAATGTAGAAAACAGAAATAGAGAAATAAAAGACTATTTCAAACTACAGAAATTAGAAGAATAAGGAACATTTTTGCATTTAATTATTTCCAATGATAATATTAAAATGAGAATTTATTATGTCTGATCAATTTCCTTTCCTGTTAGTATGAAACATGTGATTTTGACTCATTTGTATTGAAAATATTTGATCAAAATAGACACGACATTTTACATAGGCTGAGATATTGATGATGAACAAGGATCCATTTATAGAAACAGAAAACAAACAAGTGAAGAGAAAAAGCAGTCAGAAAAATCTAGACATATGGGTACCAGGTTAAAAAAAAATTTACTACTTGAGCACTACTTGTAATATTCTTCCAGTTTAACTTTCCATGGAAACCAAGACTTATGAGAAAAACTGCAGGAATTTGTTATATCAGTATTTAATGGTAATAAAGCAACAGAAAAAAAAACGTACAAATATAAACATAGTTCAGTTTTTTGTAAATTCTATTTCCAGGCTTCAATTAATTGGAAAATGCAGTAATCATTGAACACTTCTGATGGTTATATTTGTGTGTGTGTGTGTGTGTGTGTGTGTGTGGCTGTTAGATTTCTCCAGAGAAACCATTAGTGAAAATCATTCTTCATCTATCAGCATTCATCTATCTCTCGTCCTTATCTATGTACCATCTTTTCAAACATAAACTTATTTAAAGAAAATGACTCATATTATTGTGGGACCTGACAAGCCTTAAATTTGCCCAGAATTTGCAGGTTGGTAGTCTGGAAACTCAGGCTAGAGTTGATGCTGCAGTCTTCAGACAGATTTTTTTCTTTCTCTCTGGGACTCCTTGGGTTTTGCTCTTATGGTCTTTAAGATGATTAAATGAGATTCACCCGTATTATTGACAGCAATCTCTTATACCTACAGTTAATTGGCTATTGATATTAGCTACATCTATCTCCACAACACCTAGATTAGTGTTAGATTTAATAACTGAGCACTGTAACATCATTGTGGCACATGAAGCTAATCATCAGAGAGGTTATATATGTATGAGCCATAACACCAAGTATTATTTTAGATGAAGTTTCTTTGTTCCACTGCCTTGAGACCTATAGTAGGAAGTAATTTTTAATCAATTTTGATATGTTTTTATGTATTACTATTATTGAAGAATTTTTAAAAAATTGAAATGTGCTGTTAAAAATATTGAAATTTAATATTTATAAATAGAAGTTAAGCATGTTTATTAATAATGTATGTCAATTAAGTTTTATTTATCATTCAGAAAAACTTTATTTTCTCTTATAATATGATATTTAAAATTAAATGATTCTGATAAGTGTAGTCACTGTTTAAAGTATTATCTATTAATTGACATATTTCCTACAAATAATTTCAAATTACTGATTTTTTTTTCATTACAGAATATATCTAGTAAATTTTTTTTTAAGTTGGAGATTTATTCTTACTCCCTTAGATGACTACCACATTTGGGTTGGTTCCATGTCTTAGCAATCGTGAATAAGGCTGCAATGAATATAGATATGCAAGAGCTTTTCAACTGAGTGTTCTCTTGTCCTTTGGGTAGATATCCAGGAGTGGAATTGCTGGATTATATAGTAGTTCTATTTGAAGGTCTTTGAGAAATCTCCATATCATTCTCCAAAGTGGCTGGACCAATTTACATTCCCACCAACAGTGTAGGAGTGTTCCCCTTTCACCACATCCCTGCCAGCATTTATCATCATTTGTTTTTTTAATCTTTGCCATTTGACTAGGGTTAGGTGGTATCTCATTGTGGTTTTGATCTGCATCTCCCTTACAATGAGGGATGTTGAGCATTTTTTCATATGCTTTTTGGTATTCTTATGTCTTCCTTAAAAAGTTGTTTATTCAGCTCATTTTTCCATCTTTTAATTGGATTAATCATTTCCTTTCGGTAAGCTGCTTGAGTTCCCTGTGTATTCTGGTTATATACATTACAGGCTTATTCATAATTGCTAAGACATGGAACCAATCCAAATGTCCACAAACAGATGAATAGATTGAAAAAATGTGGCACATATAGTCCATGGACTACTATTCAGCCATTAAAAAAAAAAAAAAAAAACAAAAAAAAACAAGGCCCTGGAATTTGATAGAAAGTGGACGAATATGGAAGATTTATTGCTGAGTGAAGCAAGTCAGGCTATGAAAGAGAGACATTGCATGTCTCCACTTAACATATAGCAACTGTCTGCACTCTATGGTAGAGACTGAAAGACTGGAGAACATAAAACTATTAAAAATTGTAATGGACACTAGAGACAAAGTGAAAAGAGAATGTGAGAGAGGAAGAGTCTAAGAAATTTGGGGGGTAAATGGAGAGATAAGACACTTGTGGGAAACAAATAAGGTTTATTATCTGTTGACGAGGATGTGTATGGTGGTCTCAACTGATCTGGACTGAGATGTATATCATGCTGGGTAAAGTCTCTTCACGATCTAAATGATATAAGGCAATTTAATGTATAAATAGTAATAAAAATATAAAAATTTAAAAATGACTACCACAATGTATTATTTATAACTTATAATTTAACAATTAAATCATATCACACACGTTAGTTTTCCTGATGTATTTTCATGTTTAAACTACTTCCAACATATGATTTAATCTCTGTACTGGAACCATAGCCATAAATTGTCTTTTTATTTAACTTTTTATAAAAATTGACTTCCTGTATCAGACAAAATATTTAATCATCATCAGCAGCATCATCCTTATCATTATTACTATCCCACTTTTCAAATCCAAGGAGCCAGAGTCTATTTAAGACCTGTTTCATTTAGATGGTTAAATATGATGTTTATTCCTTTTTTTTTCAGTCAGTGAGGATGCTGTAACTACAATGCATAAAAGGGTTTATATAACTACATAATTGCAGTCATCTACAAAATCTGACAATCCATAAATTTGCAACATTTGTATTAGTTCAGTTAATAAGCACATCATTGTATCCCCAATATTTTGATTAATAAAAAACTACCTGGTATTCTCAATATTTTTTAAAATATGTTTTGCATTTTAAATATTTTACTGTTATGTTTAGTTAGCTGTGTCCTTATCTCCCATTGCTGGTCAAGATGCATTCATATTTAAAAGTGTCAGTTCAAAATATTGTGTAAGCTATCTTGTTATCACAGAGGAATTTAGGTTCTTACATGTATTCTTTTCGATTTACCTTTTCGTCAGTACCTACAAAGAAACTAAGAGATGACCTTGTAATCTAGTCAACTAGATAGGAAATATGAAAAGAGTATCAGTTTGAAATTGCCACAGCAAGGTTGTGTGCACTTAGCAATATTCTGAAACAGGAAAATGTAAGACAGTGGTGATAAGCAATGAGGCAGATAGAGAAAGGTTTCTGCTTTTATGTATCCGGGAATGGTAACAGTTTATTGATTCCCATATGGGCCTTTAAATGAATAAAGAGTGCTTTGAAACAACATATATTTTTTTCCTTGCCAAGAAAATCACTGCTTAGAATAAAAATAAATTTTTAAATAAACAAAGAAAAGTTTCTTTTAAGTATTATGTACAGAGGGCAGATTAATTTACTTTCTACTATATTTTATTTTATTATTTTATTTTTTTGGAGAGGTTTTTGCTATAGGGTGCGTGCACTTGCCAGAAACACAGCTAGAGACAGACAGAAAGAAAGAAAGAAAGAAAGAAAGAAAGAAAGAAAGAAAGAAAGAAAGAAATCACCCCCCAAGGGGGATGGCCACACCACAATTCCTTCTCCTTTATTCTCCTCTTGGGATCTTGGGCGTGCACGCACACGCGCCTGACATCAGTTTAAGCCACTGGGTCTGGGACTTGAACCGCAGTTGACTACATAGGAGTTAAGCCACATAGCCATTACTCTAACTGCTGGTCCCATCTACTATATTTTAAACACAACATAAAGAATTAAACAATAGCTGATTATTTTAGCTCCCGATGATTTTTAGATAAGTCTGTTTTCTTGTTCTTAACAACTAAAGTAGCAACATTAATACAAAATTGAAATACCCTTTAATTATTTCTCCTTGATGTTTGGCCCCCTTCTAATTAGCCATTATATTTAGGACAGAGTCTGATTATATCATAATCCTTTTGTCTCAGCTTCTTGAGTAGCTAAAACTACAGATGCACTCTATCTTTTCTAGAGTAAGCTGGAACTCAAACCTCAGCCTCTGATGTGGCCTCAGCCTGCAGAGTTACAGAGTCAAACAGTATCTGCAACCATGGGTCATTTGCCAATTTATCGATTTTATGTTGTAAATTAATCCTCTAGTATGCAATATACATTGATGCTATCATAATCTACCATCAATATATATTGAATTTCTACCAATACACTCAGTTAAAATTTACATGAGAAAGCTTTCATAATTTCAAAAGTAAGACTTATCCCCCATTACGTAGACAACAAATATCTAGGCCCACCTAAACAATATGTAGTAAGTGACAAGGCCGTTCTCAAGAAATAAGAACAACAGTATTAGTAATTACTTGTATCTTCTGTTTTCATAATATTACCCCAAATGGATTTGAGCAGCTGCAAGTCAATATGCCCATGTACATAAGAGGATAGGTTCATAATCATATCATAGCTGGAATCAAGCTCCATTGTGTAGCTTCCCTGTAGGTTTGGCTTTTTATTACTTCTAAAATCCCCAGCTGGAAAGTTGGTAACAATAGTTTCACAGAAGTCAGGTCAATTGAGCTGCTTCACTGTTAATAGAGTAGATTTTGGTATGAGTTTGTCTGACAGAGAAATCTTTCTATTAAGATCTGACTCTACTTCTTAGGATTTCTTTCTTTCTTTTTTTTTTTTTTTTTTCTTTTTTAAGAGGTTTTTGCCTTAGGGCATGTATACTAACTGGGGAGAAAGAAAGAGAGAAAGGCACAATGTCAGGGAATGATGATAAGTTACCTCTGGGCGGACGGCCACACTGTAATCCCTTCTCTTACAGTCTCCTCCCGGAATCTTGGGCACACACGCAACATGCCCCGCATGATTTAATACCCACTGGGTCTGGGACTCAAACCATGGTTGTTGGCCATGTGGGAGTCCAGCCATGTTACCACTATGCCATCTGCTGGTTCTAGGTTTTCTATCTAAGACAGTTTCAAAGGGTTAACAAAACAAATTGGTTACTAGACAGTGTTGCTTCACTAGTTTCGGCTATGTAGCTCTGAATTTTGTATTTGTCCTTATTAAACACCTGGAAAGATACTGAAATACATGCATAGTTTGAGTAAAAGCTATTTAGTAACATATGATTGTGAATGTTTTCTTTCACTTATATTGACAATATTAGAATTGATACATCATCTTCCTAATGTCCTTAAGCATGTTTCAAAATTTTAACCATTTAGCTATTATTCTCCAGGTGAAAACAATGCTCTGATAAGGATTTCATTTTTATGTGTTTATTTTTTTAATTTTGGCAGAGGGTGTGTGCAGCTACAGAGAGAAACAAAGAGGAGGGAAAGTGAGAAAGCACCCTTCATGGGGGATAGTCATGCTGCAATCCCTTCTTCTCCATTTCTCCCTCTTCTGAGAATTTGGGGCACATGCACATGCACACGGAGTGTTTTTCAAGCAACAGCCAAGTCCAGAACCAAACCATGTAGTTGGGTATGTGGGATCCAGCCATGTTAGCTACCATACCACCAGCTGGCCCCTGATAGAGATTTACATACTTCTGTATTAGTTTTCTGTTTCTGCTGTAGTAAATCACTATAATGCTTTGGTCTAAAACAACACACACTTATTTTCTAAATTCTGTAGATCAGAAATAGAGATGAGCCCCTACTAGTTTTCTGCCTCCGGTATCAGAAAACAAGAATCAATGAAAGAGAAGATTTGAACCTTTCAGGAGGTTTTGGGAAATGAATCAGTTTCCAAATTCATTCTGATAATTTGGAGGAATACAGTTTCTCTGACTGAGGTTCTAGTTTTCTTGATGGCTCATAACTGGGGGTGGCAACCTTTGCTCCTAGAGGTTGTCTGTACCTCGTCATGCTCCAGGTAGCATTACCATTGTCTCCCCCCCTTCGCCTCCACCCTCATGTCTCTGGAAACTCCAAGTAGATTCCCTGTCAAGTAGAATTCCTTTCACACTGAATTTCTTCATTTTCCTTCCTGCTAGATCTCTCTGCTACAGATATTTCTCTGTTTTTAAGGATGCATGTGATTTGACTGACCACGTTTGGATAACCCGTATTACTCTGCCTATTTAAGGTCCATGCCCTTAATTATATCACTGAAATTCTTGTTATGGGAGGTATTGATGTTTCGAGGATGGGGGCATTGCATATTTTTAGGGAACATTATTTTACTACCGCTAATCCACAAGAACTAATTTACTTTCTCTTTTACCATAGCATTCATCTTGTTCTCTTTTTGTTTCTATTTCTGTTTTTTAATTGCCAGAGGGTGCGTTTACTTGCCAAAGACACAGAGAGGGAATGAGAGAAAGCACCCCTCAATGGGGAGCAATCACAAGACAATCCCTTCTGCTCCATTTTGCAATACTTCTGGGATTTGGAGCACACACACACACACACACCCCATGTTTTTCAAAATGCCAGGGCAGGAACCAGCAGATAGTGTAATGATTACATCGTTGGACTCCCATGTAATTGACCACAGTTCAAGTCTCAGACCCAGAGGCCTAAAACTCACAGTGGGCACGTTTGTGTACATTCCCAAAATCGCGACAAGAGAGTAGAGGAGAAGGGATTGCAGAGGGGCCATCTGCCTGGTGCAGGAAGGGGGGGGACAGATTTCTTGTTTTCTGTTTCTCTGTCTCTTTCTGTCTCTCCAGGAGTGAATGTGCCCAATAGCAAAACAAAACAAACAAACAAAAAAGAAGGTAAAAAGGAACAAAATATCAGGGCAAGATTTGAACCATGGTTGGCCATGTAGGATACAGCTCTCTTGACTGTTAGGCTATAGGGCCATTCTAATATTTGTTTTCTATTTCTCATTTATTTTGAAATATAATTTAATTGCTTGTCATTATTTAATATAGCTGGCATCAATTGAAAAAAATATTTTCATGCTGTTTCTATCCTAACTGTAGGCTAACCAGCATCATCAACGTTTTAATTGTAAAAAGACATGAACTAAAGATTGTAAAATGACTTTTAAAAAGTACTTGATAGCTACTCAAACAATAAAGATTTTATGAAAATAAAACAGAATATTAGAAAATAAGACATATTTGACTTATCTCCTAGTCCATGTTTCTGTTTTATAAGAAAAAAAAATGTAGAGATTCTGAAATTCCATGATGTCTTCTTGTCCACCTTAAGCCCTCAACAATCAGACTTTGCACGGATGCTGACATCAGTGAGTATATAACAGAATATTGTCTCCACATTTAATTAATATTCTGAATGGGCATTGCATTTAAACAGTTGGTTCCTATTTCCCATTTTTTCCCTCAGAGGACTTAACATTCTTAGGCCAAAAAAAGACATTGTAATTTGTACCTTTCAACATGTTCTTTCCCCTCTGTGACTTGAACATTCTCCGTCTTTCTCTGTTATACAGTGTAAGCATTGCAATGAAAAAATATCTTGACTGTTCATCACTGCAAGTGTATTTTTAAAAATAATGTATTTTCAGGTGTTGCATACTTGCTTATAAACAACTCTTCAAGTTAGTTTTTTTATCTTTATTATTTCCTTAAAGGAGTGAAACAAAAATATAATTTACATGATACAACAGTAATTTCACTCCACTCTCATCACTTTTCTGATTTCCTTAAACTAAATAAACATATGTAAACACCCCATAGCTTTTCATTCTTGGAAGACACGTGCACATGCACCCCCGTGGAGCATAGTCACACTGCAATCCCTGTTTTTCTTTTCTACACCCTGTCAGGATTTGAAGCACACATGTATACACACCCAGATTGTTTTTCAAGCCAGCCAGTAGGATTTGAACTTCTTTGTGTTGGCCATGTGGGATCTGGCTACCATATTCTGGGTCTGCATTCCCCTTAGTTTTTACAATGTGAAACACTTTTTGACACAAGCTGATGATTACTAGGTCCACTGATGAGGTAGAAATTCAACTGATTTCAGTGGTACCATGTATCTGATATTAGAGGTAAAAAACTCTTTGCTTCTATTTTGGGAATGTAATTTCTTTGCAGTCTGTGTCTTCAGCACCCAGGACATTTCCAGAATGATGGATAGTCTATGAGAAAGGCAATGTCAAGCCTGCAGACATGCCTGAACACACTGTGGTAATTTATGGCCTGCTTTCTTGGTGTTAATGTAACGAGCTACATCATAGTTGGGTTCAAGAAGATAAAGAAGCTGTCACTACCCCATCTTGACATATATCATGCTTAGAAAATTAAACCATCTTCATATGGATAAAAGCCATACACAATTTTTTTATGTTAATATGTACAAATATAAGCAGCACAAGACTAATCAGGCAATGAAGTAGTTTCTAGCATATTCTTATTTAGATTGATAATAAAATATTTGGAAAAATCAAGGTCTAATTGATATTGATATTATATTTTCTTTTCATAACAACTGTATATAGAATTTTAATGTCTATGTTTAAAAATCTAATATACAATAAAGTGTCAATACCATACAGATGTTCCACAGACATGTACAGATTCACAGACAGAATAAGAAGATTCTATTTGTTATTTATTTATTTATTTTTTTAGAGAGAGAAATTTTTGCTATTGGGTGTGTTCACTCGCTAAAGAGACATAGAGAGACAGAGAACTAGAAAGCAAGAAATCACCTCCAAGGGAGGAATGGCCATGACCCAACCTCTTCTCCATCCTCCTTTCAGGATTTTGGGCACACAAACACACACACACACACATGCACATAGCATAAGGATTTTTTTTTTATTTTTATTTACATTTAGTTACATATATCTTTACAGTGTACAACATTGCTTTTTTCAGCATTAATACCATGCATATCTGTCAAGATAGAGACATTACTATATAAATTATCATTGGCAAATAGCTTTTTATTTTTTTATCATTTAAACGTACTTTATTTTAAGCCACCAGTCCAGAACTCGAACTGTGGTCAACTACGTGGGAGTCCAGCAACATAACCGTTACGCTATCTGCTGGTCCCTGTTTGTTATTTTTCTAGAAACAACAGAAATTTAATCCAGGAAGATATATTAACAAGTTAGCTATGAAACTATATTTTCAGAAGAAAACATATTTTTTCAAAGGAAATTCTCTTTTTAAAGTTTGTTAAATATTATAATATCCTTTGTGTGGGGACACGTTTAAGAGAGAGAGTCTGAGGTGTGGGGACATGCTCTGAGCAAACACCACATGCTCTTTTGGGGTTTGGCAGAACCTTGTAACTTGTCTTTCCTTGACCTTGGCTGCAGACAGAGCAAGGGTGGAAATTGCTAGGGACGTTCCAACAGACACATCTGATGGACTTCAAGAAACATCTTGGCAAAATCCAATCCCTGCTCTGCATCTGAAAGGTTCCTTAGCCTACTCTGGGTGTGGTGGTGCAAGAAGATCTTTAGCTCCTTCCCCACACCTAACAGCTAGTTCTTTGCATTAGAAAGGAAGATGAGGTTTTCTCTTGATGGGATTATCACCAAGAGATACACCTGGCCTGGTGTGACTAATCCCTTATAGATTTGTTAACTGTTTCTTATTGTCTGTAACCTGGCAACCAATGTATGAAGTGTCGTAAAACATACATGTGTAATGTCTCCTTGTTCTATAAATAAAGATGTCCAGTTCATCTGGGCGGCACAAGTTGCTTGGGCTACCTAGGCTCAGGCTGCCTGTGTCCGTTTCTACTCTACCTTTTGTCTCATTTTTTATGCTTCTTCCATAGTAGTGCCGAGCCCGGGGCGGACGCCGACACCTTTGAAATGCTTCCCAAATATAAACATAAACATTACTATTTTTCTAGCCTTCAGTTAAAACTTTAAAAAACATGGATGCACAGAATTCGATTGGATGACACAGAATTTTATCCAATTGACTTGCTTAACTATTTAAACAACTCTCATTCTTTTCACTTCAGGTAATAATCTCAGTTGATACATCAGTCTTAAGCTTGTAGTACAATTTTAGTTTCTCATAACTCTAGTTATTAAACATCAAAAAAGTGTGAGATAAATAGAAATTTTAGTTCATTTTTAAAGGAAGCACATTCATAATTCAAATATAACTGCTGTCTTCAAGTCTGTTTATGTCAGAGCCCAAACAACAAGTACAGAATATAGCAGGTATTTGTGGAGTTTATAGATGAGACTTTGATACACAGCATACATTTTGTACAGTGGATCACACAAAGAGCTTCACATTAACATGCTTTTGACTTTGTTTATAGAAGCATATTTTCTCCTAGTTTTGGATAGCTAAAGGAATCCTGTGGCTTTCCAACCTTCCTGGAACTTCTCCATGAGACAATTGTGACTCATTCTTTTAAAGTTTATTTTATTTATTAATCATTTAAATTGCACTAGGGAACCTGTGCTCACCAGAGAGGAACAGCAAGAAAGAGAGGGAAAAAAAGTAAGAAATCAAGCCACCAGGTCTGGGACTCAAACCATGGTTGGCCATGTGGCCAGCACTTTAACCACCGTGCCACTTGCTGGCCCTCAATTATGAATCATTTTTTGTAAAATCTAATTTAGTTACTTTTTCCTTTTAAAAGCCACCAAAACCTGTAAGTACTACAATTTCCTATGTTCCTAAGGATAAATATGATTATAGTGGCCTAACATTGCAAATGTGCAATACATCTGATCTCAGCTCCTCAGAGCTGAGATGTACTCAAAATTTTGAGTACATCTATGGTATTACAGAAATAACAATATAGGAATTATAACTCCCCCAACGAGCTTAGAATTTATGTAGCTTGCTAAAGTCTTTAAATATGCACATGCATATGTGTGTGCCTATGTGTAGTTCTCAATGAACAATTCATTCTGCAGGTCAAAATTTGATTAATCTTATTGGCTACAAGGCCTTCCTGTTGTTCACTGTTACCATTCTGCCTATTTATCCCTATTCCTATTCTTCACTGATCTCTACGTCAAACAGAATCGTAAAGAAAGATTACATCACTTAGTTAACTGTCCCCTGGCAACAAAATATACAATATCTGAAGGGAGGAAGGGAAGGAAAATATTACGAAGATGTTGGCTGTTTATCACTTTAATTGAAAATGCCCCTTTCCAATAAGGAATAGGAAACTTAGTCTATCAACAAATTATTTCCAAAATGAAACTAATGTCCAGGCAAATTAATTTTTCCAGTGCTTTTATGCAATATTGTGCAGTGAATCTTTCAATACTGATCCTATATCCATGTTATCTGTTCTAGACAAATTTATGAAACAGATGAAATGATTTACCAAGTAGTTTCTTTCTTTCTTTCTTTCTTTCTTTTTTTTTTTTTTTTTTGAGAGGTTTTTGCTATAGGGCTCATGCGCTCGCCAGACAGAGAGAGAGAGACAGAGACACAGAAAGCGAGAAATCGCCCCCCAGGGGGGATGACCACGCCGCAATCCCTTCTTCTCCTTTCTCCTCTCAGGATTGTGGGTACACACGCACATGTGCCCAGCGTGAGTTTAAGCCACCAGGTCTGGGACTCGAACCACAGTTGACTACATGGGAGTCCAGCGACATAGCCATTATGCCAACTGCTGGTCCCTAGATTTACCAAGTAGTTTCTGAACTCCAGTTCTGGTGCTTCAGGTGCAGCACAACTGCAAGATTGGGACCCATGGGAGGTCCAGGTTCAGATCCTGGACCGACCTGAAGAGGCAGAATTACATCTCTGAGTGGCTGTAATCCTGGCTCACCAGAAGATTGGGACAGAAGATCAGGACATGGCATGACTCTGTCACAAATACCTGTCTCTCCTTTTCTCCCTCCCTCACATCCTCTTCTCTTATTTAAAAATTAAAAAAAAAAAAAAAACTCACTTATAAAATTAAAGTAAAAAACTTAGTAGCATGTGGCACAATATGCTTTTTTTTTTTTTTTTTTGGAGAGGTTTTTTTGCTATAGGGTGTGTGCACTCTCCAGACAGGTCCGGGACGTGAACCACGGTTGACTACGTGGGAGTCCAGCGACATAGCCATTACGCTACCTGCTGGTTCCCACAATATGCTTTGATACACTCACCTTCTGAAATGGAAATACAAAATTCCATGCATACCAAAAAAAAAAATGCAGAGGACCTAAGACACCTCTGTGTTGACTTGATTCATTACATTTTAGTTAAATAGTCTTGAGTTTGTTTCAATATTTTCTAATTTATTTTATACATTTTTCATGTTTATAAATATGTTTAAAGTAAATAAGGAGATGCACTTTTCTTTGGGACTTCTTTAAGTTTAGAAATAGTTTTAAAGTGGGACCAGCAGACTGTGTAATAGTTACGTGTAGTTGACCGCAGTTTGAGCCCCAGACCCGACAGCTAAAGACTCACACTGGGTGCACGCGCATGTGTGCCCAAAGTCTTGAGGGAAGAATGGATTAGAGGAAATTGCAGCATGGCCATCCCCCCTGGGGGTTGATTCTCACATTCTGTCTCTGTCTCACCAGTGAGCATATGTGCCCTATAGCAAAAATCTCTCTTAAAAAATGTTTAAAGTAAATAGATAGGTGTACTTTTCCTTGGAACTTGTTCAATTAATAGGTGTTTAAAAAAGTTTCTGAATTAAACATTCACCATACAGTAAAAACTCATTTGCTGCATTATCTTTTACCTAATTAGGTTTTCTCAAGTAGCTTCAAAATGATATAAATATATATTTTAACATATGTACATATATTTTATATGGTATTTCAGTTATATTTAATTTATATAATTCAAACCTATTTCCTGATGAATTATCATAGATTATGCAGAAGCCTATAGATAATGTTCCCAAATATCATTTAAAATGAAATACAATGGACATTTAATCATCTGTATACTTTCAATATATGTTAGAATACTGTATTACTAATAGATTATCTTATTTAAGTGTAACTTAATATTAAAAAAAGATATCACAAATCACAATGCTTATCAAGACATTAGCCTTCCAATGAATAATGAGAACTATTATCAAAATAATTTAGGTCATAAATTTCACTTTATCTAAATTACAGATAGCAGAGAATTACAAGAAATGTATTTACTTAAACTAACTTGATCTTTCTTGTTTCCTTTTGTTCAAGGAAAATGGTTGTATTTTGGTGTAAAACCTCTGGGTTAACTCTGTTACTTTTTTAAATTGAGCAATGTTCAACAGTCATTAAAATCAAGGAGGTATTTTGGTATGCCCCTAAAATCAGATATAATTATGGTAAAATACCATGCTTCCACATGTAATTTCTCTGCTTGTTTGACAAGAAGTCTAAAACCAAAATGAGCAGAAGAGATTTTCATCAGGAAAGTGCTCCAGGTTTCCCAGCAATAAAAGATATTTCAGAAAGCGAGTCCGCAACACGTTGGCATGACGTTCTGACTTTACAAGTTAACGTGCTGAAATTCTACTTGGGTTCAAGTCCCAGCTTTCTCACAGCCTTACGTGAAAACTCTGGGAAACTGCTTAATATTTCTGGATTTGAATTTTTTCATCAGTGAAATACTGATGATAATGGAAATTACTACCCCATAAACTCTTTGGGATTAAATAATTCGGTAAACAGTGGTTAGAACAGTGTTTGGCAGATAGAAAAGGTTCTTTCAAGTGCTTCTTTTCTATCATTTCCTGGATATGGATAAAAACACTGTTAAATTGATCTCTTTTACTTTCAGCAAACAAGACTGAAAATACCCACTCATTTATCTGCACTAAAATGTCACAACAGCTTTCACCATTGTTTCCAAAGAGTCCTGCTAATAACGATGAGACTCTTACTCAACTGAGAAACTAGGAGAACATAGGAAGAGGAATGTGTTTTTAGATGTACCTAGAATTCTTTAAATAACCAATAGTAAATGATAATGTTATAAAAACAAAATTAAATTTTCAACTTTATGCAGTATGTAATATTACTCTAACTAATGATAAACCCAATTAACCCACTGAGGAAGGTTCTAGATTTGTGTCCTGGAGTCCCCCTTGAATAAAGCCGGCACAAGCACACCCATAACCCTGGACTGACTGAAGCTGTGGTAGAGCATGGCATCAGTACTCTGTTGAAAGGGCTGTCTCTGTCTGATACTCATAAAATAAATAAGTAAATCAATTTTTTTTTTAAGTATTAAATGGGGGCCAGCAGGTGATGTGGTAGTTGAGGTGCTCAGTTCCCACATGGTTGACCTGGTTCAAGTCCCTGACTCAGTGGCTTAAAACTCACACCAGACGCATGTGTGTAAGTGCCCAAAATACCAAGAATGGAGGAGAAAGACTATCACCATGACCATCCACTCTTGGGGGGTTATTTTTACTTTCTCTCTCCCAGTTTCTGTCTCTCTCGTGAGCACATGTGTCCTATGGCAAAAACCTTTATAAATAAATAAATAAATAAGTTAAATGTTAAGTGTGCTATACTGCAACATATAGTCTTAAAGGGGATCATATCCACATGTATACATAGTTAACTTCATTGTGTATTTATTTTGTAGTTTTATTCTGTTAGTTTAGAAGCCTAAATTAAAAGACTTTATAATACCAAAGAAAACGAAACCAATAAAAATGTAAAAATGTTAATGTTCTATCAAAATGGATATTACCAATACAATTGCAAAATTGAAATTCCAGTGTAATAATACTATTTTGTGATTATAGTGTCTTTGCATTGTCTCAAGTGTTTTACAAATGACTCATGTCTACATGGGGGTCACGCTATCTTTCACTGTAGTAAATTTTTCCTTTGGTAAAACAGCAGTTCTGTGGGACCAGCACTTAGCGTAATGGCTATGTCACTGGACTCCCACGTAGTCGACCATAGTTCGTGTCCTGAACCAGGTGGCTTAAAACTCATGCCGGGCGCGTGTGCGTGCGTGCCCAAGATCCTGAGAGGAGAATGGAGGAGAAGGGATTCCGGCGTGGCCATCTCCCTGGGGGGTGATTTCTCGCTTTCTGTCACTCTCTCTCTCTCTCTGTCTGGTGAACGCACGCGCCCTGTGGCAAAAACCTCTCAAAAAAAATAAATAAAACAGTTCTGTAACAGAATAGGAACCTCATGAACAGTTAAATTTAGCTAATGATATACCCCCCTTCATTATATAAATGCCTGAGGAACTTTCATCCATAGGATACAGTAATATTAGACCATGAAACCAGGGCTAATAGTCTTTGAAATCCAATCAGAGAAAAAGTGAAGCAGATAAAAAAAGTAATCATAGGTTGCCTGGTTTAAAGAATTGATAAGTAACGAGTTGTCTTTCTCAAAATCTGTTAAGTGGGACCATTGACCATAAATATATTGTTGTTCCTGGTTACATCCGTTCAATCAATTTAGTTCAGAGGAGACTATGCTAATCATTCTTCATGACCTGCTCTGACAATTTCTGTGCATTTCTCAGGGAACACAGGGATTTGAAATCACCAGCAATTCTCTTATTTCCTTAATGTGTGCTGTCAAGAGTTGCTGCCAGATGATATTGGTGACTGTAATTAAGTTGTCAATATATATCTATTACTCTGGCATTTTCCTAACCTTTCAACATATATGTGCTACTATAATAAGGTTTAAAAGTCATTGCTTTTATATCTAATTAGTAGTGTACTGCTATGTATCCTAATATTTAATCATACTTTTTAGTTTTTGTTGTTGCTTTTTTATTTTATTTAATTTTTTAGCTTTTGCTATAGGGCATGTGTGCTCGCTGAAAAGTGAGACAAAGAGAGAGAAATCACCCCACAGGGGTGGGAGTGGTCACAAAACAATTCTTTTTCCTTCACTGTCCTCTTGGGATTTTGAGCACGTACACGTGCTTGGCATGTCTTTCAAGCCACTGGGTCTGTAACTCAAACTCTGCAGTTGGCCACGTTGGATCCAGCTGCCTTAGCCTCCACACTGCCTGCTAGCCCATATTCATTAGTTCTATATTTACTTCAGCAAATAATAACAATCACTGAGCATCTATTCCATTTTTGCATTATACTAGTGCCAACAATTATCAGAGATATGGTCTATTTTCAATCAGTTTACCATCTTTCAGGGCGAGGGGGAAGAACACTTTCCCCTTCACTACTCTTTATATTATCTCTTTTCTGACAAATCTACATAAACGAACAAATTTATTTTATTTACTTATTTTTTTAAGAGATATATTTTATATAGGGCACATGAATCAGCTGGAGAGACAGAGAGAGACAGAAAGTGAGAAATCACCCCCCAGGGGGATGGCCACACCATAATCCCTTCTCCTCCTTTCTCCTCTTGGATCGTGGGCATGCACACCCACTCACCTCATGTGAATTTGAAGTCACTGGGTCTGGGACTCAAACCATGGCCGACTACATGGGAATCCAGTGACATAACCGTTACATCATCTGCTGGTCCCTGAACAAATTTATTTATTATTTATTTATTTAATAATTATTTATTTTTTAATTCCATTTGTTATTAGTATTTTTTAATTTGACCAGAGACAGAGAGAGACAGGAAGAGGAAACAAGAAAGCTAGCCACCGGGTCCAGAACATTGGAATCCAGCACCTTTAACCACAGTGCCACCTGCCATCCCACAAATTTATTTTAATGTACTCAGTTTCACTAATATTAAAGACCCCCAAACAAAGGTATAGATAAACTGACACCTCAGATGTACTGTTTATACAATATAATAAGTATCTTATGGATAGTTTGGAGAAATTTTTATTAATGTTATAAAATTATAAATGACATTCTCTTGAGCTTGGTAATTGTCATTCTAGAATTATATATATATATATATATACATATATATATATATATACACATATATATATACACACACATATGTGTGTGTATATATATATATATATATATATATACACACACACACACACACATACACACACATTGTATTTGTAAAATACATATTTATATATAACTTACATATAATTATATTATGGTAATTTGTATATTTTGTTTCTCTATATAGTGTATAATTTTATGTTACTATACATACTATATAATATAGTATATAATTACATATACTAAAATTATAATATATATGAATATTATATTATTATAATAATTTCATATACAGTAGGAAAATATATAATTCCTCTTGAAAAATAAATAAGATTATACATAGCATTCAATATACACTAAATATATATATATATATATCCTAATTTGATAAATATGATTGTTCATTGTATTAATTTTTTATAGTAGAAAATATTGAAAGCATTATGAATTTCCTTAAATGTTTCAAAAAATAATTTACATTATACACACACACATATACACAGAAGCACTTTTCATTGTGTCAATGCAAAGTATGCTATAATCACACTAAGAACCAGTGGATCATTTTTACACATCATTGGTACAGTCTCCACAATATATTGCCGAGTGAATAAAGCGAAATATAGATCAATATATGTAGTGTGTTGCCATCTGTGCTTAAAAAGAGGTGAGGTAGAAGACTACAAAGATGATAAATAGATGATAGAAAGATAGCTTAAATATCTGTACTAACACATGGGATACACAAGAACCTAATACATTATTTACCTCCTGGGAGGTGAATTGGATGTCTAACAGATGGTATTGAAAGAATTCTTTTTATTTTCTAAACATTTTGAAATTTGAATTATAGGAATGCTTTACCTTAATAACAATCAGGGGAGAAATAACTTGAAAAATTATTTGGTTCGTTCTTTCTCTTGGCATTTCTATGGTCTCTTACTCAATTAGTACCTGTTTACCTCTCAAAAACTACAATGGCAAATGAAACACTAATTTATTTGCTTAAAGTATTGCACCACAACTCTAAATTTATACAGAGCACATCTTCGTTATTTAACATTAAGTATATTTAAACCTGAAGACCTTTATGATGCTTCAGTGTAGCTCCTCTTCGACTTTTATATTTTGATCACCATTTGAAAACTGAATAAAATCAAAATTTTCATAACTAAACAAAATGTAAATAACACCTGGTCATAAAAACATGAAAGAAAATTAAGACCAGTTTTAATTTCTTAGGACCACCAACAAGTACACTTGAAGAAATAGACTAGGCTTATTTGGAAAGTGGATAAAGCATTTTTAAAAATTAGTCATTTTCTCCAAAGATCTTTTTCAAGAAGTTTTTGAATACTCTTACTCTATGAACCAGGAAACAGGTCCTAGCAGAGTTTGGACTTCACAGCCTTTGGAACTATCAGGAATACAATTTTATTGTTTCTAAGCTATTTCATTTATTGCATTTTGTTATAGTAGGCCAAGAAGATTAAGACAGAAATTATCATCACTTGGTAGTAAAATAATTACTGAAAGGAACAGTGTTTCCTTCCATCCAACAGACATTAAAATACACTGACTTAAGACCTTCAAATATAAAGATACCCTCTGACAGGTAGATGAGTTTACTGGTCAAGATTGTTATCTTAATTTTTTACTTTTACAATGCACTTATTAGATAGATACAATAACCACTCCCCCCACATTGTGTTGATATGCTTTCATGATTTAGTGCTTGTATCTATCTCCTTTTTTCTGCCCAAGATCACTCACTACTTGAAATATGTGGCACAGTCTATTTGCAGTTATGAAAAATATGGCCTAAATTGTTGCACTGTTGGAAAAGTCATGACATATTTTACCTATGCAAAAATGCATTATGACTTTTCTGATAACCTAAGCTCTCCATTTAAGGTACAATCTGGAAAATAAACTTATCATAATTTCAAGTAATATAATCAATTGGCCAGTCAATTTAAATTAGGAATAGTCAATTATAAGTGACCATCTTCAGTAAGTGAGAGATCTGAGGCTGGTGGAAGGGGTAAAATGCAGGGTATCATCTGCATATGAGGCAGAGCAAAATTATAACTTACCATAAACTGTGTGTAATGTGCTATAATTTAACTACTAGTGGAAGCATAGCAATTCTTGAAAATTTTCTTCACTTTATAACTTTTCATGGCCTTATGTTAGAAAGAGGATAACACTAATGTGAACTGTACTCATGCTGGGAAAAACCATGCTGTACACTGTAAAGATGTGCAATGAAAAAAAAATATATCAGCACTCTGGCAGAAGGAGAAAGATCTGATGATATGATAGCGGAAAGGATAAATGTAGATACCAGAGGCTGTAAGGGAGGGGAGTGGGTGGTCGGGAGTGGGTGGTAGAGAGTGGGCGTGAGGGGCAAAGGGAAGAATCATTTAACACAAAAAAATGTAGAGTTCTCTGTTGAAAACTATATACATATATGTATATTGTATACATCATAATGGGAAGTTTATGTAAAATGTGGATTTAATTAATCTGAGAAAGAAAAATAAAAGACCAAAAAAAAAAAAAAAAGAAAGAAAAGAAAGAGGATAACACATGTAATAAGAGGAAGGTGATTATATTTGCTATATTTCTAATATAAATCAAGTGCCAGGTCCAAAACTCCTGCATTACCATATATATCCTATTACTTAATTTTAAGCATCAGAGCTTTCATTCACTTATTTGCTTGGCATTCATTCATTCACTCTTAAGTGTGAGTGGTGTAGAAATGAACTAAACGTATGAACAAAGATGTTCATGTCTCCACAAGGTTTATAACTTGGCAATTTAACAAATTTACGGTGTAAAATAATGGCACTAAATATCATCAATAAATTGAAGAATTATACATACAGTATTTAAAGATACATATGAAAAAAACAACAGGGTTAGGATATTGGGAAGGGCTAGCCTAGGTGTCAATTTTTAACAAAGTTGTCAGAGTTGACTCTCTGGAAGAAATACTGAAAACAGCAAAATAGAAAACCTTGCAGCTCTGTGGGGAAGAGTGCTTCGGGGGGAAGGGAAAGCAAGTTCTAGGTACTTGATGTGCAATGCAGTGACTATAGTTAATAGTAATCTACTGTATACTTGAAATGTGTTTAAAAAAAAAAGAAAAATCTATATCTCAAGTGTTCATACTCTCTCCCCTCCAGACACACACACACACACACACACGCACGCACGCACACACACACACTCAAAGGGTAATTGTGTTAAAAAAAAAAAAGGAGAAGAAGAAGAAGAAGATGAAGAAGAAGAAGAAGAGGAAGAAGAAGAAGAAGAAGAAGAAGAAGAAGAAGAGGAAAAAAAAGAAATAGAGAAAAAAGTCAGGAAAAAATTAAAAAGAACAAAGGGGCAAAAAGAAAATAAAGAAACAGTGAAGTGGAAATAAACCAACATGTAACAGTGTCTGTGAAGCCAATAGAAGAAAATCATTCAAGAAGGAAGAGTGATTAAGTACAAATGCTGGCAAAATAGTAAGACGCACACTGACAATGAACATAGGACCTCACGGGGTGAATGTCATTAATGACTTTGACAGAAGTGGTTTATTAATATAAAGTGAAAATAAAAATTTGATTGTGGGAGCTTTATGAGAGATGAAGATGGGCCAGATGCAAGGGGATGGGTAATGGAAAATTCTCCCAGAGCTTGCTCTGGCAATAGAGGAATGAACTGATACAGTAGCAGATAAGATAAATGAAGAGATGAGACGTTTTCCTAAAGAAGTAATTATAACATATGTGTGTGCTAAAGAATGATCTGGTAGACAGAGAATATAGAGATCAGTACTGCTGGAGATATGTAAGCTGTAGGTGATTGGAGCTAATGCTTTATCATGTGTATGCATGTTTGTGAGGAGTGGGGACCAGTCTTAGATATAAGAACAGAGTGTCTAAAACCACAGGAGAGAGAAGGAAAAGGCTATATTGTGAAAGATATTGATAGGCAGGTTCATATGGGGGATGCACTGGTAGTCTCAGCAAAATATGTAAGGTCATTAACTCAGACTAAGAATGGCAAAAGAGGAAATAAATCATGATGTGGAGCAATTATAGAATGTACAAAATAGAACAGTGAAACGTAATTGCTGGTCAGTTTTAAGAACAAAATGAGGCTCATTTATATGAACCGAAAGTAACACCTGCCAGCAGTCCTGTGATTTTTTTTTTCTTTCTTTTTCTCTGGCTACTGCCGGCAGGTGCAGCCTGGGTGGAAAATGAGATTTAGTCAAGGCATGGCTATGCTACACAAGCAAGAGAAGGGGAACCAAGGTTGTTAAAAAAAAAAACACAAGACAATTACAAACCTGATCTTGCAATTTAATCAGGAAAAGAAAGGAAAGGAGCATATCAATTTGGATGAGGACTCTAAAGCTGTTGTGGAATAAGAGAGGATTACTGTAGGTTGGGCCAAAGGGTTGTTGGAATACAGGGTACTTTAAAGAGTTCATGGAAAATGGAACTAAAATATTAATTTCTTTTGGTGCAAAAACATTAAAACATTTTGCAATTTATGCATAACTTCTTCATACTATATATTGTCCATGAATTTTTTTTGTAAATCTCATGTTTAAACATAACAAACTTCTGTCTTTCAAAATAGCAAAACCTGAGGAGAGACTAATTTGCTGACATGCAGATTGAATAACTACAATCAATCAATCAGTATTTGACTACTTAGTCAAATACTATCTTCAGTTTTCCATTCTTAATTCAGCAATTAATGATTAGTTTTTCCAAGAAGTGCTATATCTCTATCATGTCAGTATCTTGCTACTTCCTTAGATACTATCCAAATCTCACCTTTCTCTCTTCCTTGTCACTTATTGGTGAAACATACACAAATCATATTTTCATAAATGTAATTTCTTGCTCAAATCCATCATGATTATACAGGGTTTTCACCATCACAGGAAAGTCAGGGGTTCTGGCTCCTTGACCTCAGTTTTGTGCTTTCATTTCAAAAGTGGTATCCAAAGGACCATGTTAAAAGTTAAGAAACTTCTTTATTTTTCTAAGAGAATGTAAACATTAACCAACAATTTCTCCTATGTTTAGTGATAAAACTTGCTATTCACTTTTTTAAATTATTTATTTTAAATTTTACTTATTCATTTATTTATTTTAATTTGACCAGAGAGAGACAGAGAAAGAGAGATAGAGAGCAAGTGAGAAAGCAAGCCTCCAGGTCCAGCACTTGAACTGTGGTCAGCCATGTGGGAGTGTCCAGCACCTTAACCACCATGCCACCTGACATTCACTTACATAGTTCAGTTGAATATTCTCAAAAGATCATCATGTCATTTGCTGATTTGGCAACTGTAGTTCAGAAAGTTGCTTAAACAAATAAAAGGTTGATTCCAGAATTTAAAACTAAGCCTGGGAGTTGTTTCTACTCCAGTTTAGTGAAAATAAATAATAATGGTACTTGGGGCCAGGAGGTGGTGTAGCAGTTATGCTGATGGACTTCCACGTGGCCGACCGCAGTTCGAGTCCTAGACCCAGTGGCTTGAAATTCACACTGAGAGTTGTGCATGGATATAGCTGTCACTCAAATATGGATACAAAACAATATGGTCCCAAGATTCTGAGAGGAGAATGAAGGAGAGGGGATTGCAGTGTGGCCGTCTCCCCTAGGGAAGTAATTTCTCACTTTTCCTTCTCACTGTCTCTGTCTCTCTCTCTCTCTCTGGTGAGTGCATGCACCTTAAGGTGAAAACCTCTAAATAATAATAATGATAATAGTACTTTGTAATATTTTAGGATTTATTTTGCTAAAATCAAAAAATCCAGGTCAGCATGTGACCTAGTAGATAAGGTAGCTAGATCCCACATGGCTGACTATGCAGTTCAAGTCACACCTGGTGGCTTGAGAAATATGCCAGGCACACATGCATGCCTAAAATCCTGGAAGGAGGGAGAAATGGAGAGGAGAGGATTGCAGGGTGATTATGACCCATGGAAGATGCTTTCCTGCTTTCTCTCTGTTTCTCTCAAGTATATGGGCCCTCTGGTAAAATTAAAAAAAAAAAAAAAATCCAAAAACTTACCTACTTTCATTTGTGGCTTAAAATTGAAAGGGGAAAATTGTGAACCATTCTTACCTTTGTGAATTTAAGATATACTTTTCTTCAATTTTGAGAAGCATTGGATGTTTCCCTGACTTTCAAAATGAACCCAATGACCTGACAATGATTAATCTGAAGATTGGAAAATTCTCATTACCAGTCTGCTCACTCTGTCACCTAGATATTTCAGTAAGGTCTGAGGAAAAAGTAGGCCAGTTGTTCTTTTCTGTGTCTCCGCTTTTCTTCAGTTTTCTCCTATGTGTGTTTGCACGTGCATGGTCTCGAGTGTCTGTACTGACCCGATGGTGTGTGCTTGTCTCAGTGTTTGCAGCAGCAAACAATGGAACAGGACAATGTTTAAAAACTGCAGCCTGTGTGTACACCAAGCAGAATCGAAGCGGGATAGTAAATGGATTTGTGTCGTACCCATATTTGAGTGACAGCTTTGTCCATTTTTGTTCATAGGGTTAATGTTATTCTCTTCTCATGCCTACCAAATACTTTAGAGAAGCACAAGTCATTGTTTTTCTGAGAATAAAATGTAAGTTCAGACTAGCTCACTGGCAAAGCCTTTAGACACTGCAGAGGATGCCAGATCCCATGGAGCCGACCAGTATGTGAATCCAGGTCCTGCCGGGCTCACGCTGAGCTGGCACACGGGCCCAGGATCCTGACGCGATGGAGAATTGGAGGAAGGCGACTGCTGTATGACTGGGGCAATCTGAGGGTGCTTCTCTTTCTCTCTCTCTCATAGTGCAGATACTTTCTATCGTGAATATAAATAAACTTGAAAAATGTGGTCTAAAAACATTGTGAGCTAAATCATCAATTTAACATTGGTCAAGCATTATAGCAGGGAAAATGGCAGTTTTAAAACTTCAGAGATACAGGGTAATACAAAATAGATTAATATAATGTATTTGAATGGTTGCTTGTAACCTGAGAGGCAAATAGAACTAGGAATAAGATATCATAAAATTATTACCTGTATATAAATGCTTATATGTAAATAAAGATAAAAGTAAAGCCTTCGCTAGGACTAAGAATAATAGTTAGCTCTGAACAGAGACATACAAACAAAACAATCCTTTACACTAAGATAAAAAGAAAAGTTTATAGGTCAGCTGCAGTAGCAGCTGGTAGCAAAACATTCCACGCTACTAAGGCCACAGGGCAAGGTCCTAGGTTCACAGCTCAAGGTCTCCCTATATCTGTTAGGTGCATACACATGCTGTGATCCTGGCTGACTATGGCTGGGGCGTAAACAACAGTGAGAAGACCCTGTTGAGATGCCTTTCTAAATAAATAAATACAAAATTTAAAATAAATGAAAGTAAAAAGTGTATGATAGTATTATTTATGAAATCATATTATTGATAATATTAGCTCAAACTGTATGAAATGGTTAAATTCTTAGGTAGAATGTCAGATGCTGGCAACTGCATGCTGTGTAAACGTCTGCTAATAATAACAACTCATATTTACCTGGGACTCACAAATAGAATATTTCATGCCATCTTAACAGAACACTAAAATATAATCAAAACTTACTCATGATAATATTAAATTGATGCACAGAGATGTTAAGTTGCTCAAAGTTGAGGAGCTATTACACATCACATCCAAAATAGAGTTTTGCCAAACTAATTCACTTCCTAGTATAAACCACATAAAGTTGGTTTTGTGCCTGTGTGTAGTCCTGGTTCTGCCAGAAACTGTAAGAATTCCTTGCATTTTAGCATCTTTAGCTATAAAAATTAGAGATTGAATTACATAACCTGATTTGAAACTCAAAAAAAATTGATTCTATTTTTATACTTTTAATAAAAGTATCTCTTCGTCATCATTATTATTGCATTTACTCTGAAGCATGAATATAGTTCTTCACTCATTATCTCCCTAATTAGGAGACTGGGTCACTGAGATCTTAGCTAAATCTTTTTTTTTTTTTTTTTTTTTTTTCCTGTAGAGTACATGCTCTTATTGGAGAGAGACAGAGAGTGAACGTGAAAAAGTGAGAAGTGAGACATCACCTCCTAGGGGCAATGGCCACACTACAATTCTTTCTTCTCCATTCTTCTCTGGGATCTGGGGCAAGCATGCACACATGCCTGGTATGTTTTTCAAGCACTCAGATTCACAACTTAAACAGGACAGTCACTGTGTGTCATCTAGCTGCCTTAACCACCACATCACCTGGCTGGCCTGATCTTAGCTGCATCTTAATCTTCCATGCTGTTCAGTATAAAATTATTATTTTTTCTTTTTTTTTTGGAGAGGTTTTTGTTATAAGGCATGTGCGCTAGCCAGACAGACAGAGAAAGACAGAGAGACAGAAAGCGAGAAATCACCCCCCAGGGGGGGATGGCCACGCTACAATCCCTTCTCCTCCATTCTCCTCTCCGGATCTAGGCACGCACGCACACGCGCCACCAGGTCCTGGACTCGAACTGCCGTTGACTACGTGGGAGTCCAGCAACATAGCCATTATGCTAACTGATGGTCGCTAGTATAAAATTATTTTAACAAAGATATGTTTATGATGAAAAGTAAGGGGCTACCCACAAGCAAACTGTTGTCTCTACTGAGTGGTCTTGCTTAATAACATAGGACAGTGGCCTTCACACATATTTTGGTAGTAAAGGCTTTAGTTTTCAAACTGAAATATCATGCATAATCTAATATAAACTGAACTTCTGTTAAAATGTACTCTTGTTGGGGTAGCTGACTATAAATGGAGCGATCAATCTTGCTTAAACCGATATAAATGTCCCTGAAATCCTGAGGCTCCTGAAATCCAGTTTGAAACCGTCTATTCTTACAACCTTCTATTGTTTTGCGTGTATAAGAACACCAACTAAGTCTTCCATTGTATTTCCTTTCAATTTCAGGATTCAACATTAGGTTACCTGCGTAACAGTAAATGAATGTCATTTCCAAACTGGCTCTGTGTTTCTTTATCTATAAACAATGGGTTAAAAACACACAAACTGCTTCCACATAAATATTCTAAAGTGCTATAAATTGAGTATAATTAAGCAAACATCAACCTTTAGTGCATAAGACAGTTATTGAATGTATTTGCTTTTCTCAAAATACGTCACAAAAATCTAAGATGAAATATCTGCTGATCTCACTGACATTATATACATAGACATGAAAGAGTTTGAAATTCCTATACGGTGCTTACTGTCCCACATATGGCAGGCCCTTCTCACAGTGAACGCTGACAGCAGAATGGAAACATAAGGAAGACATGTCGCACTTACTATCCATTATTGCAGCAATACCCCGAGGGAAGCAAAAAAAGTTCAGCACTGAATATAAAAAGGAATGTTTTTACAAGGCACAAAATGTTTTTCATATTCTCAAAGAATGCCGAGATTCAAGGTTAATTATGTTTTCAATAAACTGTTGTATTTTGTTAGGAAACGTTCCTCCTTACTCTGCAAGTGTTTTTCCTAGCATCTTCCAACATGTTGGATCATGTAAGTCATTCTAACTCTTCTGTATCATCTAAAGAACCAATTCAGAAATAAAATTAAATTATAAAAAAGGAACTACCAAAAGAATCATTTTTAATATATTTGTCATCCAATGAAAAATACTCAAGTCCTCTTCAAGACCAAATTCTTCCTCTCATTACTTTTTCCATAGCTGATTAATCATGTGCATCTGGTACTATCCTATCCCAGCCGGTTTCACAAACATTGCTGTGTTGTTGATTTAGTAGTAAGAGAGTCCTGGCATGTTCATTTAGAGCAAGAACCTTTCTTCTGTAAATGGCCACATAGCAAATACTTCTCTGTGCCATTCAGTCTTTGTTGCAACCACGCAACTCTGCCATATAGCTGCCAAAATAGCCACAGGAAATACACAAGTAAATGAGCATGACTGCATTCCAATAAACCAATTTTCAGTGGCCAGGCAGCAGCAGAGCCATAACACAACTGGACCCACAAAGGAAAGGTTCTGAGTTCATGTCCCTGAATCTACCTCAGCATGCCTACATGTGCCCATCATCCATACTGTGCAACAATGGGGTTGGACTGGAATGGGGGGGTGGCTCTCTCTCTCTCTTTTTCTCTCTCAGAAAAGATAAACTCTTAAGAAAAAGATAGGGAGCAACTGAGTTCGGTGGGACATATTATAGCTTACCCTTTATTTAGAAGAAGTATTTTAAAACTCTGTCTTTTATTAATCATTTATTAATTCATGCATATGTGTAGAAGGATAAGGTACGAAATTCACTAACGAAAGGCCAAACAGCACAGTCCAAAATTTACATTATAGTAAGTAACATGTTCATCAGGGATCTGTAAGAAATTAGACACAGAAGGAAATAATTTACAGAAATTAAATTTACCTATTTCAATCCTGTGTACATAGGAATAGACTGAAAATTTATAAAATCAATATTTTCACAAATCTCTACATATCTCATCAAATGAAGGAAATGACTTATTCCTAAACCTATGAAAGTCATGGGGGAAAGAGACGATATCCAATTGTAGTGCCAATCTGCATGCCAAATAACATCCTACATTTACTTCCTGTTCTCTGTTGGCACTTGTCCCAGAAGCTGGGAGATCACTTCATTTCCCTGGGCTGCAATTTCCTCATCTATGAAAGAAATAGACTGCTTTAGATAATATCTAAATCTCCTTCAAGTTTTAGAGTTCTATTAAATGGTAACCTATTTCTCACATGATATCGCCAGATAATTGAAATCTCTGTGCCTTTTTGTCTTTGCAATAGCAAACCTTATATTATATATTTAAAAAGAAAAATGACAGAGAAGGGACCAGCAGTTAGCCTAATGGCTATGTCGCTAGACTCCCATATAGTTGACTGCAGCTCATGTCCTGGACCCGGTAGCTTAAAAACTCACGCCAGGCACATGTGCGTACGTGCCCAAGATCCCAAGAGGAGAATGGAGGAGACAGGATTGTGGCATGGTCATCCCCCCTGGGGGAGGGGTGATTTCTCGCTTTCTGTCTCTCTGTCTCTGTCTTTCTGGTGAGCGCACGTGCCCTATAGCAAAAAAAAAAAAAAAAAAAAAAAAAAAAAACAAAAAAAAAAAAACCCTCAAAATAAATAAATAAATGACAAAGACCAGCAGATGGCAAAATGGTTACATTGCTGGACTTCCATGTAGTTGACGATGGTTTCATGGTTTTCTGGACCCAGCAGCTTAAAACTTATGTCAAGCTCATGTGCGTGCATGCACATAAAATCCCAAGAGGAGAATGGAGGAGAAGGGATTGCAGCATAGCTATCCCCCTGGGGGTGATTTCTCACTCTTTGTGTCTCTGTCTTTGTCTGTCTCTCAGGCAACCACATGTGCCCTATAGCAAAAAATCTGTCTTTAAAAAAAAGTTTGACAGAAAATTGTATGCATTTATTATGTACAGCATGATGTTTTGAAGTGTATATAATTGTGGAATAATTAAACCTAGTTCATTTCAGGATTTTTTCTCCTTTTTTATGGCTAAAAATATGTGTGTGTGTGTGTGTATCATAGTTTGTGTATCTACTTTATCCATTTACTCTTTGATGGACACTCACATTGATTTCACATCCTGAATGCTATAAATAATGCAGCAAAAAAACATGGACATGTAGATATCTATTTGACATACTGATTTTATTTCTGTTGAATAAATACCCAGCAGAAGAATTGCTGAACCATGTGATAGGCCTATTTTTAACAATTTGAGGAAACTTTATGCTGTTTTTCATAATGGCTTTATATTTTCATTCCCACCAACAATTTGTAAGAAAGGATTCCCCTTTTTCTATATTCTTACCAATGTATGTTATCTTTGGGACTTTGACAATATCTAATGAGATGATATCTCATTTTGGATTTGATTTACACTTGCCTGCTTAGTAAGGACATTGAGTATACTACATTTTGTTTCATGTCTAAAGTCAACATTTCACTAATCCTAAATGGCTACTCATTTCCATCCCTATAATGTTTCCTTTTTTTAAGTGTTTTTTTTTTTGTCCTGTTACCCATAAAAAGTCATAATAGACCAACCTTCACTTCTCAATATATAAGTAAAATAGGTTTTTAAATAACATAACCAAAAAACTTACCCTCCCTGTTAAAAAATACCCAAAGAATAAGTTTTAAGTTTCCTCCTTTGTGGAATTACTTTTTGGATTTGTGGAAGAACATCAACAAAGGGAGCAGTCCTTGAAGCAAAACAATTGACAAATAGCTTCTCTAAGCAGCTGACAAAGATGCTTTTGTGCCTCTGCACAGCAGTTGGAAAGTTTAATGAAGAGAAGAGCCAGACAACTGACTTTTTAAGAAACTAATCCCTTAAAATTTATGAGAAAGTTGCAGCCATAGTTAGCATTATTAAACTATGAATGATTAAAACCAACTAATTGTAACAAATTAATATCACAGACAGCACAATTAGCATTTTTGTGTGTAATTAATTTTCTTTAAGAATGAGTTAAAATTTATCACATCTAGATCTATTACAAATAAGCTGTAGGAGCAAGGTGGTGATGCAGGAATAACACAACTGGACCTACATCTAGAAGGAAAACTCCAATCTTTTATACATTCAAATACTGGGATGACAGATGTAACCTCAGTGATACAGGAGTGTGTTGAAAGTCACTTTTCAGGCATGACTGCTGAGGCTGAATGGATGCCGGAACTGGCTATGGAATACCTTGATTCAAATTCTGCTCTGTCCCTTACCAAACGTTTACTTTTATAAAAATTTTATTTTTTTAACCTTGTATTATCTGTACAGTTGGAGTAACAATCTGTCCTATCAGTTGATGGGAAGTACCGAATAGAAAGTGTGTATGGAAGAGTTTTTAACCAGTAAAGTGCAATAAAATGAGAAATCAGGTTTTTCTGGGAGCATAAATAAAAGGGAACAAAATGAACTAAAAATCCACAGAAGTATTCTGATTACTACTCTTGGTTTTGTCTGTAATCAGGTGATTTTTTTGAGTGAAATAGTCACTCTAGATTTTAGATTCCTTTGTGGGGAAAGAAAGGAGCTTCTATGCCCTCTTTGCCTTGAAGTTGTATTGTTTATACATAAAAAAAAAAAAAAAAAAAAAAAAAAAAAAATTCCAGAGTCTTCTTTCTTCTCTTAGCGTATCTTCTCTTGA
Organism: Tupaia tana; assembly: GCA_026018925.1. Taxonomy (NCBI): domain Eukaryota; kingdom Metazoa; phylum Chordata; class Mammalia; order Scandentia; family Tupaiidae; genus Tupaia; species Tupaia tana. The sequence goes on from JAKSZU010000005.1 coordinate 83,220,307, forward strand.
GAAAACTCATTTAGTCTTGAATTACCATAAATATTTATGTTACAAGTAATTTTGAACCATCATCCTTGACTACTTGTTACAGGCTACAGAGCCCTAGTCTATATCTCCATTTCCATAGTTCATAGTGTTTGTTTGTTCGTTTGTTTATTTATTTATTTATTTATTTTATTATTTCTTATTTACATTTGAAATTTTCACGTCTTTATAGCATGCAATGTGGTTTTTCAAAGCATGCATGCAGTGCATGGTCATCAAATCAAAGATAATATCATATACATCATATTCTACAGAGAACTTTACGTTTTTGTGTCTGTTCATTATTTTTTCCTTGGGGCTCTCCATCCCACCCCTTACTGTCCACTCCCGTCTAACGGTCTCTGGTGCCTGCAATTGACCTCCCTATTATTATATCTTCAAATCTTTCAGTTTCTGCCAAGGAGTGCAGACATTCGGTATATAGCAAATGGGGATATACAATGTCTGTTTTTCATGGTCTGGCTTGCTTCACTTAGCAATAAATCATCTCTATTCATCCACTTTGTATCAGATGATAGGCTCTCACTGTTCTTTATGGCTGAGTAGTATTCCACAGTGAACATGTTCCACGTCTTTTAACCATTAGAAATCTTTTCTTGCATATGTTGGAGATACATCAATACTGTAAGTGAAAAAATTCAATTACAATCTTTCCCCTTTCAGGAATCAAATAAAAATGTTTTCCTTTGCAATTACTTATTTATGGAATGCTGGCATTAAAAATCATCTTAGTAACTTGGATTTAAAAATGGGAAATAAAAGGGACCAGCAGATGGCATAATGGTTACGTTGCTGGATTCCCACGTAGTTAACTGCAGTTAAAGTCCTGGACCTGGCTTAAAACTCATGCCAGGCACATGCACGTGCATGCCTAAGATTCCAACAGGAGTATGGGGGAGAATGGACTGTGGCATGGCCAAGCCCCTGGGGGGGGGGGTGATTTCTGACTTTTTGTCTTTCTCTCTGTCTCTCTGGTGAGGGCATGTGGCTTATAGCAAAAATCTCTCCACAAAAAAGAAAATAAAGAATCAATCTTGACTCTCCTTTTTATCATTCCTAAGCCAATGATTATCAGTCCTACACAAAAACATAATTCTTTAAGTATTTATTTATTTTACAAAGGCTACATTTTTAAAAAAGATGTACAATTTTGAAACAAAAAGCGTAAATTAAACAATTGGAAGAAATTCACACTGAATAGAAATAGATCACCTAAAAAGAAAAATACAACTATAATCCTATCTATCAAGGATAAACACTACAGTATCCTTATCCTCATATGTTTATAAGAATATAGTAATTATTTATTATTATCTTATAAAACTAAAATGTTATTTATAATTCCTGAAAATTTTTATGTTACATGCATATTAGAGGGTTTTTAAAATATTATCATCCATCATCTGTGTTTCTTAATTCATTTTTGTTCAAAATCACATAGTAATTTATCCTATCAATGAACTTCTAAGTTGTTTACCATTTTTATAATACTTAACAAATATATGCCTTTACTTTTTGTGAAATCAAATAGTGTAGATATATATATATATTTTTATACATATATGAATATAAAGTATATACATGTATTTTACATTCACTATGTTCTTTGCTTTTTAAAAGGTAAAACTTTCACCTTAAAATTTGGCCTTTTTTCCCAATTTATTAATGTCTGAATTCGGAGGCTTGGCATGTCTTTCCTGAGTCACCACAATAGCTTCTTAACTGTTCCTAATGCCTGCAGACTTTTGGTCTTTAAATCTGTTTTCCACATCACAAGGCAAATGTTTTATTTGAAAAGAAAGTAAGAACATGATGGTGCTCTACTTGAATACATTAATGATTTCCAGACATTCACAGGATAAACCACGTTCCACAGATTGTCATGCAAACCCTCTGGGATCTTGTCACTTAGTACTCCCCTGTACATATAACTAAAATGCCTTCTCTACACTTTTTGACTGCTTTACTTTTGCTTATTCTCTGAGGCTTAATTCAGACATTATGTTCTCCAGGAGACTTTCTGGCAACCTTCACACTGGGTTATAGTTTCACTTTATGCATCCTTCACTTCCAAAGTCTGATCACACTTTAGTCTCTCATTTTGAAATTTTCTTTTTTTTTTAATACATTTTTACATCTTGAAATTTTCAAAGTGCAAAGACTAAATGTCAAGCCCAACCCCTAACATTCTGTAAAATTTCAGTAATTAAATTCTGAATTTAATGGAGTTTGACTATTAAAGATTAGTAAAACCATAAGAAATCTGTCAGTTATCCAAAAGTAAGAAATATCCCAAGATAAATTATACTAGGTTCAGAATGAATATCTATGAGTGGTACCTAGTGACCTTCTAAGCTCATACTATATTTAACTCTTAAACCAAGCCCTTTAGCCCACCAACTGTGTCAGCCTCAATCTAGTCCTACAAAAAACAAAATTATGACCAATCCAAAGGGTGAAGAATCTGTTTATTGCAGCAAAAGTTTACATTCTTACCCTTGTATTAATTTCACACTTAGCATAGTCTTTCCTTTTTCTCTTATTGAGGATGAGCTGCCTACAATGGGGATGAAGGAAATAAAACTGATCTCTTGAGATTTAACTGTAGGATTTTGAGTAAGTAGGACAGATCAAAAGCTTATATGATAGCAGAGAAATCCCATTAAATGTATTCAATAGAGAAATAATTCATTACTCAATAGAGAAAAGATTTGATAAGTTTAACAATTAAAGAAGGAAAGTCTTATCAGCAAAATTTGGCATTACTCTTCAAAGCGCTGTCTGACAAGAAGGATCTTCAGCTGTGTACTTCCACATTTATGCACCATTATACTCTCAACGGTTTGATTTTCTAATCTGATCCATGCTCACAAAATGGGGGTGGTGGAGTTCAAAATAATATCAAGTGTAGCTTGAGCATCAACCCCTGAGTGTTATATCCAACCTGAGTAAAACAAGTTAAAAATAAAGGTTATGATCATATCCATAGATACTGACTGTATCAGTTTTGTTTACGTATTAATTTCCTATGGCTGCTATTGCAAAGTAGGAGAATTTAAATAATAGTAATTTATTCCACAGCTCTGGAGACGTAAGTCTGTAATCATGCTGTTAGAGGGACATTAAAGGGACATGGTCTTCTTACTGCTCTGTGTAGAATCCTTTTTTGCTTCTCTCCAGCTTCTGCTGGTAGACGCCAGTCCTTATTTCTCAGCTGGAAACTGTGTCACTCCATTATTTGCCTTGGTCACCACATGGTGTTCTCCCTTTGCTTGTATTTCACCTCTTCTTACATGCACAACAGTCTTATCAGGTTAGGGACCCACTCTACTTCATTAAGTTCTCATTTTATATCAAACGTGTAAATACTCTATTTCCAAACAAGGTCAAATTCACATTTACCAGAGGTGAGGTTAATAATTCCACATATCTTTTCTGCAGGGACACAACCCATAACAGTTACCAAGCAACTATCTTCTTTCAATGTCATCTCAGGTGTAACTTTCCCCCAGGATAGAATGTATAACCCCATGGAATTCTGGAGTTGTTATTACTGATGAACATATGTGTGAGTTGCTTTAAAAAACAACAACATTTTCTCAAATAGCCGATGCAAGTAGGCCTACTTACTATGTAGAGCTGATGACAAATTCATTAGATAACATAGTTCCAGACAGACCCTGAATCTCAGAATGTTCTCTGAGGTAACAAATGTCCTGTTAAGAGTACTTTCAGAAGACAGGAAAAGTTTGTTAAATTTCTAACTATAGTCTTGGATGGAATTATTTAGTACATAGTTATTGGCTGTAACAAATAGAAGAGAAAAAATTAACAGTAAAAAACATGGTGCCTTAAGAATAACCACTAAGAAAATATGACAAAAATGCATGTTTCATTATATATAGCTTTAGGATATTACTCACACCCAAAATTGTGGCCTACAATTTCTGACTAATTATCCCCAGATTTGTTACAGAAAAATATAAAGATTAACTTACATATATAAAATATATGAGTCATTTATTTTATTGACATCCTATATAAAAGGCTCTATGTCAAATATGGCTGAGAGAGGAATAATAAAAGAGAGTCCAAAACACCAGCAGTACCATTTCAAACTACACTTTGATTCAGATTTTGAGACCAGACTCCATCTACCTCCAAGACTCACTAGACAGTCATAGTCTAGGGAGTTGTTTTTTTTTTTTTTTTGATTGACATATAATTATTTTAATATTTATGAGGTGCAGTATGATATTTTGGCATATGCATACAATGCGTAATAATCAAATCAGATTAATTAACATATCAATCATCCGAAGGATTTATTATTATTTTGTATTAAGAACATTCAAAAATCTGTTCTTTTAAATATTCTAAAATACACATTTAAGTCAATGTTAATATACTTATCCTAACATCCCTTCATGATCAAGACTCAGCAAAATCGGCATAGAAGAGTCATTTCTCAACACAATAGAAGCTATCTATGAAAAATGCATAACTAACATCATCCTGAATGGGGAATTTTCACTAAAACTGGTACAAGACAAGGATGCCCACTTTCTTCACTCCTTTTCAATATAGTACTGGAATTCCTTGTCAACACAATCAGAAAAGAGACTAAAATAAAAGGCATTCAAATTCTTTAAGAGGTGAAATTATCTCTATTTGCAGATGATGTGATTGTATACATAGAAGACCAATGGTATCCATGAAAAAATTCCTGGAAGTAATAAATGAAACAGTAAATTTGCAGGACACAAAAATCAACATAAAGAAATCAATAGCATTTCAATATATGAACATCAGGCAGACTGAGATAGAAATGAAAAAAGTAACTCTATTTACCATAGCCACCAAAAATATAAAGAATAAATCTAACCAAAGAAGTTAAATACCTCTGCAAGAAAAACAATGAGAAGCTAAAAAAAGAAATGGAAAATGACACAAAAAAGTGGAAGGATAACCCATGCTCCTGGATGGGAAGAATTAATATAATTAAAATAGCAATTCTACCCCAATTAATCTACATTTTTTTTTGATGGAGAATTTTTTGCTATAGGGCGTGTGCACTCGCCAGAAAGACAGAGAAAGACAGATAGAAAACGAGAAATCACCACCACCCCCCCCCCATGGGGGGATGGCCACACCGCGATCCTTTCTCTTCTGTTCTCCTCTCGGGATCTTGGGCATGCATGCACATGTACCTGGTGTGAGTATAAGCCACCAGGACTCGAACCGCGGTTGACTACATGGGAGTCCAGCGACATAGGCATTATGCTAACTGCTGGTCCCAATCTACATATTTAAAGTAATCTCAATCAAAGTGTCAGAGCGATTCTTCACAGATCTAGAAAAAAACAATCATACAATTTGTCTGGAATCATAAAACACCTCGTATTGACAAAGCAATCCTGCACCAGAAGAGTGGAGTGGGTGGCATCTCACTCCCTGACCCAAAAATATACTACAAAGCAGTGATAATCAAAATAGCATGGTATTGGCACAGAAACAGACAGGTGGACCAATGGAATAGAATAGAGATCCCAGAAATAAACTCCCAAACTTAGCACCAACTGATTTTTTACAAAGGGTACCAGTCAATTCAGTGAGAAAAAAACAAAACAACAACAACAAAACAACAACAACAACAACAACAAAAAAAAAACTTTTCCCAAATGGTGCTAGAAAAACTGCATATTTACCTGCAGAAAGATGAATCAGAACCCCTATCTTTTACCATTGACAAAATTATCTCAAAGTGGATCAAAGATCTAAACCTAACACCTCAAACTATATAACTACTGCTGGAAAACTTTGGGGAAACTCTGGGAGACATTGGAGGTAGGCAAAGACTTCTTAAACCCTCACATAGCATGGTCAATAATCCCCAAAATAGACAAGTGGGATTACATCAGATTTAGAAGTTTCTGCATGGCAAAAGGCAGAGTAATCGATGTGAATTGACAGCCCTCAGAATGGGAAAATATTTTTGTAAACTATGCATCAGAGAAGGGACTTATAACCAGAGTACACAGGGAACACGAGCAGCTTTCCCAAGAAAAGATGATCAACTCTATTAAAAGATTAAAGAATGAGTTAAAAAATCACTCTCTAAGGAAGACATATGAATAGCCAAAAGGCATATGAAAAAATGCTCAACATCCTTCATTGTAAGGGAAATGCAGATCAAAACAACAATGAAATAACACCTAACCCCAGGCAGAATGACTATGATAAGAAAAAAAGAGATAAAGATAAATGCTGATGGGGATGTGTTGAAAGGGAGAACTCTTCTACACTGTGTGGGAATGTAAATTTGTCTAGCCACTATGGAGAACAATATGGAGATTCCTCAAAGATCTACAGGTAGAAGTACCATATGATCCAGCAATCCCAGTCCTTGGTATCAACCCAAAGGACAGAATAATCCTTAGTGGAAAAAGTGTCTACACATCGATGTTTATTGTGGCATTGCTCACAATTGCTAAAATGTGGAAATAATCCAAATGCCCACTAACAGATGAATGGATTGAAATAGTCTGGCACATATACTCTATGAAATACTACTCAGCCACACAAAAAAAAGACCCTGACTTGTGACATAAAGTGGATGAATATGGAATATCTACTGCTGAGTGAAGCAAGCCAGACTATGAAAGAGAGACATTGTATATCTCCACTTAATATATACCGAGTGCCTGCACTAGGATGACTAGAGAATATAGAAACATAGAAAATGGTTATAAATACCAGATACAGTGTGGGAAGAGGGTAAGTGAAGGAGGAGAATCTGAGGAAGGACATTAAAGAGAAAAATAGAGAAGCAAGGCATTTATGGAACAAAGAAATGCGTTATTATCTCTGAAGGTAATATGTATAGTATTCTCAACTGGACTGGTGAGAAATGTATACATATTAGAATATTGAGTTTGCAAGCTAAGTGATCTATGTGATTGAATGTATTGAAGAAATTGAAATAAAATGTCAGTGGAAGAAAAAAATAAATAAAATTTCTTTGAATAGAAAAAATATATACTAATCCTACTACATTCTAGAACATAAAATATGTAGGAGGATACTATAGAATATTTCATCTACCTGTGATTTTCCATCCATTAACCAACAGTTATCTTCCCTTTCTCCTACTAGACTCATAATCATTATTCTTGGTTAATGTTTTAAATTTTATTTAATATTACTATTATTTTAAAATTTGCTATACATGCTCACTAGAGAGAGTCAGTGAGGGAGGGAGAGAGATAAAGCTAGTCACCAGGTACAGGATTTGAACTGTGGGCAGCTATGCAGGAGTCCATCTCCTTAACCACCATGCCACCTGCAGCCCCTTGTAATCATTATTCTACTACTTTTTTTTCTTAGTTTTCAAATATAAGTGAGAGCATGTTATATTTGTCTTTTTTGAACATAATGTCCTCTAGATTCATCTATGCTCCATCAAGAGAAAAAATTATTTTTATTGACTATTATTCTTTTTGATAAATAGTATTCCATTCCATATATATGCACATGCACACCTTTTCATGTCCAGTCATCTGTTGATGGACATTTGGATTGATTCCATATTTTGGCTATCATATTATTTCATCAGAAAAATCACAACATATTTTTCTGTTTAGCTATGTGAAAATGCATCATGACTTTCCCAACGTCCAATAATTAGTGCTGTAATAAATAATGGAATACAAATATCTCTATGACTTACTCACTTTTGTTCTTTTGGATATATGATAATAGTAGAATTGCTAGATCATACATATTTTTAATGTGCTTGCTTGAGACAATATATAGTGTACTTTGGATGGAAAATCTCATTTTGTATGCTGTAATGATGTTCAGTGAATGAATGCAAATAAATAAATTGAAATAAAAAAATAAAAAAAGAAAGAAAAAAAGAAATAAGAAATACAAAATTATTTCTTGATGATAACATGTATGCTAATATCCTTGACTAAGCCAATACACAATGTATACTAGATGGAAAATCTCTTTTTGTATATTATATTGATGTACAGTGAATGACTAAATAAACATAAATAAACCAAAAAAAAAAAAAAGAGTGAATTTTAAGTACATGAATTACATTTCAATGAAAAAAGGAAGGGCAGATAAGGCAAAACTCCCTAATGCCAAACCAGATGTTAACTGTTGGGGATTTTCACACTGTCAAACTTCTGGGACTTTTCTATACACCAAACAGCAATTCTGATAGATAACACTAACACTTTAGACGAGTGCTTCATTATAGGACCAGCAGATGACGTAATGGCTACATCGCTGGATTCCTATGTAGTCAACAACAGTTCGAGTCCCAGACCCGGTGGCTTAAACTTACTCCAGGCACCTGTGTGTGTGTGTGTGTGTGTGTGTGTGCGCCCAAGATCCCAAGAGGAGAATGGAAGAGAAGGGAAAAAAAAAAAAAAAAAGATTTTTTTGCTTGTTTTTTTTGTTTTTTGTTTTTTGGTTTTTTTTTTTTTAGGTTTTTGCCATAGGGCGTGTGCACTTGCTAGAGAGAGACAGGGAGAGGGAAAGTGAGAAATCATCCCTAGAGGGGATAGCCACTCTCCTCTCAGAATTTTCAACATACATGGACATGTGCCCAGCATGATTTTAAGTCTCAGAGTCCAGGATTCGAACAGCACTCAGCTGTGCGGAAGTCCAGCACCTTAAGCACCATGTCAACTGCTGGCCTCCATATTTTTAGCTTGTTAAGGAGCCTTGGTAATTCTTTTCCATAATGGCAGTACTAATTTACATTTCTGCCAACAATGTGAAAGACTTGGATAGCAACTATTTCTCATGATAGCTGGTGGTATTCTCAGTTATATTTTAGTAGAAAAGAAGAGTCAGTACTCCTTTGATAACTCCATATTAGCATGAGATTCATCTAAGGCAATTATCATGCTAGTATGTTGACTTTTGTGTCATGACAGGACAGGGATGTTTTTTGGATATTGAAATGGACAAAGATATAATAAACGTTAGACTAAATATGTAAAAATGTCTAAGTAACAAAACGAAGAACTACTAAACGTGCTATGGAATGCTACCTGGTAAGAGATAAATCTCTAGGTTGAATATGATTTGGGTTTAAGCACTTTTTAATTATTATATATATATATATATATATATATATATATATATATTTAAATTAGCTATAAGGCACATGCACTCATTAGAGAGAGACAGAAAGAGAAGGAAAAAGTGAGAGAGTAAGCTGCCAGGTCCAGGATTGCAACCATGGTTTCCCACATGGGAATCTTGTCTTTTTTTTTCTTCAGATTTTTGCCATAAGGCACATACACTCACAAGAGAGAGAGAGAGAGAAAAAGACAGTGACAGGAAAAGTGAGAAATCACTCCCCCAGGGGGAAGACCATGCCAAAATTCCTTCTGCATTCTCCTCTTGAGATTTTGGGTATGCACACACATGCACTCCGTATGATTTTTAAGCTGCCAGGTCTAAGATTCAAACCGTAGTTTGCCCTGTAGGAGTCCAGCATCTTAACCACCACACTACACTGCCTTCAGGCCCCTGCTGAATCATCTTAATTCAGGCATCAAAGAGAGGTAACACTTTATAGTAAATGTTCACATATTTGTGTCCTTTTACATTTAGAACATGCTTTTAATAAATAAGAGATTTATAAGAGAAATTTTTGTCCTGCAAAAACTAAAAATCTAAGCCATTGCTATATTATTGGGGGAAAGCATTGATTTAAATGCTGAACTACGTACAGCTCCAAGAAGTTATGTTACAAAACACTAGGTAAAATAATAGGAATATTTTCTGAAAATATTTGAGAAAACAGTTTCTGGCATCCAATGTTACTTTGAAACAAGTAAAAAAAAAAGTGTGTGTGTGTGTGTGTATGTGTGTATATGTGTGTGTGTGTATATATATATATATATATATATATATATATATATATTTATATAAATTCAAAGCATTATTTAAACAAGTTTTATAGAGGAAAATAACCTTTCCAAAACTCAGCAGCTTTAAGTAGTACATAATGACTATTAAAATCTATGTCAAGTGTTTCAGCAATATTGGTGGGAAAATCGTTGAAATAATAAAACATCTTGATTCCAAACAGTTACAATGTTAAAAATGTTCTACATTCCAAATGGAAAAAAGCTATACCTTGTATTAATTAACCTGAATATTTGTTGTCAGGCTTAGCACCATACCATTGAGGGCTGCCAACACCGTAATTGTGTACGAGTCCTGAATTTGTGCCAGTTCTGGATGAAGTCTCATTAGCATATTCATAAGTCACAGCCTTGTGCAGGTGCCAGAATGCTACAAAATGTTTTGTGACTATTTGTTGCAGCAATAGAGGGAAATGGTAAATTAGCCTAAAAAAAAACCATTATATATTATAAAACATAACATTTAATGCTGTAGAATAATTGCAAAGTCCTTTTAGTAATTATTTCACACAAAATGAGGCAATACTTTTTTCATCAACAATGTACAATAACTAACAGAAATCCAGAGTAAAGGAAATAAAATAGACCTTTTCTTGTATTAGAAGAATTAGAAATAGATGTACATTTTGTTAAGTGATCAGCCTACATGTTCTAAATAGACAATATTCCATGTTCAAGGAAAAAGTAGAATTCTTAAATTACATTCTTTAGTAAAACTGAATTCTTAAATACTTAATCTTTTGAAGACCTTATTTTCACTAAATGAAATGCCAAAATTTTGTTAAGAAAGCATAAATACTACTCAACATCTAGTCCTCCCTCAAGTGCACATGAAAATACACACACACACACACACACACACACACACCACAGACTTTATTAATGGAGAATAATTAGGAAATTTTTTATTTCCTTTATCCATTTACTTTAGAAAAGATTTGGTTACATTAAAGAAAATCATAGTACTATAAGTTCCCTGAGAGATTTTCCATCTATTTCACATTTCTGAACTCTGAAAGAAAAGTTTTAGACACACACACAATACAACAACTTTATGATCTATTGCCTTTATGGAATCAGTGTCTTACCTACTCTGACTAAAACTTAAACAAGGTTTTGTTTTGTTTCCTCACAGAATACGTTTTTAAGAAATTAAATATATCAGATGGTCAGCTAACATTTCAGTCGAAAATATAGCATCACTACAGTGTTTTTACAATAAACTAAAATAACATTTATGTTTGCATCTTAAACATTTTGTGTATATCTATATGCATATATGAAGTGTATCTGTATGTGTTCATGTGTGTATACAGATGAACAGATGTGTGTATTTACACCTCTAGGCCACATCTTTTAGATACTATACAATACAAAGTAAGTTTCAAGTTGACATCATAGTAGTAGAGAGTAGACTGGTGATTACCAGAAGCTGCCGTGGTTTGCGGGAAAAGGAGGATGAGAAATGACAGTGAAATGATATATAGTTACATCTAGATAGGAGAAATAAATTTCAAAAGATCATCAAGGTGACTATGATTAATGGGGATATGATATATTTTTGAAAAATGTAAGTAGGTGCCCTGCAGTGGCATAAAGGAAACATGAGATACTCTATAAGGCTGACCAATATGTGAAGGTTCCTGGTTCATGTCCAGGAGTATGATGGACATGCAACTGTCCCTATTCCAGGGCTGGCTGAGGCTGGAAATTGATCATGGCATTTGGGAGATGCTGTCTCTCTCTCTTCCAGACCCTCTGTCTCTCTTGCGCATGCAGAGGCAGAGCATTGATGGGACGGGGAGCTGTGGTGTAATCTGTTGAAGATATTTTGATCAACTGGACTGGGGAGCAATGTTCGCATATTGAAATGTTCACTTCATAAGCTAAACAATGTCATTGAATGTATATAAAAAATAAATTAATTAATAAAAAAAGATAAATATACACAGCTTTTTTTCTTCCTTTTTTTTTTTTTTTTTTTGGAGTGGTTTTCGCTATAGGGCGTGTGCTCTTGCCAGAAAGACAGAGAGAGACAGAGAGACAGAAAGCAAGAAATCACCCCCAAGGGGGGATGGCCACGCCGCAATCCCTTCTCTTTCATTCTCCTCTCGAGATCCTGGGCACGCACGCACACGCACCCGGCGTGAGTTTATGCCACTGGGTACGGGACGCAAACCGCGGTCAACTACATGAGAGTCCAGCGACATAACCATTACACTAACTGCTTGTCCCGGTATACACGGATTTAATGATATGTGGTCTATCCACAAAATGATAACTATGAGGTAAAAATGCATTTTTCAATTAGCCAGATTTAACCATTCCACAATGCATATGTGCTTCAAAAATTTATATTGTGCATGATAAAAACATACGTTACCTGTCAACCTGAAAGTTCATAAATTCGTAGAAAAGGAGAAATATGTCTACGTAAAAAGTGATTTTAAAAAACAATACATTTGGGGACCAGCAATTGGCATAATGTCTATGGACTCCCATGTAGTCGATCTCACGTAGTCGACTGTAGTTCGATTCCTGGACTCAGTGGCTTAAACTCATGCCGGGTGTGTGTGTGTGTGTGTGTGTGTGTGTGTGTGTGTGTGCATGCCCAAAGTCTCGAGAGGAGAATGGAGGAGAAAGGGATTGCGGTGTGGTCATCTCCCCCTGGTGGTGGTGGTGGGGGTGATTTCTTGCTTTCTGTCTCTCTGTCTCTCTCTGTCTTTCTGGCAAGCACATGTACCCTATAGCAAAAACCTTTCCAAAAATAATAATAATACATTTGTAAACAACAATAAAATGGAATAAAATACATTTCAGTATCCTAATTGAAAATATTTTTGTTTATATTTCAATTCAGTTTACCATTTATTTTACTTTCTAAGAGGGGTATTTTAAACCTGCAAAGATTTCAGAAGTTAAAAGCTAAAATGCAAACACCGAAATCAATCATTTTTGTATTTTTCTCATTATATATAGGCATATTGCAACTTTATTCTTTGTAATCTGTTTTACTTAGTTCAGTTCATTTCAACGAACACTATTGGGGACTTTCCTGTGCTGTAGACACTATTAAATGGTTTGGGAATAAATGAACAAAACACATTCTCTGAAAGAGCTTACAGCACAGTGAGGGAGACAAATAATTAGCAAATTTCAAAATCATACAGAACATGTTATGATAAAGTTATGCCTAGGGAGCTATTCTCTTTGTTCTCACCTTTCCTATAATAAAAATTACCTTCTTAATTTGAAATGTTATGCTAGGAGATCAAGACTTCAGGCAGACAAAAATGAGCAGGGTAATTTGATCTTTCCTTCTTCCTCAAGTGTGAGTCATTGGACTGCAGAAGAGTATAAACAGACAAGGGAACATTTTTAAATAAATGTCAGTAACGGCAGTGGGGTTTCTACTGGCAGTAAGCCAACTAGGTGTGAAAGGCAGAAAAACTTAGGAAACTCAACCTGCATGATGTTCATAACTGGAATTTGTCACGCTCAGATAACTGGAGCACTAATAAAAATGGATTCACTTTTATAATGGTAATTTGGAAATTTTTCAAATAGACAAAATATTTCCCTCATTAATCTAATTATATTTTGCTGTCCGATGCTTGCTGCATTCTTGGAATGAAAACTAAATGGAAACACATTAGCAATATTGTCTGACTCTTGTAATATTCTCTTTGACTCTGCTTCTGATCTCAGAAATACCCATCATAAAATACCTCATACTCTACTGCAGATGAGACAAATAAGTAATATCCTTACCTTGGAATGGCCTCATCTTTTTAACAAGACAGATAAGTACTGAGGAGGCCTTTGGCCTATCTATTTATTCCTCTTGTCTTAAATACACACATACACAGACACACAAATACACACACCCATACAGTTTTGAAACACCACTATGAAGAACAAGATATCATGGATAATGTAATCAGCATGATCTATTGGGTTGTCAAAAATGTCATGATGCATTTTTATCTAGAAAAAAAGAAAAATATGTCATGAAACTTCCAGCAACCCAGTATTTGGTGGATGAATATGTTTTATATAGAACTCAAAAGCCCAATCTTATATGTAGGTTTGCTCGTATTCACAATCAAATTGCTTATTTTCCCAATTTTGTATATTCCCAATTTTGTGTATTGTATAGTGTCAGAATTTTAGATACATATTTCACTCAGATGCTATACAACTTACATCTGAAGATTTTTGTCTACTTAAGTAATGGGTATTTTTCCTTGGGGAAAAAAAAAATTGATCAACAGTACATTTATGATCGGAATGTAAATGAAAAGGCAAAAGCTTCATTTTAATACTAAGTTGCCTTCTCAGATGGATATAATTATATTACTTGTCTCAGTGGTCATTGTAATAGGCAATATCAAGATAAGCCTAGCAAATGAGCTATCATTTATGCATTAGAATATGGTTTGGAACTAAGATGCAAAAGTTCATTTTTTGGCTTAAAGTTATTTGAAAGCACATAGATAAACTTTTTTCTCAATTAATTATGCCTTATCTTGACCTTTCAAACAGACTCAAAATTACATAATCATACTTTAAGTCTCATCTTTTTCTATATCCCCTACTTGCTTATGAAAATTCAATTTTAATTGGTAATTTACCATTATCCATTCCCTCTGTGTTTTGGAGAAAATAACCTTTTAATTTTTCCCTTAGAAAACAGGACATTAATTCAAGATTTTCCCTATTAAATATATTATCATAGTCTACAACATTTCTTTATAAGTAATATAAATGCAAAACATGAATCTGCCACATCTCATTGATTCTCTCTGTCTGATTTCTCCTGACCTCTACGTGCTTCAATATCTGCAACTGTGAATCAAAACTTTTCTGCAAGAGTAAGATAAAATAAAGAAAAAGGAAGAAAACCACTTGAAAACTTGAGTTCATACTTTAGGTACACTAATTTTAAAAATACACACACACACACACACACACACTTCTCTTATTAGAAATGTTCCCACATTCTAAATTAATCTTCAATGGCAATGCAGTCATTTTGTTGAGTCTGGTTTAAAAGGCTTTGGAAAAACGGGTTCTTTGTGTTTTTTTTTTTTTTTTTTTTTGGATTTGGGGTCCAGGAAATGTGAGATTGATGAAATTATTTTCCCTTCAGTGACCTGCACTCAAGATACCTTTCACTTGAAATAGCTTGTTTAGTTGTTGTTGTCTTTATGAAGGAGGTAAACCCTAGAAAAAAGCTATTTCAACTTTCTTTTTAAAAGGGTAAACTTTCCTTAAAACACTAGTGCAAATATCCAAATAATAAGTTTGTACACTATTGGAAAGTAGAGGAAAGGTAAGTATTAGGCACTGAGAAGAAAATGGCTCTCTTCTCCTGCTACTTCTTGAAAATAGTTGCTTGTGACCTGCCACAGTTGCATAAAGTTTAATGTTGCAGAAGCCACATGCAAAGGCACTGGATTTGCACTGTAAGGTCTCCAGGTGTGTGTCTGGTGTGTACAGGCATGCCCAAGAATCTGGCTGACTGAGGCTGGGAGGGGGATGGCAGTGTGAAGACCCTGTTGAGGGTGTCTCTTCTCTTTCCATTCTGTCTCTCTCAAGGAAAAAATAAATAAATAAAATTTTAAAATAAAAAAGTATTTATTCATTTACTTATCAAACAAACATTGGGCATTTACTTTGTTCGCAACTCATTATTATGCATATATTTTAAAAAATACTAACAAGGGCCAGAGGTAGCATGGTGGTTAAGGTGGACTCCCACATGGCCAACCATGGTTTGAGTCCTGGACCCAGTGACTTGCTTTTTCACTTTCTCTCTCTCTCTCTCTGGTGAGTGCATGTTCCCTACAGCAAATCAAATAATAGTAAAAACTTAAATAATTCTTTAAAAAATAAAAATAAATAAAAGATACCAATAGAAGAGAGTATCAAGAAGGTGGCAGATGGGACCAGCATAATGGCTATGTCACTGGATTCCCACATAGTCGACGTGGTTCGCGTCCCGGACCCGGTGGTTTAAAACTCACACCAGGCGCGTGTGCATGTGTGCCCAAGATCCCGAGAGGAGAATGGAGGAGAAGGGATTGCAGCGTGGCCATCCCCCCTGGGGAGTGACTTCTCGCTTTCTGTCTCTCTGTCTCTCTCTGTCTGTCTGGCAAGTGCACGCGCCCTATAGCAATAAACCTCTCAAAAAAAAAAAAAAAAAAAAAGGTGGCAGATGAGTAAATTCAGTTCTAAATAAACCTAGAAAAATATATGATGAAAACATTAAAAAGTATGATAAATGAGGGCAAAAAGTATTTTCTGATGTATTTCTATGAACTAAGAGCTACACAGATCACTTTATAATCTTTTATTAAATTATGACTACAAGTGAATCATATTGATGTTAACATGTCAATGCTTTGGAGGAAAAAAATGAGGAACAGAGAAATTTAGAAAATATAAATAGAGTTTTTGTCCATCAAGTGGTGAGATCCAAACTGAGTTACTGTAAAGTTTGTTTTTGTTTATTTTATTGTTTCATTACACATGAAATGTAAGTTGGCCTGGAATGTTCACAAAGACCTTGGCAGAGACATGATCCATCCCTTAAGAATAACCAGGAATTCGCTGGATGGTTACAGTGTGGAAGGATATGCCAGGTGATGAGAACAACTTATTCAACAGAATCGCATACTATATTTTAGGACTAGTGATTCTCTATAGTTCTACCTGTGTCCAAAGTGAATTTCTGAAGGGAATTGTAGTGTAAGAAGTTGATAGATGATGTCAGAGGCGGTTATAGTTATTTTGCTTTAATTATGAGAGTAAAAAGATGTATTTTTATTAAAAAATTAAGAATGAATAAAGATGAAGATTAAGTAGAGTCAAGGAGTGGTTTTATCAGCTATGTAACTATTAAAACAGGCTAGAATGGGCCAGTCAATGGATTGGTGGTTAGGCACCTCGTATCCCATATGGCTGACTGCCCAGTTAGAGCCCAGGACCAAGCACCTTGAAAAATACACCAGGAATGTGTATGTACATACCCAAAATCCCTAAGGAGAAATAGAGGAGAAGGAACTATGGAATGACCATCCTTCCTTTGGGTGTTCTGTCACTTCTCTCTCTCTCTTACTCTCTGTCCCTCTCCTTTAAGTAAAAATGCACTCTTTCGAATTTAAAACAACAACAACAAAAATATAGGCTGCAGTTAGGAGAGCAACAGAAATGTTGACCTCGTACAGTGACAAAAAAATAAAAGAAAAATTTTTTTTCACTCTTTCACCCAAATAGTTTAAGAAATAATGATTGAAATACTTTAGAACCTGATTTGGTGTAAGCACTGAAGAGAAAAGATTGAAGGTGTTATGGTTTCTACCTGTGGGGCTGCATAAATCTCATCAAGATTATTATAAAATAAATTTCAGAAGGATGTGAAGGGAAGTTAAAACTATTAAACTACTTTGGGTCATGCTCTGTATAAGATTAACATGAAGCACACATAAAGTAAAAGAGATACGGAGTAAGAGTAGGCTCTAAAGAAGCGTAAATGTTTAAGCTGTTAAAAATAAAGAAGGAACTATCAAAAGATAATAAAAAAAGACAGGAGGGAACAGCAGTTAGCGTAATGGCTATGTCGCTGGACTTCCACATAGTCGACCACGGTTCGCGTCCTGGACCCAGTGGCTAAAACTCACTCCAGGCACATGTGCATGCGTGCCCAAGATCCTGAGAGGAGAAAGGAGGAGAAGGGATTGTGGCGTGGCCATCCCCCTGAGGGGAGTGATTTCTTGCTTTCTGTCTCTCTGTCTCTCTCTGTCTGGCGAGCACACAAGCCCTATAGCAAAAACCTCTAGAATAAAAGAAAAAAGACAGGAAAAAACAAACAAAAAAATTCCTAGAAGTAAAGCATACAACTATTTTTCAGTAGGGATAGTCACAATATACTGTATTATTAAAAAGTTGAAGGAATGAGAATCAAAATAAGTCATTTGATTTAACAGAATCTAGTAAATCTTTCCATGAATATATGGAAAAGTAATCAATTTATTGAACATAGGTAAGAAGCAGGGTATAAGCGGAATCTTCATATTATATTTTGAATGGTGATCAGGTTTGCAAAATAAAGGTTAATAAGGTAGTCTTCTGTATAAAAAGGTTAACATTATAAAAAGGAAGAACAAGGGAAGAGTAGGCTTAGAGGGAAGTACAATAGAGTAGAAAGGTGTTGATCACTTGTTTATTGTATTTTACACTGAGAAAAATTTAAATACATTTGGACTCTGCAGGGAAGAAATAAAAATATGAAGAAATCAAAAAAATGGTGAGGGAGAGGAGAAGGGAGGCAGCATGAGAAAGAGGCTGATGATATATGAAATATAAGCTAAGAATTAAATATTCCTATAAGGCATTGGGAGACAGGATCCAGAATGCAGGTGGAGAGGATCATGGAGATAAAAGTAGTGAAATTTCTTGTTCTTAGGAAAAACGGGGAATACAAAAATAGTGTAGTCATTCTAGTGCCAGAGAAGTGAATGAATTGCAGAAACTGACTCAAGATCTATATCATCTTGACTGCTTGAAAGTGGTTAACTACAGAGATAAAGTAAGCTATCGCCCAAGGAGGATTCTATTGAAAATCTGAATGAAATGGTCATTAGAGAAAAAGAGAGATGAAATGACCATTTATAAACATGGTACACACTTATACCTTATAAACAATTCAGGTGAAGTTCAAAAACATTATTTCTGGGAATCAGCAGTTAGTGTAATGGCTATGTCGCTGGACTCCCACGTAGTCGACCGTGGTTCACGTCCCGGACCCGGTGGCTTAAAACTCACGCTGGGCGCGTGTGCATGAGTGCCCAAGATCCCGAGAGGATGGAGAAGGGATTGTGGCATGACCATCCCCCCTGGGGGGTGATTTCTTGCTTTGTGTCTCTATGTCTCTGTCTGTCTGGCGAGCGCACGCGCCCTATAGCAAAAACCTCTCCAAAAAAAAAAAAAAAACATTAGTTCCTTTGGTGTTCACCCTTAGACATAGACCACATAGATTTCTTTGTTGGCTTCAGTGACAATTACCTTGAATATGCAATATGAGTTAAACATTAATCTGACGAGGACAGTTCCTAAAGGAAGAGGTCACATTTTTTACTTCCTACTCAATTCATTCTGAGTAATAACTACTCAATCAAAATGAAGTGTTGTTTGTTTGTTTTGGTATAGAGCATGTGTGCTCACCAGAAAGACAGAGAGAGCCAGAGCGACAGAAAGCAAGAAATCACCCCCCAGGGGGAATGGCCATGTAGCAATCCCTTCTCCTCCATTCTCCTCTTGGGATCTTGGGCACGCACGCACACGCGACCAGCGTGAATTTAAGCCACTGGGTCTGGGATTCGATCCACGGTTGGCTACATGGGAATCCAGTGACATAGCTATTACTCAAACTGCTCATCTCAGCTACTCAATCAAAATGAATACAGCGTATCAGTTGTTCATGGTTCTCTACATGGTTGTTATGATATCCTTTGATGTACTCATGTAGAATTTAGTGTATTTCAACTTCTTTTCAGATGGAAAAATGTCTCCTTGTACTTTTGATTCATCTTATGCAATCGTTCACCACAGCCTGCTAACTTCTGTATCTTTCTGACTTATCAGTTTGCACATTTTCCCTTCTTGACCAATCACATCAGACTTCTCAATTTTCTAACTATGCTTCTCAGGGCCTTGCCTAAAATTTTCTTTGCATACAGTCTGACTTGCTTGTTTCTTCATTTTATCTTTGGACTTTCTCCTCAAACAGCACTTCCACCAAGAAGCTTTCCCTGACGTCTTGGCTGAAATTGCCTACCACTCTTGAATACACTCACCCTAATTGTATCACATTCTAGTCTCTTTCCCAATCTTATTTTTTTTTTAAATATTCTCTGAAATAATGTTATATTAAACCAGATTTATAATATAATTTTGTTTTTCTCATTGGATTTAAAGTTAACTTTATGAAGGCAGGCTGTTTGAACAATGTTTTCACTCTAATATCTGCAGTCCCTAGAATAATGCCTGAAAAATCAGGCAAAAAAGGCTCAAAAGTTGTTATTGGGTAATTGGGTTGGTTGGAGAAGCTGCAATATCCCAAGAAGGTGCCTCTGGCGTGATGGGGATCAGCTCCATCTCAAAAGCAATCATGAAAGAAGGAAATGGAAGAAAAAGAGATGAAAGAACGTACAACAACATTTGGCTAGAGATTGCTGTTTCAGGGGCATTCGTTGGAAAATGTGTACAATTTGCCAAAAATGATAATAACCAATTTGACTCTCCAAGGTTTATAAAGGAGACAAGTTAAAAATGGATATTTAAGGGAACCAGCAGTTAGCGTAATGGCTATGTCGCTGGACTCCCACGTAGTTGACCGCAGTTTGCATCCTGGACCCAGTGACTTAAAACTCACGCCGGGCGCGTGTGCGTGCGTGCCCAAGATCCCAAGAGGAGAATGGAGGAGAAGGGATTGTGGCGTGACCATCCCCCCTGGGGGGTGATTTCTCGCTTTCTGTCTTTATGTCTCTCTCTGTCTGGCGAGCGCACGCGCCCTATAGCAAAAACCTCTCCAAACAAACAAACAAACAAACAAAAAAATGGATATTTAAGTAGAGAGATAATTAAAAATTTTCATTTTATAAACTTCAATATCTATTTTTTCTTTTTGTAGATTATGGGGAGTAGGTTTAAGAGGTGCAAAGAAGTTATAAAATGTTTAAATAAAATCCTGCTGTAAACCTTCTGTAAAATATTTCAATAAAAACCTTTCCTTTTTGGACTTCTGATTTTCCAAGAGAATCAAATTTAGTTCAATACATGCCTTGTATATTTTACTAAATTTTGTCACCAACTCTTTAGAAGAGCTATAAACATGCCAAATCATCTTTATCAAATAAATTATTATTTGTTCATCATCACAAATTATCTCCTAAATATCATAAATTTGTTAACATAAAAATAAGTAATTTAATATGAAAACTGATAGAAAAATTGACTTAGTATACTAAAACAAAATATAAAACCTTTTTAATTTGCCATAATAGTGGGATTTACTTTTTTGTCCATTTTGCTGCCCACTAAAGCAAATATCCAAATATTCTGCATGAGAAATATGGATCCAATTTTCTCTCTTTAACAAACATTCTTTTTCTTCTTCTTTTTTTTTTTTTTTTCCTTTGGTATGGAATGGCAGTGGTATAGAATATAAATTCTGATAAGTTCTTAAAATCTGGAAAGAGCATGCAGCCGTGGTTTTTCCTAATGCAGTGATGAGAACACTTCAGACAAAGTAAGATCACACTGACCTTGATACTAAGTATTATAGAAGAAAAGAGCTCTTAAAAACGTCTGCAATGCAGAATTTTTTAAATTCAATATCAATTCTGCATGTATTGCATATCACAGGTACATATTGAACTATTTGAAGAAGAAAAGTAAAATCCATTTTTCCAGTATTTTATTGCAGATCAACTAATAGCACAATGTAGAATATTGTGTGTTTTCTAATTTCCTTATAATCTTTTGCTTTATTTGTTTTGTTTCTGCTAAGTCTCACTGTTCCTGCTAAAATAAAAGTCCTTATACAAATTTGTCTTACAAACAAATCAAATCAAAACAAGAATTACAAAATTTATATAAGTCATAATATTAGTAGATTTTATTACCTTGTGACAATGAACACTGTGTTTAATTTCTAAGTTTAACCAAATCTTGCAAATAGTCACTATTTCCAAACTAGTTCCAATCTATGAGAAAAGACATAGATAGTTTAAACAAATGGGTTTATAACTTGATAAGTGGATCAGCTTGAATTTTCAAAACTTAATCGTATGCTATGAAGATATAAATAGTTCTGGGAAAAGAAAGATATAAAATGTTTAAAACACAAACCACAAAGAAACCACCTACAAAAATAAAGACATTTTTTATTTTAAAAATGTACGTGTATATTTTCCTTTCAAAGAAGATATTATGAGCATTTCTAGTTGCTGGCATTTGACTTAAAATGGTGGAGATAAAATAATTCCAAAGACCTCACAGTACATTTTTGGTATTGCCTAAAATGTATATGTACAAAGGATTTCTGCATACTCCCTTCATTTGATCCTCCTAAGAACCCTGTGAGTTGGGGCATATTTTCAGGTAGTGAAGGACAGTGTTCTAGAAGTTGCTCATTTAAATATACAAAGGAGTTAAAATTAGGCTCTAAGACAACTAACTTTTTTTTTTTGAGAGGTTTTTGCTACAGGGTGTGTGTGCTCACCAGAAAGACAGAGACAGAGAAATAGAAAGCAAGAAATCAGCCCTCAGGGAGGATGGCCACGCCACAATCCTTTCTCCTCCATTCTCCTCTCGGGATTTTGGGCACGCACACACATGCGCCCGGCGTGAGTTTAAGCCATCAGGTCTGGGGTGCAAACTGCGGTTGACTACATGGGAGTCCAGCGACATAGCCATTATGCTAACTGCTGGTCCCCATAGGAGAAATAACTTTTTAATTCATTATTTTATTTATGTGATCACTCATTCAGATATTAACAGTTATCTGGAATATCTACTGTGTTAGATAGTATGTTAAACATGATAGTTCTATATATACTTCTTGCTCTTATGAAAATTAACACATTCCTTTTTTTTAATTATTTGCCAGAGGGTAGGTGGGCCTACCCTGCCACAGAAAAACAAAGAGAGAGGGAGAAGGAGAAAGCACCATCAGTGGGGCATGGTCACACTGCAATACTTTCTCCTCTATTTCTCTATCCTGTCAGGACTCTGGGCATGCACAAGCCGCTGGGGCCAGTACTGAACCCTGCAGTTTGTCACATGGGGTCTAGCACCCTTAATCACCAGCCCATTGGCTCTCCCTACCTCATTTTATAAATTAAGACTGTGATGGTATCATATAAGTAAAAATATGAAGCTGAGTATTTATAATGAGGAAATCCAGTGTAGCCTAGGTTAGCAAAGGTTACATGTAGAGAATGACAGTGCTTACTCTATGCATGACCTTCTGCAATTTTCCTAATTTCATGTATTGTGTTTCATTGCATGCCGAGACTTTGAAGGCATAAGTCCTAATTTTGGTTTTAGAAAATGATGAGTTTCTCATTATTTTCCCCATTAAAAAAAAAAGAAGAAGAAGGAAGAAGAAGAAGAAGAAGAAGAAGAAGAAGAAGAAGAAGAAGAAGAAGAAGAAGAAGAAGGAGAAGAAAAAGAAGAAGAAGAAGAAGAAGAAGAAGAAGAAGAAGAAGAAGAAGAAGAAGAAGAAGAAGAAAGAAAGAAAGAAAGAAAGAAAGAAAGAAAGAAAAAAAGAAAAGAAAAGAAAAGAAAAGAAAAGAAAAGAAAAGAAAAGAAAAGAAAGAAAGAAAAGAAAAGAAAAGAAAAGAAAAGAAAAGAAAAGAAAAGAAAAGAAAAGAAAAGAAAAGAAAAGAAAAGAAAAGAAAACTCTGTGTAGGAATCTCTCAGTCCATATTGTATTTGTATACCCCCTTACCTTTGAGTAAATAAATTCTGATTCAGATGAAAGAACTATTTGAAATATTAAGATTTCCAAATTACAGTTAAATTTTAAGTATTCTGCTTTGAATGTAGTGAGGTAAAAGGTATTTTCTGCAGAAAACAGCTCAAGCTGTTTCATTGTTACTAAAAACTAAGACCTAGAGGAGAGTAAAGTGGACGTTTGGAACATAACCATAGGAATGAGGCCAAACTGTATATAGCTCAATAATAGGTACAAGTTTGCGAATGCACTGGAGAGTTGTCTAATTTTCTATATTAACCATGGCTCATAGAATCAGATTACAGTGTGTACTTACTGCACTAAAAAATGACTAGAAAACAAGATTTGGGTTCTAATGCTAGCTCTACCATCTACGAATTGAATAATACAGCATTTCTAAGCCTTGGCTTCCTTGTCTGCAGAATGGTGACAATAGTTCAAAACACTGAGAAAACTTCATGGCATTGTGTGTGTGTGCCTGTACTTTGAATATAGAGGAATGAAACAAATCTAAAAGTATTAATAGAAATATTATTAAAAGCAATGGCTTGGATACAGATTATGATAATCACCTTTAGAAACCTCAACCTTGTAAATTGTAGAAGAGTCTTTCATTTCTCCAAACATTTTTTTTTCATCATTGGGTCTGAAAATAATTTAGTCCTAATTACATCACTGATTACATTTCTATCAACTTATGAATTGCATTTTAGGTACATCTTATTTTAAGGATCACAAGTTATTCTTTCTCTAAATTCCTACACATTTATGTGGACCATTGCCTTGTCAAAATGTATTCACAAATTCTTAAAACATCTCAAACCCTATAAAACTTTTCAACCTATATAGGTCGAATTATCATAATGTGCAAATCCACGAGAATTATAACTTTTTCTCAGCTCTTCAGCATGAGATTCATGTTCGTGGCAACCATGTAGAACCACATTAAAACAAGGATCAGAACTGTAGACAGGTGCGCTGACAGGGGATGATTTCTCACTTCCAATGCTTAAGAAAAACTCCCTTGCCAGACTCGTTTTGCTAATGAGCCATATTGATGATGACGGATTTCAAAAGAATGACACTACTACACAAATCAATGCATTAGTGAGATGAACATATGTTAGCTTCCAAAAATGACTGATTAAAAAAATGAAAAAGATAAAATATATTGGTTTCTAGACTATTATGTTTTTTGTCCTAACTTAAAAACAAGGTAAAATACTGTAATGTTGTAAATGGAAATAAAAATTATTTCCATATACTTAAATTTCAAGTAGGGTAGGAGAAAGCTTAAATTGAGAGTACGGGAGCCAGCAGGTGACATAGTGGTTAAGGTGCTGAACTCCCATGTGGCTGACTGTGGTTTGAGTCCCAGACCTGGTGGTTTGAAACATTCCAAGTGTGTGTGCATGTATGCCCCCAATCTGAGGAGAATGAAGGAGAACGTTTCGCAGCAGGTCATGCTCCTCCTCCAGCTGCCAGGGGATGATTTCTCACTGTTTTTCTTTCTCTCTCTGTCTCTCCAGTGAGTGCACAGCCCTTATAGCAAAAAAATCCCTCAAAAACAATGAGAGTAGATTGGTAAATTATATGAACAAGAAAAGCATTTTCTTCATATAGCTACCTGCTTCTTCTGTGTTATTTTATGCTTTGTTCAACAAATTTTAAGTGATTGTAGTAATGTACTTCACTCACTTCCTTTAGGTGATGATTCTACGGGCTGGTAGATTTTATTATCTAGGGAGTAACACTGAAACATACTCAATTTGTTCTCTGTAATTCTAAGTACTTGTTTCTAGTTTGTTATTTTGCCCTATGTGCTACATCTGATCAAGGACTGGATCTTAATGTGGGATTTGGTGAGTGCTCAGTAAATTATTACTCATTAGCATCTCCTTCTACTGAGGAAAGTCTATTTGATATCATTTAATGAAATTTATAAAAATGGAAAACAACATGAGGACATGCACAGAGGCTTGCTGGATCCCGACAGCAACTATTCTCACAGAACCTGTTGCTATAGCCTTTCCCATTACACCACCGCCAGCTTATCTTACTCTGTGTCCTATCTCTAAGTCTGCTTTAGGAATTTTCAGGCATCATAAAACTCTGCTGAATCACTTAACATTCTGCAGCAGTTTCTCCTTAAAGCACTTACTTTGTTTACTTTGCAGTCTTTGGATGCTTCAGCAGCTTTGATGCCCTTATGTCACTATCCATCCCCGAGCCAGACCCAGCCCAGGGCAGAGCCATTGCAGGGAGTATCATTTCTATGCAGATGAAATAGCTGCATTCTGGGCTCTATTGTTGATGACTCCACTTTGTCAATAAATGTCAAATATTGCTTCTTGGAAATGATGATGAACTGTTTAAAAAACCTGACTGAATATCTATTTTGATTATCTATCATGAGACTACCTTTCATAGCCTAACATTTATTGTACGCTAACACTTCTCTGAGCACCGTGAATCTGATTCTGTTTTTTTACACCTGTATTGGAACACAATTATAAGCTCACATATCTACATAGAGTCTTAAAATAAATGTTCACTTTCCACTTCACTTTGAAAATCCTCACTTGGCTGCTTACACGCTTGATGTAATGAAATGTTAGTCCATTTTCTTTTCAGAGAACTGGGATCTGAAAAGCTCATATTCCATTTCTTAGAAACAAAATGATGGTCTTGTTTTCTTGTGAAAAGACTCTGCTGGTGGTGACTAAGCTAAACTGGATCTAGGACACATTGTGCTTGTGCTGTCCAAGGTTTGTGGTTCTAAATTTAAAAAAAAAAAAAAAAAAAAAAAAAAAAAAACAACAAGCTGGACAGTCTAGCCTAGTTTGGGACAATCCAGTTGCCAGATTTTGAGTTGGTCCTAACCAAAAAGTGCTACATGCCTGTACTAAGACTGTCTAGTTTACTAAACTAATTGAGTTCTAGGACCTGAATCCCTAGGATCAAGGTGGCACAACTATTGAAGCATGCTCCTGGCAGAATGACAGGCATCTAATACAAAGCAGAGCTGAAAAATTATTCTGTCTGGGTAATATTAAAGTGCACCTTTTCCAGGCTCTCAGAAAACTGAATCTTACATAGTCATGGCTAACTTCCAAACAGCGAGCATTTTTTTATGGACTCCTTACTTTTCTAAGATGTCCTCCTTTTATCATCTATCTTGGAATGTATAACACTTCATTACAATTATGATAATTATTATTCATCTTTTGCCTGGGATTGACGGTGAAATCTTAAATCATTTTCTCAATTTTATCTATGAGATAAAACTTTCATGGTTGCACTATATATAAATCACACTTTTCCAAGCTTCTTTATTTATCAACAAACCATATACCTCCTTCAATAATATGTGAAAAATTCAAATCTTCTTCTCTGGCTTGTTTGAGATTTATAAAGCCCTTTTATTTTTCAAATACATTTCTTAATTTTCTGTTGATGCTTTCAATTTTTACATTTTTGTAAAGTTCTTCTATATTCCAATATTTATACTTATACTACCTCCTTAACATTTAGTGTTTTAACTATTATCTTCAAAATGGGGCTTTCTACAGTGAGAACATAATATTAATAACATAACAAACATTTTGAAATACCACTGCTCTTATTTTTCAATTTCTCAATTTAAAAATTTCCATAGCATCTACTAAATATATTATTATTTTCAGTCATTGAATCATATATCTCAGAATGTCAAGAGACTTCATAAATGTTCCCTCATAGGGCTTAGTTTTGTTAGCCTTGCAATAAAAATCAGATTATTTTTTAAAAAACAGTTACACAAAATGTATCCAAAGTTGAAAATGATACTCTGATTTTTGGCTAGTTCAATAATTTCATTTTCTTAAAAAAATGAGAAATAAAGTTATACCAGTATCCACAATAAAGCAGAATTAAAAAGATACTGAAACTGAGACGAAGATTCCTCATGGCTCCTGAGAAATAGTGATTTCAGTGTTAAAGAGAAATGAAGATTTCCCACTGATAATTCAGCCTCCAGCACACAAGCTTGAGTGATGAATCTAAGGGAACTATAGCCAAACATCCAAATACTATTAGGGCTAACATATTCTGCAATATCTGCTGAATCTACTGCAAAAAGGGATCATCATGGAACAGCAAAAAAATTCCAAATCACCTCTTTCTGCTTGTTCTTGAACGTTTAGCTTGAATTTAGGAAAAAACACACCATCCATCAGATGGCTAGAAATCACCGCAGGGCCACATGAAATATGGGAAAGCAAGAAAATACCTCTCCTTCAAGGGAAAAGAATAACACCTCTTCACCCACAGACAGTTCAATGGAAGGCATGGAAACGTCTGATAAAGAATTTAGAACATTCATAATGGCGAAGCTAACAGACGGAGGAGAAGAGAGTCAATGAACTGCAGAAGAGAAAAGAGAAAGGAGCTGATGAGTTCCAGGAGGTGAGGAAATTCTTGCAAGATCTAAAAGAGGAATTACACACTTTACAAAAGAATCAAATGGAATGGTTAGAGATGAAGGCTATAATACAGAAAGTCAAAATCTCCCTTGAAAGTATTAAAAGCAGACTAGATCATACAGAAAATAGAATCTCAGACGTAGAAGAAAAAATTGCTGGCTTAGAAAAATTCACCATGAACACTGAGAAAATGGCACAAAAAGATGAGAATAATATATGAGAAATACTAGATACCATCAAACGTACAAACATTTGGATAATTGGTATCCCAGAAGGTGAAGAGACTCAAGAGGGCATTGATAATCTATTCCATGAAATTCTGCAAGAAAACTTTCCAAACCTAGATAGGCACTCAAAGATCTAGTCCCAAGAAATACAAAAGACCCCAAATAGAATCAACCCAAGAAGATCTTCTCCAAGACACATTATAGCCAGATTGACCAAAACTGCAGACAAAGACAGATACTAAGATTGGCAAGAAAAAAACATCAAGTTACCAGTAAAGGATATGCCATCAGGATAATAGCAGACCTCTCATCGGAAACAATGCAAGCAAGGAAAGAATGGGAAAATGTATTCAAAGTGCTAAGGGAAAAGCAATTTCAACCAAGAATACTGTATCCAGCAAGATTATCCTTCATGTGGGAAAAAAAGACATGAACATTCTCAGATAAACAAAACCTGAAAGAATTTACCAGCACCACACCAGATCTCCAAGAAGTTCTCAAAAGAGTGCTATATCAGGAAAATTAAATACAGACACAGAAAAAAGAGTTCAAAAACTAAGAAAATGGCCAATTTAATCATAGGGACAAGTCTGGAGTTAAATATCATATCCCAGAATTTATTTGGGAAAAGAGAATGACAACAGAAGATGAATTACATGAGATTGAACCGGTGAAATAGAATTTTATAAATTTTGACTAAAACACTGCTGATTTTCTTCTAGGCTTTGTTGTCCGGTTTTAAGGATTTGTGTCCTGTCTTGAGATGTCGATGGGTTCATGTACCTACCATTTGAACAGAATCCTAACATGTTTCCTGGCTTTTTGTTTTAAGCAAAGTTCCTTAGCATTTCTTTGATTTATGTTAAAACTGTTTTTCTTAAAATTACCAAGTGGACTTGCCATTGAAAGCAGTTAGATTATTTAAGAAATTGTGTGATTAATACAATGTGGGAAGGAAAAGAATGGAAAACAACTGTAGACACCAGAGATAGTGTGAGAAGAGGATGGGAAAGGACAGAGGGTCAGAAATAGGGCTATAAATATATAAAACTAGAAATGGAGAATTTTTGACAATAGCATGCATGATTAAGCCACTATGCAGTAGATTCTGGATGGGAAATGACATTTTGTATGCTGTGACGATGCTTAAGGAATGAATGGAAACTAAGTTAAAAAGTGTTTCAGAAAAAAAATATTTCAGAAGTAAATTACAGGACACTTATGACTAGATTTTAGCTTTGTCCATATTTTTAGTCTAACATGTTTCGTGAATCAATAAAATATGTAAAAATGTTTAGTATGGAAGGGAGAGAGGGGGAAGGAAAAAAGTAAAAGTATGCTTAGTTGACAAAAAAGTGGGAAGCTATTTGCTGATAAGTTATAGAGTAATATCTTTGGCTTGAGTGACGTGCATAGTATTTGTGCTGGAAAAAGAAATGTTGTACACTGTAAAGATGTGCTTAAATGTAAATAAATTAATTAATAAAAAAGATACTGAAACCCAGCAATGGTAATGTGTAATTATACTATGAATTCATAAGAGTACTAGACAACTGACAACTTTTTTTAGATAATTTTATATTATTCCAAAAGGGACAAAATTGTTAATGTAGCACATCAACTGAATGTTTTATGAATATAATAAATACACACACACATATGTGCATGGGAATGTACACACATAACATGTCCAACAATGACCCTCAAAAATAAAACTACAAAAACATTAACAATGGGTATATCTAGTTGGAAATATTGTGGCAACTTCTGTTATCATCTTATTTGTTTGCATTTTTCCAAATTTCTTACATTCTTATTATGCTGATAAGTAAAAATCAAATCCATTTCTAGACACAGAAATAAAATATTTTTGTGAAGTCTAAAAATACAACACTCAGGTTTCTCAATATCTGTTATGTGGAAGATACCATTTTTTTTAATATGTCTATTTGGACAAGTATCGTACTTGTATCAAAAGGAAAATCTCTGATCTCCCCTACTCTGAAGTCAATCCCTGGGAATGAATCAGACAACAAAGATGTTTCCTGAACTTGCACAAAGAGTCGGGTGCCATTTAATGCACCATCAAAGCTCTGAATGAATCCCACAGGCCCCAGATGGAGGCAGCACGTGGCCCATCAACTCCACAGGCACCTACTAAGGAGCATCTCTGTGCACACTTAAAGCACACTGAGGAAACTTCTTTGGCAGTAGCTGATTAGGCTACATATGACACTGAGGAGCAATTCTCCTGACTTCAATAGCAAAAATAAAGGGAGGCCAAAGGAGATGACTTCCTATATTCAGTTAGTAAAACTGTTTCATATTGTACAATTGCACTACTCTACCTCCAATATTATCCCAGTACATATTTCATTCTCTAAATAGGCATTAACCTTAAAATCATAATGTTTTAGAGTCTAAGGAAGGACATTAGGGAGAAAAATTGAGAAGCAAGACATTTATGAGACAAAAAAATGGATTATTATCTGTTGAAGATAACTTTATAGTATTATCAACTGGACTGGTAAGAAATGTACACATGTTGGAATGTTCACTTTGTAAGTAAGTAATATGTGACTGAATGTATAAAAACTGAAATAAAACAAAATTACAATTAAAAAATCATAATATTTCAGATGTTCAAGGGATTTTATAAATCATTTAGACATTTGAGTTTCACACGCAAAGTCCACGGAATCATCTGGGGATATTGCTAAGATGAATTTTCTAGGCTTCACTCTCATAAACTCTGATTTGGTGCTAGGAATTTATATGGAAAATAATAGCCCAAGTGTAAGTAGGATTTGGGTGATCCATGGGACACATTTTGTGGGTTCGAACAATTAATTTTCATGCTCAAAAATCCTTTGAAACACAATGAGTGAATGTTCTCCTTTAAAAAGAAGGGAGTAAAAAGTAATCATTAACAAGTTTAAGTTTAAACACGTATCTTTACATTATGTTCATTTTACAGACCCAGGTGGCTTCTACATCCTCTTTTTATACATATCGCTCCAGTCTGATAAAGAAAATTAAAAGCACAACAAAATGAAGTACGAATAGGATAGCTCTGGTAGATATGAAAATGGAGCCACATCACTAGCTTTAACATTATTAGACCCTCTTCTTGGTTAAAAAAAAAAAAAAGAAAAGAAAAGAAAAAGAAAAAACAGAAGTGAGTCCCACAGGTGGTGTAATAGTTATTGTTCTGAACTCCCATATGGCTGACTTCAGTTTGAATCTTGGACCTGGTGGATTGAAATTCACACCAGACGCGTGTACATATGTGTCCAAGATCCCTGGAGGAGAAAGAAGTGATTGTAGTGTGGCCATCTCTCCTATGGGTGTGATTTCTCCCTTTCCATCTCAATTTCTCTATTTCTCTCTAGTGAACTCATCCACTCTCTGGCAAAAACCTTTGAAAAAAAAAAGTATTTAATAATTTTGAACAGAGGATCAAGAAACTCAATTGGTTCACGATGTGTTTGAAAGCAGAAGAAACTTACACAGGGGGCACAGTAGATGTGCAAAAGGCTCACACTTTTTAACAGCCCATGAATGGTTTTAATGCCAGAAAATGAATGAACTTTTAAGTAGAAGAAAACAAGTTCGATGTATATCATTATATATTTGTCCTAAAATCTTAACATACAGTTTGTAATATTTTTAATAGAAAAGGGGATCTTAAAGGCAAAGGTGCGTGTTGTCCGTGAAAATCATAAAACAGTTATGGTCCCAAATTGTCTGTTAGGTATTTTTTACACTAATGCAAACTAATCCATTTATAGTTCTCCTCTTTTTTTCCCACCTTATAAAGTGGAAAATGAACACTAAGGTTGTTATGACTTTATTTGTCAACTTTATCAAGAGAAAAGAGATTTTCTTTAGCAAAGCGTCTGAAAGAAATGCTTATTGGCTGACTTTCATAAATAAAAGCTGCTAAAGAATTCAGAGCCATATGGACATCGTTTGGGAGAGGCACATGCAAGCTCATGACATGCAAGCAAGGAAGTTATCATTTTGCTCCTGCGTTTGTTGAGTTTATTTTAAAAGCCTTTTTAAGACCCTTACTGCAGGTCCTGCTTGACAAACTTCATTTAGGACAAATTTGAAAAATATCCTAACATTGTTTGAATATGCATTGTGTTTGTGTGACTCCTTTGTAGAACAAATGGGAGAGGTATTTGAAGAAAATTAGCTAGGCTTTTTGCTCCCACTAAGAAGTTATGAATTCAGGGGACCAGCAGTTAGCGTAATGGCTATGTCACTGGAATCCCATGTAGTTGCGGTTCACGTCCCAGACCTGGTGGCTTAAAACTCACACTGGGCACATGTGCATGTGTGCCCAAGACCCCAAGAGGAGAATGGCGGAGAAGGGATTGTGGCATGGCCATCCCTCCTGGGGGGTGATTTCTCGCTTTCTGTCTGTCTCTGTCTGTCTGGTGAGCGCAA
The DNA here is from genome assembly GCA_026018925.1 of Tupaia tana. Taxonomy (NCBI): domain Eukaryota; kingdom Metazoa; phylum Chordata; class Mammalia; order Scandentia; family Tupaiidae; genus Tupaia; species Tupaia tana. The sequence continues at coordinate 83,252,972 of JAKSZU010000005.1, forward strand.
GCACCCTATAGCAAAATAAAAAAAAAAAAAAAAAAAAAAAAAAAAACCTCCCCAAAAAGAAAAGTTATGAATTCTGATGAATTCAGTTATGAATGCAGCCATTTTTATATTTCGCTCAATGAACTCAGCTTCTTAGAATCAAAGTCAAAGTATTCATGAAATATACTTAAGTATCTGGATTATAAAAAGATAGTCGTCCAGAAAATAGACTTCATTACAAAGAATCCCATAGAACCAGAAATGTCAGGAATGTAGTAAAAGAGATATGTTTAAATTAATAACGATAGTACTGACCAAATGCAGTAATTTATTTGCGTTTTTTTTTTGGTTTTATTTTTCATTTGTTTTTTTATTATTCTACACACTTATGTTACTATCCTGAAAAAATTTTGAACAACAGAATAGATATTTATTACCCAGGAGTCCTAAGTTAATTGGTTAGGGTTTGACACACCCAGTGTAGCCTGCTGTAAAGATTTCTCTCTTTGGTCCCATTTTTTCTTTTACGAGGATTAAGGCAGTCTCAAAGCTAGCAATGTGTAAGTAGGAAAACAAAAGTAATGGCATTCATTATATTTTTTACTGTATGATAATAAATTCTGAAAATTGCATAATTATAAATAAAATGAGATTCAAATATGAAATGAAAAATATATTAATGCTTCTATGAGGGTTTTTCATATTTTATGGAAATTACTATTATAAAAAACTAAGCAAGGATTTTTAAATATTTTATATCAAAATATACTCATAATTTAATTCTATGTTTCTATGGACTTTTTGAAGTCTTCATATTTATAGTATGATTCCCACTAGCTTTTAAAATGTGAGTAAGAATGATTTTTAGAAAATACAGGAAGTGATTATCCTTAGGCAAGTATTCAGGAAATTTTTGTTCCTTTTTAACTTTTATAAGTTTTACAATTATACATAATAAAAACACTTAATGTAGAAAATAGAAACAACATTAAATGTGAAATGAGCATTAATTGAGAAGACTAATAATATAACTATATAATAAAATTAGTCTTTCTAATAAAGAATAAATAAAAATACAAACTAAGTTCTTTGAAAATTGTTAATGGGACATCTAAAGGCCATCATTGATTGAAAAAATTTTATATGGCATAACCCTGCTTCTTATTTTGAATCCTCATTTATTTCTTTCATGCAGAATTTTACAAAGCCATGTTGTTTATTGGTTATGCCAACATTTGATGCATCTACTTCCAAAATGATTCTGAATCAATCATAGAAAACATTAATGATACCACTTTCCCTTGATTCACTTTGAAAGAAAAAAAGTGTATCTCTTCAGCTGAAGCTAAATGTTTGTCTTTTATAGAAGTCTGAGAAGTAAAAGGATTACACAGTCCCATAGTCACTTTTATATTAAGGAAAAGTGGTGATATCAGTAAACTCCGTGATGATTTCTTTCAGTCCCCACATTCTTCCTCACCACTTTAAATATCTAGACTTGCTCCTTTTCAATAACCTCACCTCCTTGACAAACATTCAGTTCCTTTCTTGCCAACCCTAGGTTCTTGAAAGCCTCTTCACCACATGCTTTTGTTTGTGCTTCCAAACATAAGCTCAGATGATTGACACCAGTAAAAACATGTATTAAATAACTTACTTGGAGCTTCACATGGCCTGTCCTGAACTCTCAATACACTGTGTCAATCACTCCCTAGTAGCAGCAGTCCTAAATCCTTTTTTTTTTTTTTAAAGAGAATTTTTGTTATAGAAAGCATAAGCTTTCTGGAGAGACAGAGACAGAAAGCGAGAAATCACTACCCACAGGGAATAGCCACACCACAATCCCTTCTCCATTCTTATCTCAGGATTTGGGGCACATCTGCACACGTGCCTGACCTGAGTTTCAAGCCTCTACTCAGGGACCTAAACCAGAGTCAACTACGTGGAAGTCCAACAACATAAATGTTATGCCATCTGTGGGTCTAGCAATCCTCAATTTAAGCATTTTCTTCAAGCTCCCAATCTTTTTCTGGTGACTTATCCTCTGCAGACCATTTTTCTTTATCAAGTTATTCAAGGATTTTAAGGCAATGGTTCTTTGCAATTCTGGGGCTCTTCTTATAATTAATGTTTATAGTTTTGCCTTTTCTTCTCCTTCCTTCCTTTCTCTCTCTGTCCATTTTTTCTTCTTCCTCCCTCTCTTTCAGCTTTCCTTCCTGCTTCTAAGGAAACAAAAAAAAAAATCACTCTTCAGTTTTGATACCTCCCCCTACTTGTAAATTTGTTTCTGCAATATTTCTTGTCAATATTCTCCTTGATCACTCTATGAATTTATTTACTCTTAGCAATTCTCCTTTTTAAAATTAAGATGTAGACCATAGGGTGCATTTGCTCATCAGAAAGAGACAGAGGGAAAGTGAAAAGTCACCCCTCAGGGGGATGAGCATGCCACAATTCCTTCTCCTCTAATTTCCTTCTGAGATTTCGGACACACATGTACACATGCCTAGCTAGTTATCAAACCACGGTGTCCAGGACCTGAACCACTGTTTGCCAGGTGAGATTCAGTCATCCTAACCTGTTGGCCCCATTCCCTCACTTTTTTTTTAAATCTTTTTTCCTTGTCTTTCAACACATCCCAGAAGACCTATATGTGGCTTCTAACCTTCCATCTCTGCCTATGTGAAAGGACAATCTACTGTGCCTGACAAATTTATTACATTTATTACCATATAAAAATACTATCCATCCCACAGCTACCTCATGTGTCTTTTATACTCTGTCTTTGTTCACATATCTGCTCAGGCTCAATGCACTGTACAATACCCGAATTTCTGGTTCTTTTTACACATATGTATGTAATAACTTTCCAAATCCAGCAAATTCTACACCCATGATATTATACACATACATTCATATTTTTATGCTGATCTCTTATAATCAGAGTTAATCTCCTTGTGAAATCTTAGCATAGCCCTTTCTTTTTGAGAGATTTTTGCTATAGAGTACCTGAGCTCTCTAGAGATAGAGAGACAGAGAGTGAAAAATGACCTCCCTCCCCCAAGAGGCATGGCCACACTGCAATCCCTTCTCCTCTTGGGATTTTGAGCATGCACACACACACACACACACACACACACACACTTGGTGTGAGTTTCAACTGACTCAAGCTGAAGTCGGTCATGTGGGAGTCCATAACCATCTGCTGTCCCCAGCTTAACCCTATTTTCATTTCCTCATTTTTCATCTATTATATACACAAATAAAAAAAAATCCTTGATTCTCCACTTATAAACTTTAATAACGCTCAATGCCTATTCATATTTAACTTGCTCATAATACTACTCAAACTTTGACATTGCATGCAACTATTATTATTACTGTTACAGACTTCAGCCCTAAGAAGGTACAAATACCACCATGGGGCAGAACCTAATAATGCTGAGGGAGTAGACTAATTTTAATTGTGTACTAGACCAATGTAAAACCAGAGCTAGAAGACCGAAATACATTTCTAGAGCTGTTTCTTACACACACAGACACACACACACACACACACAAATAACAGAAAAGGCATATTTTACCCTTATTTTGCAGGTGAGAACCTAGTACAGAGTGATATTAAAAAAACTTGAATAGATACATATAGATTCCAAATCCAGTCCTATTTTCATTCCCTCTTAGCATGTTTTCTCTATGCATTATCGCTTCATATTATTTAAACTTACAAACAGTGATTTTGGAGGATTGTTTATGTGATTGAATCCCAATCAGAAGTTCCCAGAAAAAGGATCCTGAATTTTATTCTCTTGTCTGCATGCCTGACAGAAGGTTTAACTTACAGAAGGATGTAAAAAAAAAGTTTTTGAATGCGTCGAATAGCTGCAATTAATTTGCATTGCTAATTTAATCTTAAATCTTTAAAGATTTGAAGAAATTATAGGTCAATTATGTGTGTACATTCAGTAGTTATTTATTAAGTCCTTACTACATACCCAGTACTACTCTAGACACTAGAAAATATATTTTAAAAGTAGAAAATAAACTTTTATAAAGTTTACACTAAAGCTGGTGGAAGTATTTTTTTAAATAAATAATGTATAAAGTATTCAGATGGTGACATATTATAGCAGTAATTATAGAAGGAAGTAAGATAGGGGATGTGGGATTTAGAAATTATAATTTTAAATGGAAAAATCATCGAAGACCTCCCTGGATAGATGTCCGTATTTGCAAAGGCCTGGAGGAGTAAAGAGAGCCCCCCAGGTATATATCTAGCAATAGATAATTCCAGGCAGGGGAAATCGAAAGTGCTGAAGGCCTAAGGCAAAACCAGATACCTACCTACTATCCCAGAGAAACAGCAGGAAGGCCAGCATGGTTATCCGTGAGAAATGGGTTCGGAAGTGGGAATGAGGTTGAGAGGGCTGGGGCTCATCCTGGAAGGCCTTGGAACCCTTTTAAAGGGACATTTTCTTTTCACAAAATGAGATGACTAAAACTTTCAATCAGAACTGTGGTATAATCTAAATTACATTCTGAAAGATTCCTCAGTCTGCTGGGGATATATGGGCTAGGTGGATCCGAATGGTGGAGAAAGAAGCAGGAAGGGCAAGACTAGTCATAATATTATTGAAATAATTCAAATGAGACACAAGCTATTACAGAAGTTTCCCAGGGTAAAAGCAGTACATTGGATTCTAAATTTTTCAATAAAATAAAATTACATATTGGGACCGGCAGTTAGCGTAATGGCTATGTCGCTGGACTACCACGTAGTCGACTGCAGTTTGAGTCCCAGATCCAGTGGCTTAAACTCACGCCGGGCGCATGTGCATGCGTGCCCAAGATCCTGAGAGGAGAATGGAGGAGAAGGGATTGTGGCGTGGCCATCCCCCCTGGGGGGTGATTTCTCGCTTTCTATCTCTCTGTCTCTCTCTGTCTGTCTGGCGAGCGCACGCGCCCTATAGCAAAAACCTCTCCAAAAAAAAAAAAAAAAAATTACATATTGACACATTATAGTTCTATGTATTTATGGTGTGATGATTTTTAACACATATTAATCTACTTAGCTATCACCTTAAATACTTAAGTTTGTAATAAGAATATTAGGGATTTCCTCTCATAGAGATACTGAAATTCATAATACTCAGTTGTTAACTATATTATTATGCTGTGCAATGGATTTCAAAAAAAAAAAAATCTTGTCTAGTCCTCCAATTTAACTGAGGCTTTATACTCTTTTACTATCTTCTTCCCATTCCCCAGCTCCTATTCTTTGGTAACCCTCATTATATCTTCTGCTTCTATGAATTTATTCGTTTTATTTTTATTTATTCATTTATTTACATTTTTACCATAGGGCCCATGTGCTTTCCAGAAAGAAACAGTGAGTGAGAAAGTGAGAAATTTCTCTCTAGATAGGATAGCCACACCACACTCCCTTCTATTCCATTCTCCTTCTGGGATTTTGGGCATGCATGCACATGTGCCCAGCAAGAATTTCAAAACACTAGGTCCAGTATTTGAGCCGGGGTTGGCCATGTGCAAGTCCAGCATTCTAACCACCATGTCACTGACTGGTCTCACAGATCTTATTTTTACATACAGCAACAATATTTGCTAAAGTACTAGACATAGATTGTGAAAGAGAGGAAACAGGAATGATATTAAAAACTTTAGCTTTAGTAATCCAAGTTAGTTGTCTATTTCTATGATATTGAAGGCTATAAAAGAGGTGGATTTGAAAGAAAGTATATTAATAAGTCATTTGTGTACATGTTACATCGAGATGCCTACTAGATCTTCGAATGTAAATATGAATGCTGCAGGTAAATGTATGAGCAGGGAGTAGTCCAAGATCGAGTTACAAGTCTGTACAGTCATCACTGTACAGCCAATATTTATAATCACATGAGTTTAACAAGGCACTGAGTATCGTCAGAAAAGAGAAGAGGCTTAAAAAGTAAGCTCCGGAAACATTCAAAGTTGAAGCCATTAGGAAGATGAGGAAAAATGAAGAGACTAAGGAGAAAAATTGTAGCTACTGAGGAAAGAGGTAAAGTAGAAGGTACTGGGGTTTTGGAAGACAAGAGAAAAAAGGATTTGAAGACTAAAATGGGGGTCCAAACAGTGGCACAATGGCACCATGAAAATCTGACCCAAATGTAAACATTCTGGGTTCACATCTGGAGACTTCCCTGAGTGCATTGAACAGGCATGTGCCCATGACCCACACCCGGCTGAGGCTGGGGGAGGATCCCAGCATCAAGACCAGGTTGAGAGTGCTGTTTCTCCATCTCTGTCTTTCTTGCTTATGGATAAAAGAAACAAATAATCCTTTAAAAAGATGATAAATATGATTATCTGTTTCAACTGCTAAGTAAGATAAGGACAAATAAAATTTAGAAAATGATAGTAGGACATCCTTCCAAAGAGCAGGTTCAGAGAAGTGATAAAGACAAAGTCTGATGGAGGAGTTTCACTGGAAAATAAAAAGAAAACCAAAACCCATAGGCAATAAAACTCATCAGAAATTTAGTTATCAAGGGGAACAGAGACATAAAATAGTATAATATTAGGAATATGGGATGAAGAGAGAAAAAAAATATGACGAAATTTCCAAAACAATTCTTTCTTTTCTTTAATTGTCAAAGGGCATGTGTACTCACTAGAGACAGAGAGACAGAGAAGAGAAAGCACCCCAGTGAGGTGTGGTCATACCACATCCCTTCCTTTCCACTTCTCCATGCACATATCAAAATTTTGAGCATGCATATGCATGAGCCCTGAGCATTTTTCAAGTTTGCCAAAACTGGGACTTGAACCATGTTGTGCCATGGGATCCAGCTTTCTTAATCAATGGACTATGGAGCTGGCCCTAAATAAAACAAAACAAAACAAAATCAAAGCAAAACTGACAACAACAAAAACTCTTCATTCTCAGATAATTCATATATGACATATATAAATGCTTAAATACCAAGACCAGATCAGGATACTCATAAAAAACAGTGAGAGATCATTTTGGAGGGTGATAGTAATTTTCTCTTGAACAAAATTAATAATTTTCAAGTAGAGCATTAGCAAGACTTTTTTTGACAGTTTTAAAAATGTTTATTAGTCAGGAGCAGCAGGTGGCATAATGGCTATGTCACTGGACTCCCATGTAGTTGACCATGGTTTGAGTTTTGGACCCAGTGGCTTAACCTCATGCTGAGTGTGTGTGTGTGTGTGTGTGTGTGTGTGTGTGTGTGTGTGCCCAAGATCCCAAAAAAATAATGGAGGAGAAGGAATTGTGGCATGACCATTCCCCCTGGGGGGTGATTTCTTGCTTTCTATCTGTCTGTCTCTCTCTGTCTTTCTGGCAAGTGCATGTACTCTATAGCAAAAACCTCTTCAACAAATAAATAAATAAATAAATTAGTGTAAAATTAGTTCATTGGGAACCCGCAAATGGCTTAATGCTTACATCACTGGATTCCCACATAGTTGCCTGCCTTCGAGTCCTAGGCCTGGCAGTTTAAAACTCATGTGGGCGCATGTCGATGCATGCCCAAGATACTAAGGGGAGAGTGGAGAATGGAGGAGAAAGAAATGAAGCATGGCCATACCCTCTAAGGGGTCATTTATTGCGCTCTCTCTCTCTCTCTCTCTGTCTCTCCAGCAAGTGCATAAGCCCTATAGCAAAAATCTCAAAAAAATTAAAAAAATAAAGCGCTAGAGAGAGAAATTCATTGTCCAGATCTCTAAGGTGGCACTTAATTTTCTAGATAATCATCTTTAAGGATCTGTGGTGATAATTCAATAGTTAGCAAGAAACATGAAGAGTGTTATAGTCTTTCACATTCTAAAAAAATCAATTATTTGAATTATAAAGAGAAGTACTAAAATTTTGCAGATAATAAATCTAAACTGATAGGAATTTGCTGTATTTTGGTTGTTCAAGTTCTATCTAGTCTGTTAAAATCATAAAAACAGGGCCAGCCAGTGATAGTAGTTAAATCTGTGAGGTTCGAGTCTCAGACCTGCTGGGTTCAAGTACTTGAGTGCCCCAAATTCCAAAAGGAGAAATGGAGGAGAAGAAATTACAACATAACCCTCTCCCCACCCCCCTCCAATGGAGAATGCTTTCTCACTTTCCCTATCTCTATCTCTCTCTGGCTTCTAGCACCTTCTAGCATTTTTTTTTTTTTAATTACAAAATCAGGGGCCAGAAGGTGGTGTGATGGTTAAGACACAGGACTCCTACATGGTCAACTGTGGTTTGAGTCCTGGACCTGGTGGCTTGCTTCGTCACTCTCTGTCTCTTTCTCTCTCTCTCTGGCCATGTTGAATAATAATAAATAAAATTAAATAAGTATTAAAAAATGAAATAGTTCTTAAAAAGTTACAAAAACATATATGACACTTCAGATATGAATACATTTTTAAAATAAAATTTTCAGTAGAGAAAAACAAAATATATAAAGCTTTATTCTATTACCTAGTAATTGTTCCAGTAGTAAGAAGTAAGATTTGAGAGGATATAAGTAATTTTCTAAAAACTAGTTCTTGGATTACTATATTCGGGGTTTTTAAAATTAATAAACCTTATTACACATGTGTAACTTATTAGTTTTCAGTTACTCTATCACTGCTGAAAATTAAATAGGATAAGGAAATAAAAAAATTATATCATATTTACATACGTCAGCCACTACTTGAGAAAGCACAAAAGGATGAGTCCATAAAAGTGAGACCTTACAAACAATTTGGTATGACTTCCTTCCATCTCTGGATTCTACAATAAATCCCCACCCTTACTCTAGGAAGATGTGAGAGCACAAAGACATTGGAAGAGGAGATAATGTTATTTTCTCAGATGATATCTTTAAGTGAGGTCTGAAGGAAAGATCCAAGCTAAAAGACTCCATTAGATAGTCCCTTGGAGAATAATATGGTTATTCTCGAAATGCTACAAAGGAAATAACTATAGTAAATCTGATTTAGAGAGGGCAATTAAGTTAGAATTATTCAGTTCCAAGAAGTGGCTAAGGAAATATAGTCTATAAATGTAAAAGCTTGTTACTAACAAATCACTCCCGTATATCAGAAGTGTATGACCGAGGAAGGTACAGCTCAGTAAACTCATGAACCTGTGTATTTACTGCTATATCTTACTTAACCCTGTGATTGACATTGAGCACCAGAATAATATGCCCATAAAAGGATGAAGTCAATTCACTGTAAAGATTAAACTAGTCAATTTGTGGGCTGCATAAGATAAGAAAAATGCAATTCTATTAACTGAATGGATAACAAAACCTCGGGAAATAATTTAAGTAATTTTTCCATATATTATATATTTTGCATGATAAAAAAATTACACACTAAACATTCATTGGCCCAAAATATATTCTTTCTGAAATTAACTTATTCACACTTGAATTTCTCCTTGATTATTTCGAATGCTAAGCTTTCAGCTCTTTGATGTTTTGCAATCATGTATCTAATTTTTTTTTTTTTCTATATGGTACATGAATTTGCCGGAGATATTGAGAAAGAAAGTGAGAAATGATTTCCCAGAGGGGTTAACCATCCCACAATCCCTTCTCCTTCAATTTCCTCTCAGCATTTTGTGCACGCATACACATATGCCTGGTGGGATTCTCAAGCCACAAGGTCTGAGACTTGAATCTTGCAGTCAGCCATGTGGGATTCAGCACCTGAACTTCCAAGCCACCTGCTGGCCCCATATGTCTAAATTTATTTGGCACATTTCTGATGTGAAGTAGTTCTCTAAGTTTGCCATACTAATAAGAACTGACCTATGTGTTTTGATTTTTTTTTAATTTAAGAAATATAGCTACAGTATTACTATATCCTGGAGAACAGAAAAAAATAATTAAAATGGTTAGCTTAAAGATTCTTAGGTATATATGTACCTAAGGAAAGAGAGAGAGAGAGAGTCAGATGGGTCTGGATAGAGAGGTCACTTCAGGTGTTGGAGAAAAAAAGAAACCTTTAACATGTTAGTAAAGAAAGAACATAGTGCATCTTATTAGGGATTTGATAGTCTCCAGTGTCAAGTAGATACAGAGACCCCTCAGTTTCTACAGTCAATTCTCATAATAGTTTTTCTTTTTTATTGAAAGATCTTTGCTATAGAAGGATTGTGTTCACAGGAGAGACAGAGGGGGATAAAGAAAGCTAGAGGTCAGCACCCAGGGGGGTGGCCATGCCACAATCCCTCCGCTTCCATTCTCCTCTTGGGATTTTGGACACACACTTATGCTCAGTGGAAGTTTCAAACTACTGGGTCTAGGACTTGAACTACAGTCAACTATGTGGGGGTCCGGTGCCTTAACCACTATGATACCTGCTGGCCCCCTCTTACTAGTTTTTAAAGCATGTGTTTTGTATTCAGAGACAAATTCATCCTAGGTTCAGCACTGAACACCTCATATTCACTAATCTCCCCAGGTAAAACAAACTGAGAAATGCTGATATTTGTTGATCATCTCAAAAGAAAGCTTTTCGTTGAGTTAGCAGTTCCAAAGAAAGATTAAAATTGGGAACCATTTGATTCAAAATAATAAAACACAGGTATGCTTTGTTTATCAGTATTATAAATAGTAAGAGAAAAAACACATACTGATTCACATTGGTAAAATATAGGAGTCCTGTTTGGAGAGTCTTATTAATTTAATATTTCTTCCTAAACAGAAAAATCCTTTTTTTTTTTTTTTTTTTTTGCTAAATTCCCTGTAGAGCTAGAGTTCAAACTAAATCATTTTTGGCTTAAGGTCTATAAAATTCCTTACTTGCTCCTTGTTTCATTTATTCTATTAGTTAAGAATAATTTTTTCTGGGACCAGCAGTCAGCGTAATGGCTATGTCTCTGAACTCCCATGTAGCCCACAGAGGTTCGAGTCCCGGACCCGGTGGCTTAAACTCACACCAGGTGCATGTGCGTGTATGCCCAAGATCCCGAGAGAATGGAGGAGAAGGGATTGCGGCATGGCCATCCCCCCGGGGGGTGATTTCTCGCTTTCTGTCTCTCTGTCTCTCTCTGTCTTTCTGGTGAGAGCACATGCCCTATAGAAAAATCCTCTCAAAACAAGAGTTTTTTCACAAATTTTTACTTCATTATGTACTCTGCTTATAAAAACAATACAGTGAATGCATTTGTTTAAGAAAGTTGTTTTGTTTGTTTTTGTTTTTGTTTTTTTTTGCTATAATGTGCATGTGTTTGCCACAGAGAGGAGAGTGACAGAGAGGCAGAAAGCAAGAATTCACTCCCCAGAGGGGATGACCACGTGGAAATCCCTTCTCTTCCATTCTCCTCTTGGGATCTTGGATACACATGCAAATGTGCCTGGCATGAATTTTAAGCCACTGGGTCTGGGACTTGAATTGCAGTTGCCTAGTGGGAGTCTAGCGGCATAACCGTCATGCCATCTGCTGGTCCCCAGTGAACACATTTTGACATCCTACCAAAGCATGGAATGCCTTCCAGTACTTTATTTCCATTTCCCTAGTTTAAGTCAACTCCATTATACCACAAAGAAAATATTGTCATTAGTAATGTTCACTAGTGCCAGACAAAAGCCTTCCTGCCACCCTCCGTTACTCTTTATTGAAACAATGGTATTTCTATAGTCTTCAGTCAGTACCGTCACCAAATTCTACTTTCTGAATGCAGTCTTCAAAAGTCAACCATTCTTTAGTGATTGACCATCCATAACTATCCCACCAATAAATGCCAGCACATCACTTTTCAGACATGCCAAGAAAATAAACTTTTCTATAGAAATAATGCATGGCAAATTTTCTGAAATTTTACAGTAATTTTGAGGCAGAACATACAAAATAAACAGTGATCCTTTTGTAAAAATACTGATAAAATATAAGTCAATCAGAAGGTAGGATTTATGGGAATCCTCCATGCCATGGCTACTATCTGATATATAGTCAAAATGTGATTTATTTATTTGGGTGCTCATTTGAATGTATTTATTAGTCTAGTAAATGAGCAAGACTCTGGTTTCTGTAAAATTGAGTGTTTAGGTGTACATTTTATTTAACCCCAATAGATGTGTATTTTCCTCCTTAGAAGTCATCCTAGAAAAATTGTTAATGCCTTACTGAAGTATGAAAATTCACTCCTTTCATGCTCTTGTATTTGAAGTATATGAAAATATCTTTATTTCTTTGTACAGCATGTTTTATTTCTTATGTTTAGTAATTAAAATTAAATATTTAGGACTATAATAACAAAGTATTTAAGTTCATCATAGCATAAAATCTAAATTCATTTTGTATAAATTAGTTCCTTTGGAAAAAATACACACACACACACATAAAATAGTTTGACTTTATCCAAATCCATTTTTAAATTTTTAAATATATCATCACAAACACTAATAAATGCTGATATAAAATCATGTTTTCTTCTTTTGAACATTTTGGTAACTGGATCACAAAAAGAGGGGTTAAAATATTTACAAACTGTAAAATGAATATATAGAATTATGTGGCAGTTAATAATCAAAATGTCAATGATCTATTAGCTATATTTCTAGATATCTATATCTATATATAGATATATCTATAGAGATATATAATATAGATATATTCTATATCTATATCTACATTCTGTAGATATATAATATATAGATCTAGATTATAGATATATATCTATATTATATCAATATAGATTATAGAATATATCTATATATATTATAGATATAGATATAGAATTATGTGGCAGTCAATAATCAAAATATCAATGATCTGTTAGCTATATTTCTTGATGTCTATATAGATACATAATATAGATATAGATATATAATGTATAATTTCTTGAAAACTAAGTAAAACTTCCAACAAATGGTTGAAAATAACATCACAATGTTCTATGTATGATGTATTATGTTGGAAAATATATTACCATTACAGAAATCTGAATGTCTGAAGCATCTATTTTAAAAATTTGTTTCAAGTGCCACTATAGCTATCATGTATAAGTGCTATTGAATACATTATTTGTTTTACAATTTAGTGTGAGAAACAGAGTAAGCCTGTGAAGATTGGAAGATGTCTGTGAGAACAGAACCATGGGTTATGATATATACAAGGAGACTTCAGAAAGTTTGTGGATAAATGGAACTAAAGTTGGAATTCATTTTGGTGCAAAAAAAAAAGATTTTTCCCATAGAGCATATGTGCTTGCCAAAAAGAGACAGAAAGAGGGAAACTGTGAAATCACCCCCAGGTGGGATGACCACACCACAGTCCCGTATCCTCTACCTTCCTCTTGGGATTTTGGGCACACACACATATGTGCCTGGCTTGATTTTCAAGCCATTGTTTCTGAAACCCAAACATGGTCAGCCATGTGGGCATTTAGTGCCTTAACCACTACACCACCTGCTGACTCCAGTGCAAAAATATTTTGAAATTCATGTATAGTTTCATCCTAAAATACATTTTACATGAAATTTTTGAAGATCCCTGGTATGTTCTGTTCAGGAAGGTATATTATAGGACATATTGATATTTATTTATTTTTGTCAGAGGGCACACATGCTTACCAGAAGGAATCCACCCCTCAAAAGGATGTGGTCACACTGCAATCTCTTTTCTTCTATTCATCTCTATTCCTCCTTCTGTCAGGACATTGGGGACACACACGCACACACATATGGCATAGTTTTCGAGTCACTAGTGCTGAGATTTGCCATAGGTAATGTAGAATTTGGCTGCCATGAACTTACACACTACAGGGCTATTTGCACAATGATATTTAAAATAACCATTTTGGTTTTCCTCTTTTTTTTTTTAGAAATCTTAAAATTCACTTTGCAGTTCAACCATTTGAATTGTTCATGTGCTAATCAATTTAGAAAAGCACTAATACTGTGTCTGAAATTTTAAAACATTTGTATATGTATGTGTGAGATAAAGTGAAACTATTTCATAATTTTATAAAATACAGGATCAGGAAAAGTTTGTTTCTTGTTTTTTTTTGTTGTTGTTGTTGTTTTTACTTTTTCCAGATGGGGACAGTTCTAGTGATTTTCAGTACTAGTGAGAAATTGTCTAGGTGTCAGGATTCTTGTCTTTCCTCGACTCAACATATTTTAGGAAACGTGACAGAAAGTAGGTCATGTTATTTTACAACAGATGAACTCCATTGCATCTCCTCTATAGTAAACTCAGCTAAGCATTCAGTCTTTGTGATTGTGGCAGACTTTTACTACATATGTCATTTTAGTGTTTAAGCTCGCTCTCAATTTAACTAGTTGATGGATATGTAAAATGGATGCTAATTTAACCTTATTAGTGAATAAATTAAACTGAAGTGTCTGAACTTTCCACTTGACAGATTTAGTGGAAATACACATGTGTATTGTAATAGTAAAAAATAAGTTTTAATATGTTCACATTTACTAGACCAAACATTTTACCATTATATGTTGTGTCACTGGGAAATGTAGAAAAATGTTACTATTCCTAATAGCATTTGTTGTACTGCTGAAAATGCATTTCATTCTAGTTTTGCTATTATAGAAGGAATACGTAATTTAAGGAAATAACTTGAGGAGGACAAATATGAAGTAATCCTTGAATACCGAGAAATTAACCTAGAATGTTACAAAACAATATTAACCACCAGGGGAAAGTCAATACTTGCTGACTATATGACAGCATTTAGATTGTTCTATGAAAGAGAACAGAGAAGCAGGAAAGAGGCAAATATGAGGAAAAAATACCTTGCTGATACTTTGTCATAGAACAAAGCTCTTAAAGAATAAAGAAAAATATTATCACCCACTATATAAATTACCAAATTGGAACAAGTGATTAAATTTGGGATTCTAAAGAAAATATACAAAGAAATCTATCTGGCTATCTATAGAGTAAAATTTATAAATCAGGCATTGTCTTGAGATGTTCACAAATCTGTCACTTTTTGGAAATAATTTGATAATCAGTGAATTTTTTAAATTTATATTTCCTGGAAAATATCAAGGAGCTTAGAAAGAGTTATTTTCTATCAAGTATGTTGGACCAGAGTATGTATGTATATGTATGTATATATGGATGTGTGTATTTATTTATTTATTTACTTTTGCCATAGGGTAGATGCACTCGTTAGGGAGAGACAGAAAGGGAAATGAGAAATCACTCCCTGGGGGGGATGACCATGCCACAATCCCTTCTCCTCTGCCCTTCTCCTAGGATTTGGGACACACACATACACACATGCTTGATGTGAGTTTCAAGCTGCAGGGCCCAGGACTACAACCACTGGCAGCCATGTGGGAGTCCAGTGGCTTAACCACCACACCACCTACTGGTGGGCTAGACTAACTTTTGAGGAGAGGTGGTTGCTTGACTGCTGCTGCTGACTGCTTCGCCAGGAATGGAATGACTGCTGTTCTGGGTCTTCCTCTCAATTACTTAGGCAACTTTAAGACAGGATTATTCTATGATGTCATGTTTGTAATGAGATAAATTTTATATACAGCTTCTATGCCCATAATATATTTGGCTTTCAATAAATATTTAATGAGTTGTCAAACTCCAGAGACATGTCGACTGATGTAACTTCAAAAAGAAAGGCACACCACCACCATCCCTACTACCTTCTCCAGAAATGAAACCCCAACCAAGTTCAGATAAGAAAACTAATAAGAAAAATTCATAGGTCTGCTCTGGAAAATATATTTAGAAAGAATATATGCAGAAATCAATCATATAATTTATTTGATGAGATGAATTTCATGTCATAAATAATGCAGAAAAGAGGACAAGTTTATTACTGGTTCATCAGCTCTCTGCACCCAAGTCTATGGTACTATCTCCAGTTCCTAGGACAGTTTCTATCAAATAAATTAGTGAATAAAAAAATCCCTAAATTACATAAAAACACTTTTTGAAAAAAATAATTTGTAGGTTCATATTTTTAGTACACAGGACACATTCTTTCCAAGAAATAATAAATTATATAAATAGTAGGGATTTAAGTCAATTCACAAAACTACAAAGCCCTTACTGTAACTCAAATATAGGTTTGTACTAGTAAGTCTATAGTCACTGAAAAACACTTATAGTTCTATATATCTTTGTATCTTTTTGTTTAGTATGCCTTATCTGATACTAAAAATATGACACCTTAAGATACCTGATTCGATTATTACCACAAAGAATTTAAATCAGAATGATAACATTTCAAAAGAATACTCTTGCCCTTCGAGTAAGAAAGACTGGGGCATTCTCTACTCTGGACCTCTCCTACTTGCCACATGATGAGAACACAGATTCTTCTTTTGTAAACCACCAGTTTTGATTCTTGTGTCCAGCAGAATATAAAACAAAGGTGAGAATAAGATATGTAAGCTATGGAAACCAAAGTAAGCATAAGCCATGGCTATGTGCCAATGCAACCACCTTCTCCCAAGACCTGAAATTCCAATTCCAGACATTCACCCTTTTTCTCCCATCTTTCAAACTGAAGAGTAATTGTGCCTGCTACTGGTTCCATTTTCACACCTATTAAATGTGATTGAAATCTCTTTGTTCCATTAAGAAGCAAAATGTCACCTCATCACATCGTTATTCACAGATAGAATGCTCACAAATTATGTTTTCTTAAACTAACAAATTACTTTAACTGTAAATAATGATTTGGAACCAGGCATTGAACATCCTTCTTTCTTTATTCCTCTACTCGCTTTATTCATTTTTGCCTAAAATTTCAGAAAAATAATCTCTGGCTCTAAAGAGAAATTCAAACAAGAACCTAGAATGTAATAAAGTGTTTTGCATAATTTGCAACAACTTCTCAGTTTAAAAATCTAAAAATGAGGAAAATGGTTTAGATGGATCTCTAAGGCATTTTCTGAATGTGTAAGTTATAATGGAATCTTACAAAGCAATAGATTGAGTATTAGGCAAATTTCCACTTGGTGTGATTTGTGGTCTACAAGGAAATAGTACTCATACCACAAAACACCGAACAACTCAAAGAGAAATCCAAGTTAAACTTAGGAAAATTGTTTTTTATAAAGTGGAAAATAAAAGCAAGTCTGCCTTATTACATTTTTCGGAGTTGAAAATAATGCGTTAGAGAAAATAATAAAAATTAGTAAAAGTATATCATTGCACATAAACTTTAGCTTTTTACTATATTTATTGGATTTAAAAATCATGATTTGTATTACATATGATTGGCATCTAAATATCTTCAGGCCATGGCTTGTCTTGGAGTCATGTGCTTGTTTTTTGTTTTTTGTTTTTTGTTTTTTTTTTCAAACTCATCTCATAATCTAAAATTACTGTTATAAGGTATAGTTTTAGTTTTTCACATCCTCATCAAAGCCAATTCATTATAAAACTAAATCACTACTATTGGCTGCTATACAGCGTTTTAAAAATGCCCAATTAGGATAATAATTTTATTTCCATTCATAAACTTTAGGGAGATCCCTGGATTCTGCTTTAATGATATTCATTTCTTGTTCAGAAGTGGAATAAATCAGGCCATCTTCATCTTGAAATGGATACAGGTGTTCTCTAAATGTGCAAGAAATATACTAAGTCTCTCGAGAACTATTTTGAGAAACGCTGTCGATTTACTTATTATCTTTAGTGTTAAAGTAACTTCTGTAAATGCAATAGAAAAATACCATATTTCTCCCTTTATTCAGGAGATTTCTCCAACTGCTATTGAAAAAATATTTGTAATTCTTCTCAAGTTTTTTTTAGATTTTAGGTGATGAGGAACTTCAGAAAGATTACTATGACTTTTAAGTAAAACCAATGTCAACATCTACAGCTACTCTCTGTGTGTCTAGTAATTGTCAATTGACTACATACTAATCAATGAAAGAGAATAGTTGTGGGAAAATGTGTTCAGTAAACCTATAATTGGACAAGAGAGGATAGACCTATTTCTTTCTTTATACTCATAATATTCTCTATGAGATACTGTAGTTTTCCAATAAGAATTTTTTTTCATTAGTCACTAAGAGTAAATTTATTTTCCTTTCACCATTATGGTAATTAAAATTGAGAAATGTTAGATGACCATTCAGTAATTACCAATCAAATAGCTCATGGAAACAGGATTCATTCTAACTCTCCACTATGTGCTAAAATCTAAACCTGATCTGTGTAATAATCATAATGTGTTTCTTTTTTAAAAGTTAATTTTTATTTTAACTTTATTCATTATTATTTTCCGATTTGACCCAAGAGAGACAGAGAGAGAGGAAAAAAGTGAGAAAACAAGCCACCAGGTCTTGAACTTGAACCATGGTTGGCCATGTGGGAGTCCAGCATGTTTAACCACCACCCCACCTGTCAGCCCCCATAACATGTTTCTTAAAAGTACCAAAATACATCCAGTCTGAAGCTAATTAGCTACATTTTAAATGCCTGGAGTATATAATACCTAAGACCTTCACCTTTATGCTATTACCAGGATTTCCTGGTACTCCTGTTCAGAAATATAATTCATAGCATCCCTCATTTTAACTATTAGGTCATAGGAAAAACTATGACTTATTTTTCTATGAAAAATGCATCATGACTTTCCCAACCATCCAATATTAATAGAACCTTTATTCTTTCAGTTTTTCCAAATATTTATTTCTGCCAAATCTGTTCTTCAATTTCTTAGAGACAATTATTATCTTAAATCATCCAAATTATTCCTTTCTATTAAAACTATTTTACCTCTCTTACTTCCTAAGTTTGGACACACTTACTTATCTGTCAGATAATTTTTCATTGGAATTATCTGAAGCATTTGCATCATCATGTTTTCACCACACAGATGCAGCAAACTCATTTCTGGGTTAGTCTCATGTGTGTCTTTTCATCTAATTACCTAAGCACAGCTTAACACATCTATTCACATGCACACACATAGACACACACCTCAACGATTTGGCACCATTACAAAATTGTTGTATCCTCATTCAGACAGAACCTCAGATCGCTCTGTGAATTCTATCTGCACTTTCCACTTCTATTCACAGAAACTAAGCTAAATATAAACATTATATTAGTGAGGAATAGTCTTCCCTAAATTCCTGTCACCAGAAGTAAAGTTTACACAAGTCCACATCACTCTTATCTTCTCTTTTAAAGAGAATTCATTCTCCTATGCCTTTAATCTTTTCTTTCTCAGACCTCGGTCAGTTAGTCATTACATCTAATTTAGGTTCTTTCAAAGTCTTCCTCCACAGTGTCTCTTTTTCTAATTCAATAATATGCTCTTACTTATCTTCAACCATGCATGATTTTTCTTTGACCTTGTTTTGCCTCTCTAGCTATATCTAATACCTTGTTATCCAATTTTCACAAAAATATTATACTTAATGATAATCACTTAATACCAATTCCACACCTCCTCATCAACATACTGGCATCTGGCTTCCTTCATAAGAAAATTCCATTGCCTAACTTAGCATCCTGCTAATTAACAATGCAGTAGACACTTATTTATGGCACCTCTGTTGTATTAATGGTCAAACTCCTTCAGTTCTCACCCATTTATATTAATGACGTGTTTGGTCTCACAACTCCTTGATCTCCTCTTGAATAAACATTCAAGTCATGATTCTCTCTTACTGTCACTGCTCTTTTCAAAGTACATCTACTTCTGGTTAGTTTGAATGATTTCTTCTATAACAGTAATTTTATTTATAATAAACCATACTTCTTAAATCTGCAATTGTAATCCAACCCTCTCCTCTGCCTTGGTGTTGATATCAGAACATCAGCAGCATTGCAAATGAGAGTTATCATTTAGCATGAACCAATATAAACTTATCCTACTTCACAAATCAGTGATCATTTGCCATTGTTTCCTAATCAGCAGCATACTAGTCTGTCAAATAAATCACACTGAAAACCTAGAAGTAAGCCTTTAATTTTTTTTCTCCTTTTATCCTATAATCTAGTCTCCAAGTCTAGACAGTTTGAGCATTTAGTTTATGAGCACATCCTTTATGTAGATACTGAACAACTTACTCTACCCTTAAGCAATAGCCAACGATTCCCCAAACCAGAGACTGCCATAAACAAACTGGTAGCTTAGATACAATATATGACACAGACATTTTTATTTTTTCGGTTACAGTAGCATTAATCATACCCAGTGATTCACAGATAGAAAGTCAGACAGTATAGCAGATAGACGGTATAGAAAGATAGATGCTGTAGATAGGTAGACAGGTACTTAATGCTACATATATAAATATCATATGAAATGTTTTTCATCTCCCAATATTCACTCTGCAGTTTCTTATAATAACAAAAGTTTGGTGAACAATGACTGCCCAGAATTTAAAAAATGCATTTGATTCTTTCTTTAGTCTAAGCATGTAAGTAGAAAGTAAAATCCTAGGATGGTGTCTAATAACCTTATCTAAAAGACAACACTCTTCTCTCCATTATACTGATCAGTTCCTCTGCTGTTTGAACACATTGTGCCAGGAGAAGAGTTAGAGTCCAGTGACGGTGGAGGAGCGAGCTAAACAGGACCTGGCTCCCTAAAGTTTTGGCAGAGCAAAATTGATATTCCAGCATAGCATTGCAGTCTTCCAGACTAATTTGTGAGCAATAAACACTTTCATTCTTGTTTAAACACTATTATTTTAGGATATCCTGTTATTTGCAGCTGAACTTAATTCTAATGAATACACCAGATTTTTGGCTATTTTTGAAAGACTGGACAATCTGGCAATTCTATGCCACATTCCCCATGGCAACGACTGGCTGGAGCAGAGCAGCATTCATGTTAAAAACACTGCATTGTCTCCCTCTCTGGACTTGTTTCTTTAATAATTAATGTTATTTGCATTTGGATATCAAAACCACTGAAGCACTAGAAATAATCTAATATCCTTAACATAATATTCTAGACTTGATTATTTGATGCTTAATCATCTTCTCAATAGTCTTCTTTTCTGTATCTTTTATGCTGCCCCAAACAAATTCCTCACATTTCCCTGTATGTACATGCCCCCTTGTGAACTGTCAGCCTTTGTTTATGTATTAGCTGCTGCTGAGAAAACTTATTAATGCTCCTCTTTCCAAACAGCAAGTGTGCCATTAGGTGGCCTCCTGAGAAGGTCGGTGTCTTAGTCTGTGTTTTTTTGTTGCTAGTAGGAATACCTAAGATTGAGATCATTTAAAAGAATAGGAGTTTATCTTGACTCACAGTTCTGAGGGCCAGGAAGTCCAAGGATATCACAAAATGGCAGATAATAGAACTTTTAGCACAACAGAATTTGCTCTGGTTTTATCTGTTGGCCTCATATGCTCTTTTTATATACACATTAGCATGAGAACCCTGCCCCAATGACATTATCACACTCAAAGATTCCATTTCAGAACACCATGAGGTAATTAAGTTTGCACTTAGAAATGAATCAAGTACTAACTCACAGATTTGGGGAGGATATCTAAATTCCAAAGACCCGAAACCTTAGGGGACAAACTGTTGTCCAAACTATTTTAAGACCATAATAGTCTTAAATTTTCCATTTTGCAGGAAACCTTCCTACCTTTCTAGTTTGGGTTTTAAGTTTCTCCTTCAATGTCTAATTTCCTGTGCATATTACTGCACTGTTGTTTTAAAAATACATTTCTGCTAGAAGTCTATTACTTAGCAATATTCTAAGTAAAACTTAGAATGATAAAGATAGGCCAGGTAGTGGCTTAGTGTAAATGCAATTGGATACACATTGGAAAGGTCCTGGATTTGCATCCCAGGACCTTCCTGAGCACAATGGATTTGCACTCGGATATATGCCCATGATCCAGGCCAGTGGAGACTGGAGGTGGGTCTCAGTGAGAAGACCCTGTCTTGTCTCTCTCTCTCTTTCTCTCTCTAAGAAAAGATATAAATAAATGTAAATAAAGAGAATGCCTTAGAATTATGCAGAAGGTTATTTTCTTTGCTTCACTTCCTGTAATTTTTAAGAAAAAACTTGATATTTTGTCATTGTAAATTAGAAAGTTTAAAACAGTGCCCAGGAATCTGCACTTTAAACCAAACACCCCTAATGATTTTTACCCAGGTTATATACAACATTGACATTTAGACAGGAAACATATTAGAATGTGAGCGCTTTGAAAGTCTGAGTTGTCTTACTTATCCTATTATACCCAACACCTATCACAGTGCCTTTTGCTCAACAAGGACTTGTTAACAGGTGTCTGTTAGCACCGGGAGAAACAGGAATCATTGTAGGTCATCAGGTCAATTTAATAAAACGCAGCTACAGTATACAGAGCTTTAACACATCTTCTCTACATTTTGGCTTGGTCTGGCAAACTGTCAATGTCTCGGTTAGTTAGAATCACTTATATTAAACAAAAATGCAAGTGTTCAGTGGCTTATCCATGTATGTAACTTCAGCATATAAAACTGTATATAGAACAACAGAACAAATGTCCTTATTTATTCAAAGGTAGCATTTACCTGCTTATAATTGGGCTAAATATCTATGAATATCTGTGAATACCAATACAGTTCTCTGCACTCAATTATTCTACTGACTGACCATATATTTTATTTACAAATAATGTCTGTTTCATTTTGTTTGAAATCCTAAATATAAAACTATTATGTTTTTCAGTTTAGTAATAGGACATATTCTGAATTGACAAAGATGAAAATTGACTACTAAAATGACTATTTTGACATCCTGAATTTATGTGCTTTCATTACCCTAGACATTTTTATCATTGGTCTAAAATCACTCCCACATAAAATTTTTGTTTCCATCCTTTACAACCTGAAAGTTATATACAATTTTTGAAAAATTAAATACATCTAATTATAGACTACAGAAATGCCTCTAATGAAATAAAATGTAAAAATTGATATCTATTAAGACTAAGATAGTCAATTTTTTTATTATTGATATATAACTAATCTTTGAAATTCTATATTTGTTCCAAAGTCATCATCTTCAGTTTTTCATCATTATCCATGTCTCTTAGACATGGGTCTAAGAGACACAGGTCATTTGGAGGAATAATTATTCTTCAGTCTTAGAACAAGTTGCCATCTGATTCATTTCCGGCTATTTCCTTGTCTTCTTATAGCATTTGACTTTCATAAGGCCCCTTTATAACTTTTTCTATTTTTTTTTTGTTCATTATCTTTTGTCCGCGTCCTTTGCCAGTCTCCACTACGCACTCTAAACCACATACGCACTTGGGTTTTCATTTTCCTTCTTAATAGACCTTGAAATTCCCTTTGTAATGCCAACAATTAGTCAAACTGAGGGTTCCCATTAAGTGTGCTGGTTTCCTGACTAATGTCTCAGGGTGATATATTTTAACCCTGGGCACATTTTTAGAGCACCGTAAGTGTCTTTAGTTTGACACTTTCTCTCTTTAAACAATAATTTATTTATTCTCTGGGCTGGTTTTCAGTGTGAATTAAAGTACAGCTGAATTTGGGCTTGTTTACCTGTCCACACACATTTAAAGAACATAGTTTTAGGGTTGGTTTACAAGAGGAATTGGGATTAATTACAAAAATTGCCTTTAATACAATAGAACATTTATAAAGCTATACGTGGAAACTATCTTTTTGGCCTCATATTTATTGAAAGCAATATGCAAACATGAGAATGAGAAATATTTTGCATGTAAATTTATCATTCAAAAATATAACAAAAATAAGTCCTGCTTAATATATATGAAATCCAGTTCCAACATACATTTTACTGGCTAAACTAAACCAATAGAACAAATAACTTTTGCAAAAGAATTACATATTTCATTAATATAGAAAAGACCTAATGATAGAAGATTCATACCATAATAGTAGGTTGCTGAAATAGCATGATTCATAATCATCTCTAGCCCCACAGAATCAAGTAGTCCAATTGACAAAATGTCTTCTTGTATCTAAATAACAGAAACTTATTTCTCCTATTCATAATCAGTGGAATCACAGTCGTAAGCCTTCCTTGGTGCGGTAGGCCAAAAGGCCAATACGCTCTCCTGTCATTTTGCCCTGCTCCCAGGACATAAATACGGAAAAAGAGAAATGTTCTCTGCTGTAGCAAGGATGCTGCAGAGCGAGGGTCAGAATTTCATTTAATTTTATCTCAAAGTGGCCTCAGACATTGTATCACAGGAATGGAAAATTTCAAGCTGTGTTTATATTACAAAGGCAATAGAGGTATATTATTTTATTCTTTTTCCTTTTTTTTTTTTTTTTTTTCTTTTTTGCTATAGGGTGTGAGCACTCACCAGAGAGAAACAGAGAAATTATTCCCCCACACCCAGGGAGCATGACCACACTGCAATCCCTTTTCTGTGGGGCTTTTGGGCACGCACATGCACACACCTACACAAACACACACACATGTGCCTGGTGTATTTTCCAAGCCTCGAACCATGCATGCAGCCATGGACAATGGGATCCAGCCACCTTCACCTCCACACCCCCCCCCCACAGGCTGCTCTCACTTTTTGGTTTCTACCAACTCCTTTTCTCCCTGCAGTAAACACGAAAGAGTTATTCCACCATTCTCCAGAGCAGTAATGAGCAAAGAGTGGGTAGATTTTTCTCTCAAACCTGAATATTTTTAAAATTTTCTTTAAAGCATTCATACATTAAGTAGGAGCATTTCATCAGTAAATCTACATATTTTAATGACTATTTTTAGTATCATTATTTTAATTTATTTTTTATGTTGTATCACTGCACATCACTAAACACAGATTAATAATGTTACCAAAAGAGAATAAACACTTCTTGTATATTCACTTGAATTTTTTAAAAAGTTGTGAACTTCAAAACTTATTTTTCTGTTAAAAACAGAAAAGTCGTCTGCCCAGCGATCATGGAAAATACACCCAAATTTAATTTTAGTTGCTGATGTGGATATATCAAAATATTTTAAAGTAATCATTTAAAAAAGCAAGATTTTGGGACCAGCAGTTAGCGTAATGGCTATGTCGCTGGACTCCCACGTAGTTGACCGCGGTTCGAGTCCCGGACCCGGTGGCTTAAACTCACGCCGGGCGCGTGTGCGTGTGTGCCCAAGATACCAAGAGGAGAATGGAGGAGAAGGGATTGCGGCGTGGCCATCCCCCCTGGGGGGGGTGATTTCCTGCTTTCTATCTCTCTGTCTCTCTCTGTCTGTCTGGCGAGCGCACGCGCCCTATAGCAAAAACCTCTCCAAAAAAATAAATAAATAAATAAAATAAAAAAATAAAAAAGCAAGATTTTATGAAGCATTTGCAGTACTTTAAGATTCCATATAATGTTATTAACCTTTATAATACAGTTGTTTTTACCCTAACATTTAGAAACTCAAGTATTTATTTTATGACCCCAAACTTAGCAAATAAATTTCAAAGATACAAGCTAATTGACTTACAAAAATAGTAAAATCTGTAAATTTTCCCAATGAATATATTTTTTTAAACAATAAATGCTGTGACACTTCAAATATGATAATTAACCATTGTCTGTTTTTGTCTATTTTTACAATAAAAAAGATGATAAGATTTATAAAATATTACCAAGAAAGCCAGAAAATATTGAATAATTAATTTCCTTTACCCTAATATAATGTGGAATAAAACCTGATTGCATTTAATAGAAATTAATAATCAGTCGTAAATACTTTTATTTAAAAAAAGTCATCTAGAAAATTCAAGTCTTATTTATGAATATATTTTACCCTCACTTCAGTACTCATATGCATATGTCAAATTTCACCTGGGTAAACACTTTTACTAGTCCCAATTTTATTTTATTTTATTTATTTTTTTTTTTTTTGCTATACGGCTCATGTATTTGCTGAAAAAGACAAAATGTGAGAAATCATCTCCCAGGGAGGATGGTAATGCCACAATCCCTTATATAACCTCCTCTCCAGATTTCGGGCCTAGCATCATTTTCATGGCCCCAGGTCTGAGACTAACAGCAAAGTCAGCCACATGGGATCCAGCTGCCTTAACCTCCACACCACATGCTGGCCCGCTAGTCCCAAATCTTAACAATTTTAGTAAATCTATAGTACAGTCTTGTTTTATTTATTTGATAACAAAGCTATACAATTTTCCTTTTCATACTTCTATTAGACTTGCAAATTATTTAAGAAATTCTATTTCTCACTATGTAACTATATTTAATCTTTTCAATATAGCCTCTAGTCTCTTTTTTTTTCTTTGTTTGCTCTTCTGTTTTTTATTTAAGTTTGCTATAAGGTACTGTGCTCACTGGAGAGAGACAGAGACAGAGAGAGAGAGAGATGGGGAAAGTGAGAAGGCACTCCCCTGGAGGAATGGCCATGCTGTAATCTCCTCTCTTCCATTCTCCTCTTAGGATTGAGGGCATGCATGCAGTTGCACCCACCATGTTTTCAGCTACCGGGTCTGAGTCTGAGACTCAAACCAGGCAATCAGCCATGTGGGATCCAGCTTCCTTAACCACCAGACCATGGTAATCAATGTTGTTCTGTCCCCTTGATTCCCTCATGAGCCAGTGTCCCCAAGATTGTGGTCTACTATTGTTCTTAGACATGATGTGTGTACTTGTGTGGCTAGAGAAAATGTTTTTGGAAGGCTGCAGTAGAATTTGAAAAACAAAAACTCTTTCTAGCCACATGTCTTAGGTGAAAAATAACAATGTCTCTACTTTTTATGGAAAGTTAATTTTATAAATCTGTTTTTATCCTTACACATCAAATATATTATGATTAGCTTGCTAAAAATATAAAGTTATGGGACTAGCAGATGGCACAATGGATACATTACTGGACTTCCATGTAGTCCACCACAGTTCGAGTCCCAGACTCAACTGCTTAAAACACACCGTGTGTGTGTGTGCAGGTGAGCTCAAGATCCCAAGAGGAGAATGAAGAAAAAGAGATTGTGACATGGCCATCCCCCGGGCATGATTTCTTGCTTTCTGTCTTTCTGTCTCTCTAGCATGTGCACATGCCCTATAGCAAAAATCTCTCTAAAAAATTTTTAAAATTTATATATATATATGAATTTTCAAAATTATATATATACATATATACATGTATGTGTGTGTATACATATATATAGTTATATGTTCTCTTTGCAATCTATCTACTCTTATCTTTATAACAGACCTAGGAGTGAAAATGTTTAGTTACAAATATCATACTCAGTGATTTCAAAAATACATGATTCAGAAAGAGTGTGGGTTCTGAAAGTAGTTAATTTTTCCTTAACATTCAAACTATATTTCAAAGCACAAAGATAAATATTTTTATGAATGCTTAGTCAATCAACTAACATTAATCATATATTATTTCTAAATAAGCAGTGTGGGTAAAATTATGTAAGACATGAGATGTGTTGAAGGAAATGTTAAAATGTGAATTGACTCTAAAGTGTACAAACCTTTTAATTCGGAAAAATACCTATTTATCACTGTGAACAGAAGTATAAATTGTTTTAAAAGAAAGCCAGGAGCGAATTCTTCCCCACATAGAATTTAGTCACTGATTTAACAAAACATTAGCAAATAGAATAAATTGACCTTTTGTTTCATTAGGAAAGACCCTAAGTGATAAGTTCAGATGGAAAATCAATCAGCTTTTAACACACTAAATTAGAGGAAATAAACTTACTTGTAATGTTGAGTAAGAAAGTCAGTCAGTTACAGATTCAAGAACCTGAATATTTTTCATCTTTAGGCTATCTCTTGATCAGTAGTAACATTTTATTCACTAGGCTTATGAGGTTCATGTATGGAAAAGACAACTCACTAAAGACAAGTGGAACTGAGGCAACTGTGAATGGTGTCCAGCATTTTAAAAATAGGCACTATTGTTTCCAGTTCATCTCTTTCCCATGAAACTGCGCTACAAGCAGGACTCTCCCAAGAGTGGATTAATAGAGAAAGTTTGTTCAATAGTGTTCTATGTTTCTTGAAACTAGAGACTTTTTGAACCAGTAGGTCATAAAGCCGTGATGTGATCCTGTTCTCCAACAGATGGCACAGTTGAAGAAGGGCCAAGCTTTTTATGGTAAATGGCACAAAATTGGACTGAGACATGCCTGCAAGCTACAGACAATAATGCGATGGCTTCTTTTTTTGTGTTATTATCATTTTTGCTGGATATTTTTCCGGAAGTAATTCTATTATTCAGATCATTTTAAATTTAGTTTCCTAAGATGGGAGTTTGTTTCATTTTGTTTTCCTCCTCTATTAGGTATGGCAGACAATTACCTTTTCTGGATTACAATTCTAAAAAATATCCTGAAAAAAAAAAAAAAGTGGGGTGGATAACAAGAGAGTAGTGAGTTACACAGCCAATCAGTGTGTAACTCATTACTCAATACAGATCATACATTTCTCATGGATGACAAGTATTTCCTAGACTCTCCACAGTCTTATTGTAAGAACTATTAAGTTACTTACTCCACATTTTAAAGATCAAGAAGTCTTTCTGGAGGTTACAGCTTTAGCTGTCTCTTGGATCTTTGGAATCATGAGCCTTAGATCAATAATTAGTAAAGGCAACACAGATTATGGTAGAAGTCATTGGAGGCAAGCATGTTTTCAATCTGAGCATGTATATTCTGACTTTTTAGTCCACTTCACTTTCAGCAATGGAAGACAAAATGAATTGCATAGAGAATGAACTACTACTACTATAGTAATTATAATATTATAGATACATCCATAGACAGGTGTTTGGGCAAGAAAAACAAACTGAAATCCCTGGTATATGATTAATACGGAGTTTGCAAAAATCAAATGCAATAGTTGCCCCAATTCTATAACTGATTTGGTTAAAAAAGAATTTCTTATACAGCCACAGACCTAAATTTTCCTTCTCATACTTTAGGACAACTTGGAGGTGGAGAAAGGCAAAATATCCCTCTTAGTTTTTGAAGTAATGGAGGAGAATAGATCTTAAGTGTTCTCATCATAAATGAATATAATTACATTATAATGATTGGTAAGTTAATTAACTAGATTTAAACTTTCTGCCTACCAAAACATCACATAGTGGGGACCAGAAGATGGCTTAATGGTTACATCTCTGGACTCCTATATTGTCGACCACTGTTCAAGTCCTGGATATGGCGGCTTAAATCTTTTGCTGGGTGCATTTGTGTGGGTGCTCAAAAGTCAAGAGGAAATTAGATAAGAAGGAATTATGACGTGGCCATACCCCCTGAGGGTTGATTTCTCTCTTTCTGTCTCTCTGACTGACACACTTGCCTTATAGCAAAAATCTCTCTTAAAAAAAGAAATCAAATTGTGCCTCTCAACTTTATACAATTTTCATTTGTCAAATAAAAAGTTTTTAAAAGATACATATTGGGTAAGAGAAATTTAAAAACCACTTTTTGGTTAAATTTTAAAAAATGAAGTTGGCTCCATAGCATATATTATGTATTGATATGTAAGGTGAAGCATTAAGAAACCTTTCGCTAAATACATCCATTAAAATGCTAGCATTAAAAATACATTCATTTTGGTTGCCATGCTGCTTCTAAAGTTTATTTTAAACATCACAACTCTTAAAAAATTTGTATTATGCTGTATTATTATATCATAATGCTATTGAGTTGTTGGCGAAGTCATGGCTCCTTTTTATATTAAAAAATAATAAATAAATAAATAAATAATGACTTTTCCAACGACCTAATGTGTAGCTTGAGGTTTCTAATTCTTTTTTTCCATTTCCTTTAGACTAGCTAAACCAGCTACCAAATTAAATGAAGCTTGGTTGGTGGAAGTACAGAAGAAAGAGAAATAAATTTGAGTCAGTTACTGTCCAGCAAGTAGAACAAGTTGAAGTGTAAATTTAGTTGTATCAAATTTTACATTTTTTATTTACTTCAAGATGGGTCTCAGGGGCTGGACAGTGGTACGGCAGTAAAATGTGATTGCTAGCTTACTAGGGAAGGTTCCAGTTCACATTTGGAGAGTCTCTGTATACACATGCCCATGATTCAGGGCTGTATGAGTCTGAGAGTAGACTGTGGTATCAATACCGTGTTGTGAGTGCTGTTGCCTCACTTCCCTTCTCTCCTACACTCGCTCTTTTTCTCTCACTCATGGAGAAAATAAGCAAAAACATACCAGTTGTGCAGTTAGAATGTGTTTTATTTTTAAGGCACTTAGATCTAGCTTTGAACGTTGGCTCTGCCACTTAGCAGTCCACTCTCAGGCAAGCTGCCTGCTTCTCCTTAGTATTGTTGGTCAAATGGTGACTTAAAAAACAAAATGACCGATCAGATAAAGTTGGTTTGAGGATTATATAAAGTTATTCATACGATAAATACTATTAATAGCTCTTAATTTCTTTCCCTTTAGAGAGAGTTTTGCTACAGGGTGTGTGTGCTCCCCAGAGAGACAGAGATAGAAATAGAGAAATCCTTCCCCCACACCCAAAGGGATGGCTCCATTCTCCTCTCAGGATCTTGCACACATGTACACATGCCTAGAGTGAGTTTTTTTTTTTTTTTTCTTTTTTTTGGAGAGGTTTTTGCTATAGGGCGTGTGCGCTCGCCAGACAGACAGACAGAGACAGAGAGATAGAAAGCAGGAAATCACCCCCCAGGGGGGATGGCCACGCCGCAATCCCTTCTCCTCCATTCTCCTCTCGGGATCTTGGGCACGCACGCACATGCGCCCGGCGTGAGTTTAAGCCGCCGGGTCCGGGACTCGAACCGCGGTCGACTACGTGGGAGTCCAGCGACAAAGCCATTACGCTAACTGCTGGTCCCTGAGTTTTTTAAGTTGCCAGGTCTGGGATTTAAACTACGATGGACTACGTGGGAGTCCAGCAATGTAACCATTACACCATTTGCTGGTCTCAATAACTAGTGATGTCTGAAAGTTCTCTAAGTTTCAAAATCTCTAAGCATTTTAGTTTTAGTGACTATTCCTCCCAAAGTCACATTCATACATTAACATGGTCTCAATGTTTCTATGAGATGGTAATATTATTGTCATTTACATTCCTATAGGTAAGAAAATTGAAGCGGTCAAGCTCGTGGCATGGTGGTTAAGGCAGATGGATCCCACATGGATAGCTGTTTGGTTCAAATACCTGAACCGGCATCTCAAAATACATATTGGGCACATGTGTGTGTGCGGCCAAAATATCAAAAGAAAGGGGAAATGGAGGAGAAAGGATCGCAGTGTGATCATTCCCCATTTGGGGTGCTTTCCCACTTTCCCTTTATCTCCAGTGAGCACACAGGCTTGCTGACAAATCTTTGAAACAGCAAAAAAGGAAATTAAAGTGCTGAAAGATTAATACCTAGGTCAGGTTCACACAACTGAATTTCTAATCCCAGAACTAGGATTAGAGTTCGTATACGCTATTTAATTTAAAGATGAAAATCAACAACTCTAATATTTTTTTATTTATTATGGTTAATTTATTATCAGTCCTCTTGAACCGCTGTTTTACTCAGGCATTTTTAATATGTATTTATGATTATATTTTGATAAAATTAACTGACATAACTTTAAAAAACTATGAAGGGAGGGGCTTTGAAAGTTTCATGGAAAATGCATATTATTAAAAAACTATCTATGGATTTAAAAGTTTTTTGTACCAAAATAAACTCATACTTAAATTACATCTTTCACAAACTTTTTGAAGTAACTATGATTAAATCGTATGGAAAAATTTGAACAAATATCCTATATAGTTTTTGAATTCTATATAATCTGTATAAAGCAAGATATCCTCAACACATTTTAATCAATATGTAAAAAAATTCAATATGAGGAACCAGCAGGTGGTGTAGTGGTTAAGGCACTGTACTCACACACGGCCAACCATGGTTTGAGTCCCAGACCTAGCAGCTTGCTTTCTTACTTTTCCTCTTTCTCTGTCTCTGTCTTTCTCTGATTAGCACACATGCCCCATAGTAAATTTTTTAAAAAGCAACTATAATTAATAAAATTAAATGAATAATTCCTTTTAAAAATACAACATGAATTTTATTAAGGTACCCTAGAGTTAATCAGGTCCAGAGACTTGCAAACAGCCTCCCACAGTCCAGACCAGATCTACTGCCTGATTTCACATTGTCTATGAGCTAAGAATGGTTGACGTTTTTAAATGGTTGAAAACAATTTAGATAATATTTTATGACATATAAAAATTATAGAAAATTTACATTTCTATGCTCATAAAAAAGCTTTAAATCTTCTCAATAAGAAGTTTGCAAAAATTTTCTCTTATTTTATATATAGTATCTACAAATTATACATACATATAACAGCTATCAAATGGCCAAGATTTTTGCATCTTAGTCCATAATGCCCAACATTCTTATTATTTGGCACTTTACAAAAATGTTGTTCTGGTAGCTTGATTCTGGTTCAAGAGTATCATTTAAAATAGGAAAATTGAGGATCATCAGAATTATGAATCTTGCCTTAGATCACAGAATTGTAGGAGAACATACCTCAGAATCAAGGCCATTTGACTGCAGGCTCATTCTTAGAACCCCCATAAATGTTCCGAGGGGTGTAAACTCTATAGAACCATGATACTGTATTATGAGACTACAGATTGGTTTCATTTACTTTTAACTTTCTTTTTTTTTTAAATAAGTAGAATATTTATAACATGGCATCATACCTATACAGAAATAACTGGATCTACTCAGAACTTATGAACAGGGAAAACTCTCCTTGCACAATGTCTAAAACCAATATTTGAATTACAGCAGTACTAGAGTAAAAGGCAAAGTAATCACAATTTACTTAGGAGATTAAGCTCAATTATACTTAGGTTATTAGGGATTAGAGACAGTTAGTGATAGTGAGCTGAATGGTATGTACAGATAAGTGGTTGTACGAAGAAACTATGAATTTTTAAACTCTGCTGCCTATGCAAAGGTGGGGCTTAAATACCAATCGTGGTGGAGGGATTTTATGAGACAGTTCAAACCACAGAGCTGCATACAAGCAAGGGCAAAATAAAATCCTCCCAAACGGAGGCATCCATCTGACCAACTGCCAAATAAATACGGTCTGATCCTCATTCTTGTCTTATTATTGATAACTAAACTTAATCTTCTTTTGCCAGAAATCTTTCCTCTTGGAGTAAAAAAAGTCTAAGTCTTTTATTGTTGGTAAAGGATAAGATGAGTTGCTTGATTCTCTTTCAGAAATATGATTTTTAAAGAAACATTAAGCATTTTGGTTTAAGGTTTTTATTGTACCTCTATACCTCAAATTGTTGTTATCCTTTTCTAAACCATTTTGTTTGTTTTCAAGTGATTTTCAGAAACTATTATCTTACTAGGTTTTACATATAGCCTTCTGATTTGGAATGAAATCTACAGATATCACACGTATATCATACTTTTCCCCCTATGGGTCATGTCTAAAATCAAGTTTGCATTCAATTCTCAGTAAATCTGCCTTGAAAGCAATGTACATCAGTTAAATGCAACCAACATCTGAAAAATTTAGTTATCAAAGAGCAAACGCCAAATTCTAAGTCTATATTTTATTCCCTGAACTTTCCCTGAGCTCCGTATGTCTGTGTTCAGCAGTATACCCAGAGTATATAAGTAGGCATCTCAAGTTTAGCACGCTCAAGTCTAGTACTAACCTAAAGCTTGTTCTCTCTAGGCTTCCCTCTCAATTAAAGACATCACCATCAAGCCAATTGATAAAGTCAGAAAAACTCACAAAACTATGTATCTTTCTTCTATTCCCACACCAGTACTTTCCTCCCTAGATCTCTTCACTTCTGTTTTCATTCCCACTACTCTCTAAGACACCATCATCTTCCCCGAAGTCCGCAAAAGTGACTCGTTGCCCTTCACTTTTGGCCCTCTTATTTATTCTAAGTACTTATAAGACATATTATTTTGATCATATTACTTGCCAACCTAAAACTTTGTTATACATAAAACAAAATCTAAATTCCTTTCTCTGGTTTATAAAGTGTTATCTGATTCTCTCGACCTCTCCAATTTTATGTCTGCCTATGGCCAGATTCTGCATATCCTGACCTTCATTTCACCCTGCAGACATTTATAAATCAGGATGTTTCGCCCTTTATCATTTCTTTTCTTTTCTGTTTTAGAGAGAGATTTTTGGTATAGGTCATGTGTGCTTACTGGAGAAACAGAGAGAAAGTAAGAAGTCATCCTCCTGTATTCTCCTCTTGGGATTTTGGGAATATACACACATACACATGCACCCTGCATGAGTTTCAGGCCTCTGTGTCCAGGACAAGGACAACCATATGGAAGTCGAACTCCTTAACCACTACACCACCCACTGGCTCTATGATTTATTTTCTAGCGTCTCTCTTGCTCCAAATCTCAAAATGCTTTTTTTTTTTTTTCCTTTCATTTTTTACTAAGTTCAAGTAGTATCTCATCAGGGACCATCCTAAAAACTTGGGATCATGACCATTTTTTATTTTATTTCAGTCTTGACTTTTCATTCGTCAAGTTTATGTTTATACATTCTTAATTTTTGCTTGTTTTATGTTCTTTAACCACCACTCATGTAGATTTAGATAAGCAGAAATATAGTCTGTGCTATGTTGCTTTAGAATCTGCATAAATATGTGGCATAGAGTACTAAATGATCAATAATATTTGTTGAATCAATTCAAGTAAAATTGCTATCATCTCATATATTTTTTCTTTCATTTTTTGTCTTATTTTTCTTGATTTAGTAGAATTAAGATGCATCTCCCTAACACCAAAGCTATGTTGCCTCCTTGGAAGCTTTGAGCTGTGTAATGCATACACTATGACACTTGCAGCAGTTCTAAAAAAGAATTCACTTTATTATAAAGGCTCTGGTGAAATAATTCACAATCATAATTTACAAGATGACATAAATATGGATTAAACTTTTCTTCTTAAAATAGATCATGTTAGTTAAATATGCTATAAGCTGAAACAAATGCCTTTATAAAATAAAGTAGTATGTTTCTGTCTGTACATTTAATTACACATTATATGTGTAAATTATTCTTGCGGGGATGAAAATGTAATAGGCATGATATTAGCTATCTTTGTAAAAATGCCGGAAAAAATTCTCTATATTATACAAAAACTTGAGGCATAAATATTTGGCTATCAGTGATATCATCCTCATGCAAATAATGTTCAAAAAATACTCTGATCTGACTTTCTTAATTTGATTTTATAAATTTTGAGTTATAATAAAAACACGACATTTCACATAATTTTGTTCTTGGTGATTATAGCTGTTTCCAGCTGTTACTTTTTTGGCTTCAAGTCTTGTTCCCAATAATATTACACATTAAGATGCAATAACCTCCTGGAATACTCTGCTTGTTATGTATTAACATCTAATTATTCCAAATATCATCTGTAACATGAAATCCGATCTTTGGAGAGCTGATCATTTTGGTGAAAAAAAAATGTTATCCAATCAAAGTTTTACACACAAAAAATATTTAAATGCAACATTTTCTGACCAAGAAAAACTTAAGGGCTATCTTTCTCATAAAAACATGAATGGGGACGTCAGGAAACTGCAGTCATTCAGAAAACAAAGGGATTAACAGCATTAAAGTCTTTGCTTTAGTAATTTCAATCTTTTTAGAATTATCTAATAACTAATTTAACCAATTTACATACTTTTTTTTTAGTATGAGTAGTTCACCAACATTAATTTCTGCTCAATAAAGACAAAGCCATACTCAACCATCTGGTGTGTAAGTCACCAAAAAGCATACTGAAGCTAAATATTTCCAATAAAATTTTTTGGTAAAATTAACTGAATTCACAGCTGAATCAAATGAATAAAAATGTATCCAACTGAACACACATTTGAGCTTAGTTATTACATGGTACTATGTCATATCTTATACAAGAAAAAATATTTAAGTATAGTTTAGTTATCTAGGGTTATTTTAATTATATAAAACCAGTTACATCAATGAATAAAAATACCCAAACTAAAATGTGTGGATTCTTCTACAGTGTGTAGACAATGATACCATTTGTTTTGTTGTTTAAAGAATTATTTATTTCTTTAATTCCATTTGTTATTATTATTATTTTTTTAATTTGACCAGAGACAGAAAGAGAGAGAGAAAAACTTAAAGCAAGAAAGCAAGCTGCCAGTTCCAGGGCTCAGACAGTGGTTGGTCATGTGGGAATCCAGCACCTTTAACCACCATGCCACCTGTTGGCCTGACAATGATATCATTTTAAATAAATTCCTTCACTATTAGGGATCCTATTATTATATGGAAGTGGTAGTATAGTCTATGTATGCACACTTACTACTATTATAACCATATTATCAGACTAATTTTATTTATTTTATGTGCAGCTTGAAAATGTTATACCAATATCGATTTAAAAGGAAAAGTGTACAATAAATGTGGCAGAATCAGGCAAGAGACGTTATTGTTAATGGTAATAGCGGCCCTTTTCCACCTATCCTCCCTTTCTGGGAGGCAAAGACTGCTTCTTTGATAATGCTATGGATTGTCCATTTATCACCTACTTTTGAGGCACTTTCATTTTTCACTATATATTGACTTTTTCTAGCAATATGCTGCAGCTAAGCATGTTTCCTGCCTGTATTCTTCTGCCAAAGAAATGGAGTCAGAGGCGAAGGGAATAAGATAGAGTAGATGTATGGCTGGCTTTGCTTACTATGTTCTGCTTGTTAAATCTTTTTAACTTGTACATCTGGGTGATACTACCAAGTAATAGAATAGTAAGTCATACTAAACAAGAA
The DNA here is from genome assembly GCA_026018925.1 of Tupaia tana. NCBI lineage: Eukaryota > Metazoa > Chordata > Mammalia > Scandentia > Tupaiidae > Tupaia > Tupaia tana. The sequence goes on from JAKSZU010000005.1 coordinate 83,289,708, forward strand.
ATAAGAGAGGATTAGTTTATAGTAAAACTATAAGAGTATGTGTAATATTGTATTAAAGCTTCTGTAACCTATTTCATGTATGAAAATATTACAAATCAAAGCGAAGTACCCAGAGACAACTATCTGTAAACTTCTTATGCTATCATAAGTTATTTTACCCAATTTTCCTAAATAATATCTGATTTTTTAAAGACTAAAGTAGAAGAATTATCAGTTCTTCACTTATTAAGATTAAAAATTGGTTTGACAATTTCATTTTAGACATATGAGTGAGAAAACTCTTCATGAAGTTATATAATAGCAGGCATTATTTCTACTTTATGAGAAAAGAAATGAAAATACAATTAGCAAGATAAAGTACCTGTTTGGTTTAAAGTACTGTTTTTAGATTTTCAACAGTTGTCTGATAGCTAATAAAACAGATGCAATGGGCCCAGTCTCAGTAACACAGGCATTAGGGACGCTGCTACGTGATACGAGAGGCCATGTGGGAAGACACCATGTATGTGTCCTGTATGCACCTGCACATGTCGGGTGAACCCATGATCCAGAGCTGTTAGAAGGATTGTGGCATGAAGACTGTCAAGTCTGACTCTTTCCCTCTCCACAAATCAGAACATTTTTAAAAGTTAAAAAACTGTTGTGAAATCTGTGCTTTTCGAAGTGGTTAAAAAACAGAATTACTTAAAAGAAACACAAAGTGTTCTAGTGACATTCTTTAAACACTGCAATTGATGGACTATATAATGAATATATTTCACTTTTGTGTGTCATCGATTCCTTCAGATTAGAATTGCCTTATTTAGTTTTCCCTAAGGAGTTTCTCTAATATTTTTCATATAACAAGAATCCAGTTAATATTGCCAATTGAACATCTAGATCTAATACTCTCAAAAGTTTTCAAACTACTAGATAATTCTCTTCCAGTAAGCTTTGTGCAAAGTTCAAATATGAAATAAAGTGTGTAATATAATTTCTGTTTAGCAAGAATGTGGGAAAGAGTAATTAATTGGATCGAGGTCTAAGCCAACAAACCAAAATCGCCATTTAACTCAATTGAGACAAAAGGGTTCTAATAATTTGAGATGATTTCTCAGTGCTCCATTTCATTGAAGTGTTTAAAAAAAGAGTTATTATCTCATCTATTGCATTTTTCTCTGATACCAAGTCAAAGAATGATTAGTTATAGCAGAGTCAATATTGGTTCACGTTTCAGCATTTGTTTGTAACTTGTGCTTTCATTAAACTATTTAATGGCATTTCCTTATTTTTCAAACATCAAGAAGAAAGTCCTATATATCCTGTATGCTAGTTTTTATAACACCGTAGATGAAAGAAGGTGCCAGGGGATTATATGACATTCTTAATTTAGCCTATTTATTTATGGTTCAGGGCCACATTAAAGCAAATCATGTAACTTAAGCATTTTGAGATGCATTTACTGTATCTCTTAACAACATACAGAGTTCATCTTTTAAAAATTAAATAGCATATTGCATTTTGAATAAATTCAAATAAGAGAAGACATAAACCAAAACGTAAAACACACTAAAATGAAATCTTTGGCACATTTTATATTTTCAATTTTCTTCATATAAGCATACAAATAATAATAGAATTCATAAGTTAGCTAGCAGAAATGCTCAGAAACCACTAATGTAATATTCCACCAACACATTATAAACACACACTTCTGTGTTCATCTTTGCAAATTCAAACATCTCTCTGTATATACAAAATAATATTTATTGGAAACCTAAAAGAACTAAATTAACAAACTGTCCCTGAAATTGCCAATATAAAAATACACTAAAATACCTGGCAATTCTAACTACATCTAATGTAAATAGTGTTAAGTGAGATCCTGTTATGTTAATGATAAATCAGCTATTCCAATCTCCACTTAGGTAAACATGTAAAAATGGCTGAACAATAAATTTCTATGGCAACACTTTAAATTCTAGGATATTCTTAGTTACAGCCGTAGTCGCAGAAGCTACTACTTTCTTTAAAGCAATGTAACTACACAAGATACCTCCTTTCTTTTCCAGTGGGCACAACTAATATCTCTTTCACTTTAATAAATTTAAAAAATGATTTAACTGGAAACAAGATTTCTCAACTAATGCACAGTATGACAGTTAAATGAGCATTTTAAATAAAGAAAACATAAAAAAATGCTAAGCACTTATACTTGAAAGCTATATTGTGAGACTATATGTATTATATATTCTGCTTATAAAATAGATATATATGTTGTAAAGCTAATACATATTAAACATATATATAAAATGTCAAAATGAATGAAACACTGCCAATCTAAATACAAAATATTCTTATATATTAAATCATTGGATAACTTTTCTACATGGATTTTTGACATATGATTTATTAAAATACTTTGATGGCCTAGTAATTTTAGAATCAATATTTAGACCATTTAGATTTAATAATTTGAGTGTCTACAATTTATGAACTCATAAAGTACATTCATCTTTTTTCTTACATGTTGTCTTCTTATGTACTCTTGAAGCTGAATGAAGGGCAAGTTTCTTTTGTTACAAGATATACTAAATTATAAAGGATCATTGGCACATACTTGCTTAAGAAGACAGAATTTGAGTAGCTAATGTGTTATATATATGTATCGATGTGTCTTAATTTACATTTTTAATTGTTATAGTTGTGAGTTTTTAAAAGATCTCTTTATTTTTACTTAACTTTTTTGAGAGATTGTTTGCTAGAGAGCACATGAGTTTGCCAAAGAGACAGAGAGAGAAACAGAGACAGAAAGCGAGCAATCACCTCCTAGGAGGATGCTCACTCTGCGGTTCGTTCTCGTCCATTCTCAGGATTTGGGGCATGCATGCATACATGCCCAGTGTGAGTTTTAAGCTACCGGGTCCAAGACTTGAACCACAGTAGACTACATGGGAGTCCAGCAACATAACCATTACACCATCTTCTGATCCCAAGATCTCCTTTAAAATGTGGATTAGGTAAATATATACACACATTTGTGTGTGTGTATATAAACCATTCCATCCCAAGACTGTGGTTTTATAGTATGAAGAAAATTGGGTTTAAATCGCATTCCATGCTTTACCATTTATGACATAAGTTATTGACGATTCATTTGAAACCCCAGTTTTCTAATCTGTATAGTGGAAATAGCAGTATCTTACTAAATTACCCTGTGGTTGTGGCTAAACTAAATAATTGTGTAGACCATTTAGCACAAGGATCACTCAGCAAACATTGACTATTTTAAAAATAATTTACCCCTACTTGACTTGTATATTATAATTTCTTTTTGACCAGGATGTAAAAAAGTTCTTGCTCCTGTACTCACCTTCTATAGGAAGTTCTAGTTTCCTGATCTGGACTAGCCATGTATCAGTTTTAAACCTCACTGGATTATTTTTCACCAAGTGTCATCTTTCACCAGAGAGGTTTCTACCTCTGCCATTGTTTCTTTTCCTTCTTAAAGTCCTAATGTTATTGAATAAATGACCCTTTCCCTCCCCCAGGTTTTTCATCACAAATAAATCTGTAGGTTGCGTACCAAGAATTCAGTTGTACTTTCTGTAAAAAGAATGACCACCCTTGTATGAAAAATAAATAAATAAAAAGCAACTCATAATATTTGTCAGCAGATACAAGGATACATCCATACCATCATGAAATGCAGTCCATAAACAAAGGACAGGAGAGAAAATGATAAATGGCCTTAGGAATAGTCATGGTTCATAATAATAAAGATTTTATTTAAAAAATGTTAAATAATACATACTCCAGAACGCCACTGTTCTGAGAAACTACTTCCCTTTTGAATATGAGTTCTAGATGGCAAGTCTACTCTGGGAGTTTTCATTAACTGATTTATTATATATGTAAATATGTGTGTGTGTGTGTGTGTATATATATATATATATACATTGAATATATATGTAAATATATGTGTGTGTGTGTGTGTGTGTGTATATATATATATATATATATATATATATATATATATATTTAATGTGTGATCTGAAGTCTTTTGATATACTTTTTAAAGGTGGATATGTGGTGGAATGTGGCCCCCATCAATATGCGTGGTTTTGTTTGCTTTTTGTAGTCTAACTGCTGCTTAAACAGACTTGTTTAGAAATTCCAGAGGAATATGAGGCCAGAGTTACACTAGTTCATAAAATTCAAACAGTTCAACGTTTTTTTTTTATTATTAATTACTGGGCCACAACCAAAAATCTGGATGATGGGAGAGAAACACTTCTTTAGGGTAATGATTGATTTCCATAAAGATGAGTACTTTAACAAATTTCAATATGCAGTTGCCAAGGCGGGGAAGGTGGGTGGGCACTAATTAGTTTTACCATTTTCAGCAGATGTTGAATTCAAAATTCCAGCAGCATCTCTGATGCCAGTCATTAAGGTTGTCTTTCATCGAGGAGTGCTGACCAATGAAATCTCCACATTGTGTAATGAGACCGATCTAGGCAGAGTCAATTAAATCAAATCTCTCTGAACATCCTTAATATATATCTGCAGTGTGGGAAGCACCGACAAAAGCAGCGGCGAGGGATTTCCAGTATTAATAAAAGGATTCACTGCCGCATTAGAAGACTTGCAAAGGAGGGGAGTGTGTTGGGGGTAAGACCTTCCTTTACGGACCCAGGCAAGCTGCTAAAGTCTGGGCGGGGGTGGAGAGGGTGCAGAAGAGCTATATGTAAAGGGTGAAAAGCTGAGAAAGGCGATTAAAGAAAGATCCCTACTGTGACTCAAGAAGGGATCCACCCCCCACCGGTCCCCTCCCCCTCCCCTTCCACCGCCAATGCAATTTACCGGTTGCAAATAGGAAGCTGGAAAAATGTAAAGACCCAGATTTGAAAACATTTTCACTTTAATACTGAAAAAATATGCCATTATAAAATCCTCTAATAGAATTAGTAAGTTCCACGTGCTTCCTCGGTTCTTTTTTCCTACTTTGTAAGTAAGATTTATACCAGCACAGAATTGCTACCATAGGGTCGCAGCCTAAGCACTAGAGTGACATTAATTGGTCATGCTTAACTGCCTCAAAATCTTTTTTTTAAATAATTACACTGATACTATAATAGAAATCATGGGTACTTATTTTACATTCAGATGGAAGGCATTATTGGATATGTATAGAAAAATATTCCCCCTCAAAAATAAAATGAAATAAAATAAAACATCACCATCAAAATAAAGGAACCCAAAACAACCCCTAAAAATTTCCCTCAACAAAATACATCGTTAACTCATAAAATGGACTAATAACTAGCCATGCAAATGTCTTAAATAAAACCTTTACATTTTTTTTTCACAGTAAACCGTACGCTCTGAACTGCCTACCGATCACAATAATGGCGAAATGGCACTTTCTGATTATACTGTATTTCGTTTAGAGAAAGTTTGATACGATGGGACTTATCAGGTAAGAGGGTGGGTGCTGTGAACGAGACGCTGTCTCCAGTCGCGGGGGCGGGCAGAGTCCCTGGAGCGCGTGGGTTCCATGCGAGCCATGCAGCACTTGTCGCTTTTTTTTTTTTTTTCTCTTTTGTCAGGAGTCAAAGTTATTTATTTACAATACATTCATGCCTTCGTGCAACTGCCCATCCCTGCAGAGCCAACAGGGAGCCATCGTGGGGCTAATCCACAGGGGAAAAATAGATATCTATCTCTCTATATAGATGTGGATATATGTATATATGTATAGATCCGCGGCATCCGTCCCCACCCGCCCCTTGGCGGAGGGCGAGGGCGCTGTGAATTCTTTTAGCTGAGCCCATGCTGGGCTTCCTGTCAAAGGGGGCTCCGAGCAGAGAGCGAGCTGGCTGTGCTCTTCCAGCTCGCCACAGTCTGCTCTTTGTTTCCAGAAGGGAGCTAGGGAGTCAGACCCTCTCCGCTGAGCAGGTTCATAGTTATTTATTTATCTGTGTCTATCAGGGCTTGAGGCGCACTGGATTTGGGTCAACGCCGCTCTGCCCCCAGGGATGCCATTGGCCGGGAGACTTTCTCTCTTTTGCGCTCCCCTCGTATCCGGGTTGGGGGTCTTAGTCTGAAAGCGAGTGAGAGCCACAGTCATACACTCTGTGAGCCCCATCTGCGTTGTAAGGCCCATTGTGCCAGTAGGAAGAGTCACAGACTGTCTGTAGGGAATTAATTTCGGACGCTGAGGAGTTGGCGTCCCTTCTCTTGGACCGCTTTCGGTTCCTCAGGATAAACACGAGCATGCCCACCACGGTGAAGGCGGAGGTGACAAACACCAGCAGCAGTCCCGGGACCAACACGGAGATGGACACCCTGCTGGTGTCTAGGTAGGAGTTGGAGTGCGTCCCGGTCTCCGCCAACCCAGTGCTGTTTTTACTGTGCGAAGTTAGCGTGGGCGAGATCCTCGCATACAGCTGGGGGCAGATCTCGTCATTGGAGAGGAGCATGAAATCCTTCCTAAAGAAGTTCACCGGCGTCTCACACTTGAGGTCGCTCATTAGCACTTCGGAACCCAGGCGTTCTGCCCATTGCTTGAAAGGCACAATGGTGCAGGAGCACTCCCAGGGATTCCCGTGCAGGTCTATCTGGATGATGGAGGTTAACTGATCTAGCACCCCCGCCACCGGGAGGTACATGAAGTAATTGTTATGCAGGCTGAGCTTAGACAGCGAGACCCCAGCGAACACGTCCACGGGGAGGGACCTCAGCAGGTTGTTGTTGAGAATGAGGATCCTCAGCTTGGGCATGGCATGGAAAGTGCCCGGGAGGATGAGCTGGATGGCGTTGTACTCCACGTTCAGGTACTCCAGGTTCTGCAGCCCGGCGAACTTCTCCCGGGAGAGCGTGTCCAGGTAGTTGCTATCCATGTACAGCCACCTGAGGTCCAAAAGGTTCTTGAAAGTGTTGTTCTCCACCGTGGCAATGTTGTTGTTGCCCAGATCCAACAGAACGAGGTTCTTGTAATCCACAAAGTGCGATTTTCGGATGCTGTGGATCTTGTTATCTCTCAGGAAAAGCTCCTGCACATTGGAGAGCTTGGGCTTCAAATCAGCCAAGCTGCTCACGTTCCGGTTGTTGCAGTTCATCTTTAACCCCGACCCTGGGATGTGGTCGCAGCTGCAGCCCCCCGGGCAGGGCAAGCCATTCGCTGGGGGTTTGTTTTTGGCGCTACCGGTCGCTATCGCAGCCGTGGGTCTGATTTTGATCTGCCAATTGCCTGGTATCTTTGTACCTCCATTTGGAGCAGATCCTGGGGTGGCATGGTCCTCTTGCCCATTTGTCTTGAAAGGAGTTGGCAGGGGGCCAGGAGCGAAGGTCTCTTCTTGGGCTGGGGGCGCTGGGAGACTAGAATCCACTCGGTTTTTCAAAGGACACAAGTCCTGTTCGGTGGTTTCATTAAGATCTTTACCCTGCAGTCTGGTGGGGGCTTCGCAGACCACTCGCCCGATCAGGGCGTTCTTGGGAATGTTTTCAAGCCATTCTTTCAGGGACAGCAGATCACAGGTGCAGTCCCAAGGGTTATCCTCTAGCAGGATCTCGGCAATGCCAGGGATTTGCTCCAAGACCTCCTCGTAGGGCAGCGTTTTCAGCCTGTTTCCCCGGAGGTCGAGGTGGGTGATGGGCACGTACTGGAATACGTTGGCAGGTAGGGTGCTGATAAGATTGTCATTTAGAATGAGTACCTCCAGCTTGTTCAAGTCCTGGAAGGCCCCCGGGTCTATGTCCCGTAATAAATTAAAATCTGCCTGGAGGTATTCCAGGTCGTCCAGCCCCAGGAAAGTCTGCTTTCGGAAAGACTTGATCTTGTTGTTATTAATGTGAAGCCTTTTCACCAGCTGCAGCCCCAGAAAAGCCCCCGGAACGATTTCGTGCAAGCCATTGTTTTCCATGTGCAAACTAACCGCATTATAAAAGTTAGCGAACTCATTAGGGAAAAGTCGAGTGAGGGAATTGCCATGCAGAAATAAATGGTAAAACTGGGAAGTCGGGGCGGTGAAACGCTGCAGACTTGTGAAGCCCTTTTTTTCACAGTCTACGTGTAGGTCCCCTTCTATCTCATTGCAGGAACAGATCTTCTCTTTGCAAACGTCCCCTGTAACGTTTCCAGCGGCAAAACAAAGAGACGTCTCCAGCAACAGAATCCAAAGCAGCATTTTTAAAGCGAGCAATTCATCCCCGATCTCATCACAAAGTAACAGCGACCATCCTGCTCGCCACAGACACAATTCAAGTTCATTTAGTGCTCCAATGTCCGAACCCAGGGAAGGAGAAGAAAAGGGTTTGGGGGGGTGGGGGCGGATTCCTTCCTCCCTAACCCCCCCTCACTGCAATAGCCCAGACGCCAGTCAATAATTATATCCACCAACTATCCAGGCACGTAGTGCAAGGCAAGCAAAAAAAAAAAAAAAAAAAAAAAAAGTAGAGAAAAAAAAAAAAAGAAAACCCCACTCCCCCTCAACCCTTTAAAATAACCAAAAGGAAGTTAAATATATACATATCAATTAAAAATACACCCTTACAGAATCTCGTCTACTGGTCCTCACTAATCAGACAGCGAACAATGCTAGTAATTGGAAGCAAGTGCATGTTAGAGAAACAAGCAGAGGGTTTGCAGCGTAGTACAGGCGCACTGCCTGTGCATGGCTGTACGTCGGACTGACCTTGCCTCTCTGATACAAAGCAGGGGTTTCGGCGGCTTCTGCTGTTGGTGGAGTTCTTCCTGAGGTTGTGGGCTGCCCAGAAGTCCCCCCGAGGTGCTGTCCAGTCCCCCCGGTGCTGAAATCACACCCGACCGAAGGACTCACGCTGCCCAGCCAATGGCGCTGGAAAATTTCCGCAATTGCTGCGTTTTGTGGCTGTCCATCCTTTTCCTTTCCTCCCCTTCGATCCTCTTCAGCCTTTTTGCTGTGCTCCCGCTCTTGTTCTTGCTTACTAGCTCTTCTTTTCTTGTTCTCCTTCTCTTTCTTCTGCTCTTTCGGAATTACGTGGAGGGGGGCGGAAGGCGGGGGGCGAGTTGTCTGAGGGAGGAACAGAGCGCGAGAATGGGGTGGGGGGGGGAGGCGGAGAAGAGAGTTGCTAAGAAGCTCTGCTCGTTCCAGCCTGGTGCACTCTGAAAGATCTGACACCCTCTGCTGATCTGCAGTAGCAAAAATCCATCTGGTGAGGGAATGCTGAAGGAAAAAAAAATCAATCCACGTACAGGGCAAGCGTTAAAAATGTGGGCATTAAAGGCTGTCGATCTACATAGACGCTTATTTTAAATGGATTATTTAATTCATTTTGCATGCTGGAAACTTGACCCTTTCCTTTCCTTAACTACATCACAGCCCCCACTAGCTCCAGCGTTCGGAAAGGAGTGCTTTTAAAACATTTATTTCCCAATGGCTTGAATAAAATTAGTGTCAGGGTGTCAAGCGAACAGCAATTTGAGGTAATTATACTGCACGCCATTTTCATCGGTGCTTTAAATGCATTTCTTCCTTCTCTGCGGTACAGCGTTTTATGCTATTTGATGTCTTTGAAACCTTTTTTTTTTCCTCTTTGGGCATGTTGAAAGTGGCTACTCAGAACATACATATTACATAATATCATAATTGAGTATGAATTTTTTGTTGCAAGGTGTATAATTTAGGCACATACTTTTCTTTTTAAAACTTGTTACAGAATTCTAGTCAATTTTGATCGTTGAGAGTTAGATTTCTCTCATGATATCTTGAATGTTATTTAAGTCTGCAGGGTGAAAGCACAATGCATGCTTACGTCTTTGATTTCAGACCCTAGAGCTTTCACTGAGAACCGGAAAAAGAGGGAGGGGGCAGGGAAAAACCCCAAGATGATTTGTGAGTGCTCTTAAAAATCTACTGGCAGGCAGGAGCCCACAACACACACACACACCACACACACACACACACACACACCCTATTCACAAAGTTTCCGCATCAGTTCAGACAAATTTAAAATGCATACAAGTAAATAACCAGTTGCATATTGAGAGGAGAAGATAGAAATCTCTCTTCTTTAAAGCTGGGCAGAACTGTTTTCTGCAGGTAGCAGGCAGCTCCTCTTCGCCCAGCCTGTTACCGGGTCACTGATGCCTGGGGTTGGAAGAGCATGATACTCAGGCTTTTTGCCAGAGGGAATCCTCAGGTTCCTTAAACTTAGAGCTTATAAAAACCAAGTCGTACATGCTTCTGGGAGGAGAGAAAACAAGAGAATTCTGCTTTTACAAAAGACAATTTTCTGACTTTTCTTATCAGGGTCGACAGGTTTTCTATTAATATTCTCATATTTGTGCATGACATTAGGGTTTGAACTTAAGGGCCTTTTTTTTTTTAATGTTGTTTGGTCTTTTTATCTGTTAAAGCAGAGAGATGTTTACACTCTCCCTTCTAATTAGGTCTTAAGCAAGTTGGCCAGTTGTTGCAAAGCTGCTAATAACTGAGGTGAAAGATCAAATATTCAAGGAAGTGTGTATTTCCAGAAAACTGGAAAGTGAAAATTTGGGAGAAACGACTAGGGCTGGAGAAATTCCCAAGGGTAGAGAAGGTGCTTAAAAGATTTAGCGATATATAGAAGATACATTTTTTTTTTTTTTTTTTTGGTCTAGATTCCAAAGCTAATTCTTAGGTGAATGGGGAGAACTTCAAATCTGTATAGAACATTTTCATATAATCAGATATTGTGTTATAGTCCTCTGGTAAAATTCAAGGGGAATTGGGGAATGTGGCTGAGTTCAGTGTGTGTGTGTGTGTGAGAGAGAGAGAGAGAGAATGAGGCAGTGTGACCTTTACCAGACATCCTATTTCACCTCTGAAAATTCTGTTCTTATTTAATTTCACTCATGTAGAGAGAATGGAAAGAGCTTAATCAATCTGAAATCATTTCACTAAAAAAGTGCTATGAAGTTGAGACCTGCAGATGTGGAGGAGGAGTTAAACTGAAGGTAAGGATATTTCTCTTTCTTGGTAATAGGACTCAGGTCTGAAACATCTAGGCCTCAGAAACCACCCTGATGAAGGAAGGTAGCCTTCATTCAGTGCCTGTGGTTGACAAGGATAGTTAAGACTGAGGTGGAAACCAAAAAATTCTGTTTAGAAAAAAATATATATATATATATATGTTGATGTTAGTCATCTTAAAGCACCATTTCAACCTGAATTGGTTACTTGTTTATTTCAACTTATTGAATAATATATTTATGTGAAGAGAGCCAAAGAGCATATTTAAGTTCATTTCAATGGACAGAATTTAGATAAATTACATCTGATCCTTAGATTTCATCTTCCTTACCCTTCCCTTCCCCTTTAAGCTCTGTATATTTCACTTTCTTCCCCAATTTCTTCTTTCTTCTTGAAGTACCAATCACAATACAAATGTTACATCAGGGTTTTCCTATTTAGAAATGGCACATTTTTCCATTTCTATTCAGTTCAAATAGTTTGTTATCTCCGCACACTCAGAAAAGGAGCATAACAGTGCCCAGATAAGCAATTAAACCTGAGAATAAAATATAAAGATTATACCAAGATGAAGACATCCACTACAAAATTACAAGCAAATAATACAGACAACACACACACACACACACACACACACACACACATATAATTGTATTAAAATGCACCTTCTATAATGAGCTGCTAAAATTCTTTAAATGGTTATTTTCTTAATAGGTGAATTTTAGAGAATAAAAACAGTCTAGAAACAGCACACCAAAAGCTTCAAAGGCAAAGTCTATTCAAGTAGTATAATAAATTTCTTAGTGTAAAATAAAAACTATCATAAGTTATATATAATTTTAACATTTTGAATGCTGTGGAGAAACATGTCTTAGGCATGAATTCTTCTTAAAAGGGCCAACTATTATCTATCGGAGCTCAAGTAAACTCTTCAATTGATTGGCCTCTCCTAACAGATGATCTCTGGAGCTGTAGATGAGGAACACTGCAGAGGAGGATGAGAATTGATACTATTTGCTCAAGGCTGTAGATTCATTTCCCAGGCTATGGTCAGAAGGATTTCAATTGCATCATTATGTGGTCATTCATTCTTATTCTACCCAGAAATTTGTCTCTCCATATAAGTTAATAGTACACATCACAAAACCATTCAGAGTAAGAAAGAAATGATCATTTAACCATCATTAATGATCATTTTTTTTCCCAAATGGCATAAAATTTTCAGATGTTTCCATTATGTGTATTGCATTTTTAAAATGAAAGAGTAGAATTTACAACAAACATATAATAAATATATTTTTATTTTTCAGATAATTTAACCCTCAAAGTAAATTTTAGAAGCGTTTTTGTTTGTTTGTTTGTTTTGTTTTAATGGTTTTTGTCATAAGGTGCATGCACTTGCCAGAGATAGACAGAGAGAAACAGTGAGAGGGAAAGTGAGAAGTCATTCTCCTGGCGGATGGCTATGCCACAGTCCCTTCTCTTGCATTCTATTTTTGGGGTCTGGGGTATGCAGGCACTCATACCCAGTGTGATTTTCAAACTGCCAGGTCCAGGGCCATACCTACAATCAGCCAAAGAAGTAATCCAGTGTCCTAACTACTACACCACCTGCTGGCACCATTATTTTAATTTTTATTTATGGAAGTACTGCTTTTAACTTAAGGAAAGCTAAGTTATATGTAAGAATTTTATTCTTGCTTCCCCTCATTCACAATATTTTTTAAGCTCAGAAATAACTACTGATTACTGACTGGTATATAGAGCATTTGATGTTACAGTACTATTTTATAGATGTAGAAACTAAAATTAAGGAATATTGAGTAACTTGCCAAGGTTAAAAAATAGCAGTTTACTTTGCCTTAGGTAACACATCTACAGACACAGAAACTGAGCTTTCACTCTCACTGCCAAGTCTCTATTTGTTCTTAAGATGCAATTCTATATATTAACTTAGTTAATTCTTCTGTGGATCACTTTCATTACCAGTAAAATAAGCCATTGCCGTTTGGATATTTTGGATCTCTTCAGGCTCTCTCTCTCTCTCTTTTAACCAAATACAAAACTATTATAAATGAATTTCAGGGCCAGCCCACCGTCTAGTGGTAAAAAGTGACTGGATGTCAGATGGCTAACAACATGCTTCGAATCCCAGACCCAGAAATTTGAAGGACATACTGGGCTTATGAGTATGCCCAGAATCCCCAAAGGAGAAAGAGGTGTAGGAATAGGCATAGTGTGACTGTACCCCATGGGGAGCACTTTCTCATTTCTTTTCTGTTTTTCTCTCTCTCTCTCAAATTATAAATAAATAAATAAATAAATAAATAAATAAATAAATAAATAGTTTAAGAAAGGCTGAGTGTCTCTTGCCCACCTTAGCTTTTTCACATTTGGACTCCTGAATGTTTGTTACTATGTTTGCATATCCGGGGCTTACACCCAAGATTGAACATAATAACCACTGCAGAATAGCATCCCCTAGTTCTAAGTCACATATGATTATCTTTTTCTAGACTTTGCAAGGTAAAGGAGTCACTGGAATATTTTCTTCTTGTGATAATTGTAAATTAAGAGAAAACATAAATCAATTGCATTGATAAGGTAATATTCTTAGAATGTATTATATTCCTCCATTTTTTATTTTGTATTTTTGCAGATTGCTAATGATCTAGGATTGAGTGCTAAGATAATGATCACATTATGTGATTTCTGAAGGCAAAGATAGTAATTTATTCTACAAATATGTCTTTTATAGTAAATTGATTTGTAAAACTTAACTATTTTTATTAATTAAAAATTAAATTTGTTTCTATAGAAAAATATTAATTTTACTTTTGTGACTTGAAGTATCATTATCTTATAGTCATATCACTATGCATTTAATATTGCTTTGAGCCATACGTTTGACTATCTTGGAATGTAACTGATAAATTTATTCATATTTTAAGGAGACATTCTGGAAACCATGCAATGAAAAGAGAATGGAAAATAAAACAGATTTATATGTATGCTTAGTTAATTACTAGTTTTTCAGGAAGTAGTAAGGACCTAAGGGTCTATGAAGGTCTGATGCAGTGTGAACGACACAATATTCAATGACTTTGTTAAACAATGGTCAACTCTTATTAAAGTGTACAGATAGTGTCTGAGAATTTGTTCCTATCCTCCCCATCAAAATGTAAGGTGGCCCCAAATAACGCTTAGCTAGCAACTTCTTAAATTAAGCTTTATCTTAGACTGACTTCTAAATTTGGGAATTTTCATACTCAGAGCAATAAGTAATTCAGAATCTCTCCCATTACATGATTTATCTTGGAAAGGGACCTCACACTGGTGTTATTCAAGAGGTTATTCTCATGGAACACTGAAAGAAAGAACTGATAATTAATGCACTCACAGAAATCACTTCTCCCTTGATAATCACCACTATACTATGAATTTCACACAACGTGAGTGTGTATATATGTATACACACGTGAGTGTATATGAGTATGTATACATATATACACACTCACGTGTGTGTACATATATGGGGGGTTCTTCACATTTATGGAAACTGCATACTGTGAAAAAACATCAGGGGTTTAACTTTTTTGGTAAATGAACTTGTACTTTAATTTCATTTTGGACATTTTGAAGTCCCTTCATTTATATGCATGTATACATTTTCTAAAATGTGGTTTTCTATCCCAATTCATTTTTTCCCATTAGTATGTTTCTTTAAAAGAATTATTGTACTTGACTTTATTTATTTATTTTATTTTGACCAGAGAGAGGGACAGAGTAAGAGAGAAAGAGAGAGAGAGAGTAAAAGTGAGAAAGCAATCTGCCAGGTCCAGGATTCAAACCATGGTCGACCATGTGGGAATCCAGCACTTTTAACCACCACATCACTTGCCCCCTCACACATACTAGTATGATTTTGGAAAAGTGATTAAATCTTCTTTAGTCTATTTGATTTTCAATAAAATTAGAATAATTCTATATTGAGAAAATAAGTGTCAGTATATATGATAATGGATGATTTCTATCCTCATCTATGTCTCTCTAACAATCTCTGCCTATCTTAATGTTTTCACTCTTTCTTTGTCTAACATGGTATTCATTGAGATTTTTACTCTAAAAAAAGTCCACTGACTGGCACAGAAACTTTTTTCAAGCTGTGATCATGTGCAGTGACAAAGTGTATAAAACAAAATAAAATAATAGCAAAAATGAAAATATATCAGCATAGATAGAGCATTTAAAGCATAATAAAAGCTTTGATTAACAACATTTAAAAAATTCATAGCCATGTTAAAAATAATTGTGCAAAACAGATATTAGATTTACATTATATAATACATATGGTAACTTATTCTTTCTTTCAATAAAGTTTTTAGACATACATTTTAATTAAGGGTGGGGACAAATTTCCAAGTCATATTTTACAGAAGCTTTCTAGTATGCCTTTGGGGTTACTGAGCACGGCCATTGACTTTAACATTATGCCTTACTTCACATTACTTGAATCTAGCTGAATTTAGTCTAATTGATTATGTGTTATGTTTATGATTTTTCCTACTTGCAATTTTTTGTTAGCATACAACCTGCATAAATATAATTGCTATTGAGAAATATGGCTACTACAAATTAAAAATATTACTTTAATTTAAAATTAAGTATACAGTAGTATTAAAACAAATTCGTAGTACATATTTTTACTAATTTAGTGTTTATATTTATTTAAGGAAATGTACTATTTTAATAAAACTGTCTATAGTATTTTTACTAAATTTAATTTGAAAAAGTTCTATTAAAAATCCTCAAATGTTTTACACCTTCTGAAATTGAAAATTAATATATTAATTAAAATATAAAACATAAAAGACCTGTACTTTTGCTTCGACTTTCATCCTTTATCTACTTCTTCTAAAGTAATCTAAAAATAAGAGATAATCTAAAAATTATGTATTTGAAACTTATTAAACTAATTGTTTTCAGTTCTTGTATTAAAAATAATACTAGTGGGGGACCAGCAGTTAGCGTGATGGCTATGTTGCTGGATTCCCACGTAGTCAACCGTGGTTCAAGTCCTGGACCCAGCAGCTTAAACTCATGCCGGGCGCGTGTGCGTGCGTGCCCAAGATCCCGAGAGGAGAATGGAGGAGAAGGGATTGCGGCGTGACCATCCCCTCTGGGGGGTGATTTCTCGCTTTCTGTCTCTATGTCTCTGTCTGTCTGGTGAGTGCATGCGCCCTATAGCGAAAACCTCTCCAAAAATAATAATAATAATAATAATAATAATAATAGGAAATTCTTTAGAAGTTGTTTACTTACTGTAACGTTATTATTTCTATTTGATTTGCAAATTTACCAAATCAGCTACATTTTTTATTTTTACAGAATGTGTTAATTCTAAGTAAAGCAAGTGTATGGCTTTACCTTTCAATGACTGGGGTTTATAATATTATTTCTCAGCTGTTAGGGTTTGGATAATGATTTGTCTCCCAAAGTTTCATGTTTTGAAATTTTATTTTGGGAGGTGTTGAGCCTTAGTAAGCCAAGATTGCATCATGGCAATTGCATCACGAAAGTCAACACTCTCCTAAACAGATCAATGATGACTTTCCAAACTAGCGAGTTCTACTCTCAGGAGAAGGGGTTGGCTCTCAAGAACTGCCCACAGTATGCTCTCTCTCTCCCTCTCTCTCTCTCTCTCTCTCTCTCTCTGAGCACATCTGCCACCCTCCATGCTTCCTTTGGCCATGCTGTGGTATGTATTCAGGTTAGGTCTATGCCTTTAGACTTTGCAGCCACCATAGTTATTAGTCAATAAGCCCTTATTTTTCCATAAATCATTCAATCTCAGGTGTTTTTATTAGAAGACAATAATGGAATAAGACATCAGTATTTCTCCACCCCCATGATTGCCCCATGATTTTAAAAGCCTTTTTAATATATTTTCCCTTAAGGACCTCCATCCTTGCAACTTTTGTGCTAGAGACATATCATACATTTGTTTATGTACTGTGGTACTTTCCAGGATCACAAGTCATTGTAATATACAAGGTTCTGCCACTCCAAGTCAATTTCTCCCCTCATGAATATAACCATCATTTAGAATGTACAGTTTATTCCTATAGATTTATTTTGCTACTATTTTCATCACCTATTTACAATTCATGGTATTGTGGAGAAAAGACTAGCTGGAATGATCATTACTACTGTGTAAAATATGTCAATAGCATTAGGAGGTAGTACATGACACTATCTCTGAGGTGGTCTTGAAAAGTCAAAATAAAATGTCATATCTCAATGGGAGTATTAAAAAGAAGTCAGCCAGATGCAAAATCCTGTTTCCATAAATTATTGTTCAGCTCACAGGACTTAAACATTTGTAAATGTGTCAATCAAAAACCATAAAAAATGCTCTAAGACAAAAAGACATAGTTTTTCTTTCCATTTTAGTCCTATTACAACTAGAATCTGCACACATACCTCTGGCACAGTTTTTGCACTGCAATTTAACCCAACTCTTTTTCTTTAAAGCTTGTGATGACATGCACTTTAGTGAAAGTCTTTCTTTGAAGGCCAGCAGGTGGTCAGACTCACACATGGCTGGCTGTGGTTAAAGTTCCAGAACTGCAGCCTAAAAATCACACTGGGCACGTGTTCATGTGTGTCCAAAATCCTGAGAGGAGAATGGAGGAGAGGGGATTGTGATGTGGCCATCCATGCTGGGGGGAGGGGGTGATTTCTCACTTTCCCACTATGTGTCTCTCAATGTCTCTCTTGGGCAAGCACACACACCTTATAAAAAAAAGAAAAAAAATAAAGAAATTCTTCTGTGTACATAACTGAGGATTATTGGTTCAATAGCTGCAGAAGCTTGTAAATGAGGCTGATAACCCAAAAAGGGAGATGCTGCCAGGAGTAAGTTTTTCTGTGGCAATTTGTTAATGACATGGTTTGGAAGAAATAATTCAATATTTTTAAAGTATCTTTAATATTTTTTAGAGTGAGGTTTTTTGTTTTGTTTTGTTTAATTTTGTTTCATTTTGTTTTTGCTACAGGGCACATGCACTCTCTGGAGAGACAGAGACAGAAAGTGAGAAATCATCCCCCAAAGGGAATGGCCATGCCCAAATCCCTTCTCCCTCATACTCCTCTCAGGAATTTGGGCATGCATGCACACATGCCTGGCATGAGTATTAAGCCGTTGGATCTGGGACTTAAACTGTGGTCAACCATGTGCAAGTCCAGTGACATAATCATTATGCCATCTGCTGGACCCAATTTTTATGGAGATAGTTTTATGTGTATATTTATCTAATAGCTAATAAAACATACCACTAAAATTTGAATTGATAGTTGCAAACATGCATTTGCAAGCATATTATTTTTTGGTAAATGCTTTAAAAAGTTTTCTTAGGATAACAATAGTATGTTAAAAGTTTCGCTGTCAGCCTTCTTGTCTAGGGATTAAAGGAGCCAGATTTAACATGGCCAATCACAGTTTCAGTACTGACCCTAGCAGCCTGAAAAACACACCAGGTGCATGAACATGTGTGCCCCAAATCCTGACAGGATAGAGAAACACAGAAGGGACTACAGCATGTCACAAGCCAGTGGGCAATGCGTCTCCTTATCTTCATGTTTCTCTGGTGAGCGCATGTAATAGGATCTGCTATTTCAGTTGCTGCTTTAAAAATATAAGTTTCCGGGAACCAGCAGTTAGCGTAATGGCTATGTCACTGGACTCCCACGTAGTCGACCGTGGTTCGCGTCCCGGACCCGGTGGCTTAAAACTCACGCCGGGCGTGTGTGTGTGCGTTCCCAAGATCCCAAGAGGAGAATGGAGGAGAAGGGATTGCGGCGTGACCATCCCCCCTGGGGGGTGATTTCTTGCTTTCTGTCTCTATGTCTCTCTCTGTCTGTCTGGCAAGCGCACACGCCCTATAGCGAAAATCTCTCCAAAAAAAATTAAAAACCAAATATAAGTTTCCAGGGAAAAAAAGCTAGCTTAAAACCTTTTATAATATCAAAAATTCAAAACCATATATGTTGTTTAATTTAGATGATTTGATTTGTTTATTCTAAACATGTTTTATAAATTCATATTATATTGAAATTAGAAGAAAATTAAAAAATATCAAAGTGATTTCAGTCAATTTTATATAAATTATAGGACTATGCAAGAATAAGAGAATTTTAATAATTACATTAATAAATCTTAGCATGGCATGTTGCATTTAGTATACCATATATTTGATATAACTTACACATGTATCTTTCAAACTTGGCTCCAGAAAATGTTTACTATGTATAATTTTTACTTCCTAATTTAGCTTAAATTTGACAATTAAATCTTAAGATATGTTTGCATACTTAAAAATGATAAATTATATTACATTCTTCTGGTGGTGATGTATTTTTAATTTTAATATTTATTCTATAGTTAATACTAGGAACTTTTAAGAGATGGCTCTTGCTTGTATATTTATTTTTCATATGGATAATAAAACTAGAAACAACTAAAACAGAAATAAGCACCTATCACCGATTTATTACTGATCATTACTGATTATCTTAGGAACGCAATTAGTATGGGGTCCAAACCACTTTTCCATTATTTCAATATATTTTCTACTTCTGCAGCTATGTATTAATTGGCCTATGGTGAAAAGAGAGGGCCAGCTTCTTTTCAGAGTTGCATAAACTATTTGGGATTACATTTGAACCATTCTTTATAATAGAAGAGGATCTCAAAACTGCATTGGGTATGGCTTTAAATTTGGTGTGCTGCCTTCTCATCCTTGAGCTTGACAAGAGTCTCAAGTACGTAACTGAGTTTTCTGGCTGTTGGTAGATGTGTCCAACCCAACAGGAAAGGCTCTCTACTGGGCAAGATGCCCTGTGAGCCAGAGCAGCTGCACTCCACCTCATCCGCAGACTCATATGTTTATTTCCCTGTAAGCATGTGAAATTATTCACACAAGCCAATCACATTCTCACAGGGAAACAGGAGTCACAGCCTCCTCTTGTTTCTACTAAGAATCCTGCCTCCCACAGCCCCTGCTTTTTCATTCTGTTGTGAGTACAATCCTCAAGTGTGCCTATATGACATGCAGTGTCATCTTCCCCCAGGACATGTGTGTGTGATTATAAACTGCTTTCAATTTCATTCTTTTACTGTTAGGTGTCTTGTGTTTGTGCAACTTCGGGTGCCTAAAATAGGATGCTTTCCTCCACCATGGGTTAAAGAAGCAAAATAATGGAAGGGTAAACAGCCTTATTTTAAAATCAATCTTCAGGGCCAGCAGGCGGTATAGTGGTTACAACTGGACTCCTACATGGCTGACCAGAGTTTGAGTTCTGGACCCAGCAGCTTGAAAATCATGCCAGGCGTCGTGTGTGTGTGTGTGTGTGTGTGTGTACGTGCACACATGTACTTGCGTGCCCCAAATCCCAAGAGGAGAATGGAGAAGGGACTGCAGTGTGGCCATTCTCCTGGTTGTATTTTCTCACTTACCCTCTCATTGTCTCCCTCTGTCTTTTTTTTGAAAGCACACATGTCCTATGACAAAAACCTTAAAAAAATCAATTTTCAAATTATGACTTGATAAACCATAAACCATAGATAGCAACAGATTAATTCATTAACTGCTAGTAGCTTCTATTCTGTATTATTAAATTAAAAAACCTAATTACACACATATCACAGCCACTATTATTTAGCAAATGATCTAAACTTGTTTGGCTCTATGAATGTATAATATTTAAATACCTAAAGAACCAATAGCATAAAGACATTTGAGATCTTTACGTGGCATCAAGTTTCACTCTGCTCACCGGCTCTAGTTTCTTGGCATTCTAGTTCATGCGAGGTCATGTCACGTCTTGTCAAAGCTAGGCAGAGCTAATGCAAAACTGGCATTATCGATACAAGTATCAGATTTTGATCATGATAGAAACATTTTGCTTTATGAAAATCAAAATCAAACAACACATTCAGAATCAAAGGCAGCTTCACCAAAATTCTAGTTGCTCCCCCAGGAAAACACATCTATTCAAATTTGAGTTTTTGCACATTAGCTAGACCTTCCCAGTGGATCCATTATAGAAAAAATAATTGTTGCAGTTCAGTGCTCAGGAAGAGTAAACATACTTCTAATGCACTTTTTAAATTTCCCATGTGTGTATATCAAATATGATGATGTGGAAGAGCTCGCTATATTCCAAAGTGCCATGAAAATGGGAGCTACGTTGGCTGGATTTTTCAACTCCTTGAAAAAAGGGATTGTGTCATGTTTATCTTTGTATATCCAGGATCTGGCAGACGGCCTGGCACAGTGCAGCTGCACAGAATTAAGCAATTAATTAATAGCATGCCTGGTTCCACAAAGGATTTGAGGTAGTTTATAGAAATTATATACAATATAGTAACAAACTATAAGTAAAGTCTAAACACAGTTTTTAGGAAGAATACAAATCGTCCATCAGGATGCAACTGAGAAACCATAAGGTCCTCAGAGTCATTTTTATTGGTTACACATTTGCCCCATATGCAATACAGTGCCGAAAGCAAAATGGGAAAATACACTTTTTTTGTTTATAAGAACATGCTCATATGCAAGTTATATTCCATGTTTGAAATCACCTGCAGGATATCTGTTTCACAGAATTGCTTTGAACATGGTAGATCACTCCATTTATTTAGAAGTTTTTATTTATTTCATGAATATTTTACATAAAAATCTTGCTCCTTCATTTAGAAGAATCCTCTAAAAAGGCATCTGCACACTGGCACTTCATTTGTGAATCAGGCATCTCAACGAAAGCTGTCATACCGCCTTCCTGGCACATGCGCCATCTTCCATCTCAGGAAATAGCATTTCCCCCACCCCCCATCTAACTGTTCAAGCTGGAAACACAGGGCCATCCTTATCCTCTTTCTCCACAGCCAGAAACAACTCTGCCTTCAAAACATATTTTGAACCCATCCGCTTCTTTTTGTCTATGAATATGAAGTATTTTTTTAAGAATGATTTGTTTTATTTTAATTATTATTATTATTATTATTATTATTCAGTTTGATCAAAAGGAAATACACACACACACACAGAGAGAGAGAGAGAGAGAGAGAGAGAGAGAGAGAGAGAGAGAGAAACCTGCCTGGTATGGGAATTCAAAACATGATCAACCATGTGGGAGTCCAGCATGTTAACCACCATGCCACCTGCTGGCCCCATAGTAAGAAATTTTAAGGCACTTTTTGTAATATATTTTGGTGAAATAGCTCCATTATGCCACAGAATTGTAGGTGCCAAGACCTAATACTGTATATACTAACTACTTAACCTCCTGGGCTAATCTATGCACAAATTGTTCACTGCCTAGAAATACAAATGATTGCATAGTCCTCATAAACTCCTTCCAAATAACATAATGTATTTATCAATCTGTTTTTTTTTGTTTTGTTTTGTTTGTTTTTTTTTTTTTATAAAAGGTTGAGAGGCTTTAGAAGTGCTCATAAATCCACAGTGAGTGGTGGTAAATTTGAATTACTTCACTTACAGAGCTAGATGAAATACACATGTGAATATCTTTAAAATGATAGGCTTTGATGTGAACCCATTATTTCTTTTTAAAATGTTTTCTTAATTTATTTTCTAAATTTTAAATCAGTGTTGAGGTTTGAGGAATTGTTGCTCAAAAGATACAAATTTCACTTAGTTAGAAGTTCAAGAGATGTTGCACAATATGGTGACAACAGTAAACAAAGTATTATACTCTTGAATATTGCTAAGGAAATGGATTTTAAAGTATTTCATCAGTTACACAAAAAGGAATGTGAAGTAATGCATATTTCATTAATCATTTCACAATGTATACATATTTCAAAATAACATGTTATACACAATAAATATATATAATTTTGTCAATTTAAATAAATTTTAAAACAAAAAATGAAAAAGGAGAATGTAATAAAAGAGAGAAGAAAAAGCTTTCAATATTAGCCAAACTACTGAGCTATAAAATTTAAAAACTATTCAATTAAATTAATCATGTTAAAAAACTTATATAAGTTTAGTCAGAAAAAATGTCAAAAATGGGGACCAAGTCACGCCGGAGCCCTGGGGAGGAAGCTTCTCTGTCAGATCCGGCCGCTCTGCGGGACTCTGAGGAGAGCTCACACCAGGTAGACGGCGTCTGTCACCATGGGCAAAGGAGACCCCAACAAGCCAAGGGGCAAAATGTCCTCGTATGCTTTCTTCGTGCAGACCTGCCGGGAAGTGCACAAGAAGAAACACCCAGACTCTTCGGTCAGTTTCACCGAATTCTCCAAGAAATGTTCAGAGAGATGGAAGACCATGTCTGCAAAGGAAAAGTCTAAGTTTGAAGATATGACAAAAAGTGACAAAGCTCGTTATGACAGGGAGATGAAGAATTACATCCCTCTCAAAGGTGATAAGAAGGGAAAGAAAAAGGATCCCAATGCTCCAAAAAGGCCTCCATCTGCCTTCTCCCTATTTTACTCTGAACATTTCCCAAAGATCAAAAGTGAACACCCAGGTCTGTCCATTGGGGATACTGCAAAAAAGTTGGGTGAAATGTGGTCTGAACAGTCAGCCAAAGATAAACAGCCATATGAACAGAAAGCAGCTAAACTAAAGGAGAAATATGAGAAGGATATTGCTGCATACTGTGCCAAGGGCAAAAGTGAAGCAGGAAAGAAGGGCACCGGCAGGCCAACAGGCTCAAAGAAGAATGAACCAGAAGATGAGGAAGAGGAGGAGGAGGAGGAAAAGGATGAAGAATATGAGGAGGAAGAAGACGAAGATGAAGAATAAATGGCTATCCTGTAATGATGTGTGTGGAATGTGTGTGTGCTCAGGCAATTGTTTTGCTAAGGATGTGAATTCAAGTGCAGCTCAATATTAGCTTCAGTATAAAAACTGCACAGATTTTTGTATAGCCAATAAGATTCTTTGTAGAGAAAATATCTTTTTAAGAATGCAGGTTGCAACTTTTAGAGGAGCTACTACATACAGTTAGATCTTATAGCTTCTGATGTTGAATGTTCCTTCATATTTAATGGTTTAATTTCTTGACTTGTGTATGGTAGTATAGCACACTCATAGGAATTGGTATCAATAGTAAATTTTGGGTTTTTTAGGATGTTGCATTTTGTGGGTTTTTTTTTTCAATTTTGTAATAAAATTATGTATATTAAAAAAAAATGGGGACCAGTAGTTGCTGTAATGGCTATGTCGCTAGACTCCAATGTAGTCAACCGTGGTTCGAGTCCCAGACCTAGTGGCTTAAACTCAAGCAGGGCATGTGTGCATGCGTGTCCAAGATCCTGAGAGGAGAGGAGGAGAAGGGATTGTGGCGTGGTCATCCCCCCTGGGGGGGGTAATGTCTCTCTTTTTGTCTCTCTATGTCTTCCTGGCGAGCGCATGCACCCTATAAAGAAACCTCTCAAAAATTATTAAAAAAATAAAAATGTCAAAAATGGGGCCAGCAGATGGTGCAAAGGTTAAGATTCCCACATGGCCAACTGTTGTTGGAATCCTGAATCTGGATGCTTGAAACTCATGCCAGGTGAGTGTACCTGCATGCCCCAAATCCCAGGAGGAGAATGGAGAAGAGTTGTAGGGTGGCCATCTCACTCAGGGGTAATTTCTTACTTTTCCTCTCACTGTCTCTCTCTGGCAAGCACATGTATCCTCTGGCATAAACCTTAAAAAACAATAATAACCAGAGACAGTGTGTGAGGAGGGTAGGAAATGGCAGAGGGTGAGAAATAGGGGGAAAAAGATACATATATGAAACAAGAAAGAGAAAATTATTTGTCCATGATAACATGTATGATTAAGCCACTATACAGTGTATTCTAGATGGGAAATCACATTTTATATGTTGTGATGATGCTCAGTGAATGAATATAAAATAAATAAATAAATCTATATCAAAAATAAATAAATTCTAAGAAACTTTCAAAACAAAATACCAAAAAGATGCCAACACAATTGAAATAGATGCAGAAACCTTTAGATCTCAAAGGACTTGGATTAGCATTTACATATAATTTGTTTGTTTTTTTTAGAGAGATTTTTGCTATAGGGTACATGCACTCGCTACAGAGATGCAGAGAGATAGAGAGACAGAAAGCGAGAAATCACCCCCAAAAGAGTATGGCCATGCAGCAATTTCTTCTCCTCCATTCACTTCTTGGGATTTTGGGCACATATGCACATGCACCTGGTGTGAGTTTGAAGAACTTGAACTGCTATTGAACTGTGAATGTGTTGGGTCCGGGACTCGACTCACAGTTGACTATGTGGGAGTCCAACAAGGTAACCATTATGCCATCTGCTGGTCTCCACCACTTACACATAATCACTACAGATTTTCCTTGTCTTAGATAGAATTACATACCAATAAACTCATTAAATAAAAAAATCATAAACAGAAAATCCATTTAATACCCAATAAACCTATTGCAATGGAAAATAAAACTTAAGACACAACACTATAATTTCAGATATTCCTAGACTAACAGTCCTGATAAACCCAACATAAAGTTGAAAAATTAGAAGTCCCCATAGCTGCTACTCAGCAGGTTGAAACCACACAAGGGATTTCAAAACACAACTTCCTGGTACACTCTGAAAGCTAGGTTGTAGTGATGTGCACCTGTTGTTCCAGCTTTGGGAAACTGAAACAGGAAGACTGAACATGGTGAGACCTGTCTAAACAACAATAACCCATTAAGACAGACCATTGTAAGTTGCCTACTATTTGTATGTCTTGGAGCTTAAAACTTAAAAAATGGGGAACCAGCAGTTAGCGTAATGGCTATGTCGCTGGACTCCCACATAGTCGACCACGGTTCGTGTCCCGGACCCGGTGGCTTAAAACTCACGCCGGGCGCGTGTGCGTGCGGGCCCAAGATCCCGAGAGGAGAATGGAGGAGAAGGGATTGCGGCGTGACCATTCCCCCTGGGGGGTGATTTCTCGCTTTCTGTCTCTATATCTCTCTCTGTCTGTCTGGCGAGCGCACGCGCCCTGTAACGAAAACCTCTCAAAAAAAAAAAAAAAAAAAAAAACCTTAAAAAATGTACATGATTCTCTTTAATCACCAGCTTTATAATCGGATTTGTCCTAAACATTTCTTGCATATGTTATAAAGATTGAGATGTGATGAACCCAAAAGGGCTTTGTAAACTGTAAATCTCTGTATCTAAGTGCACCATTATTTTACCTGCATTTCATTATCTTTGAAATATTTTTAAAGAAATGTCCATGTGCTATTAGCTGAGGAAAAGCTAAATGCCTGCCTAGAACCTAGAACCTTCATCAGTCTCTTCCAATGATGTTTTTAGCCAAAGGACTGGTAGTTGTTGAGTGAATGAGGAAAGTCTGTTAGAGAAGTGTAAAAGAAAAGCATAGAGCCGAAGGCCAGCAGGTGGAACGCTGGTTAACATTCTGGATCCCCCATGACCAACTCCATGGTTTGAGTCCTGAATCTCATGGCTTGAAAAACATGCCTGGCACGTGTCTGAGTGTGCCTAAAATCCTGAGAGGAGACTGGACCAGCAGGGATTGTGGAGTGGTCATTCCCCTCTGATTTCTCACTTGCCCTTTCTTTCTCTCTCTCTCTCTGGTGAGTGTTTAAGCCTTATAGCAAAACAAAACAAAACAAAAGAAAACACAACAAACTTATTAAAAAACTTGCAAAAGAATGGTCCTTTTAATGCTTATTCTCTAATAAACCTAAATACAAATATACTGGAATTTACATATTCCCCTACCTGTTTCATCATAGTTTAGCTTATATTAAAGGCAATTACTATCTCCTATCATTTGTAAACAGTGTGGATTAATGTGTTAAAAAAGTATCTTGCTGTTCAAAATGATACACTGATAGGGATGGCAATAACAAATTATAAGCTGATTATTCTTTGGTAGATATATTTTCAAATTAGCACTTAATATATTACTTTATACATGTGATACTTCACACTAAAAATTAGCTCACTGGATAAAGAAACAGAGAACTGATAGCATTAGAATAGCATCATGACAGGAAACTTAACCACAAGAGAAAGGCCAGAGAAGTGGAACAAAAATGAAAGAAAATCACAAATACATTGGTAAAGCCATCTAAGAATTTTAAGAGTAGAACACAGGAAAGTGTATCCACTTAAGTTCTTTTTTTCTGATTTCATATTCATCAATTCTACCTTCTAATTGTTAGGAATCTTCCCCAGATATTGTCTACAGAAAATGGGAATGAATGACTTAGACAAAGTAGATAGCGGAGACAAATTCTCAAACGAATAAAGGAAGGACAATTACAACTTAAAGAGAATGTCTCTGAACTTATCTTTTACCATATATCTTTGCTACTCACTTGACTACAAATTATACAACTCTATATATGAGACATATTTTATCTGATACCTTTTATGTTTATCATATTAATGGTTGATTTTCTTGCCTAGATTGCATTTACTGTGAAAGAGAACAGTGTTTTACATTCACTCCTAGTAGTTTTACAATAAATATTTATTCTTTGTTTCTCCCAAATGAAAATAACATAAAGTTCTATGTATCAAAGAATACATGGTGACATCACTAATTTATTTTTCCTTTAGTGGTTCAGAGTACAAAACTAATTTGTAGTTTCTTAGCTTCAGCAATTACAAGTACGTATTTAAATTGTGGTATCATTTAAATATATATAAAAATCATTTTTAGAACGGCAAGTCAGAAGATACGAGGACAGACAGACACATGTTCTGTGAACTAATTGATGTACAATATTTTTAGAGTTATGCTTTCTGCAAAGCATTTTTAGGGTAATTGAAAGCACAGAGCATTTCACTAAAAGGACTGAAAATTTCAAGATTCTATTTCAGTTTCTGGACCTATTTCAATTTACGTCATAGTAGAATCTCCAAGAACACAGACTTGAACTTTAATTTCCCCGTTCTCTGCCCCAGGTCCACCTGCCCTTTCTTTGCTATTAATGGTTCCTTCCTATTTACTTCCTTTTCAGTAAGTAATCCTCTCCTCTCCATAGTGAAATTCTAAACAACTATGAAGTCTATAAAATGTCATGTCTGTAAGGATTATAAGTAATTTTTATATAGAATTTTCTTTTTTATATTATCAAGTGACTTTGTTAAACAAGGCCGTATCTGCTCAATCAAAAAAATTTTCAAGGTTTTTGCCATAGGGTGTGTGCACTTGAAGGAGAGGGAAAGAGAGAAATCATTCCCCAGGGGCAGTGGTTAATGGCCATGCTGCAATCTTTTTTCTTCCATTCTCCTCTTGTGATTTTTGACTTGCACACACCGGTGCATGGCATGAGTTTCAAGTCAGCAGGTCCAGGACTCAACTGTGGTCAACTGTGTGGGAATCCAGTACCTTAACCACCATGCCACCTACTGGCTCCTCAATATATTTTCTTGATTTAGCTAGTAAAATGTTGAGAGTCCATCAAAATAGAGCATGTCTGTTCAGTTTAACACAGTGAAATTTGAAGAATATTTAAATTATTTTATAGATGCTCTTATTCAAATTAATTTTAATAGCAAAAAATGCTATTATGTTAACCCATAGAATACACCTCAAAATATATTTTAAGATATCTGGTACTCAAAACAAACTATTAAAATAGAAAATAGTGCTGAAAAATGTATGGCGCATATAAACGATTGCATCTTTTTTGGTAACAACTTAGAAGGTACGTTGCTTCTAGTCTCTACTACAGACATATTTACATATTTCAAAGTTATAGTAGATGATTCCTAAGGTCCCTGAGGGGCCTGTGACTATGATACAAATGCGTTGGTGAAAAATGAATTAGTAAATTTAAGAATACAGCCCCTGTGATTTAGGAAGTAGTGATGATATAGTGATTGGTCTGACGAAAAGTATAGTTGTTTTGTCTTAGAATGCTTTCTTTGGAACTGTGAAACTTCACTTAGAGTTTTATAATAGCTTGAAGTTTGTATAGAAGAGTATCTGTCTTTTAAAATGTAAGAAGGTTCCTCCAAAACATGAAAATAGAGGTACCATATGATCCAGCAATCTCAATTCTGTGTGTATATCAAAAAGAACTGAATTTGAAGAAATATCTGCATCCCCTGATTCATTGCAGAATTATTTACAATGATCAAAAAATGGAGGCCGCCTTCATTAATAAAGAAAATGAAGTACATATACACCAAGAAATACTATTCAGCCTTAAAAAAGAAAATTTTGTCATTGTAACATGAATGAACCTGGAAGGCATTATGCTTAATGACATAAGCCAGGCACAGAAAGACAGGAATCTTATGGTCTCTATGTGAAACCTAAAAAGTGTTGATCTCAAAGAAATAGAGAAGAATTGTTATTCCCAGAGGCCGAGGTTAGGAGGGATGAGAAATGGGGCGATGCGGGTCAAAGGATACAAA
Organism: Tupaia tana; assembly: GCA_026018925.1. Classification (NCBI taxonomy): domain Eukaryota; kingdom Metazoa; phylum Chordata; class Mammalia; order Scandentia; family Tupaiidae; genus Tupaia; species Tupaia tana. The sequence continues at coordinate 83,319,145 of JAKSZU010000005.1, forward strand.
GCTTCAGTTAGATAGGAAAAATACGTTTTTTGAGATATACTACACAACACGATGACTTAGTTAATAATAACATATTGTATATTTCAAAACTGCAAAGAGGATACATTTGAAATATCCTTACCATAAAAAAAGTAAGCATGTGAGGTGATGGACCTGTTAATTAACTTGATTTAATCATTTTATAGTGTACGAATATGTCAAAATACTACATCATATACCATAAATGTCTATAATTATTATTTGTCAATTAAAAACAAATTAAAAAAATTAAAATCAAATCAGGCTGTGTCTTTTGCTGCCCTCACCAGGACACTACAGCATATGCAACTCTTAATTTCATTGAGAAGAATTTTGAATATTTACCTGGAAATATTTATATTCTTTTATGCATGGGAATATAAATTCTTATACAGGAGGACTTGCTGTGCATATACGAGTCATTCATTCGTTCACTCACTCATTCATCTATTCTCCTTTAAAATTAAAGCACCAACAATATCAAGCAGGCAACTAGAGACTACCTGAAAGTGCTGGTAAGATAAGCATGCTGATCAGAGCAATCTTAGTTTCATAGGAATTTACAATTACAAGGATTAAAAGAACAAGCTTCTTTTCTGTAGCCTAAAATAATAATACATCATGTATAAATAAATTACAGAATACTATACGACATATATTTATTTTAGCAGCAACATGATAATAAATAGAATATAGTTCATATCAAAAATCTTATTTAAATACAGGAGAAAGGCATCCCCTTGTTAAGTGGAAAACTACTCACTTGCCGGCAGAAGCATGTCTAATCAAAGCTGAGACCGAGGGTTGAAGCTGTCACAGGAATGTACACTTTGTTCCTTGTCGTCTTTCAAAATGTTATGGGAAATACATCATTATCTACATGCTCTTTTCTCAAGTCAGTTTTGGTGTGCCTTTTTTTTTTTTGTCTTTCAAATAAGTGATCATTGATAACTGCTTACTTTATATATTGGACGTTTTCATGTGAAAATTATACTGCTTTTTAATCTTTTAGAAGGTTAGCCTCATTATTACAAAATTCTCTGTATTTTTGAATGATCATAGGTTGTAGATTTATTCGAGAACCAAAATTTTAGATTTTTACGGAGGATAAGAAAAGGATAATCGCTAACATTGAAATATTTGCATATATACTTTTTATGTTTTATTTTATTTTTTTACATTCAGTCACTATATCTTTACGAGATAGACAATGAATTTTCTCAGCACGAATATATACTCTTCAAAAGGTGGATCAGTGATATCAAAGGAATTCCCTGGTTTTTCTGGCAGAACTTCAGATGGTATATAACTTCCCACTGCGTACATAATAAGAAAACCACAAAACCACTTGTCCTTTACTTGTTTATTCTAATTACTCACAGAGACACATAAGTATATATATATATATATATATATGTGTGTGTGTATAATATGTATGTGTTTATACACACATATGTACACACACAGTAGAGTCACATGTAGTAACTAAATTAATAAAACCACTTAACTATGCAAATACAGATTTTTTTTTTTTTTTTTTTTTTTTTTTTTTTAGAGAGGTTTTTGCTATAGGGCACATGCACTTGCTGGAGAGACAGAGAGATAGAAAATGAGAAATAATGGGACCAGCAGTTGGCATAATGGCAATGTCGCTGGATTTCCATGTAGTCGACCATGGTTCACGTCCCGGACCCGGTGGCATAAACTCACGCCAGGCACGTGTGCGTGCATGCCCAAGATTCCGAGAGGAGAATGGAGGAGAAGGGATTGCTGCGTGGCCATCCCCTCTGGGGGGTGATTTCTCGCTTTCTGTCTCTCTGTCTCTCTCTATCTGGTGAGTGCACACGCCCTATAGCAAAAACCTCTCCAAAAAAGAAAAAAAGGAAAGAAAATGAAAAATAATTCCCTCAGGAGGTGGCCATGCCACAATCCCTTGTCCTCCAAAATCCTCTTAGGATTTTGTGCATGCATGCACACACACCCAGCTTGAGTTTTAGGCCTCCGGATCCAGGTCTAGAATCACAGTCAACTACGTGGGCATCCAGCAAGGTAACCATCTGCTGACCCCCAAATACAAATTTTGAAACTAGGTTGAGTATAAAAGAAAAATAAGAATTAAAATCAAGTTCAGCAAATTAAAGTTTAACTAGAAATGAGTAGAGACTTTCTTCAAGAATCTAATGATTTTAAGCATAAATTATTGACACGCTTAAGTATGACGAAGTATAATTTTTATTTTAAAACTTAACCATTATTGTATCATTTGAAATGACATTCCAACAGTAGGACCCCATCCCTTGTATGTAGATGATGCATCTGAAGGTCCCTAGTAGATGCCTGAAACTAGGATTTTACTAAACCCTATGTATACTGTTTTTAATCTATATGTGTATACCTATGGCAAGATTTAATTGTAAATTAGGCACAGTGACAGATTAACAGCAAAAGCTAATAATAAAATGGAACAATTATAACAATACACTGAAATAAAAGTTGTATGAATGTGCACTCTCTCCCATTCGCTCTCTTAAAATATCTTAGTGCACTGTACTTATCTATTTTGACATTGCAGTTGATTGGGGTCACTGAAACAGTGGAAAGCAAAACTGCAGATAAGAGGATGCTACTGTGTTACTGGATTCTTCTTTCCTTTCTAGCATCCGGTGTGTTGTATAAGTTTGTACTTACCTGGTATATAATTACATACAAACTTACATAACCATATTTTAGTATAGTGTGTAGTTTACATGACAATATAAATCTATTAAACTTAGCTTCTGTTTCTAGGCAATTGAAATGACTAATTACAATTTCCTTGTAATTCCAATGGTAGCTTATTTTGGAAATTAATTAATTAATAGAAATTATTGTTCAATACTGTTGTTCTGTTGAATAATATAAAAAAACGTAAACATTTTCAAAACTCAAGATCAACATTTTAAAAAGGTACTATTGAAAGATTTATATTAAAAATTTCAATAGGTAAAAAAACTAAAACAGTCTTTGGAAATGTATAAGTTATTGGAACAGATTTGAGTTCTTGGAACAGATTCAATTGTGTATAGTGAGCATGTTAGGGTTCATTTTATTCTTCCTTTTACTATGTATCTATACCTGTACATATTTTTTATAATTCTCAAGAGAAATCTTTATTATGCTTTCCAACTTGCTTTATTGACAATTTTTAATCTTTGTTTATCTCCTGTACTGCATTTTTATTTTCTTTGTTTATTAACTTCTATTCTATGGTAAGTAAGTATTTCTACCTTTTTTTTTGATTTTTTTATTATATGATTCAATTTACATGAAATATCCAGAATAGATAAATCTACAGAAAATCAAAAGCAGATTAGTGACTGTGGCAAATGGAGAGTTTGGGTGGCAATAGCTATGGGGTGTAGGGTTTCTTCTTGGGCTAATGAAAATGTTCTAAAATTGACTGTAGTGATGGCTATATAACTCTGTGAATAAACTAAAATACATTGAATTACACACTTTAAGTGGGTGAATATATGGCATATGAACTGCGTGTCAATAAAGCTATTTAAAAGAAGAATAGAAATGGCTGCCCAGGACTCCCAAGAAGGAAGAATACTAGATGACTGTCCTGCCATCAGCACCAGAGTCACAGGTAAAAGCAGCATTGCCAAGTGTGTTTTCCCAGTTAAGGGACAAAACTCCTCATTTCTTCTGGGAGACACTAGTAAGGTGGCCAGGGTGTGTGTTCGGAAGAGAAAAGACCCACGGAGAAAGAAAAGGTCCTACGTGGGGCTCAGAGGGCTATCACTCCAAACTATAGTAGACTGGAAGGAGACTTATTTTCTAGGTCCCACGCATCAGAGAAGAAAGGAGGATGCTGGAGAGGCCCCGGTGAGGAGAGTGAGAGTGCAGCATGCCTGATAGGTGCTCTGACCATGCACAGTGAGTAGGGCAGTTACAGAACCCTATGACAGAGCTTCAAAGCCATTGATGTGCACTGAGTAGATATGGGTGCCAGACTGTGTCTTCAGATCTGTGTTAACAGACAGACATTATTCCCTGTGAAGCACCAGGTACCCATAGTCCCAGCCTGCATGCACAATTCCCTAACAGATCCAAGGTCTTTGATGCACCATGTTTTAATTCATGTTCTGGAGGTCCTTGGTGTGTCCAGGAACAAGGCATAACAGCATTGGCTGGAAGTAGCATCCACCTGGTCAAGATGCCCCTATACTCAGAAGCTGCCCCCCAGCTGAGGGTCCCAGCAGAGGGTAGGGCACAGGAAGGCTGCCCTTACCTTAGGTTCAGACAGAGGCTCTGGTTGTTGTTTGTTTGTTTATTTATTTATTTTCCTCACTGGAATCACCAGAGAAGGAAAGGGGAAGTGAGAAGAGATTTTTAGGATCTGTGGAATGACCCATCTCATATCCTGGAGAATTCAGGCCACAAGCACATCTTCTTAGAGCCATGACCAGGACACTGTTGATGAACAGGTAAGTGGACACCTCACATCATTACTTCATGTCCTGGAGGGAGGTCACATTGCTTTCAGGGCTTAAAATCGCACCATTAAGTACTCATGCTTCTTGGCCATAAACGTGTTTTCTCCTGAGAGCACCCCAGTTAAAGTGCAAATCTCCCACTGAGAAAGGTAAAGCATGGTTTTTAGCTGTCAGCAGCCCAGGATGGTCTGAAACCCAAGCCAACAGTTGTTGGTTTCACCTGGTGGTGGGCCGTGCGCTGGGCAGGTCCCTTCTGAGTCTTCCCAGGGACGCACTTTGGCACACTGGTCTGGAGAAGTATTTGGCATTCTCACTATTTTTATCCTTTAATTCTTATGTGAATATTAAATCCACATTTTTCTCTTCAATATATGCTTTTCCCATAGTGTTTTCATAGACTTCCATTTTTATGTGCTATTAGAAGTTCAGTTTGAGAGGGGATCAGAGGTGGTGTGCTGGTTGAGGTGCTGGACACTCCCACCTGGCCAACCACAGTTCAAGTGCCAGACCTGGTGGTTTGCTGTCTCACTTTCCTTCTCTCTCTGTGTGTATGTCTCTCTCTCTTGTTAAATTAAAAGAAATGAATGAATAAATAAATAAAAATAAAATAAAAAGAAGTTCAATTGGAGATATTTAAAGATGATTTAAAATTTTCCACATATCAAAGGATAACTTCTTTGCATTTTGATACTTCTTTCTAACTTAAATTGCATTGATTCAAGCATATGAACAGTATAGCAATCATATTTTAAACTTGTTTAACTTATTTATATGCACACAGTCTCTTGCTTACATTCTTTTGCTTCAGTTTTTTCCAAGATCATTTTTCTTTAGACCTAGGAAGTAAATCCTTTGATCTAAAGGTACTACATTGCTTATGATAATTATGACTCACATCTAACTCATTAATTTGTATAAAAACTGTTTTTCCAGAGACTAGTTTATGATCCGTTTTTTAATCCTTCAATACCTTTTGTCACTTGTTCGTTTGGGAACTTGCCAAGCTTATGCAGCTTAGATATTTGTATTTCGGGGCAATTTCTTTCTACTAGTTTTTAATCTTCTTAGTTCTCTTTGTCAAACTCTTATTAGTTGTATATTCACAAACTGGTTTTTCCTCATATCATCTGTTTTGGTCTATTTCTTTCCTATATATCTTTACTTTTCTAAGTTGCCACTTACAGTTTACTTAATTTGGTAAATATTATGTTTTATTTTGGTGACTTGGCCATATGGCCTGGTGGCTGAGGCAGCAGAATGTCACATGGAACACTATTTCCATGGTTCACATCTTAGACCTGAGCTTCAACAACATGGCTGGTGTGTGGGTGTGCATGCCCAACATCTTGAAAGGAAGGAGAGATGGAGGAGAAGGGAGCATGGCATAATCACCCCATGGAGGGTGCTTTCTTTCTCCTTTCCTTCTTTCTCAATCTCTCTGGTGAATGCATACACCTCCTAGCAAAAAGAAAATCTCAATTTTTTAAGACCTTAATATATTGTATCTCTCTTGTATTGTGAATGTAATATTTAGGTGAAGTAAAATTATTTTATACTTGTCTTTTTCCTCTAGAGCAGTGTTTCACAACCCTTTAGGGATAGTGGCATTGTGTGAAGCCATTTTGGGAATCATAAACAGGTTGGAGGTGCAAATGGCTTCTACCATGTGTATTGACCAAAACAGCAATAGTACCATGATTGAGAAACTAACTCTAGAATTTGCTTTAAAATTTCAGCCTTTCCTTGATTTACTGAGCCTAGGATATCCTTTCATACTTAAAAATGAGATAATAAAAAGCTAGTTTGCAGCTTTATGTACTTGTGTGGTTTTTTTCCATTGGTAAGTTTTGTCACAATGAGTGGAACAATACCAAATATTTATGCTAGTCATTCATTTGCTTCAGGGAATAACCTTTTAATTCTTCGCTTGAGTGCCTATTATCTGGGTCTTAATAAGATGGTACAGGGAATAGATGCTGGAATTTGTTGGGTCATGGACAAACATGTAATGATCTGTTTTATTCCATATATCATTCTCACCCTTCATTGTATCTAGAACTCTCCAACTCTCTACGTTTTTTAAGAGTTTTTTTGTGACACATCTGTGTATTTGTTTGCTATTTCTCTTTACATTTGTATGCTCAGTCCCAGCTATCCCCTCCTTATTTCCTTTCTTACCACTTCTTATTTGCTTTAAATATCCAGAATTTTGCTGAAATCTTTTGTCTTATGATTCTACTTTTCACATCTTTTTCAATATTGTGAATTTACAATATGGAGATCTTTTCGTTTTACTTTCAAGGTCTTTTTGAATGAAAAGAAGATAGACTTGCAGCATGCATTGCTCAGTTGCAGTGATTATTGAAGAATATTAGCATCAGTCATTTTTTGGACTTGTAATTGCTGGCCAGTCAGCAATTACATATCCAACATGAGTCAATGATGCTTGAAAAATACTATTTTTATTTTTGATATAGTCAAGTCAACTGTGATACCAAATTTCTTTTTTAAATTTTTTTTAAATTTTTGCTATAGGGCACATGCACTCGCTAGAGAGAGAAGGAAAGTAAGAAATCACACTCCCCCAGAGGGGAATGGCCACCTCACAATTCCTTCTCCTCCATTCTCCTCTCAGGATTTTGAGCATGCACACACATGTTCCCAGCATGTTTTACAAGCCTCCAGGTCCAGGACTGGAACCACCAAGTTGGCTATGTGAGATTCAGTGCTTCTTAACCACCATATCCTCTACTATTACCTTGGTGCCCCTTTTGATAGATAAATAAACTATGGCGACTTAAAGTTTAAACAATGAATAAATGGAGGATTATTGCCAATTAAGAACACTAAGAAATATCTTGTAACAGATGAATGCATACATGTGTGTTTCTGTGTGTTTTCTTTTCATCTTGAAGTGACTCAGATGTCCCCATATTCCAAATACTGTGTCAAACCTGAGCTCAGTTCTAGATTACAAGGTTCTTAGTTTCTCAAAATCTCTTTCTCTACACACACACACGCATACCACACACATACACACACTCACACACACACAGAGTTCTGTGATTCTTACTTTCCTCCAAAAAAATTAATTTTGGTGCCATAGTATATTATATTCTTTTTATGTACTATTTTTTTTAACAATTAATGCAGTTTATTTATAAGCACAAATATGAATGATCAACCTGGAGAAAGAAAAGTGTGTTTCTCAGGGTGCTGAGATACAGTGATTTCTTTTATACAGTTTTGAGGACAAGAGAGTCATTAATCAGCATGAGTCTTTTATGTCGGTTTGGCCAAAACGATGGGGCATCTGTAAATGGAGGCTTGCAGGTTATAGGTGTACTTGACATTCTTAGATTATTAATTGGTTAAAGAAAATCACAAGTATCTGTTCTTGAAAGAAATCAGGAATAAAAAAAAAAAGGAGGCTTACTGTACATCATAAAAACATTATGCCTGAGAGGATGTAGCATCCCACTATCAAAGTTCTGTTAGTGTTTTTAGGCCTCTGTCCATGCTTGTAGGAGTGACTCTCCCAGGCCTCCTAAGAAACAACTTTGGAATAGAAAAATGTCAGAATTCTGTCTTCAGTTCTCCCTATTGGCCAAAATCATTCCTTAGAATGCATGTGCAGGCCTGAAATTTACTAGTCTCACAAGGAGGGCTCATTCCTGGGACCAGCAGATGGCATAGTGGTTACACTGCTGGACTTCCGCATGGCCTACCATGGTTCAAGTCCCAGACTCAGTGGCTTCAAAATCATTGTGGGCATGTGTGCATGCATGCCCAAGATCCTGGGAAGAGAATAGAAGAGAAGGGATTTGTAGCATGGTCATCCCGTCTGGGTAGTGATTTTTCACTTTCTCTCTCACCGTATCTGTCTTTTTCTCAGGTGAGCACATGCAAAAAGCTCCAAAAGACAATAATAAATTCAAAACTAATAAAAAAAAATAAAAAAACAGGAAGGCTCATTTCTAGTAGTCAAATTTCACAGTGCTCATTCTTAGGAGTAGTTCACTACTCATCTATTTTTTATAGGCAGTGGAGTCCTAGGGATATCTAATATTTTTAATAACAATTCTGGAGAATTATGTCTTTTCTTTAATTGTCAGAGGGTGTGTGCACTTGTAAGAGATAGAGATAGGTGGGGGTGGGGAGAGAAAGTAACTTCCGGTGGTCATGCCCCAATCCTTTCTCATCAATTTGCCCATCCTGTTAGGATTTGGGACATGCATGCACTTGGAGTCAGCATGTTTTTGAGCATCTGGGACCAAGACTTCAATCACTGAAAAGCTAGTTATGTGGGATTCAGATGCCTTAACCACTGGGAAACAGGACCAGCCCAATTTGTGGTTAGAATTATGTCATGGGTTCAATTAGTTCATTAATTATACCAACTTAGTATTTTTATTTTCAGAAATGTCAAAATAAAAATATTTCCATATTTTATATTTACCTGATACAGAATTTTTATCATCAAATAACAAAACTCACAGGCAATCTTTTTGTCATACTAACCACAAATTGTCCGCTATTTCAAAATAAACGTGTGCTCTTACCGTATAGTAGATTTTTACTAGGTTTTAAAAGCCACAAATAAGCACTTTACCAAAGTCTTCATTAATCTGTATCAGGAAATAGAGGCTTTAAATCTAGATGGAGAAATCAGACTCTATAAAGAGTTTTAATAATGCTCACATCAGAATGCTTATCCAAATTTCCTTTAAATCTCTTCAAAATTACTTCTTTATAATGATGTAAATGCACCAGGATATTACTTTATTATTTTCATTATGTTATCCCCTTCTGCAATTGCTTATACCTCTTGATTTTTCAATACGTTTCTATATAGAGAAAATGTATTATGTGGAAAAATTAGGCCTCCCTTGCCTTGAAGACATTTTACTCAGAATTCATTTTGCTTAAACCTTTTACTATTGCCAAGCCTTAATCAACTCCCAAGTGTATAATCAACCCCTATGCTTGTGTGAGTACAAATTTTTGTAGATTATTTGGTACATTGGTATGAATATAAACATATATGTATATGCATGTACCTGTATGTATCTACATATATTTCTTATTGTATATACATATATGTGCATAGATAAGCATATCCATACATACTTATAGCTATATAAACATGTTTATACATATGTATATAGATGTATATACTTATATGTGTGTATATGTGTATATGCATACACACATATATAAATATGTATATGCATATATATATTTGTATTTGTCTGTGTGTATGTGTATATATATCTATATCTGTCTATCTATATATAGATAGATAGATATAGATATATATATCACATATTTTATTGAGAGAGGGCATGTGTTCTTGCCAGAGGGAGAGAGAGACAGAAAGCGACCTTCAGTGGAGTGTAGTTACACCACAGTGTTTTTCCTTTATTTCTTCATCCCTTCAATATTTGGGGCATGGAGTTACGTATGTCCAGCATACCTTTTCTGCTACCAGGGCCTGGATTTGAACTATGATCAGCCATGTGAGATCTAGCTCCCATTGTGCTATGAGGCCAGTCACTACATGCCCCTTTTATTAGCATTTCTGTATACTTGTAAAGTAACTATCTAAGAAACTAGTTTAATTCACAGGATTAAAAATCATAAAATAAGATTTAAACCTTTGATTTTTAATACCTCTGAAGTATAAGAGGCAAAACATCTAGGAGATACAAAAAAGGAAAATTATCTATCAATGATAATGTGTGCAGTAATATCTTTGACTGAATCAATATACAGTGTATTCATGAAAAGAAAATTCATTTGGTATGCTGTAACTATACATAGCGAGTAAATGTAAATAAATTAAAATAATAAGAAAAGAAATAAAATTTTTTAAAAGAATATGTACTCTCTATCATATTAAACATATAATATTTCAAATATATAAAATATTTCATAAGCCAAAACTTAAGGTATGGGAATAATACCTAGAAATCTACAATTTAGAACTGTGGATTGTAACTCCATAGAGTTTATAGGCTAATACCTTAAGACAAATCCAAATCAAGCATTGAATTATTGGGTGACGATATATATTTTGTAGAGCAAAAATCTGGTTCTTGTGGATGGTATGTCTGATTGAAAACTTTCTCTTCTGGGGACAAGTGGATGGTGTAATTATTGCTTCACTGAACTCCCATGTAGTTGACTGCAGTTCGAGTCCCAGACCCAGCAGCTTAGAACTCAGGCCAGGCATGTATGTGTACATGCCCAAAATCTTGAGAACAAAATGGAGGAGAAGGAATTGTGGTGTGGCCATCCCCCCTTGGGGATGATTTTTCACTTTCTATCTCTCTTTGTCTCTCCAGTGAATGCACATGCACTACAACAAAAATCTCTCAAAAAAAATTCTCTTTTCTGTCATATTATGAAAAAGTCTGATTTTGTGTGTTACTGTCATAATGGCCTCAAAACAATGATGGAGTTTTTCATACTCTCTGGTCCAGACATCAATAGAGGAAATAGTTGAGATTACTGCCAAACAAAATTGGCCCAGAGGCAGAACGAGTTTCCAAGTGCACAATTTGAGAGGTAAGCTTTATGGAAGAAGAAACCTTGTTGTTTTTAATGGCTTCACTGTATCCTGTACCCAGAGTCAAAAGTCAAACTCAAAGGTAGAGGAAAATCTTCTTCAATCAAGAGTCAATTAATTCAGTGAATGGATGTAATATCATCTCTAATGTTAGAATTATTTAAGATTAACAAATATATATATATATATATATATGTATATATATATATATATATACATATATATATATATACATATATATATATATATATATATTTGAGAGAGAGAAAAATGTTTGTTATAGGGCCTGTACACTTGCCAGGGGGACAGAGAGACAGAGAGAGAGAGAGAGAGAGAGAGACAGAAATTATCCCCAAAGGAGGATGGCCACACCATAATACCATAATACCTTCTCCTCCATTCTCCTGTCAGGATTTTGGGCACACAGGCACACATGACTGGTGTGAGTTTCAAGTCACTGTGCCTAAGACTCAAACCGCGGTGGGCCATATGGGAGTCAAGGGCTTTAACCACTACATGAACTGCTGGTCCCAATTAGTCGGTATATATATATATATATAAATTTTTTTTTTTTGAGAATTTTTTCTATAGGGCGCGTTCACTTGCCAGAAAGAGAGTTAGAAAGTGAGAAATCACCCCTCAGGGGAATGGCCATGCTGTAATTCCTTCTCCTCCATTCTCCTCTCAGGATCTTGGGCATGCATGCACACGCGCCCAGCGTAAGTTTAAGCCACTGGGTCTGGAACTCGAACCGTGGTCGATTACATGGGAGCTCAGTGACATAGCCATTATGCTAACTGCTAGTCCCCCAATTAGTCAGTATATTTTAAAAATAAAAGTGTTTTTTCTCCTTCTAAAATAACAGTCAAATCTTAAAATTTTGTCATACACATACATGTATTATAAAAGACCACTAGGTGAAAAACTCATATTCCAAAATTTTGTCTAATATTTATGTATACTATGAAATTTTGGTCAGTTACATGTTTGTGGAATAAGAATTGATGCCTCAGGTTCTTTTTCATAAGTAAAGAGAACAACTGTATTTATTTCATAAATTTATAATAAAGAGTCATGAAGCTAATACATATTACATTTTAAGCATATAAAACAGAGCCTGATAAAAAATTAAATCTAAACTATAATTGAGAAGATGAGGATGATTTCTATGATACTGATCATGGTATAGGAGTCTATCAATGTTTGCTTTTTTTTTTTTTGTATGTATTCACAACAGAATACATACATTCAGCTAACTGGCACTGAATATAGATATTTAATGAAATATCTTAATGTCATTCAGCCTCACAAGAATCTCAGAGCACTTTCCTCCATCCTGCAAAGTCCTATTCTTTTTCCTTTTTTTGTGTGTACAAAGTTTTGTTATGTCGCAGTCCACCTGCCTCAGCATCCCAAGTAAGTGGGACAGCCCAAAGTCATATTCTTAAAAGTCTACCCCAGAAAGATAGGTGATTCTTCCACTCTTAACTTCAGGCCATTTTGATGAGACTTAAAATAAAGTCCTCATTATTTTAATGTTGCAATAAGAACAATGGAGAGGAAAAATTGGAAATTGTATAGTCTCTTCTAGTCTGGAAATCAGTCATCTCCTCTATAGAAAATTTTTGGCCTTATTTGTTTATTTTTTAATGAATGAATGATTATTATTATTTTTCTGGAGAGCAAGAGAGAACCTCCCCCACCAAGGTCCCAACCCTGTGATCCACAGCAGCCTCAGCCAGCCCAGATTCTGGGTACACAAGAAGAAGCCAGTTGTGTACCAGGATGGCCTTAGACATGAACCTGGGATAGTGTCACAGAGTGCTACTGCTGTGCCCCTGACCAGCCCCAATTTTTTCTTTAGTACCAGTTTAATATGAAAATAACAGCAAAGCATAGCATTTAATTTTTGTATGGTTTGGAAATGTCTCAGGTCATTATCTCTAAATATTGAAACCTATTCCTGGTGATGAATTCTGTCCCAGTTGAGGTATACTCTGACAAAATGAGTTTTCTTAGCCTTTCAGTTACTAAATTTCTTCAGATGAGCTGAGGAAGATAAATTACATTTTATCTTCTTGTAAACTACTCTCAAGACTGAGTAATATATTCATGAGGGTCCTGTATTCTAGTGCAATGAACTAATAGTCTATGGATTTTACAGTGATATGATTTTTAATCATGGGGTATATTTGTCACTGGGTCATTCAGTACCAAGCATTATATGTGAACATGTTCCACTATTTAGTCCTGCACTCTAAAACTGTGTATTGATCGTAGTATCTAATATGATACAATACTTGTTTGGTTAGTCAATTTACTAGCTATCATCTAGGTTTCCCTATTATAGTGCAATCTAAGTGGGTTGCAGTAAATGAGACTAATTAAGTCAACCACTCAAGCAAGAAACACACAATGTTGTCAAATTCTGTTCAGTCGATGGTATATTTAGTTATCATATGTCTTTATTTCTATAGCTATTATAGGAATTTCTAAATACATGTATCACTTAAGTTTAAGGATGTTATCCTGGATATAGGGGCTGTCATACAATGGATCATTATTACTATCTTAATTTGAAGAAGGAATAATAGAAAGTTGCTTACAGTAAACCATGCAACAAATTATCAGGGTACTCTTGGCATTGTTAACACCTCATTAGAGTTCCAATGAAGAGAAGATAACTAATGTAATTTTGGTGTCTAACACTGTAGTATGGAAATGAGGTGAAGATGTTCATTATGAAAAAAGTAGTCTTTTCATACTTCTTTTTATCTCAAACAGTGCCATAAGCCTTAAAATTCAGTTTTTACCTTTCAGCATATAATTGATTTTAATAATTTAGAAAATTAGCATTGTCTCAATTTCTTTTTATAAATTATTAGGATTGTTCTATATGCTTTAAATGGCATTTCAAACCCATTATTTAGAGATTCAACCAATTAATTTCTTTTAAAATCAAAGTGGAAACAATATGAGTAGAAAATTCAATCACCAACAGAAGAGGTTTTTTTCCTTCCTACCATTATATTGACAGTTTTACTCAGGACCACTTATTTGCCATAGAAAATAATACCCCAGTTATATTGAAATGACTTTTCCAGCAATGTCAAGTATTTAGAACACTTAAATACATAAAAGCAAAAAACTTAAACTATTCAATCAGCTGCAAAAATTATACCATTTCCTTTGGGAAAAAAAAAATCATTCAGGCAGCCATTCAGAACTTGTACATGCTAATTTTAAACGTCATTTTGACAAGATTTTAAACATTTCTATTAGACTTTGTAGCACATTAGAAGCCACAAATTAGAACTCTCTCTATGTCTGTGAGTGTCTCTCTGCATGGTCATGAGCGTGTCAAAGGCTAGAGAGATATGAAAGTATTATTAAGCTTGGAAGATGCTGTAAGATGTGGATGATACAGCAGTTGTTGGAAAGGGAACATGATTCTCCTATTCAAAGAGTGTTAGAAAATGAGAAGAGAGCAGTAATGGGGAACCAAATATGAGGCTTTGCACACTGTGGTAAGAATCAATAAAGGGCTGTTGGAGTGTTTTGAGCTGAGAAGTGACATGATCTGGCTTAATCTTTAAAAGGATCATCCCAGCTTCTCTGAAAACAGACTGCAGGGAGCATGAAGGAGAAGTCGAGAGAGACGTTAGCAGGCACTAAAGTGGGCCAGTTGGTAAACGGTATCTGTGTGGAGCAGAGTGGTGAGTGGTGGTAGCAAGGGTGATGGAAAAAGTTGGAAAAACTTCCAACGGCTGGGAGTTTTGAAGTTAGAGCCAACTGAGCCTGTAATAAGGGTCCTGAGTCATCAAATGAAAGCTAAATTATATGCAGAACATAATATTTAACAGAAAAGAGAATGCACTACTTTTTTTTCCCCCCGAGAGATTGCCATTTTAAAATGATACAAGTAAAGTTAGTATTAAATACTAAACTTTAAAAGGTAAATGTCTGAGCCAGGCCATGGCATGGTAGTTGGGTCCCACATGACTGACTGTGTGGTTTGAGTTCTGGACCTGGTGGTTTGAGGGTGTGCTTGTGTGCCCAAAATCCTGAGAGGAGGGTGGAGAAGGGATTGTGGCATGGCCATACCCCCTGTGGGAGTGTATGCACTCTCTCTCTCCCTCTTTCTCTCTTCGTCTCTCTCTCTCTAATGAACACATATGCTCTATGGCAAAAAACAAAACAAAACAAAATGGTAGATATCTATTCCAGGAAAAAAATACTCATTTAAATAAGCACATTATCTGACAATCATGGAAACAGAATTTTCGAAACAATAAAATAATATCCCTAATAATGAGTTCTTGGAACGCAGTCACTTCTCATTTTCCAAAGTCACGTTTTTTGTTTGTCTTTCATTTGCTTTTATTTTACACCTATTTCGGTAAATCCTGATAGTAAGACTCCACAGAAATTGCACTAATGTGAAATAACCACAAGTATGTTTGGATAAAGATTCTTAAAAGTCATCCTGAAGCAGAAGTGCAAATCATAGAACACAAAATCTGCTGCAGTATGGAAAAAGAAACAGAATCTGATTGAAGAGAGGGAGACTACTTGGGAGCTAATGCAATAATTTATGCAGGTTGTCAAGGAAGGCATATATTGCTTAATAGTATCTAGTACTGACAGCAACCACATTTTGACTATATAATCTACTTAAATTGCATTTGTTTCTTTCTTTATGTCTTCCATGAGAGAGAGAGTTCGAGAGAGAGATGGAGAGATGCACACTGCCAACAGCGTCTTCACACTGGGACCCAGCCCTACCCTCAGCCAACTTGTATCATGGGTGCATGTTCATGACCAGGGCACACAGGAAGATCTTGCAAAGTGAACCAGGAATCTTCCCATGTGGATTCAGTATCTTGGAACACCGCCTCCTGCTGCCGCCTCCTGCTGCCCACCATTGCATTTTCAAAGCCATTATTGAAACATGTTTGTTATCATAAAAACAAAGTACATGATGTAGATGGTTCTGTTACATATATTTTGAGTAGTTGAGTGATACATTTTATGGCCTTACTATGTAAAAGTTTAAAATTCACAATGAATATGAGAGCAAATGTGGCTATTTGTCAGATATCCAAAAGGTCAAATCGCCAAAAAATTAATAGTAAGTGATAACTCTGTGCTATGCACAATGTTGGGTCCTATGGAGGAATATAGAAATAATTATGAAATGTTACTTCGGCATAGAGAAATTCAGAATTACAAACATAATATTTAACAGAAAAGAGCATGCACTATTTCAGCCATGTGGTATCCAACTACCATAAAGTGGGCTGAAATAAAGTTACACACAGACATGATGAAAGATTACAATAATGAAGATGAAATCTTACAGGCACAGCCAGGGAGATCATTCATATCAAAGGCAATCTCTGAGCCAACACTACCCAGTATATGTCTTTATTCTAACCTGCCTTCTAAACCCTGGCGGTATAACAACTCCATCATACAAAACACCGGTATTCTAAAATTAATTCATTAGTTTCTCTCTCAGTGGATTTTTTTCTATTTGCTATTTCTTTTAATTACACTCCTTCCTTGCTTATCTCACAGGTTAGAAATATGAAAGTCAATTTTATGTCATGCATTTATTTCTACTTTCTCATATGTAATCAACTACTAAATTCTGTCAATTCTATTACCACTACATCTTGACAATTATCTGCCTTTTTCTTCTCAAGTTTCCTCTTGTCCATATCTCCATTCAGATTTTCATCATCTGCTTTATCAGTTGTAATATCCATCCAACTAATCTCCAGGTTTTTGTAGTCTAATCTTTCTAATCTGTTCTTCAAATTACTATCTCAGTTGTCTACATAAAAAACAGGTAAAATTCCATGATATTTTTTTTACAAAAACCTTCCATGGTGCCTCATTATCTACAAAATCCTGTTCAAATTCTTCAGAATAACATTCAAAATTCTCAATAAATGTGAATCTAAATTACCCTTCCATTTTCATCATTTGAGTCCAAACAATCTTTCCATTTTTCCCCAATCGTCACTTACATCACTTCTTTCTGAAATTGATGGTTTAATCATGCAGTTTACTCACTACCCACCCCACATACCTAAACTTTTATAATAATTGTTTTGAACAGAAATGCCCTTAAATTCAAATTTTTCTTTGATTGACTTAAATTTTGAAAAAGGAATTATGGGTTTTAGAACTTTTAAAAGAGACATTTATATCACCTATCCTTGGGGTTTAGTTCTATAACACTGTCCATTAAGAATTTAAGTTAAAATGTTTATTCAAGTAAAACACATATAAAAGAAAGTACACAAAATACAAGTATATGGTTTGATGAATTTGTGGCTATGAATCCATCTATATTAATAGTACCAAGATAAAGAAATACAACATAGGCCACAACCAAAATCTCCCCCCCCCCATAAGCCTGTCACACTCTACCCCACCAAAGACAACCATGACCTTAACTCCAGCTATCATACATGTATTTTCTACTGCCTTTTTTTTTTTTACTCTAGATAAATGGAATGATATATCAATACTCTTTTGTGAGTGCCTTAGTCTGCTCAGTGCTCAATATTTCATTTTATAAACTTATCCATGCTGTGGTCTGTAATTGTGATGTGTTTATTCTTTCTACTGTGTAGTTTATTCATTCAATGAGTGAATATGCTACAACAGTTATCCATTCTAATGCTGAGGAATGTGTTGTTTACAATACTTGGCTAATTTAAATAGTTTTGTTCATATATACCAGTATGTGGTGAGTAGAGGAATGTATTTCCACTTGTTATATACTAAGAAACAGAACTTCTGGGTCAAGGGCATAGTATATTCAATGATAATAGATTTCACCAAACAGTTTGCCAACATGCTGATTATCAGTTGACTTTCCCACAGTTTATGAGAGTTTGAATTGTCTTACATACCTACCAATACTTACGATTTGTCTTTCTCATTGTAGGTCCTCTACTGAGTATGAAGTCATGACAACTTTAGCTTTTAATTTGGTTTTCCCTGATAACAGATAAGGTTGTGCACAATTTTTTTTTTTTTCTTTTTTGCTATAGGGCACGTGTGCTCACCAGAGGGAGACAGCGAAAGAAAGAAGTAAAGTGAGGAATTAATCCCCAGGGGGATAGCCATGCTAAAATTCCTTCTCTTTCATTCTCCTTATAGAATTTTGGGCACACACATACATGCACTCATGGAGATTTTCAAGCTAATGTGTCCGAGATTCAATGCGTGGAGTCAGCCACGTGGAATCCAGCTACTTTAACCTCTGCATCACCTGCTGGCCCTACACATTTTCCAATGTTTGTTGTCAATTTATACATCTTCTACTGTGAGTTCTTTTCTTTTTCCCATCTTTAAAAGTGCTTATTTCTTTCATGAGCAAGAGAGAGAGAGAGACAGCATCCCTAACAAGGTCTCGGTATCATGATCCACCTCCAATCTCAGGCAACTCCAGATTAGGGCCACATGTGTCCACTGTACATGGGATGTCTGTGGTTGTGAACTTGGAAATTTCCCACGTGTGTCAGTCTTTTACTGCTGCACCACCATTCACAACCCATCCCCGTTTTACTATAATCTTTATTGACCTTACAATTGTTCATTTAAAGATTTTTAAATATTTCCGGAAATCTTTGTATGATTTATATGCTGCAGATGTTTTCTCCCATATTAGGGTTATTAGGTGTTTCCCTTTTACTTTCTTACTGGTAATTATTTTTCTATTTTTCTTTTTCTGAGAGAGAGGTTTTTGCTATAGGGTGCATGTGCTCACTGGAGAGACAGAATGATAGAAAATGAGAAATCATCCCTCGGAGGGGAGGCTGTGCTGCTTTCTCCTTCCCTCTATTTTCCTCTCAGGATTTTGAAAATGTATGCCCACATGCCTGGTGTGAGCTTTGAGCCACTGGAACTGAGACTCGGACCACAGTAGACTCTGTGGGAGTCTAGGGACGTGATCATTATGCCTTCTGCTAGTCCCTTACTGATAACTTTGATGCAAAGATATTTTTTCAATAGTGTATCTTTTCCCCTTTATAATCCTGATTTTTTTTTCTTTTTTTTTGGAGAGGTTTTTGTTATAGGGCGCGTGCGCTCGCCAGACAGACAGAGAGAGACAGAGAGATAGAAAGCAGGAAATCACCCCCCCAGGGGGGATAGCCACGCCGCAATCCCTTCTCCTCCATTCTCCTCTCGGGATCTTGGGCATGCACGCACACACGCCCGGCGTGAGTTTAAGCCCCCGGGTCCGGGACTCGAACCGCGGTCGACTACGTGGGAGTCCAGCGACATAGCCATTACGCTAACTGCTGGTCCCTAATCCTGATTTTTTTAAGAAAGCTATCTTTTCTGTAATTATGAAGGTATTCATATCTATCATCTGTGAAAAACTTTATTTTAATTCTCATATGAAAACTTTCAGTCATGTCGAATTTTTTTTCCTATGGTGTGAGAGATCAGAATCCATTCCTTTTTTTTTTTTTTTTTGGAGAGGTTCTTGCTATACGGCACGTGCACTCGCCAGACAGACAGAGAGAGACAGAGAGACAGAAAGCAAGAAATCACCCTCCAGGGGGGATGGCCACACAGCAATCCCTTCTCCTCTGTTCTCCTCTCAGGATCTTGGGCACACATGCACATGCGCCCGGCGTGAGTTTAAGCCACCTGGTCCGGGACTTGAACCACAGTTGAATACGTGGGAGTCCAGTGACATAGCCATTGTGCTAACTGCTGGTCCCCAGAATCCATTCTTAAAAAAAAAAAAAAAATAGTCAATTGCCAAAGACCTCTTGATTGAAAATAATTGCCTTTCCTTACAATTTTTACTTTCTCATAAATAATTTTATTCCAAATTCAGAAATGTATTTGAGTTTTGTATTCTGTTTCAATGGTGTTGAAAAATTAAAAATCAATTAAAGTAATAGTGTGTGTACTATAAGAAAATTAGTTGGAATTAAAAGACCAGTATTTCTTTAGTAAATCACTTATTTTGATCACTCATATGCATCAAAGATGGTGCTATTTTTTGTTTAAGACATCTATTATGATATCTTATTATCTAATAGATATTATTTCTGATTCTTTATCTAATATACATCTCTAATACCTAAATATTCATCTGTTCCTTCCATCATATAAATCCAATCTAACAAAATTATCTCCCTTTATTCACTAATGGTGTGCTTTCTTCTGGTTGCTCAATAGTCTTTTCCAACATGTGATTGTGCAATCCAATTTTCTGTGTCTTCGTTCAAATAATTTCTTCTTAACTCACATTTGATCACACCCTTTCTGTACCTAGCTCTACTAGTTCATGCTCATTGCCATCTTCAAATTTTGACTTAAAATGCATTTCTCTCAGGAAGACTTTTGCATAAAACCGCACCTATAAGCTTCTTAATTGTTGAATGACGTATTATTTATATGTTACTTTTATTTAACATAAAACAGACAGGCTCAGTTTGCTCTCTTGTTTTCATCTGGAATACTTTCCTAATATGTAACTCCATTTCCCTTCTCTTCTGTCCTATAAATTCTACCTAACAAATCACCTCTTCATTTATCAGCACTCATTACATTTTGAATATTTAAAAATGAAAGATTTCTCTTAAAACAGCTATTTGAAGTGCAGAGTATTTCAATTTCAAGGAAATATTTACAGTGTCAGAATATAATAGACTTATAATAAGTATTTCATAAAATAATTTTACTAATTATCTTAAATACCAATATATACTAAGTAGTCATATATGTATTTGAATGTATTGGCCTACAGTTTCTACTTTTTGTTCCTCTACTTTTAGTTTTAATTTGTAATTAAGAGCAATATACTTTTGGGACCAGCAGTTAGCGTAATGGCTATGTCACTGGACTCCCACGTAGTCGACTGCAGTTCGCATCCCAGACCCAGTGGCTTAAAACTCACGCTGGGCACATGTACGTGCGTGCCCAAGATCCCGAGAGGAGAATGGAGGAGAAGGGATTGCGGTGTGGCCATCCTCCCTGGGGGGTGATTTCTCGCTTTCTGTCTCTCTCTGTCTGTCTGGCGAGCGCACACGCCCCTATAGTAAAAACCTCTCAAAAAAAAAAAAAAAAAAAAAAAAAAAAAGAAGAGAGAAATATATTTTTCTGGCAATAAATTAGATTAGAATAAGAAATACAACAGAATCATAAAGTCCTAATAGTAAAAATTACTTATTAAAAGGCCTGTCAAACTATACACTCCCAAAGAAATCCAGTTTTTCTTAATGAGACAGAGAAAGGTGTCTTCCAGTTCACATCAAACATTATCTTTTCTACCTAACATTTAACAATGAAAAAGAGAAGTTTTCTGCCTCCTTGGATTTTGCAAGGAAACATCCCGAGATTATTATCCTATGTTATGAATTTCAGGCAATTGTTTTTTGGTACCTATCATCTACTAAAACACCTACAATACAGTGACAATTCAAGATATTTCACAGGTATTCTGCTGGCAGATTGTGCCATTGAAAATAAAACCGTATGAGGGTTTTTTAGTCTCCTATCAGTTTACCTTAAAATTTGAAGTACTCACAGACCCATGCAATGCTACTCAAATGTTTTATATTTCTTGATGCTCTTCTTAAAGATAAATTTCTAACAAATTTCAATAATTTCTTTGAATCTATTATAGTTTAAAACAGCTACTACCAGTGTAATTAGTGATACATATAACTTTTACTATTAAGGAACCTCATTCTCCTCATTTTAGGATGTTAGGCAGTAAGTTATTTTCAATAAATTTTATCTATGTAGAAGTAAAAGTCTAAAAATATAAAGTTAGTACTTGAAAAATCAAAAAGAAGTGGTAAAAATCCAAAACTCTAACCGAAATGAATAATGTTTTTGATGTGCTCAGCAGTAGTCTAGATGAGGCTAAGGAAAGAATCGGTGAGCCCGAAGATATGTCAACAGAAACTTATAATACTGAAACACAAAGAGAAAAAAATAAAGGAGAGAGCATGTAACAACTGCAGATACTCTCCAAAGTTACAACACACCCATAAGCAGAATACCAGAGGAAAAGAAAAAGAACAAAGAGAAGAAATATTCAAAGTAATAATGACTAAGAATGTTTAAAAAATAATGTCAGATAGCCAACCACAAATCCAGAAAGTGCAGAGAAAACCAATTAGTGTGAATATGAAACAAAAAAAAGAAAAAAAAAAAAAAAGAAACTGTACTTAGGCCTTTCATATTCAGATTGCAGAAAACCAAAATTGATGAAAAAAAATCTGAAAACAAATTAGATAAATTAAGACTAAGACGGTTTTATAACATTTTGAAAAGTTTAACAAGATGGAAACAAAAGAACATGTCAAATCAAAATACTGAATATCTCCAATTCTATCACTTTTTGTAACTACTCAAATTATGACATTTTACAATCTAGTTTAGGATATATATGGATACCTCGCCTTTTTTTTAAGGTTTTTGCCATAGTGTGTGTGTGCTCCTCAGAGACAGAGACAGAGAGAGATGAAGTGAGAAATCGCTCCTCAGGGACATGGCCATGCTGCAATCCCTTCTCCTTTGTTTTCCTCCTAGAAGTTTGGGCATGCATGCACACATACCAGGAGTGATTTTCAAGCCTTCAGGCCCAGGCTGGAACCATGGTTGGCCATGTGGAAGTCTAATACTTTATCCACTTTGCTAATACTGGCCCCTGGATATACATTAAAGAAAAAAAAAATGCTACAGGGTGTGTGTGCTCATCAGAAGGACAGGGAGAGAAGGAAAATTAGAAAGCACCACATGGGGTGATAACCACACTGTAATTTCTCCTCTATTCTCCTCTGGGGATTTTGGACACAAAAATGTACCTGGTGTGTTTTTAAGACATTAGGTTGAGGACTTGAACCCTGTAGTCAGCCATGAGAGATCTAACCACCTTAACCACCTTAACTACCACACCTCTGGCTAGCTCAATTTTTTTAAAAAATGTTTTATTTTATTATTTATTTATTTATTTATTTATCCCAGAGAAAGCTACCTAGAGACAGAGGAAAAGATAGAAAGTAAGAAATCCTTCCCCAGGGGAGATGGACATGCTGCAATTCCTTTTCCTCCATTCTCTTCTCGGGATTTTGGGCATGCACACACACACACATCCAGTGTAATTTTTAAGCTGCCAGGTCCAGGAATCAAACCATGTTTGGCCATGTGGGAATCTAGCACCTTAACCACTGAACCAAATGCCCCATCTCCGAACTTTTTAAGTTTATTTTTACTTCACTCATAGTGAAGAATGTCTATGCATGAGAGAGAGAGAGAGGGAGAAACAACCTCAACAGGGTCTCATCACACTACAGTTCTTTTTATCCAGTTCTCCAGCTTGTCAGAACCTTGAGCGTATGCACTCACACCAGTGTGCACTCACATCTTGCATGTTTTCAGGCACTCACACCCACCAAGTCTTCAGGCTAACCGAGAGATTGAATTCATGTCTGGCCCTGTTGCTTCCAGCATCACCGTTCAGTTTGCTACTGACTGTCCCACTGGCCTAGGACTGCATATACATTTTAATATAGAATGCTTCAAAACATGTCTAGAATACACAAGTAAACTTTTTAAATATTGTAAGGGAATGGGGCCAGAAGGGCCAACTGTGGTTCGTATCCTGGACATGGTGGTCTGAAAATCATGCCAGGCAAGTGTGCCTGCACACACAAACTCTGGAGAGGAGAATAGAGGAGAAGAGATTGAGGCATGGCCATCCCTCCAGGGGGTGATTTCTCACTTTCCCTCTCCTTGTCTCTCTGGTGAGCACACCTGCTATATGGGAAAAGCCTAAAACACACACATACACACACACACAATAAGGGGCTTATCTGAACAACTGTGCTATGATGTATGATATAAGAAAGATCATCAAAGGTTTACACAGTCAGATGTCCAAATTCTCCCATTCTGGAAGGTTTCTCTGAGTCTCAGCCTCTAAGTGAATCATAATAGAAAGGTGATCAGCCCTCAGCTGCAACAGAAAGCTACTAAAGAACTGAGGTCACAGAAGACTGGGTTCGTTCTGCTCTGACAAGCCATATTCAAAGGCATTTGTATTTGTCTTTTCTAAGAGCAGTACAGAGCAGCTTATGGGATTAAAAGCCTGTCACAGTATAAAATACCTCAAATGTGAAATCAACTCTCACTATCCATTAGAAAATATTACTGAAGCATTTCATGTATGATACTGGGAAAACCAACACCAGTGCTAAGGATCTTGGCCATGCAAATGACAAGCTTGATAGTAATACATTTAAGTAAATCTTAAAAATCACATAACTATGATTAAGTTTTAATTCAATTTAGATTACCAGACATAATAGTGAAACAAATTCATTCCTTAAAAACTAAAAACCTAATTGGCCTTTTACCTAGTAGCTAAGGAAACCAGATACAATGTGGCAGGCTACCCCCTTAGAGTCTCACTTCTGGTGGTTACAAACAAAAAAAGAAACTCTAACAATTTAATCAGTTAAGGATCTTGCACATCTCAGAAACACCAGTAACTGTTCTATTTTGTTTTGCCTTAATGAGAAAGAAAAACAATCAGACATAAAGGCAGGACACATTGGCTGAGAAGAGTCAAAGATAAAAGTTCTCTTTCAAAGACTTCCCACTGAAGGCTTCCTACAAAAGAAGAAAAAAAAAAACCTTCAGATCTTATATTCAAGAAATATTAATATGTTAATTACAGTCATTAAGAAAGAAAAAACTTGAAATCTCACACCTTGTCAGAGCTGAAAGCTAGTGAAGCAATGATCTATCATTTACTGTTTTGGTCTTAAAACATACTACATTCTAGATTTTGAAATAATAAGCTACTATAGACAGTTGTAATAATGCCTTTGTTTTGATAGCTAAAAAAATCCTTCCTTTTTTTTCATAGTAAAAACAAATTACTTTTTCAAGTATAATGTAAAGAACACATCTTTTTTTGTAAGCATTTAAGAAACTACAGTGCATGGGAACCAGCAGTTAGCGTAATGGCTATGTGGCTGGACTCCCACGTAGTCAACCGCGGTTTGCGTCCCGGACACGGTGGCTTAAAACTCACGCGGGCACGTGTACGTGCGTGCCCAAGATCCCAAGAGGAGAATAGAGGAGAAGGAATTGCGGTGTGACCATCCCCCCTGGGGGGTGATTTCTCGCTTTCTGTCTCTCTGTCTCTCTCTGTCTGACGAACGCACGCGCCCTATAGCGAAAACCTCTCAAAAAAAAAAAAAAAAAAAAAAAAAAAAAAAGAAACTACAGTGCATTAAAATTGTTTTCTTTAAAAAAATATAGACTTTTACAATTGGCATCATTTATGTCAACTGTCAATTAGGAAAATCTTTTAATCTTAGCAGGTGACATTGTCAAGATTCCCTCTATCATGTCTTCTCTTCTAGTAGACCACAGTGCTTCTTGGTCAACTGGTAAGTTAGATTCAGGGTAAAAAGATGTAAGTAGAGGAGACTAATGTCATGTCTAACCTTGGTGATTAAATGTGCTACATAAGGAAGACCAGCAGTTGGCGTAATGGCTATGTCTCTGGACTCCATGTAGTCGACCGTGGTTCGAGTCCCGGACCCTCATGCTGGGCACGTGTGTGTGCATGGCCAAGATCCCGAGAGGAGAACGGAGGAGAAGGGATTGTGGCATGCCCATCCCCCCTGGGTGGTTATTTCTCACTTTCTGTCTCTCTGTCTCTCTGTCTCTCTCTGTCTTTCTGACGAGCGCATGCACCCTATAGCAAAACCCTCTCCAAAAAAAAAGAAGTCGCCTTTTTACTTGACCAGCTAGATCTAGCGGAAGATTCTGTAGAGTCTTCTGTTGGACAGTGGACCTACAACAAGGAAAACACCAGGACCCTTGAGTTCTTGTTGAGTGGAAAACTGCCAGAGAGACAATTAACTGCATCATACTATTGCATGAGTGAAAAATAAACTTGTGTACTATTATGTCACTGAGATTTGGGGATTGTGTCATTATTTAGTGTTAAACTAATGATATCAATTAGTCAATTGAACTAATTAAACTGATCAAACCATGGTAACAGTTCCCAATCCATCACTTAGTTGTATACTACGGTCAGAATATGTTCTTCCTTCTGTCACTAGCCTTGTGGTCACATACAAGCCAGTATTAGTTTTATCATTCAAAAAAAATGAGATAACAAAGCTTGATGTGTCCAAAGGAGGTTGGACTAGTTTTGTTTTCTCCCCCATTTCATATGTTGTTGTTGTTGCTCAGTATGGCCACGTTACATGTACTAATATTTACTTGTGCTATTTATTTATTATTTTGCCATAGGGCATCATAGGGCATGTGTGCTTACCAGAGGGAAACAGAGACAAAGAAAGAGAGAGAGGAAAAGAGGAAAAGCTTCCCTCCCCCATGGAAAATGGTCACACTTCAATTCCTTCTTCTCTATTTTTCCCTCCTTTCTGGATTCCGGGCACTCACCCACATGTGCCCAGCATGTTTTATTTTCTTTTCTTGTTTTTTTTTTTGGAGAGGTTTCTGCTATAGGGCATGTGGGCTTGCCAGACAGACAGAGACAGAGAGACAGAAAGTGAGAAATCACCCCCCAGGGGGGATGGTCACGCCGCAATCCCTTCTCCTCCATTCTCCTCTCGGGATCTCGGGCACGCACGCACATGCACCCGGCATGAGTTTAAGCCACCGAGTCCGGGACTCGAACCACGGTTGAGTACGTGGGAGTCCAGCGACATAGCCATTATGCTAACTGCTGGTGCCCAACCCCAGCATGTTTTCCAAGCAACCAGTTTAGGACTCGAACTGCATGACTGGCCATGTGGAATTCAGCAACCTTGACCACCAGCCACAAGCTGGCCCTGAGGCTGGACCCATTCTTCTAGTTTCATGATCTAGGATCCATTTTTTTGTTTGTTTATATTGACTACATGTCTAAAAGGAATGGTTTTAGAGTATACTGTAACGTCTTTACAGTATGAGAGCTATTAGGGAAAAACTTATGTCTCTACTATTAAGGGCCTAAACATGAAATGAATTAATATCAAATTCAAAAAGTCGAAAGAAGTGGAAGATATTAGCGTGGTAACTGGGTCCACATTCTTGAATGTTGGTGTAAACATCCACCGAATCTCCTGATAGAAATGGAGCAATGTTTCGTATAGGGATGACAACAAGAGAAGACGCGCATGGAAATGGCATGTAAGTTATGACTGCCAGGAAGGGAAGAAGCTGTTGAAGAAGAAAGGGAAATAATCACATGACAAAGTACATAGCACCTTCAGATTTCAGGAGTCTTTGGTTTTCTAGTAATTCCTATTTTTTGGGTTTTCTACATAGAATGAGAGCCAAACTCCAAAGACAATTTTAGTTCTTTTAATCTGACAGTTGAAAAATTCAAAATAGGTGTGTGTGTATGTGTGCTAGAAGGCCTGTGTGCTTGTCAGAGAGACAGAGAGAGAGAGAGAGAGAGAGAGAGAGAGAGAGAGAGAGAGAGAAAGAGAGAGAGGAGAAAATGCCCTCTACTGGGAATGGTCATGCCACTTCCCTTCTCCTCCACCCGTTTTTCCTTTCAAAATTTTGGTCACACATACATAGGTGTCCAGTGTGATTCTCAAGCCACTGGATCCAGAGCTTGAACCATGCAGCCTTCCATGTAGGATCTGGATAACTTAAGTACCCGGTCACAGAGCCAAGCCCAAAGGAGGTTTTTTAATTTATTTCATGTTTAGCATTTTAGTAGTAATAGCAACACTCTCTAATCCCTTTTCCTTTATTCTCCCCTTGAGACTTTTGGGCATGCATGTATATGCTCCTAGCACGTTGTCCAAGCAGCTGGTTCCTGAACTCGAACCGTGGATTCAGTCATGTGGGAGCCAGCCGTCTTAACCACCACATCACTGGCTGGACCCATCTAGGTCTTCTTTCCTCAAGTCCGCACTGAATTTTATACCATTTTCTATTACAAAAAAAATTCTTATTGTATTTTAATTGTAATTTAAATGACCATACCACAATTAATCTAATCATCTTGAGGATGATGTTGTTGAAAATATCAAAATGACAGTAAACAGTAGGAATGGTGAGATTGTTCCTTAAGGAGAAGAAAATGCCATATAAAAGGTTGATCTGAGAGAAGGCTTCTGGGATACAGATTTCTGAGCTGACAGGGTCTGTGATGGTATAGAAGTGCTTGCAAAGAATGCAGATGAAGGTCTTCAAAGGCTTCAGGTCAAGAGGTGTCAGGCTCTGTTACGATCTCAGTCATTCATGATGACATTGAAGTTACTCAAGACACTAAAGTAATTTAAAGGTAGAGAAGAAAATTGGAGTTTGGGTGTCCATGACTTCTATGATTATGGAAATAATGTGGAAGTTAGAGATGGAGAGATAGTGAAGACTGAGCCCTCTGTCCATATCATTAGCTCTGGCCGTTACCCTCCACGAGCTCGTTCATTCTCCTACTTCTGCTTTTGGAAGTGGTACAGTTGAGCCAGCTGTCTGTCAAACAAAATGTAGTGTGAGCTAAAAAGTAATTTTTGCAGGGAAGTAGAAAAGCAGGGAATTTGCTGTGCCTCCAAGGGTATCATCCTAATTAAGCAAATCTGGTAATACTGCTTTCATTTTTAAATCCACTATTGACCTTTTATCACCTAAAAAAAGCCCACACTCAAAGCATTTCCCAGTGTGAATCTGCTCCTGGTCTAGTTTTAGTATTCTCTTTCCATCCTACACTCTTTAAGAACAATATGCTCTTCTTTGTGAAATGTCCTCATTACCTCTTACCTGTTTTCTCCTATTTCCTTCAGTTGGTGGGGTTTTCTTTACCTTGAAACTACCCTCTTCCCTTATCCACATAATAAACCCTTATTCACATTCGAAAGTCGTCTCACATTCTTATTCTTTACTGAATCTTTCAGTGAGTATCTTCACTCAGTACTTGGTTTATACCTCTACTCACCATATTTTATTTACCATAATTTGTTCACACCTGCCTCTCATTTTATTGTGGGCTCTCTGAAGAAGGGTGTCATACTTGATTGAACTTTTTCTCTTCAGCATCCAACATAGATTCTGGCACATGTTTTACGTCAATAAGCTCTGACTATACAAAAGAGGAAATTGTGCTGTTTCCTTAGAAAATAAAGTTTTAATATAAGTGTTCAACTTAACCAAAGGGATATTTCTGAATGGAGAGCTGTTACTCATGTATTGATATTCTTTTCATTTATCCTCTTTGACTTTTCTATAATTTTCTTTTTTTTTTTTTTTTTTCCTGTAGGGTGCATGTGCTCACTGGAGAGAGGCACAGAGAAAGGGATAAAGTGAGAAGTCACCCCCTAAGAAGGTGGGTCACATCACAATCCCGTCTCCATTCTGTTGATGGGATTTAGGGCATGCATGCACACACACACTCAGCATGAATTTTCAAACCACTGGGTCCAGGACTTGAACTACAAGTTGGTCATGTGGGAGTTCAGCACTTTAACTCCATGCCACCTGTAAGCCTTTTGACTTTTCTAACATAGTTTGTTTTTCTTGTTATTTGTTGCCAATCTGTCCCTACTATTATTTTTTAAAACACTTTTAAGAATTATTTTATTTAACTATTTATTTATTTATTCATTTATTTATTTTAATTTGAACAGAGAGGGACAGAGAGAGAACGAGAGTGAGAGAGAAAGAGAGAAAGGGAAACTGAAAAAATAAGCCACCAGGGCCAGGACTAGAACCACAGTCTTTTTTTTCTCATACCTTAGCAATAACTTTGAAGATAAAGAATGTAGTATATAGACCACCATGTACAGTGCACACAGAAACATGTACACAAACTAGTATTAATTTAGTACATTAGTTCTGCAGTATTCAGAACTTCCCTATGTAGTTTAGACTGGAAAACTTACATTCTTTAAGAACTAGTAGGGGGGACCAGCAGTTGACGTAATAGCTATGTCACTGGACTCCCATGTAGTTAGCCGCCGTTGGAGTCCCAGACCCTCATGCTGGGTGCATGTGTGTGTGTGTGTGTGTGTGCCCAAGATCCCAAGAGGAGAATAGAGAAGGGATTGCGGAATAGCCATCCTCCCTGGGGGGGAGATTTCTCACGTTCTGCCTCTCTGTCTCTCTCTGTCTTTCTGGTGATCGCACGTGCCCTATAGCAAAAGCCTCTCAAAAAAAAAGAACTAGTAGGGAGAGACTAACAATCCCCCTTTTCTTAAATTCATAAGGAAATCTTTTTCATTTATAAAATAACTAGCATAGTTTATTTTAAGACTTTTTATATGAATGTGTTATTATCACATCTTTGTTATTTTATACTACCTTGGATTTAATGTAAACATCTGGGCAGATTGTTACATATGCAATTATTAACATTCATTGTGCTCTAACAGAAATTATTGCATATCAAAAGAGTGTGCTGAATAAGAAAATCTAAATTTAAAAATGCTTCCATTTGTAGCATTTGTCTTGTAGCACAAAAACATACTTTTCTTGAATAAAATACTCCAAGCAAGTGAAAAAAGGGCCATACTTTTCTCATTTTGTTTTCATTCAAAACAATTGTCTTGGACTTTCAGTGGAAACCATAATCTCCAGTGACAAAAACATATTTTAAAGCCAGCAAAAACTTATTCATACAGGCATTTAAATTTTTATCATCAAAATTAGGGCAATAATGAAAACTATTTAGAAATACAACTTTCAGATTCAGGTTTTCATTTACAAAATGTATGACCTTGAACAATTTTCTTTCTCTTTAAAAAAAAATGAGTTTAATTTTTGTCTTTTATGAGTGAGTGGGACAGAAAGAGAGCAAGACGGAGGGACAGCATCCACAGCAGGGTCTCCGAGTCATAATCCACCCCAACTACAGCCAGCTCAGATCATCGGCATACAAGTGCCTAGTGGACTCAGGGAGGTCTACAGATGTGAACTTGGAAAGTTCCCATGTGGGTGACCCTACCTGGAGTGTTGGCATTGACCACTGCACCACCTTCTGGCTTCTTTTTTTTTTTTTTGAGAGATTTTTGCTATAGGGCGCGTGCACTCGCCAGACAGACAGAGAGAGACATAGAGACAGAAAGCGAGAAATCACACCCCAGGAGGGATGGTCACGCCACAATCCTTTCTCCTCCATTCACCTTTTGGGATCTTGGGCATGCACGCACATGCGCCCGGCGTGAGTTTTAAGCCACCGGGTCCGAGACGCGAACCGTGGTCGACTATGTGGGAGTCCAGCGACATAGCCACTACGCTAACTGCTGGTTCCCCCTTCTGGCTTCTTGAACAATTTTCTTAACTTCTTAACATTTTTAATTGCAGAACTGGTCTTAGTTGTATTACCTTCATTACAGGGTTGTCTGAGAGCATAAGCCATCCTAGGTCAAGCAGGCAATATAGATGATATAAAGGACTACTTAACATCCAAATTTTATTTAAAAGTTAATTTACTGGGCCAGCCAATGGTTTGGTGGTTATGGTGACTGGAGCTCACATGACTGGCTGTATCCCTGGGCATGTGTGTTTTGGTGCCCAAAATCCTAAAAGGAGAAATGGAGGAGAAGGGATTTTAGACTGGTCATCCCTCTTCAGGGTACGTGCTTATCCTCTCCCTCTCTCTGTCTATCTTTTTCTGGTAAGCACACATGCCCTCTAGTAAAATAATAATAATAAAAATTTGATTTTGCAAATATTAGTATCATTTTTTAAAATTGTTGTGTCACTAGAGTTATAGCAACTCATATATATATATATATATATATATATATATATATGCTAATACATTTTATTGTATTATGTCTTGATTGTGTGGTGCTATATTGTGGTTTGGCTCATTCTAGTTAAGAGACAGTTAAAATAAGTGGATATATTAAGTTAAAAGTTTGAAGAAAGTATTTTCCTTATTTTCTCACAATTCAAAAACATACAAAGAAATAAAAAAAGTATTATAATATTTTTCCTGTATTAAATATTTTTCTTGGATTAAAATATACAAATCAATAAAAAATTGTATTATAATATTTTGCAAGTGGTATGGAGGTTAGGGTGTCTTGATCCCACATGACTAGGTTTACAGCTGAGTCCTGGACCAGCACCTTGAGAATCAATACCAGGCACACCTGTGTGTGCCCAAAAATCTTGAGAGGAATGGAGGAAAAGGAATTGTGACTATGCTCTCAGAGGTGATTTTCCAGTTTCCTTCTCTCTTTCTCTCTCTCTGCCTCTCTCTAGCGAGTTCACATACCCTCTAGTAAAATCTAAATAATAATACAAATATTTATATATATATATAATATGAGATTTAGATATGATTATATAATGTACATTGAAAATTCTAAAACAATTTAAATTCAGTTTATGCTAGGGTGAAATAAATAAGAACATAAATATTTCTGATTTTCTGCCTACACAAATAATTATTATTTAAATAAACACTTTACCTGTTCAAAATAAATGCATATTTAAATAATTTTCAAGGTCAGCCTCATAGCCTGGTGACTGACGTGAGCCAATCTCATATGTGGGATTGCTGTTCAATTCCTGGTCTCAGCACCTTGAAAAGCACAACAGGTTCATGTGCATACATGCCCCAAGCTTCAAAAGAATGGAGAAATGGAAGTGAAGGGATTGTGGTTTAACCACGCCTCATGAGGAGTGCTTTCTCTCTTGCTCACTCTTTCTCTGTCTCTGGTGAGGGCTCATGCCCTCTGACAATAAATAAATAAATAAAAA
The DNA here is from genome assembly GCA_026018925.1 of Tupaia tana. NCBI lineage: Eukaryota > Metazoa > Chordata > Mammalia > Scandentia > Tupaiidae > Tupaia > Tupaia tana. The sequence continues at coordinate 83,351,962 of JAKSZU010000005.1, forward strand.
TAAAAAGTTGCAATATGCATCTGTAAAGGAGAAATTATGAATAAGAATTTTGAAATTCTTAGAGTCACTGACAACAGAGCATCAATAATACATGCAACCACACGTATCTCCCAGAATGACACCGTCCTTCAACAGAAGAATAAGGGGAAGTGAAGAAACTACTTAGAACTGGCTGAAGGCTGCTTCTAATCTAGGCTGGTAATATTTCCACCATACTAAAAGAGGCATTTCCCCTTCAAAAACACTGTCAGGGGCTCATAAACATAGGCATTCCTTAGGGAGGCATCATTGCCTTAAAAGACCATTGAGCCTGAAGAAAACTGCAGTTTTAGGAATCTAATTTATAATACTGTCATTTTGTTCATGAAACACTTTTTTTTTCTGTTTTCATGCAGAATAGCCTTTGATATAAATTACGAAACTAATAGACTTGGAAAGAAGATGTTGAACACCCCAATTTATAACCTCCTATGTTTTCTAATCTTTTAAGGAGTAATGTGGAAACATGCTGTTCTATAAATAGAGATAAAAGTTGTGGAGTTCTTTGGGGTGAGACCAAGATTTAGCAGATAAAAGTAAAATAACCCTGGTGGTAGATTTTCAGTGAGCTAAAACAGAATACAAAAATGTAGGTCAGAGAAAGCCATTTCTTTCATTAATAGATTTGTTTTAATCTTTCACTTACTTTAGATAATCTTAGCTAATATTTTTTTTCCTGAGATTGGGAAGAGAATAAAACTATGTCAGCCATCACAAATGTATTATAAACCAACATAGAAAGGTATTTTTGCCAGTATCTCTGGATACATGGTAGTATAAAAAAATCATAATGTTTTGAGAAGAAGACTCCTCCATTACAGCTGAGAACTAGTGCTTTCAGGGAATAAGAGATATGAAGACCATCTACTGAAAATTCATCCTCTAGCCTCCAGTCTTGAGTAGTAGAGCACCCTCTGTGTCCTTCTCTCTGTCTCTCTCTCCCTCTCTCTGTCTTCTTATTTTTTTGTAATTTTTATTTTTTTAATATATTTTAAGCTAAAGTATTCTCTTGGCTTTCAGATTCTCCTTTAGTTTGCTAATATTCCTTTCTCTCCCTGCTCCCCATTTAGAAGGCCTTCAGAAGAAGATTCATCCATTGCAAGTGAGAACTAGGGCTTTTGGGTGGCATGCTTTTGCACCACATGGATTTCATTTTTTGCTTTTTTAAAAAAATAACTTTTTGGTTGGTTTTTCTTTTTCTTCTTTTTTCTCTCTCTTTGTCTCTTTTTCCCTTTCTCTATTTCCTTTTCATTTTTCTTTTACCTCATTGCTTTGCTGCTCAATCGCCATGGACTGAGTGTCTAGACAGACCTATGGGAACTGTAGCCAAACATCCAAATACAATTAGGGTCAATATATTCCTCAATACCCACTGAATCTGCTGTACAAAGGAATAAAAATGGAATGGCAAAGAGATTGCAGATCACCCTCTCCGGTACACCCTTGAATGCTCAGATTGAACATCTAGAAATTAGGAAGAATCATATAGCCCATCAGATGCCTAGAAATCACTGCAAAGGCATAAGAAATATGAAAAAAACAAGATAATACCTCCCCTCCAAGGGAAAATGATAACTCCTCTTTATCCACAGAAAGTACAATGCAACTCACAGAAATGTATGATAAAGAACTTAGAATATTCATAGTGACAAAGCTAACAGAGATGCCAGAGAAAAGAGATAATCAACTCCAGAAGAGGCAAGAGAATAGAGTCTACGAGTTCCAGGAGGTGAGGAAGTTCTTGCACGATCTGACAAAGGAAATACACATCATAAAAAAGAATCAGATGGAACTAATAGAGATGAAGGCTGTAATACAGGAAATCAAAACCTTCCTCAAAAGTATTAAAAGCAGACTAGACATATAGAAGGTTGAATCTGAGATATAGAAGGCAGAATTGCTGGCCTAGAAAAATTCACCATGAAGACTGAGAAAATAGTCTAAAAAATGCGAAGAATATATGAGAAATACTAGGTACCTTTAAACAGCCAAACATCTAGATCACTGGTGTCTCAGAAGGTGAAGAGACTAATAAGGGCATTGATGATATATTCCATGAAATTCTGGCAGAAAATTTTCCAAACCTAGAGAGACATCCAAAGATCCAGACCCAAGAAATGCAAAAGACCCCAAATAGAATCAACCCAAGAAGATCTTCTCCAAGATACATTATAGCCGGTTTGACCAAAACCACAAAGACAAGATACTCAGACTGGCAAGAGAGAAACGTCACGTTACCTACAAAGGATATCCCATCAGGCTAACAGCACACCTTTAATTGGAAACAATGCAAGCAAGGAAAGAATGGGAAAATACATTCAGATTGTTGAGTGAAAAACAATTTCAACGAAGAATACTATACCTGGCAAGATTATCCTTCATATGGGAAGAGAAGACAAGAACATTCTCAGATAAACAAAACCTGAATTTACTGACACCAGACCAGATCTCTGAGAAATTCTGAAGGGAGTGCTATATAAGGAGAATTAAAGTCAGACACACAGAAATAAAAAGTAAAACACATCTAAGAAAAGGGCCAGCCTAATTATAAGGACAAGTCTGGAGCCAAACGTTATCTTCCAGAATTTAAACGGAAAGCTCAGGCCACAAGAGAAGTTAGATTAAGTACATGAGACTGAATTGGTGAAATAGAATTTTATGACTTTTGACTAAAACAATGCTGATCTTTTTCTGTACTTTGAACTCCAGAGATAAGGAATTTTGTCTTCTCTTGACTTGTTGATAACTCCATGTACCTACTATTTGAACAGAATCCTAACCTATTTCCTGGCTTTAAGTCTTAAGCAAAGTTCTCTTAACATTTTTTTTTATTTTGATTTTTTAAAGCTAAAACTGCAAAATAAAGTTAATGTTTTATATTATATTTAATGTGTGTGTGTTTATATATATATATATTTATCAGCAGTAAGTGCAAAGTGAAAATATTTAAAATATATGTAAGATAATGAACAATTTTTTAAAGGAAGATTTTGGCTATAATGCCGGTGCACTCACTGGAGAAACAGAGAGAGAAGGAGAGAAAGTGAGAACTCAGTCCCCAGAAGGGATAGACATGCTACAGTCCCTTCTTTTCCATCCTCCTCTTGATATTTTGGGCACACACACATATATACTAGGCATGTTTCAAGCTGCCAGGTCCAGGACTTGAACTGCATCTGACTGTGTTGGAATCTAGTGCTTTAACCACTATGTCAGTTGCTGGCCCCAAGGTACTGTACTTTATAAGAACAGAAGATCTATAAAAGTAGCTTACAAAGGGCCGTCAAAAAGTTCATGAAAAATATGTCTTAAGAGAAAATTATGCATGGATTTCAAAAAATATTTGTACCAACATAAACTCATACTTTAATTATATTTTCCCATAGTCTTTTTTTTTTTTTTTTTTTTTTTTTTTTTTTTTTTTTTTTTTTTGAGAGAGGTTTTTGTGCTATGGGGCGCGTGCGCTTGCCAGACAGAGAGAGACAGAGAGACAGAAAGTGAAAAATCATCTCCCAGGGGGGATGGCCACGCTGCAATCCCTTCTCCTCCTTACTCCCCTCAGGATCTTGGGCATGCATGCACACGCGCCCGGCGTGCATTTTAAGCCACCGGATCCAGGACACAAACCATTGTCAACTACGTGGGAGTCCAGTGACATAGCCATTACACTAACTGCTGGTCCCCCATAGTCTTTTTGAAGCATTACCATATGTGTGTTTCCACAGTTTTATATATTTGTAACTTTAATCTCTATAAAAATTAGTAGAGAATTTTAGTCATAATAATAAATGCCGATAAATTAGAAGTTTCTTTTTTTCTTTTGATATGTTTAAGTGATCAACATGCTCAGTTTGTGAAGTAGTTAGAAGATGTGAGATGAACAAGTTTCATATATTATTATAAGCCATCAAGTAGAAGACTGTTATACTTCATAACAACTTGTTGAGCACTGTATGCTCTATAATAAAGGCAGATGTAAACATCCTCTGAAGGTAGAGTGGAAGATTTGGCTATTTACTATGGAACAATCACAAAATATTTTGAAACAGAGGGGACACTTAGGAAGCTGAATTATAGCGAGTGGTTCACCATAGAAATAAAGTAAGGAGAAGGCATTCCATCCTAAGAAAATAGTACATATAAAGGCAAAAAAAAGTGGAAAAGAGCCCAAGTTATGGAGGAAACTAATTATTTCCTTACTACTACAAAGAGATATCAGCAGGAATCTGCTTATAAGACTATTTTATATAGTGCTAATAAGTAGAGATTTCTATTTGCAGTGGAAACTAGAAATGTTCCTTTATTTGAATATAGGATGCATGCAGGAAAATAAAATGAAAGATATAAGAAAATGTCAAGATGACAAGCCTTGTAGGCAAATTGATACTTCAATAATATCTACCTTATTTCTTCCCCAAAGTACATTTAAATAAAAATGTAATACATGAAGAGAAGAAAAAAGTCAAAAGGATCAGAAGTTGAGGATGGAATGCTCCCTGCATGCTTCAAATTTCAGGAAATGTAATTAACCAAGAAGACCAGTGTTGATATAGCAATTAGTGTGTCTTAGATAACTAAGACAAAATACAGTGGATACATCAAGTACCTGGGAAGGATATTACCATATTAAGGAGTCTAGATGAATAAACCAGCAAAGATGTAAGTGCAGTGGACTGGGAAACATGGACTGAATGATGGGAACAGCCATGTGGTCAGTTTATCTGCCATATCTGTCCACAGAAGAATAATTACTTTTAGGTTTACTGTCATTTAAAAGTAAGCACTATAAAAATTAGCATCACAAACATTTATTTCTTCCTCATTTCACATTAAAATTTGTTTGGGGTGAGGAGAATATGTGCATTCTACTCTTACATATTCACACATCTGAAAAAGTTTTTTATATCTTAAGTATAAGAATTTGTGTAAATCAATAAGAAAAAGTTACACAATTTTGTGCAAATGGGCAAAAATATGACCAGGCCTGTCACAAAAAGAGGATATTCAGTCAGACAATAAGCAAAAGGGAAGATGCTTAATGTCATTACTTATTAGGGAAATGGAAATTAAACATTGGTATGTATTACTATATGTCAATCAGAAAAACTAAAAATGAAAACACAGTATACCACTGAGTTGATGAGGATGTAGAGAAACCAGAAAATTCTCGAACTGTGACAGGATGTAAATCATGTGGCATTTTAAAGAAATGTTTAGCAGTGTTTACTAAGACATATTATAACCATGTCAGATAGTCCTTCTCTTTGGGGCTTATCCAACAGAAATCATTTCTATAATATATTGTTAATAATATGACTTCATAGCTTATTATAAGTATATGATCTCATTTAATCTTTTCAGTAACCCTAGGGTCTTGCTTTTCTGTTGAGAAAATAGACTTAGAAAAGCTGAATCCAGTGTAGTCATTAATACATATTTTTGAAGTCACTCAGATTTAACAAAGGCCCCACACTGACCTGCCAGACTTGTTAAGAGCTAATTTGGGGCAAGTGATTTGATCTCTCTGAGCCTCAGGTACATAATCAGTAATCTAGAAAAAAGAAAGGTGCTTAGAGATATTTCAGAAATTAAATAGTAAGATGTATATAAAACATTGAAGAATCATCTGAAAAGAAATAAATACCTAGTGACGCGAGAATGCATGTGCATCTGAGGTGGGCCTGGCCATGCTCCTTTAACTGAAAAGATTCTACTCCAAAACTCTCCTTCCTTTCCAACACCTAGCGAAGTAAGAATCCATGTGCATCTGAGGTGCCAGCCCTTCTCCTTTAACTGAAAAGGCTCTACCTTTTTATTCTTTTTAAATTTTTTTCCCTTATTTATTTTTTTCCCTTTTCTTTCTCTCTCTTTCTTTCTTTCTTTCTTTCTTTCTTTCTTTCTTTCTTTCTTTCTTTCTTTCTTTCTTTCTTTCTTTCTTTCTTTCTTCTCTTTTTCCCTTTCTTTCCTTCCTTTACCTGACTTTCTCACCTTGCTCTCAGCTTCCACACATTGAGTGTCCAGACAGGTCTAGGTGCATAGTAGCATAACATCTGAATACATGTAGGGTCATAAAAATCCTCAGTCCTCAGCAGAAATCTCTCACAAACTAGTCAAATGTGAATATACCCCCAAATGACTAATAACCAGAAAATAGAGTGAGCAGTAGGGATAAATGTGAAGCTGCAGAGAGTGCTGCTCATCTCCTCCCACACATCTCTGAATTCTCCATTGACACCCTGCAGCTCAGCCCAGGTGCACCAGTTCTTAAGAAACGGGGGAAGCCTTTGTAATATCCAGTTCTATCAACAAAAGTGCAGGCAGCATGGTGAGCATCAGGGAAATGGAACTACAGAGATATTCCAGGTCATTTACTCCCCCAGACCACTAACGCTCAGAATTAACTCCAAGAAAGTAGGAAGAAACATAACAATCTATCTGATGACCAGAAACCACTGCAGAGGCATAAAAAAATATGAGAAACCAAGAAAATATCTCTCCCCCAAGGAAATAGAATAGCACTTGATCATCCACAGACAGTACAATGGAACTCGTGGAAATGATAGATAAAGAATTTAGGATATTCAGTGTGACAAAGCTAACAGAGATGCAAGAGAAGAGAGACAACGAATTTCAGAAGATACAGGAGAAAAGAAACAACAAGTTCCAGGAGGTGAGGAAGTTCTCCCATGATCTGAAAGAGGAAATACACACCATAAAAAAGAATCAAAAAGAACTGTTAGAGAGGAAGGTTGTAATACAGGAAATGAAAACCTCCCTTGTGGAGGGCACTGCATACGGAAGCCATCTTGAGCTATCCGCCATCTTGAGCTATCCACCATCTTGGAAACCATTAGGCTTCCCTTCCTCACTGAGCAAATCGTTTCTCAGAAATCATGTGACCAACTGTTCTTCCTGGAAGTGGTTGGGTTTCTAGGCAACGGGAGAGATCCACCCACATCAATGATTGGTTCATGCTTTTCTATCTCATTTGCATTTCGGGCAATCAATCAATGCCCATCAGCCTGTATATAAGCTCGCTGTTCTTCCTTAATAAACGAGACTTGATCATCAGCACCATGTCTTGTCTCCACTCTGTATGTCTGTGTGTCTGTCCCATCTCTCACTCCTTCCCACAGGAAACCTGTTCGACTGTCCTGCGGGCCGGGACACTCCCTTGAAAGCATTATAAGTAGATTAGATCATGAAGAAGACTGAATCTCAAGTTATAGAACCCAGAACCTCTGATCTAGAAAAATTCACCAGAAAGACTGAGAAAATAACCCAAAAGATCTTTTGAGAATCAATAAAATGTGAGAAAATGTTTAGTATGGAAGGGAAGGAGGGGAAACGAGAAGAAAAAAAAAAAAAAAAGAGTATGTTTAATTGACAAAAAATGAGAAGCAATTTGCTGATGATAATGTATATAGTAATATCTTTGTATTGACTGATACACATGATATTCATGCTGGAAAAAGAAGTGTTGTACACTGTAAAGATATATGTGATTTAGTGTAAATAAATAAAAAATATATAAAAAAGAAAATAAATAATAATGATTATAATAAAAAGTTTATATCAGTATCTATGAAAAAAATTAGGAAAACTTTGGACTATGTTAAGAAAGTTCATTATGAGTTTAACTGTGAGTTGATTCACCTAAGAACAGGGTTTTATTCTGGGAAGTTTTACTGACTAAGTGAATAATGCATATGGCCCAGACTTGCTATTCTAGTATCATTTTTCCCCCTTGTTTTTCTCTTCCAATAGCTGCTCATATTGGTTTACAGAGCTTTGAGCAGAATCCCTGTTGAATCAAGTATTTTCTAGTTCTCAGGGTTGTAAAGAGCCCTGCTGTCTTCCTTCTGTTTCATCCCAGGCATTTATCATTGTGACATGGGTTTTATAGCTGTTGGGGATTTGTCCCTACTTAACAGTATGAGGAGATTTATGGTGATTGTTGCTGCACAGTGGGACCTAAGAGGACCAGGTCTGGAACTGTAGGGATTCACAGGAATGCCATTTAGTGTGCCCGAGTCTATCCTAATAGATAGCAAAAATGGCTAAACATTCTCCACTCCACCCCCCCCCCCCAAAAAAAAATCAGAAACAGATATTTTTGGTGATTATAATTTGGGAAATATAAAGTGGTAGAAAATAAATTAAATTAGAAGACCAACCTAGGACCAGCAGGTGGCATGGTGATTAGGTGTTGGACATTCCCATATGGCCGACCATGGTTTGAGTCCCAGACCTGGTGGCTTCTTTCTCACTTTCTTTCTCTCCCACTCTCCCTCTCTTTTTCCCTCTCTGTGTGTCTCTCTTTGGTCAAAATTAAAATCAATCAATCAATCAATCAATCAACGAACAAACAAATAAATAAATAAAAGACCAATTTAGATGCTGGCTGGCAGAATTTGATGTGAACATGGAGTATGTGATGGAAAGAAAAGATTATCCAGAGTAGATTTGTGATGTGTTACTGAGGTGGGGACTATAATTGCTGATTTCACTTAGTTGACATTTATTCTTCTCCCCTTTTGGTGCTACTTATCATGAAGTTTAATGACTGTAGCTAATGTCACAGCTTAATGTTCAGGTGGTATTTGAAAAATTGTCATGATGCCACAGCAAATGGAGGCTGGCAGGAAATTGTGTTTCTTGTGTGCTTGGGGTGTAGGTTTCCTTTTTTTTTTTTTTTTTTTGGAGAGATTTTTGCTATAGGGCGCGTGCGCTCACCAGACAGACAGAGACATAGAGACAGAAAGCGAGAAATCACCTCCCGGGGGGATGGTCACGCCGCAATCCCTTCTCCTCCATTCTCCTCTCGGGATCTTGGGCATGCAAGCACAGGCGCCCCACGTGAGTTTTAAGCCACCGGGTCTGAGACGCGAACCGCGGTCAACTTCGTGGAAGTCCAGCGACATAGTCATTACGCTAACAGCTTGCTCCCTAGTTGTTTTTTTCTCTTAAGATACACACACACACACACACACACACACACACACTCAGTCTCTTTCTCACATTCAAATATGTTGTTTTCCCCTATATCTGTTAATGATTTTCTTTTATACTAGGCTGTAAGTCATTAAAAACTATATCAGACTTTGTCTTTCGTGTAACTTAGGGAGTCATGAGATATATGTTCAATAAATACTAAATAAACATTGACTATTCTGGTGGACCAAAATACCTGGCTTGATATCCTTGCTCTGCTGTTTTTCTTCTGTCATTCTGAGATTGCTTATAACTTCTCACACTTTCCTTCCATTCATTTGTAAGAGAGACATTATAATTGCCTTTAACGCAGGTAGCTTTTTTTAAGATTCAATAATATAATACATCCAAAGGACTAACAACACTGCCAGGAAACTAGTGAGCACTCAATAAATGTTAGTTCTTATGATTATTCCTTTGTTCAAAGTTTATTTATTTATTTCGCTATGAGCTAGAGAGATCCACAGAGACACACACTACTTTCAAGAGGGTTTTGACCACACTCATCCCTCGCCTTCAGCCAGCCCTGAATTGTGAGCACATGTATGTGTGCCTAGTATTCTCAGGGAGGTGTGTGTGTGTGCCTGGTATTTTCAGGGAGGGTGTGTGTGCACCTGGTGTTCTTAGGGAGGGGTGTGTGTGTGCTTGGTGTTCTCAGGGAGGTATGTCTGTGTGCCTGGTGTTCTCAGGGAGGTCTCTGCATCAACTTGGAACTTTTCCATGTGAGTCAGCCTTGCAAAGTGTCATGTTTATCACGACTCTGCTGTCCAGACCCTTCTTAAAATTATTCTTCACATATTATATTTATCATGACACCAACATTTAAAATAAGATTTAGAGAAAGTTCTATCCTTCATCATTTGAGTACTTGTTACTTCCAACCTAGATGAATATTATCATCTCAAGAGTGTCTACAGTTTCATGGTTAATGTCTTCATATCCAGTTTTTCTAGTAACAGACAGGTATTTTAGATGTTATACTCCTCTATCTTTGAGTTTCACAAACTCCTCTGTAGTTTTCTGATTCACATTGGTGATTAGGATCTCTCTGCAATAGATGAACTCCATATAGTAACCAAATTAAGAAATGGACCTTTAATTTAATTTCATTATAAATCACAGCAAAGTTCTATTTTGTAAAATTTAGGAAGGGTTTTTCAATCAAGTTAGAAGAAATTGTTAGTTAGGCGTAGTCATAGTACCTGACTGAGTTTAGGTTCAGCAAATATACCTGACGACATCTGCCAATTTTTATAAAAGAATTAAATGAAATTATTCACAATTAGTAATAAATAAGTATGTGTTACATTTCATGTTTTACAGGAATAAATATTAAATTGCTGAAGAATGGTTTTATGTATTTCAAACCTGTAATATAAATGTAATATGGAGAATCTGGTGAGAAAAAGTGTCAAAACTTAAAAGATGTCAGTTTGAAAAATTTTAATGATAACAAATTTCTACATTTATTAAATAGATTGCTAAAAGAATGTGTAGCCAGTTTGTTCTCACTATCTCACTTGAAATGCCATTCACTGCGACATTTTTGAAAAATTAATAAAAAAGTTTACATTTTAATCACCTTCTCTCTTAGATATACAGGAATAAAAAAAAAGCAACCATTCTTTATTAAACATATTTTCAAGTATTTAAAATGATTCCTGGCATAACTCTTTTTTGAAAAGCAAAACTCACAAGTTAAGCCTAGCTGTTTCCAGTACATAAATCATCATGATCGCAGTACCAAGGAGGTGTGATGATAGAGACTGTTATGCAGAAAGTCCTGGGGTAGCTCAGCATGGTGTGCAGAGGGCTGAATGGATTAATCACATCATTCTTATATTACCTTAAATGATGCATTATATTTAAAATATTATTATTGTCCGGGCCATTTCCCTTCATAAAATCCTACTCTCCTCATGATGCTCTTATAAAATCTTTATTAAATGGAATTCCAGAGGCATGATTGCTTGAGTAAAGGAAAGTTTAAAGTTGAGGAGAAAACCCTTGTTGAAGTCCTGAGATTGTAATCGCATATGGCATGTTTATCTTTCTTCATCCTTCCTCTCTTTCTCTCTCTCCCCCTCCCCTTCTTTTTTTTCCTTGAAGATAGGGTCTTGACATGTTATCATTCTCTTGCCTCAGCTTCCCAGCTTGGACTAAAGGCCTGCGGCACCACACCCGGGTGTTTTTTTAAACAACAGGATCAAGGTTTATTACCCAGGCTATTCTTTAGTTTACAGACTCCTCTTGCAGCCTCTCAAATTGCTGGAGTATTAGGTGCATGCCAGCTTGCCCGACCTTTTAGGTTTGACAGAAAACAAACTCAGGTTTCCTTCCCATATGATCATAGCCTGCAAAGCATAGGGTCTTAGAAGCATGAACCACATGGCTTGTCTGTTTTCTTTAAAATTTATCTTGCATGATGAATATATTTCAGAGTTAGTTGACAACCTGCATATTCTGTCCCTAAGAGAGCATTATGAAAATTACTTTTCATTGAATAAAAATATTTGGTGAAATAAAGAGCCTGTGCCAAGGCTCAAACCCTTGGAAAACTCATGAAACTTGTTTTGCTTATTTATTTTCTGTCTTTTTTTCTCCTAAAATGATAGCCTAGAAAAAAGTTCATTGAAGGTTGTGATTAGTTTGGTTTTCTTATTGGAACTCTACTCTATTGCCATACACACATTTCATACACACACACACACATACACACACACACACACTCAATGCTTTGGTTACAACTTTAAAATATACTTGATATTTTATTGGTTTTGTTTATTTTCATTTCATGTCTGTCATCACTATTTCCTTATCAGTCATTATAATAGAGCTCCATTTTCTAAAGAAATGCTTCAAAAGGTAAAAAGAGTCCATGTTCTCTCATTTAAAAGCACATGTAAATATAATTTGCTACATTGTTGAAGGATCTTTCAGTCATTTCAGTAAGAGCAGACATAACCTACCTGGTTAATAGCACATATCTAAGAAAGAACCTCAAAAAGTATGAAATCATCCACATCTTTGCCTTCTTCCTTATGCACACAAAATTGTCACATCAATATTTATTTCCTTTTTGCTTAAAAACTTTCTGCCAGTCTTATTTTTTTCTTTTCTTTTTTCTCTTGAGAGAAATTTTTGCTTACTAAAGAGACAGAGAGAGAGAGACAGAAAGCAAGAAATCCCCCCCCAGGGAAAATGGCCACACCATAATCCCTTCTCCTCATTCTCCTCTCAGCATTTTGGTCATGAATGCACACATGACCAACGTGAGTCTCAAGCTGCCAGGTCCAGAACTCAAACTGCGGTCAACCACATGGGAGGTTAGCATCTTAATCACCATGTCATCTGCTGGCTTCAGTCCTGTTTCTTTCCTATCAATCCCCCAAAGTGCTACTAGAGTAATTGTTCCAAATGAAAATATGTCCATGTCATTTCCCTGCTTAAAATCATATTGTAATCTTGCTATCCAGTTTTCTTTTCAACAACATACAACATTTAACTATTCAGTTTTATGAGAGGCAAAAAAATGTTATTCAATATTTTCCAAACTGTGGTTTATGATCTCATATTAGCAGGCTGTACAATCAATTTAGAGGGTCATGTGACCTGGAATTTTAGTAAAATAGAATCTAATAGACTATGATGGAGGAGAATAGAGATTAGCACAGTACACATAATCACTAAACTTAAGGCAAATTCAGAGTATTGGAGAACAATGTTGGACCACAATGAGCCAGATGCAGACTAGATGGAGAGTGCTCTGTATCATCTAAAGATCATGCACTTTTAGTTGGAGGCAATGATTGGATGGGACTCTCATTATGTCCCTGGGAAGAGAGGATGAGTTTGTTTTACATGTGTGGAAAAAAAGTAAAATCCATACTTGGAATGTTTCAGTATTCTATTTTTTTTTTTTTGGAGAGGTTTTCTCTATAGGGCACGTGTTCTCGCCAAACAGACAGAGAGAGACAGAAAGTGAGAAATCACCCCCCAGGGGTGATGGTCACGCCGCAGTCCCTTCTCCTCCATTCTCCTCTCGGGATCTTGGGCACACACGCACACGCACCCGGCGTGAGTTTTAAGCCACCAAATCCGGGACTCGAACCACAGTCGACTACGTGGAAGTCCAGCCACATAGCCATTACGCTAACTGCTGGTTCCCCAGTATTCTATTGCCACATAGCAAACTATCTATTTTATGGCTTAAAAGTAATAACTTAATATTTGTCTTAATTTTATAGTTGAATGTCAGTTCTCTTCTGTAAGGTGTCAATTAGAGTCACTAATGAGGTGTGTTCAGGTGTCATCTCACATGTATGGGGCCTTGATGTTTACTGTAAGCTGATGTTCCAAGTGTTTGCTGCCTCTCACGATGTCTCATGTTTAGTGGGTTTTCTGTGGGTAAAGGCATCCTTACAAACTTTTTGTGGCTATAAATCTAATGACTTCCCTCACGGTCTATTAAAGCAAATCTCAAGGCTTGTCTAGCTGTGACGACAGGGAATGTATTCTCCACTTCTTTATTAGAAGAGTTAATCCACACAGGTTACCAACAGAACCTATTCTGTTAGACAAAATAGGTACGTCACCACAAGTCATTCCACTTTCACAGGAAAAATTGAGTCATATTTCTTAATTGTAATTATTTCCATTGTAGCTCTACATAGATTGCATATTTCATTTTCAATATACTCATGGTATACAGATATTTATATGATATTATGGTTGTTTATAAACTCTTGACTCATTATTTCCAAACTTGCAAGTAACCAAGATATTGGTAGGTGAATGGGTATATAAACTGTGGTACCTCCAGACAGACAATGTAATGTTATTCAGTGTCAAAAATAAATGAGTTAACAAGGCATGGCAAGACATGGAGGAAATAAATTTATATTACTAGAAACGAAACAAATCTGAAATACAACATATTGTATGATTACAACTATAGAACATTTTTAAAAAGGAAGAACTATGGAGTAAAATGATCAGTGGTTACCATGGGATAGGAGAGAGGGATATAGGTGTGAATAGGTGTAACACAGAAGATATTTAGAGCAGTGAAAAATCTACATATGATACTTTAATGGCAGGTACATAAACACATGTATGCGACCCCATAGAATGTCTAACACCAAGGATTAACACTAATGTAAACTGTACATTGGGTAATAATGATGTATCAAGACACTTTTGTCAATTGTAAGAAATGTACCATTCTGTAGAAGATATTTATAATGGGGGAGGCTGTGTGTGTGTAAGGAAAAATAACACATGATGTCTTTGAACATGCCTCTCAATTTTTCTGTGCGAATAGACTGTAAAAAAAAAAAAAAAACTAAAAAGAAATCATTTGTGGAGTTAAAAAAGTTTGTGAGTCTTTATCATATCCATGCCAATTATATCAAAATCTTTACAGTGGGACTCCAGCAACCATAGTTTTTAATTTTATCAAGTGATGCAAATGTCCAGTTTGAAGATCACTCTACTAGACATTAAATTCTCCTAGGGAAGAGATAGGACCATTTATAAACATGCATTTGTATAGGTTTCAATATTAACATAATAATTCCTATGACATAGTAGATCCCCAACAATAGTGCCTAAATAAATGGAGAAAGTACACATCTGTGCTATTATAATATGTCTGACCTACTTTTAGAATTGAACTTAAAAAGAAAGAGGTATACTAACATCATTAACGTGAAAGAACCTTTTTCAATTCTCTTTTAGAAGTAGATAAATGGGGATACAGGTTAAAAAAAGCAAGCAGTCTGGATACCAACTAATTACATTCACTGATTAAGCTTAGAAAAATTCTCAATTAACTCTCCTAGGAATATAAATCTAGATGAGCTGTTACAATTTTGTTAGGCTGTAAGTTCACTCTATATTCTGCGGCTAGGAGTTCATTGGAATGATTTACTAATCATTTACTTCCCCGAATTCAGTGGTTTAATATGATTTATTATGACATATGATATCCTCATATTTTGAATTTGTTATGATCTACATCAAACTTGGCTGAATTCAGGTTTTTCAGAAAGTTGACAATGAAATAATCCTCACAGACATTTGGTGATTTTTTTTCACTATTTCAAACTCACTTATTTTAGAAAATGTCTTAGTTAAAGTAGGTATGTGAGTTCCCTGTTTTACTTCATTTTTTTGTCTGAAATTGTACCAGTTGAATTTTGACTATCTAAGATACTAATGGTCACTTAATAAAAAATGGAGAAAAAAGAGAAAATAAAAGAAAGGTTTACATTTAGCTTTTCTTTATTGTTTGAAATATGCACTCAGTGGGGTTGGCAGGTAGCATGGTGGTTGAAGCACTGGACTCCCATGTGGCAAATCACGGTTTGAATCCCAGATCCGGCAGCTTGCTTTCTCACTCTCTCTCTGGTCAAATTGAAGAAGAATACATAAAATTAAGTAATTCTTTAAAAAGAAAAGAAAAGGGCTCTCTGTAAGGGAAAGCAAAAATAATATTCCTCCACTGATGAGATATAAAAAGAAGAAAGTATATGATAGTAATGTCCAGATGGATCTAGTATATTACAGAAACTCCATTCCATCATTCCTTCCTGGTGAACTAAAGAAGAGAAGATAACAAAGGGAACATATAGTACCAATACAAATGGAAGTTGATCTTAAAGGAAATTGAAAGGGTGATAAACATCAAACACAGACTGTAATTAAAAAAAAAATTACCCACGTAAAAATGAAAAAAAAAATGTTGAATGATATTGTTGTCATGATCACTGAAAATTCGGTAGAATTCCTGATAAGGCAACCCTGGAGGTATGTATAGTAGATTTAAGATTCAAGATACATTGGGGGCCAGCAGGTGGCATAGTGGTTAAGGTGCTAGACTGTGATTTGAGTCCCAGACCCAGCGACTTAAAACTCATGCCAGGTGTATGTACATGTATGCCCAAAAACATCTAGAGGAGAATGGAGGAGAAGGGATTGTGGTGTGGCCTGGGGGGAGGGGCTGATTTCTTGCTTTCTGTCTCTCTGTCTCTCCAGCAAGCACACACCCCCTAGTGCAAAAAAGTCTCTCAAAAAAAGAAGATATATTGGGACCAGCAGTTAGCATAATGGCTATGTTGCTGGACTCCCATGTAGTTGACTGCGGTTTGCCTCCCGGACCCGGTGGCTTAAAACTCATGCTGGGCGCGTGTGCATGCGTGCCCAAGATCCTGTGAGGAAAACGGAGGAGAAGGGATTGTGGCGTAGCCATCCCTCCTGGGGGGGTGATTTCTCGCTTTCTGTCTCTCTGTCTCACTCTGTCTGGCGAGTGCACGCGCCCTATAGCAAAAAAAAAAAGAAGAAGAAGAAGATATATGAAACAGCAGGTATTGTTTTATATTATATCCAGAGAAAGTAAATGAAAAAGTAAACTTTATCCTATACTATCAAGCTAAGCAGAGCACACAGAGAGAGACCTTTTCGACAACTCACTAATTAAGGAATTTCCTTAGGGTTTTTTTGGAGAGTTTTTTTTTTTTTTTTTTTTTTTTTTTTTCCGATAGGGCGCGTGCTCTCGTCAGACAGACAGAGAGAGATAGAGAGACAGAAAGCGAGAAATCACCCCCCAGGGGGGATGGCCACGCCGCAATCCCTTCTCCTCCGTTCTCCTCTTGGGATCTTGGACAAGCACGCACACGCGCCCGGCGTGAGTTTTAAGCCACCAGTCCGGGACGCAAACCACGTTGGACTACATGGGAGTAGTCCATCAACATAGCCATTACGCTAACTGCTGGTCCCGAATTTCTTTTGTCTTTTAAAAGACACATGTACCATAATTTCATGAAAGGGATTATAATTTAAAGAACTTAAAGTAATAATAGCCAATTTTAAATTCTGATTGCCATGGGGAAAAGAGACAGGATCATTTTGGTATAAGAATCATTGAGTCATTAACTTGTAACTCAGAGGAATAAAAAGATGATTATTCTGATAAGATAAACATATATTTACACAGCTTTTTAGAACTGAGATTTGCCACTCCTCCATTTATCTTTTTTTAAACTGATTTCTCTGTTTGTGTTCTTTGGTAAGACCTGTGATTTCCTGTGTCATTTTCTTTACTCAATCAGAAAATAAGTTTTGATTAAAGGGTTGAATACCTGCTTCAGGCTCTTCCCCAATTTCCACATCACTCACATTGATTGATTTCCCTGTTAAGAAATTTAATTCTTCTTTTTTTCAATGACAAATGTCAGTATTCTTATCCTTTCTCCTGGGTATCATATGAGCAGTGAGTATGATTGTCTTCCTCTCTCAAGTTCCTTATGTGTGTAAGGGCATAATGAATCGCCTGAGAATTTTCTTATTTTTCCTGTTAAAAGAAATATTCTTGGAATTTTATCTGTTGAAGTTTCTTTTATCCTCAGAAGCTTTATCTTTGTGTCAGTTCAGTCTTCACAAGGAAGACCTCTGACCTAGTATCTGCTGCCCCTTGTATTTCTCCATTACATTCAAGTGACTGTTTGTAGAAGACCTCTGCTGGCAAGTCTAGAATATCACTTACAGGAACTCAGGGCTCTCTGGAAGGGAAAGCAAAAATATCTTCAAGTTCTCTCCAAAGAAAAATCCTAGCCACCTGAAAGGTTTGGATCTAGTCCTTCTACATTTTTTTCTTGGCTCAGAATGCATTTTTATAGTTTTTAGCAATGTCCTTCCAGAGGTTTGACATAATGACCCCATCAATCCTTCCTGCTGGCAGCTCATCTTCAGTATTTAAAAAACTTGGAACAAACTCCAAATCCCCATTTGCTTGATTCTCTGTATGTATTACCTTGCAGAAACACCACTAGCAATTTCATACTTTGCAGTTGTAGGTAGGAAAGTTAAAGCCTCCTAAGAATCAAAAATAGCATAAAAAAGAATGATAACCCTGTGATAACCCTGATTTGTTCATAATTTGAAGATATATGTGTGTAGGTTCACATACTAAATATATACATACATATTCACATATTCATACATGTATATATGTATGTGAGTATATGTAATTACATAATGAGTCATCAATTATTTATTAAAAAATATTTATATTTCAAAACTTCATCTTGTTCTTTAATATACAAAAGATATAATATAAACCCAGTACCTGGATGCAATCAGCTTACATTTCAGTAGCAATTCTAATAAGAACAAAAAATAATTAGGCAATATGTATACATTCTACCTGTTAGTTGGACTGCAAAATATGTTTACAACATGTTCAAGGAACATATTAATCAAACTGATATGTTTTTAAAGCAAGATAATGTCATGAGAATATTTAATATTTTTTTAAATAGACAAAGACTTCTAAATTCCAAGTAAACCGTAAAAATTGCTAAAATCAATATCTAACTAAATTAAAATAATAATTTTTATTAATATAGTTATTCTAATTTAAACGTTACATTTAACTGTATTTGACTCTAATACATTTTGTGATTTCTCATTTGAATTAATGTTGTATAAAAATGAATAAACTATGCATGGATATGTGATATTTCCTAAGTAGCCAGAATATTTGTATAATTAAAGAGGCGTGCTCTCCTTTAATAATAATGATTATAATTAATTGATTACATGCCATTTCAGGCACTGTTTTATTTAATCTCATGTAATTCTCATTTGACAAGTGAGAAGTTGAGGTTAGATAAATAAGCCATATAGTAAAAGTCAATTAATACCATACTCCATACAGGTCTGCTCTTGGTATGACACAAAATTACCAGAGAGAATAATTATACAGCCTTGAAGTAAAGATAATGAATCTTACTGTTCATTTTTTTCTTACTATTCTTAGCAATTTGTCTCAATTAACACACACTTTTACTCAGTTACTCTAAATTGTCTTTAAAAGGTAATCTGATTTTTTCACACAGTTGTCCATGTCAATATTGCTAATATTTCTAAATCCTTCTAGCTTTCACTGAGCTAGAAAGTGAATGTTGTATTTATTTCATACAGAATGCTATAAGTATGTAGCCCAGTTTTATTAATATCAGGATTGTCTGCCAAAATAGCACTGCCCCTTAAATCTATTTTTTTCTTTCTCCTACCATGTCTGTCCTTGTTCTAATGACCCAGAACCTTTTACATCACAATTCAGAACCACTGCCAAATATGACCTGAGAATAGTAGGATAATTTCAAATAGGTGTAACCATAAATGTGCAGAAACAGAAAATAAAGTATTTTAAAACATAGTAATTTTGTAACTTGTATTTTTCTTTGTTTGTTTTATAATCTCAGTATGTCCAGAAAACTTTGAATTCATATATTACAATCTATTGAAAAATTCTGGTGTCATTACAGAAAATACTTCCGAGTAATTGAAATATAGATGTAACTACTTATTTTGTCTTTCCAAAGATCAACATTGAACATCCTTTAAGTTATAATATATAAACTTCTACTGTTTTTATGAGTTCTTAAGATAGACATGTAGCAATTTATTTTTAAAAGGCATCTTTTCCAAAATTAATAGATTTTGGCACAAAGTATCAAAACCTAAAATAGCACACTTAGCTGCCAAAGTCACTCTGCAAATCTGTCAGTAGGACACTGTGGAGCTATTTCAACCTAAAGTCAGAGTTAATGTTTGTACTAGTCCTGAATACTGGCCTTCCTTCATTGCACCTTTCATTATGTTGAGAAAGCTACCATGACTACATAGGCCTCTGTAAAATTTAGTTGCTATAAATGGCTTTTATTTAAACATAAACAAAAATATACAAGTGGAAATATTTATTCTTACATTTTTCAGGGTTTATAAAAATATTAAATGGAGAGGCTAGCAGGTGGCGTGGCACTTGGGGCACTGAACTTCCACATGGCCAACTGAGTTTGAGTTCCAGAACTGGCAGCATGCTCTCTCACTTTCCCTTTCTCTCTGTCTGTATCTCTCTCTGGTCAAGTTAGAAAATAATAAAAAATCAATAAATAATCCTTTAAAATATTAAATTGAGTTTTAAACATATACAAAATGTGCTTATTTCTTTCTATATGTATTCCAAACACATCCCAAATACTGCAACTAATTGTAAGTATAGCACTACACCAGCTCCCTCTGTAAAATTGTCAATCAATAATTTTTTTCAAAAAGATTAAATTATCTTTCCCTTCAATTGTGAAAATAGGTTGCACATAATGCAAGATATTTCAGGGAACAGCCAGTGATGTGGTGGTTAAGGCAGCTGAATATGATAAGGCCAACTGCACAGTTGGAGTCCAGACCCTGAGGCTGAGAAACATGTGAGGTGTGTATTTGTGCATGCCCAAAATCCTAAGAGGAAAATGAAGGACAAGGGATTGCAGCATGACCCCTCCCATACACGCACACCAGTACGTGCTTTTTCACTCTCTCTTCTCTCACTCCAGTGAGCAAACATGCCCTATCACAAACTCAAAACAAAACAGAATGAAACAGGATTTTCAGCAGCTGAGAGGTAATAGGATGTATTATGAACACAATGAGTGTTAAATTATAAATGTGGATATTGAGGTGGAGGAGTCCGACCCAGCAAGGCCCCAGGATCTGTCTGAGCCCCGCCCCCACCTTTCAGCTCCGCTTCCGGTTGGATCAACACACTGGCAAGGCCACTGTTGTGCACCCCCTGACCTTAGAACAAAGCTTGGGTCAATTAGCATGTCAACAATGCTGTTTGCTATTTGCTCCAGAAAACTGGTAGCCTTGCTGGGAAGCGACCCCCCCTGACTCCCCAATTTACTACTATAAAAGAATTGCATAGCTCTCTTATACATCCTGATTATATGATAAAATTTTCCAGGAACTCCTCCAACTGCTCCCCTCTGCTATAATCACCTACTATGAACTACAATGCTTTATCTCCATGGTCACAGTAGAGGGTGGGCTGAAGTTCTATCTAGGCAGAAATGGTCTTGACCTTTGGAAGGCCCTTCAAAATACATTTAAGGTAAACTTAATCCTTTCTTTATGTAAAATAGGATTAGGCCAAAACTGGCCCAGGACCACCACCCCGCCCACCTCCCCCCCCCCCCCCCCGCCCTCACCAAACGAAATAGATAAATATTTTAAGACTCCTCAAATCAAGTTTTAGATCCCTATAAAACTATGTAAGTATCATTCTTTATTAAGATCCAGAGGAACTAATATCTATTCTTGAGATTTTCTTTTCTCAGAGCCATTCCTGGTAATCACAAGATGGCTGCTGCGCCGCATCAGCTGATAATCATCTCTGCTTACCGGAACCACTTTCCTGAAACTACATTCCATGGAGACCCACCTACAATTGCAGAAATGCACGAGACCCACCCTTAATCCAACCCTGAATAGAATCTATGTTCCCTTTTGTTAAAACCTTTATGAGCTGATAATTGAAACACCTAGCCCCTCTCCCATTTACTTGCATGTATCACATTTTCAATAAAAAGGCACGATGATTCCTAGCCGTTGTCACTCCTCAGAGAGCGATCTTTGAGGAGTGTCCGGCATAGAACATGCGTGAAAAGGCACCGAGGCCTCTGTCTTCTGTTCACCTGTGCCGCCTCCGTCGAGATAACCCACCCACGCCGAGGCTGGTCCCCGGCATTGAGGTGTGATTCTTACTGGAGGAAGAGTGTAAGATGCAGTGTAAATGTCTCATGGTAGTGATGATAATTGAGAAATGGTGATGAATTCTTAAGCAATTCTTCTGTATACTTAAATCATTGCACAACAGGTGTGTCATGGAGAATCACTCACTAGTGAACACAAATTTTTTATTTTACTAGGCTAAGATTTTTATTTATAGGCAAATGTTTATCTTTACTTAATAGTTCAGCTTCCCTTTTATAGAGTTTATAATCACCATATAACATGAATTACATTTTTTTATTCTTATTATTTTTAAAACATTCAGTCATTGTACATTATTGGATTTGTAAAGAGAATTTACCTAACATGAAATCATCTCAGACCATTTCAGTTGAGAATACTATACATGTTATCATCAACAGGTAATAAACTCTTTCTGTATCCCACAAATGTCATGCTTATCTATTTTTTCTCCTGATTTCTTTCTCTATTCTCTTTCCTTCTTACTCCCATCCCTGTTCTACACTGCCTTCAGTGTCCATAACTATTTTCACTGTTTTTATGCCCTCCAATGTGTGAATAGTAGGTATATATTAAGTGGATACATACAACATCTTTCTTTCATAGCGTGACTTGCCTCACCCAGCAATAAAGCTATAAAGCTTCCATATTCGACCACATTCTATCAAATGCTGGGTCTTGGGTTTTTGTTTTTATTTTTTTGTTTGTTTGTTTGTTTTGTTTTGTTTTGTCTTGTCTTGTTTTGTTTTGTTTTATGGCTGAATAGTATTCCATGGAGTATATGTACCTATCTCCTATCTTTTTCAATCCATTTATCTGTTTGTTGACATTTGGGTTGGTTCCATGTTTTAACAATCATGAATAATGCTATAATAAACATTGATGTGAAGCGCTTTTCCTACCGAGCATTCTCCTGTCCTTTGGGTAGATAGCCAGAAGTGAAATTGCTGGATCAAATGGTAGTTCTATTTGTAGATCTTTGAGGAACCTCCATATTATTCTCCACAGTGGCTAGACCCATTACATTTCCACCTACAGTGGAGAGTTCCCCTTTCACCTCATCCCCCGCCAATACTTACCACTTTTTGTATTTTTACTCTTCACTATTCTGACAGAGGTTAGGTGGTATCTCATTGTAGTTTTAATCAGCATCTCCCTTTTGATGAGGGATGTTGAACATTCCCTCATATGCTTTTTGGCTGTTCGTATGTCTTCCTTAGACAGATTTTTGTTCAGCTCATTTTCCCATCTTTTAATTAGGCTCATCAATTTTTTGGGGGGTAAGCCTCTTAAGTTCCCTGTATATCCTGGTTATCGGTCCTTTATCTGAGGCATAATTTACAAAAATATTTTCCCATTCTGAGGTGAACACAAATTTTTTAGCAAAATTTGGTAAATGTAGTAGTAATGATTAGAAATGGAACTAATTTTCAAATGGAGAACTAAGGAATTTTTTTTAATTGCCAGAAGAACATGTGTGAGCCAGAGAAGGGTAGAGAGACAGAGAAAGAGAGCAAATTTCTCATGCTCCAATTCTTTCTCTATTTCTTCATTTTATCAAGATTTTGGACACTTGTGCACATGAGCCTGCATGGTTTTATGGCTGCAGAATCCTGGATTTGAACTGCAGTAGGTCATGTGGGATCTAACTAATTTAATCACTAGGCCATGAGGCTGACCCTAAATTATTGACTATTTAAATGTACAGACATTTTTATTTATTTTAATTATTGATTTTTCTTGTGTATAGTATTTTTATTTTAAAAAGGAATTATTTATTTAATTTTACTTATTATTATATTTTAATTTGACCAGAGAGAAGCAGAAAGAGAAAGAGAGAAAGAAAGTAAAAGACCAGACTGCCAGGTCTGGGACTCAAACCATGACTGGCCATGTGGGAGGCCAGCACCTTAATCACCATGCTACCTGCTAGCCCCTACAGCATTTTTCAAAAGACAGAAAAAGATACTTTTCAAATAGTTCCTTATCTATATTTCTCACTGCATTATGCATTAGTTCTTTGTTCTTTTGATTAAAAGAGGGCATGCACACTAACTCAAGAAAGACAAAGGAAAAACTGCCCAATGGAGCATGATCACTCTGTGATCTTTTTTCCTCCATTTCTCCATTCCATGAAGATTTTTGAGCATGCATGCACACACATGCACTCAGCATATTTTCCAAGAATCCAGAGCTGGAATTAGAACTGTGGTCATCTATGTGGGATCCGGATCCATGTGCACATTGCTCAACTGCTACTCCAATGGGTTGGCCCATTGGTTGCAATTTAAAGTCAGAGTTACTCTCAATTTGATAACAATTATGTGATTTATTTCTAATTACTTTACAGACCTCCCTTGATATTTGTTTGGTATAACTTTTTTGTTTTTTAAAGAATTTTTCTACAGAGTGTGTGTACTTGCTGGATATATAGAGACAGACAGAAAGAAAACAAGAAATCACCCACCTGGGGGTATAGCCATGCCTCTATCCCTTCTCCTCCATTCTTCTCTTGGGATTTTGGGCAAGCATGCACATGTGCCCAGTGTGGGTTTCAAGCTGCAGGATCTGAGACTTGAATTGTAGTTGGCCATATGGGAGTCCACCTGCCTTACCCACCACATCACCTGCCAGCCCTCTGTTTGAGATAACTTTTGAAATGTTTAAATCTGTCTGCTAAATCCATATTGAACCATGATTTGGAGAAAAAAAGGATCTCTTTATTATGAGCACCTATTTTTGTGACTAATATTTTACTCTTTTCAAAATTCAGAAACCATAAGCATTCAGTAGCGAGGACATCTGTAACTACACAAGCAATATTTATTGAGTAAATAGTATGAGGTGGTAGAAACAGTACACACAAAAATTATCTCGATTGTTCACTAAATAGGTCCATGCCATTTTACTTCAGAGATCCCTAAATCAGGTCATATGAAAGATAACAAATGTGTTTAGGTCACACAGAAAGTTCAACCTTGAGGCAGATTTTGAAGCCAAGCTGGTTCTAGGATTTGCGACTTCAGCTCTGAACAAGCCACTCTAATGCTCACTGGTTTCTCAGTACTCTTCTAGTGATGTGCCATTTGGTGTTTCTAATCATGACTAGCTATTAACTTGAGTATTTGCTTTTCACATCAACTTGGGTGTTGAAAACAAAGGTAGCTATTTTGATAAAGAACTCAGTTGAGATGATAAATGATCAGACTGTTTTATGCATAGACACCTGCCAGAGCATCTTTGCATCTTCATTTAAATCTCACTGACTAAAATGTTCCTCCTTCCAAAATAATTACCTTATGGGACAGCCCTCAGACAAATTTGCATATAAATATTTTGTTACTCTATTGTTTTCTGTAATCAGATCCCCCTGACTCACCCAATACTCTTGTATCCAAATACTTCTCTTTTCCACGTTCTGTGAACTTACAGTTGGCGGTGCTTAGCAAGCAGCTGCCTGTAGCCTGAGGGCCTAGTGAGAAAGCTGCAGTGCTTGCACCTTTTTTTTTTTTTTTTTTTCTTTTAGGAGTTCAGAGAAAAAACTATGGTGGTAATTTCTATAACCTCAACATAAAGTTATGTTATTTCTTCAACTATTCAAGGTTCTTTGGTCATTTAATGCTACACTTTAATTCATATTACATAATGGCAAGGTCTAGTTTAAAGGGAGAGATTTTTTTTTTTTCAAGTAGGTGTAAAGATGCAATATGAGAAATAAGAAAAATGCGTCCTTGTAAAGAGAGATGGACAGATGGAGATTTGTTGGTCTAGGGTAAAAGGAACAAACAAAGGTTTTTACATGAAGTACCGTGGTCTATGGAGTATCTTCATGTGTCCGTAACATATATTTCAGAGTCAATCCCTTGACTATAATGGGAATTGGCATTTTGGCCATGGTAATTTAAAGTGCACAAAACTCCCAAATAGATCATGAAAAAAAGTGAGAGTAAAGAAAGAAATAAGGAAAAGAGAGACTGCTGTGATCAGAAGGCAACAAGAAAGTATGTATCTGGACCAGCAGATTGCATAATGGTTACTTTGTTGGACTCACATGGCCTACTGTTGTTTAAGTCCCCTGAACCTGAATAGTAACTTGAAACTCATGCCAGGCTCATGTGGGTGTGTGCTCAAAATCCCAAGGGGAGAATGGAGGAGAAGATACTGTGATGTGGCCATATTCTCTGGGAGCTGATTTCTTGCTTTCTATCTCCCTATCTCTCTCTATTTTTCCAAAGAGCACATACAACCTAAAGAAAAGTCTCTCTAAAAAAAGGAAGGAAAAAAAAGAAAGAAAGAAGAAGTCTATATATCAGAATAAATTTTAAAACAGCACCAATTAGTTTAAGGCTGATTGCCTGAACCAATCAATAATCAATAAGCAAGAGGAGAAAAAAAAGGACGAAGGTTTCTTTAACTGAAGGATCAAAAAACTATGGCCCTCAGCCAAATCTGACCCACGGCTTGCATTTCTAATGTCCAGGAGCTAAGAATAATTTCACATTTTTAAATATTTCAAAAAGATAAAGAGAATAATATTTCTAATACATAAAAACTAAATAGAACTCAAATATACATGTCTATAAATAAAGTCAGCACCATAGCTTAGTGGTTAAGGACTAGTCAGATCCCACATGGCCAACCACAGATCATTGGCATTGGGAGCCTGGAAAGCATGCCAGGCGTGCAGGAGTATGACCCAAATCCCAACACAAAGGAGAAATGGAGAAGAGATCACCACATGACCATGTGCAATTGGGAAGTCCTCTCTCTCTCTCTCTATTTCTTTCTCTCTCTCTGGTGAGTTCACTCATCCCCTGACAATTAAAATTCATTGTATGCATACATATTCATAAATAAAGATTTCAATTTTGGCAGTCTAGAGTGGCAGAAATTTGTTTTCTCTGTTGTTAGTAAGTGCCTACATCTTTTATTTTTGTCACTTAGCAAACGAAGACTAAGATTATACTAGCTAGTCCTTTATAGCAGAGAAAAATAAAAAGGCAACCTCTGGTTTAACTAAATCAGGACACTGAAAGGAGATGATTCCTGTAACTACATTTCCAGGAGTCAATCAGGGTGGTAGATGGACCACAGTTCAAGTCCCAGACCCAGTGGATTGAAACTCATGCCGGGTCCATGTGCATACATACCCAAGATCATGGGAGGAGAATGAAGAAGGGATTGTGGTGTGACCATTCCTCTGGAGGTGATTTCTTACTTTCCCTCTCATTGTCTTTCTCTCTCTAGCAAGCACACAGGCCCTAAGGCTAAAACCTCTGCCCCCACCCCCCAAATAAAATACATTAAATATGTACTTTGCAATATATTTAAATTAAAAAACTGGAAAAAAATACTCTGGAATTAAAAGCATGCCAATACTCAGAAAGACAAGGATGAATTCATGACTCAAATGTTTTTATCTGAAAGGTGACTTTTTAAATTATAGCTAAACATCCACTCTTTTATCCTGAGAGGCTGACTTTGACCTCAAAGACAAGGCCCTTTAAGGAAAGATTTGATTGATGTAGGTAGGAGATACGATAAGGTGTCCCTTGATGATTCTATGTAAGCAGCATATTCAAGTTAGAGTTCCTATTTACACATACACATTTTTAAATAACTATGTTATAAAAACTAGAATGAAAGAAATTAAGTTTAAAAGGACTTAATGGACAGGCAAACTAACCCCTTTTGTTGTTGGGTTTTTTTTTGGGGGGGTATGTACTATAATAACAATTTCTAAATGATCTTATGGAATGTCTTTGCATTCTTTTTCTTTTAATGGAGAAGTTGGGGGTTGGAAGTTTTCTGCTTTAGTCTTATCATCTTATCTCATTAATTAAATGCTTTAGTTTTTTGTGCTTTGATTTCACAATCTATTTGTTTCACAGAAGATATGACAGATAAGCAAAAGCAAATAAGGAGCTTCCATGGCTTATATTGGTCATGAAAGCATTTCTCTATAACATTTAAAATTAATTTTTAACATGAAAATTAATTCAAAAGTATTTTCTTTATCTAAAAATGCCAAATTCTTAACAATAAAGCTAAAGGAAACTATGGCTGTCAGTCCAAATTACTGTTTTTTAATAAGCTTTTCGTTCTGAGATGCCTTCTGAATCAATGGAACTGATATATGAGCTGTCAAAAGGAGAAACAATTATGATTCAAAGAAAACATAGAGAAAATATATTAGTTACCATAACTAATTATATGATTACTGAAAGAACACATATTGATAAACTCAACCAATATATTTTAACATATGAGTCTAATACCAATCCTTTGCTAAATTCATCAAGTGACTTCCTATATCATTCAGAGTAAAATTCTAAGTCTTCATTAAGAGTACAAGGTCTCTGGAACCAGCAGGTGGCACAGTGGTTAAGGCAGCAGATTTCCACATGGCCAACCACTGTTCAAATCTTGAACCTGTCAGCTTGAAACTCAACTCCCACGTGGCCAACCACGGTTCAAATCTTGGACCCAGTAGCTTGAAACTCATGCCAGGCACATGTATGTGTGAGCTCAAAATCCCCAGGGGAGAATGAAGGAAAAGAGATTAGTATGGCCATCCCTTCTGGGGGATGATTTCTCAGTTTTTCTCTGTCTGTCTCTCTCTGTGTCTCCAGTGAGCACACATACCCTATAGCAAAAATCTCTCAAAAGACTAAAAACAAAAATCACAAAGCTTCCTTATCATAACCTTCCTACCTCATCTTTCACTCTCTTCCTCATTCACTCAGTCCTGCTGCTACATTAGTCTAGTCTATTGTCTTCAACAAGTCAGGTGCCCTCTCACATCAGAGAATGTTTGCTGTTCCTACTGCCTGAGAGACGCCCTGTGAGATGCTGTTCCCCAACATACTACTGGCCGGCACTCCCACTGTCTCTCCAAGGTCTGCCTGTTTTCCTTGACCACTCCACTATGTAACTTTCAACTCACTTCCCTAATTCTTCGTTTTCTTTTCCTGAAGCATACTGTGTCCTTTGCATTTTCTCTGTTTTTTGCTTATTTGTCTAATCAATTGCTTAACACTCTCTGCAGAATGCATGCTGATTGATACCAAAGTTTCTCATTTGATACAGTCACTGATGAATCTTAGGTACTAGAAAAGCATAGGGTATATTCAATAAAAATTGGCAAAAAGAAAAGAAATACATAAAGTTTTGCAGTATTTCAGTATTTCAGAATGTATTTCTTTTTTCCATAGGCACATGCACTTGCCAGAGAGAGACAGAGAGAAAGTGAGAAGTCTTCCACTCATGGGAAATGGCCAAGCCACAGTTCCTTCCCCTCCATTCAAAATCCTCCTGGGATTTGAGCACAGACATATGGATATCCAATGTGATTTTCAAGCCGCCAGATCTGGGACTTGAACTGTTGTCCACCATGTGGGAATCTAGCACCTTAACCATCATACCACCTGCTGCCTCCACCACCCCCAGGATTTACGTTTTTATGGAAGATTTTTATAAGTAGCATAGAGAATAAACTAGTTCAGGTGTTTCTATAGAAAATGACATAAACATAAATTACAATAACAAATTTAAAAATTAAGATAAAAATTTCCCAAGAGGTCATCAGGAAGCTAAGTCCCTCTTCTGTTTCTTTTTATTTTTTATCTGCTCTGTTTGTTTCTGATTGACTTTATTCTCAGAGGCTCTCTTCTAGGCAGTTTCAGGGATGCTGAAGTGCGTGAACTTG
Organism: Tupaia tana; assembly: GCA_026018925.1. Lineage (NCBI taxonomy): Eukaryota > Metazoa > Chordata > Mammalia > Scandentia > Tupaiidae > Tupaia > Tupaia tana. The sequence continues at coordinate 83,381,297 of JAKSZU010000005.1, forward strand.
TAGCATCATTTTCACCACTGCCGTGAAAATCAGAAGGAAGGTCTTGGCTATTTTTACTAATATTTGTTTCCATTCTCAAACCACTGATGATAGCCACAGGCGGAAATTCCGTAATCAGTCAGGTCTCAATCCTATACCCACACATACCGAGGCCTTCGACACAAGAGTTCTTTTCAGTTCCTCTATGTGAACCAAGGCTTTTTCTTCCCAGAACATGTTCACCAAGAAGATTGTCTTCATTTGTACTGAATTACAGCACCTTCTGAATTTCATGCAATATGTATTGAGAAACATTTTGATGAAGAGCAGAATCCTGAATAATTACAGAATTTAATAAGGGAATAAAAACAAAAATGTTTGCCCAGCCAAGAAAACCTCTCCAGAAAGGAAGAAGAGTAAAAAAATAGTATAACAATTGGATAAGCACTAATCTAGAATGTGATGTTCATAACCATTCCATTGAGAGATTGGCAAACAGATATCTTCTGCATGTATGATGAGTTTCCAACGTTCAAGGAAAATGAGCAATATTAAAAATAACATGAATTTCAAAAGCTGCACCAAAATTAACTTGTTTTTTAATTTACTTCCATTTTTCCATGATCCCTCCTTTTTTTTTTTAAAGTTTTTGCCATAGGATACCTGTGCTCACCAGAGAGACAGAGACAGAGAGAGGTAAAGTGAGAAATCATCCATCGGGGTATAGTCACATCACAGTCTCTTCTCCATTATCGTCCTTGGATTTTGATCATGCACACACCTATGTCCGGCATTGAGTTTCAAGCCACCAGTTATAGGACTTAAACCATGGTTGGTCATGTGGGATTCTAGTGCTTCAACCACCATGCCACCTGCTGGCCCCATTCAGGAACTTTTTGATTTCCTCCTGATACATAGTTGGCCATGCAGCCCACACATATTGTACATGTTCTCAAACATACTATAACTAGTCTCAAGTAAGAGGACATAACAATGCCATTTATTACATATATAGTTCTTCTTAGTTTCGCCTAGTACTTGAGGTGACCATCTGTATTTACTAATTGTCATTACATAAATAGAAAGTATGGGACTAGCAAGTGGCACGGTGGTCAAGGGCGCTGGACTCCCACATAGCCGATGTCAGTTGGACAGACCTGGTGAAAAAAAGACAGTAAACTTCCATGACTAGGGGCAGTTTGTTTTACATCTTAGATTAAGGCACTTGCAGAAATTAGGCTACTAGTTTCTCACAGAAACTGGGAGGTAGATTCTCTAATCAACTCTAGTGATTACATTTCAAAGAGATGTTTCTTAAGTACTTAAAAAAAAAGACATTGCTGAGTCATAAAGCTGTCCAGAGGATTATTTAGCTTTTTAGAAACATTTATATACATTTCAAAGAAAGGAAGCCCTTAAGATTTCGAGTTTTCTCATGTAAATAATCTAAGAAAAAGGGTCTCTTTCTTCATTTCCAACTAAGGAACAAAATCTTTTATTTTAAAATTTGTATTTGCCCTGCCAAGGTAAGTTTTGAAAAAGAAAATAATAGGACAATAATAAATAAAAGGATTACATTTCTGTATCAAGTGTGGTAAATAGATTGTTTTAGGTGCAGGGTGAGGTACTGGATGAAAAGAGAAGATCACAACCACATAGAGGGCAACATCTACAAAATGAACACGTTAGACCCAAAGATTCCCAGAGTAATGATGAATAATTGTAGAAACTGGAGTATAGGAGTCCCTAAGAAAAAGTTTTTTAGTTTATTTCCATCCAAATTGTAGTCCTTCACATTGCACTTTTATAATTGACACTTAGAAATTATAGCTGAATACTGTTCTTCAGAGACTTACTATACTAAATATACTGTAGCTTAAAATTAAGTCATCGTTAGACTACGCCTTGTCTTTTATTCTTCTTTATCCTTAGTACTCTCATCCTTGAATTTTTATTTTCATAAATATAATAAGCACTTCTTGTCAACACGGTAGGACATGCCAATATACCAAATTCTTCCACCCCAAACTAACAGAAAACATAACATGGAAATTGATGGGGGGAGAGAGGGAGAGAGAGAGAAGGAAGGAAAGGAGCGAAGAAAGAAGGGAGAGGAGAAAATGAAGGAGAGGGAGGAGAGGGGAAGGAAGAAGAGAAGGAAGGAAGGAAGAAATGAAAGTACCTACCTATTAAATGGGGAAAAGAAGAATGCAACAAAAAGCCAGCATAATAAGAACAAGTAAACTATCTAGCCCATATTAACACTCCAGCATTGTGCATGTGTGTGCATGCACGGGTGTGTGTGTGTGTGTGTGTGTGTGTGTGTGTTTGAGGGCATGGATTAGTTAGAGCTGCCGCCTCAGGACTGTGAGAGGTCTGAAATCCTTGAGAGGCTCAGTAAATAAATAAAGGACAATGGCCAGCTCCATATACTGTATAAAATTAGAACTCTCACCCACAGCTTCTGCAGCAATCACTCCCCACCCCCCCCAAAGGTCAGGCTTTAATAAATGCCAGCTTTCTTAATTATGGCTCATCTCTTTCCAATGCAGGACCAACCAGCGAAAGCTGAATATACTCTCCAAACTAATTATATAGGATGCCTGGATCTAGTTAGCTCCAGTTCAGCTTCCCTGTGCCAACAGAGTCCAATCACAGCATACCCCCAGACCTTTTCTCTTTTTCGGTGTAAAGCTTTCTCTCCCCCCTGCCTGCCTTTGAGTCTCTTCCAAACACAAGTGTCAGTGGCTGGCTTCCTTTGCTATAGCAAGCTCTGAATAAATAGCCTCTGCTTGTGATCACTTGAGTGGTTTTTGTTTATGTCCACACACTAAAGGTCTTGGCAGAGGCAAATATGACTTCACCCTAGGTGCTCAGGAATTTTAAAACTCACTGTGTAAGCAGGATGGGGGGCAAGAAGAACTCAACCAAAAGATGAGCCATTATTATTATTTCCTAATGCCAGCAAATAAGGAAAAATGCCATGAGAGTCAAAGGAAACAAAGAAAAGCTGAACAAAATACTACAAATAATGAATTTCTCTCACTCATACATGCTATCTCGCTCTTACATGCTATCTCACTCTTACATGCTATTGTTTTGTTTCATATTTGGACTATGAATTTGTGTAGTTCTGTTAAAGGAGATAAATATTTATTTACTGTTATAGTTTTCATGTTGTTAGAGGTTGTTTTTTTTATATATACTGGTGATCTTTAACTGTATGTTTGCTCTTAGAAATGATCAGTGGACTTTTTTTTTCTCTTTGATGGTGTATGTAAAGAACTCTTTTCCTTCTAAGGATCTCCCGGCTGGAGGAATTCTGAGCCGGGGTATGTGAAGCAAGGTAAGACAGGGACTGTCCACAGATGGGTTTCCCTTACAAGCTGTGGACTTTCCAAATATTTGAAAGGAAAGGACTTTTTTCCATATGTCGGTGTGGAACAAAGCATTTTACATTTAGCAGATGTTCTTCTTATCTTTTGTAAGCTGAGTGAGTCGGTTGGTATTTGTGTTTCAGTTGTGCCCAGGCATTGTTTGTGGACTTGTGTTCTACTCCAGAGAAGGATGGGAATGCAGAATGTTTCAGTTGCTTGGGTTTGAGTTCCTGTGATCCAGTTGACTTTAAACCTCAGCCCTCTGCAGTCATGACTCATCAGAGCACAGAGCCCCAGAGGTGTTTCTTGTATTGGTGCATTAACTATACTCTAGAGATACTCGAAGTGTATATTCTAGGAAGCTCAGCTTTCAAGTTCTGCACCTTCTTCCATCTATATGCTTCATGAAATGGGATGAATTCTCTTATCATCCGCCCACCCAGCCACTGTCTTTTCTTTCTTCAGAACTTCACATTCCAATTTAATGCTACCTTCCGTACATATTGTAGAAAAGTAAATGCATATGCTTAAGATATGCATAATTTTCATCATGATATAAAAAATACTTTAGTATGCCTCATTTTAATGCTATACAGTAGTTCCTCCTTATCTGTAGTTTCACTTTCTGAGGTTTTAGTCACTTAGGGTGTAGTCCTATAAGGTATAGACAGTCCCCAAATTAACAATGGCTAAATTTATGTTTCAATTTTAAATTGTGTAAAAGCAATACACAGTAAAAACGGTATTTCAAGTATCTGTAAAATCATTTTGTTTTCACGTTCAGTACAGTATTCAACGAATTACATGAGATATTCAATATTCATTATAAAAAGAGTCTTTGTGTTAGATGATTTTGCCCAACCATGGGCTAATGAAATTGTTCTGAGCACACTTCAGATAGGTGGGGGTTAAGCGATGATGTTCAGGAAGTTAGATGAATTAAATGCTTTTAAATTTGTGATATTTTCATTTGTAATAGGTTTTTCTGCCGGGGACCAGCCTCGGCGGGGGTAGGTTATCTCGACGGAGGCGGCACAGGTAAACAGAAGACACAGGCCTCGATGCCTTTTTACGCACGTCCTATGCCGGACACTCTCCAAAGATCGCTCTCTGAGGAGTGACAACTGCTAGGAATCATCGTGCCTTTTTATTGAAAATGTGTTACATGCAAGTAAATGGGAGAGGGGCTGCGTGCTTTTAATTATCAGCTTATAAAGGTTTTAACAAAAGGGAACATAGATTCTATTTAGGGTTGGATTAAGGGTGGGTGTCGGGCATTTCCTCAATTGTAGGTGGGTCTCCATAGAATGCAGTTTTAGGAAGGTGGTTCCGGTAAGCAGCAGCACAGCAGCCATCTTGTGATTACTGGGAATGGCTCTGAGAAAAGAAAATCTCAAGAATAGATATTAGTTCCTATGGATTTTAATAAAGAATGATACTTACATAGTTTTATAGGGATCTAAAACTTGATTTGAGGAGTCCTAAAATATTTATCTATTTCACTTGGTGAAGGCAGGGGGGTGGTCCTGGGCCAGTTTTGGCCTAATCCTATTTTACATAAAGAAAGGATTAACTTTACCTTAAATGTATTTTGAAGGGCCTTCTAAAGACTATTTCCGCCAAGATAGAACTTTAGCCCACCCTCTACTGTGACCATGGAGATAAAGCATTGTAATTAATAGTAGGTGATTATAGCAAAGGGGAGCGGTCGGGGGAGTTCCTGGAAAATTTTATCATATACTCAGGATGTATAAGAGAGCTATGCGATTCTTTTATAGTAGTAAATTGGGGAGTCAGAGGGGGGTCGCTTCCCAGCAAGGCTACCAGTTTTTTGGAGCAAATAGCAAGCAGCCTTGCTGACATGCTAATTGACCCAAGCTTTGTTCCAAGGTCAGGGGGTGCACAACAGTGGCTTTGCCAGCATATTGATCTTGACCTGAAGGAGCTCAAAGGTCTAGGGGGCTCAGACAGATCCTGGGGCCTCGCTGGGTCGGACTCCTCCATTTTTCAGCACATTAAACCCTGTTGTAAGTCAAGGAGCATGTAGTCAGAGACAGAAAAAGAGATCCTATTCACATGACTTTAAAAAAATATATGGTTGGGCCCCGAGTAGCATGGTAGTTAAGTCAGCTGGATCCCACATGTCTGATTACATGATTGGCAGCCTGAAAAACATGCTGAGTGAATATTTGTGTATGCCACGTTCCTGAGAGAATGGAGGAGAAATCATTGCAAAAATTGCAAAATGACCGTTCTCTCTGGGAAGTGCTTTTTCACTTTCACTCTCTCTGAAGAGGACATGCACTTTATGACAAATTAAAACACAGAATGTGTATATCATATATATATATATATATATATATATATATATATATATATATGTATATATATGTGTGTGTGTGTGTGTGTGTGTGTGTATGTATTAGTTCTTCTACAACTAGTTGTTACTGTAAATCTCTTACCATGCCTAATTTATAAATTAAACTATTTCATAGGTATGTCTGTATCGGGAACCACAGTACATGGAGGATTTGGTACTATCCATTATTTCATACATGCAATAGGTGTCTTAGAATGTATTTCACATGAAGAAGGGGGAACAACTGTATATTACAAATTAATGAGAATTTCTTCCCCTTGTGAGATTCATAAATGTGTTTTGTCTTAGACAGTGTTGAAATTTAACTGGAAAAAATAAAGACAGAAAAGAGATTTATTCAGGCTTATAACAATAGGGATAAAAGACCAAAAGGGAACCTGAACTCTACCCACTGAAAGAAAAGGTTAGAGAGTTTTATGAATTGGGATCGGGAGAACAAAGTTCAACTACGTTTCCTATTTGGATTTACCCAAATGAAAAATAAACATTTTCTTATTTTTATCACAAGAAATAGTTACACAACTTGGGTTTAAGTGCCCAGAAACATTAGGTCCTTACCTTCCTGCCAAAAATGAGAAGTAGGAGTGCTCTCTTTTAGAGTTTACATTTCAAAGAAAAGACTCCCAGGTATCCAAGAAATAAAGGACTGAGTGGTAACATAAGAAAGGGGTCTTTAAAAGCTTTGCATCTCAAAGGTGCAGAGAAAGGGCTGATAATTACAAATTCTCTGAAGTAAGTACTCTAAGAAAATGAAAGTCTGGAGCCAAGAATCTTGTAGAAGGCTGCTGTCTACTGAGCTGAGTCAAATGCTAAGGTTTTCTTGATCAAGTTCAAGAGATTTCCAGCTAGTTTTCATTAACTCTTCTCCTAGAGAAGGTGAGTATTTAATGACTAAAGAACCCATTTGCTAGAAAAGCCTAAAGACTAAGACACCTTTCTTAATTCATTGTATTTGTTATACCCTACACAGTCCTTTCACTTGCACCACTTAAGAAATAAAGCTCACAAAATTAAATAGCTTTCTCTTTAAAATTTACCTTTTCTTTACTGGCTTTCTTTCTGTTCTGTACTACAAAAATGTCCTTGAAATAAACAAGGCTATGGGCTGTCTTGATTCATGGCTCTTGAAAAGTTCTGACAATTTATGAGAAAGATGTTAACTACTAAAAACAATTTTAAAGATTGTAAACTATTAAACAAATATACAGTAGGAGATAATCATTGCATTAAATTTCAGATATTTAGTGGATTGTAAAGATAGTTAATTTGTGTAATACAGATTTACTTAGCACAAAAGATTAGATATACATTTTTATAAAACAATGTAGAATTTGTACAATGGGCCTCCCCGATTTTCAGAGGTGTCCTGTGCTCACCCAAGAAAGAAAAGAGAAAACATCCACTAATGGAGCATGGTCATGCTGCAATCCCTTCTCCAGTTCTTCATCCTGTTGGGATTTTGGTCACAGACTCACAAGCCAGGAGTGTTTTTCAAACCATCACATCAGGATTTGAGCTGCAGTTGGTTATGTAGGATTTCTCTCTGTCTCTCTCTCTCTTTTAAATAGATCACTGAGGCTTTGTATTTTTGCACATGAAACCACTGGGGATCTTGTTTGTGGCCCCCTCAGAGATTACAATAAAGGTGTAGGTGGCTCTAGATACTTGGTGTGAAGTGAGGGGAGAAAAATAATTTGGGCCAATCACATGATTACAGAGCTAGGGTTTCTGACAGGGTTCCAGGTGGTCAAAGTTCTAAGGAAGCTGCACCAGCACCACAGATCTGAGAGGCGCACTAACTACCAGAGGCCCTATAAGTGCCCGTTGAGCACCCTCGGCCTGAAGTCAGAGTCTACTTAGCCGCCTAGTGACTGAGGCCTCTAGGTCACCTGCCTCAGCCTACGTGGCGAGGGGGTTTCTGAAGTTCCTGCCGGCAAACTTGGTCTTACTGCCCACTTCCTCTTCAGTTCTAAGGAGCTGGTAGTACTTGGCCAAGAGCTCAGACCAGCAAGTTGCACCCGTCTTGATCTGCCCAGTGCAGAGCCCCACCACCAGGTCAGTGATGAAGGTATCTTCAGTCTCCCGGGAACAATGAGGCACCTTCACGCCCCTGCCATTGGATGGCACCAGCTTGCACACCTGAAAGGACTCGATCACAGAGCTGATTTGGTTCACTTTGAGCAGGAGGCAGTTGCATGACTTCTCACCCATGGCCTTGGCAATGCACTTTAGGCTGGTCACAGTGAGATCGTCTCCCTCCACCTGGATTTCTGCAGTGGCTGTGAACCTCTCCCATGCGTTCCAGTCATCCTGGTCAAAGGGGTCTTCGATAGACACCACTGGGTAGTCCTTGATGAAGGACTTGTACAGGTCAGCCAGCTGCTCAGGTGTGATGTACCTGCTGGAATCACCAGGAGACTTAATGTCCAGATCATTCTTCCCAGACCTGAAGAACTCAGAGGCAGCCATGTCTGTGCCAAGGGCAACCTTGTCAGTGTAGCCAGCCTTCCTGATCGCATTCTTCAGCAGCTCCAAGGCTTCTTTGTTCTCCAGGATGTTAGGAGCAAACCCGCCTTCTTCTTAACAACTAGGCTACAGAGCAACTTGGCCCAAAATCATCTAAAAATTTTTAATTTGAAGTAAGTGTTTTGCCTTTATGTTAGAGTATACTCAGCACCTCATGTTTTTGTTTGCTTGTTTGAGTTTTTGTTTAAAAAGTGACTGCTTTTTCATTATTTAGGTTGATGGAATAACAAATATAACTAGAAAATTTAGGGTTTGGGTAGTTGTAAGTCAAGATTGTACCCCAAGCTGTTGTGAGTTAATAAGTAATACCGCATACACAGGTGTGGGACATATAGTGGCTGACAATTATTTTTTACCCTTGAGTATGTTATTGATTAATTATTTTAAGTGTTTTTAGTAGTGAAGTTATACAACCTGTATAGATATAGTCATCAAGTAAGTTAACATCATTTCAAAAGTAAAGAAATAAAACAGTTTAACATTTTTAGATGTTGGTAAACTGGTAAATAAAGTTTCATGTAACCAATACTTTATCTAAAATGTACTTGGTACCACCTCCCACTTGATGGAGGTCAGAAAAATAAAGTTGGAGGGAGAGATTTTCCAGTTATCTATTTGCATCTTCTTTTTACCTTTAGGAGGATCTTCATAGAAGCTGTAATATGTGTGTGTGTGTGTGTGTGTGTGTGTGTATATATATTACTTTAGACAGTCTTGCTATGTCACAATCCTCCTACCTCCTGCCCAAAAATCTCAAAAGGAGGGAGGAGTGGAGAAGAAGGGATTGTGGTGTGAACATTACCTGATGGTGGGGATGTGCTGTCTTGCCCTCCCTCCACCTCTTGCTCACACTCCTTAGCAAATTTAAAAAATAAAAATGAAGGGAACCAGCAGTTAGCGTAATGGCTATGTCGCTGGACTCCCATGTAGTCGACCGCGGTTCGTGTCTCGGACCCGGTGGCTTACAACTCACGCCGGGCGCGTGTGCGTGCGTGCCCAAGATCCTGAGAGGAGAATGGAGGAGAAGGGATTGCGGCGTGACCATCCCCCCTGGGGGGTGATTTCTCGCTTTCTGTCTCTATGTCTCTCTCTCTGTCTGTCTGGCGAGTGCACGCGCCCTATAGCAAAAAACCTCTCCAAAAAAAAATAAATAAATAAAAATAAAAAAAAAATAAAAAAAAAAAAAAATGAAAAGCATTTAGAAATTAAAATAAGGGGAGCTGGCAGGTAGCGTGGTGGTTAAGGGTGCATCACTCCCACATGGTTGACCGTGGTTCAAGTTCTGGCTTGCTTTCTCACTTGTTCTCTCTTTCACTCTGTCCCTCTCTAGTCAAAATTAAAAATAATTAAATAAATAAAGTTAAAATAAAATAATTCTTAAATAAAGAAACTGAACTAAGAAACTGAAAGAAACAGTTTATGATCACAGCTACAAGTTAAATCTGTCATTGAATAGAGATTATATATTTTGTCATAGCAGTTTTACTAGATTTTAAAAATCCTATTTGTTAATATAAAGGAAAACTATTTCTGGAATAAAAAGCACTTTATAAATATTTTTATTAAAGTCGAATGTACGAAACATAATCGAAAATTATAGCTGTATTACTAATCTCTTATGATTATAGACATTGTGCTTATCAACCTGAATGTATGCAAACCAAGCCTTCGACTGCAACAATAACAACAATAAGTATCACTTCTCATGATTGACTACAGATGATCTTGCCAGTTATTTACAAGTTGATTTGCAATTTTTTGAGCTCAAACCTTCACAGAGTGTTTCATCCTTGGTTTCTCAACATTACGTCTTGCTTGTGCACCATTGATACCTTGCATGTGATCGCTATTTCCATGTAGAACATTCTTCCCAAATTAAATTGAGTACATGCTTATCTAAAAGACTATTACATGACTTGAAGTGATGGTGAAGTGCTCGTTTTCTATTACTTTAAACTAGATAAATGCTAAGCAGTACCTATCAGTAAAACGTTTGAGGGGCAGGGACATTCCTTCCAAGACTCCAGGGATCATTTTGACATTGCTTCAAATGTCCTGAAACAGCAATATTTTTGAGCTACTTGTTTTGACATCAGCCACATAAATAATCAAATGAATAGTACAGAAATATGGGTGAGTTGGCAGAATGATCTAATCCTTGAAATCTATGAATAAGTTACAAAAAGGGACATTGTACCTGTAGTTAAGGCCACAAACCTTAAGTAGAGGGATTATCCTGGATTATCCAGGTGGGTCCAAAATAACTGCAGGTTATTAAAAGCCAGTGCCCTTCTCTACTTTTAAGCAGAACAGAGATGTAGCAGAAGAAAAGGACTTGAGTTTTTTTTTTTTTTTTCCTCTGAGTTAAAGGGGTCCCTGTGAAGGGATAAAAGAGGTTCTAGGAGAGAAGGGCAACTACCTACTGTCAATCAGCTGGGAAACAGAGACTTACATCCTATAACGAAAGGGAACTGGATTTTTTCCAAAAGTTTGAGTGAGCCTGGAAGTGGACTCTTCTGCAAAGCCTCCAGTAACAAATATTGCTTTGCTAACAATTTGATTCAAACCCAACAAAAAGTGAAAGATATACATTTGTGTTGTTTTAAGCCCCTCAATTTATGGGGAATTATTAAAGGCTGTAATAAAATCTGATACAATGAGTAAGCTTCAAAAGGAAAAACGGCCGTAGATTTCTAATGCACTCTCATTTATATAAGTAGAAAGGGGCATTATTCATTATTTTTCAATGCACTGTCACTTATTTATTCAATCAACAAGTTTTTGTAAAAAAAATATTTTTTTAAATGAAAGAGAAAGTGAGAAATTTGAGCACCCTCAAAAAGATCTGATGATATGGTCACCCTTCCTGAGAAAGCCCCGGGAGATCCTCTATGCTCCTGCCTGGAGAAGTCATCATAACCATCGAAGAACTCCAGGTAACTCTGGACATCATAGAAGCCATAGAATTGCAAATGACCATACAACAGAAATATCAACCCCTTGGGACCACTACTGAATCCTACCCCAAGTCATCCAGCATCAATGACAACCCTCCCATCGACACACCTGAGTACTATCTCAACAACGTGCCCCTGACCCCGCTTTCCCACCTAGGTCAAATAGGGCAAAAGTTCCATGATCCTCAATAGGTAGGGCCAATGTGCCTTTCTAGCATGAAGCAGTTACAAAAACCAGGCCATCCACCTTCAGCTCCCTGGAAAGATTTATGGGGATCATGCCTTTCAGGAGGAAAATGAGGCAGGAGAAAGCTAGAAAATGGAAGCTGATAAGGGGACTGGAACTTCTGGCCATGTGGCTAAATAGAATCAGAATAGGGCAGAAAATTTCCTTCCGAAGGAAATGTAGGCAGGAGATTAGTGAGGGTGTCTAGTTGATTAAGCCACATTTGATATAGCCAATGAGATGAATCAACGGGTCAGTCACATATGGAATAGTCAATGTAAAATCATTGGACCCAGCCATGTTTGATAGCCAATGAGATGAAAGCTATTGGTGGGCTCAGTCAATGATGAACCCACACAACCTAGGTTAAAAATAATAAATCTGGCAGAATTCAACTGCCTTTTGTATCACTTTCTCTGTCTACTCAGGTTCGCTCCTACCTCTCAGAAGTACTTTTGTTCTTACTTAATAAACTATCTTTTCCTTACATACACCGACACACACACACACACACACAAAACAAAACAAAACCCATCCAACAATGGGATCTGGTCATGCAGCAATTCTTTTTCTACCATCTCTACATCCCATCAGGATTGTGGGCATGCATATGCATGTATATACCCAGTATGTTTGTCAAGCTGCCAGGTTTGGACTTGAATAGCAGCTGATCATGTAGGAACTGACTCCCTATATATTATGCTTAACCATTAAACTCTGAGGCTGGCCTTAAATAGCATTTATATTTATATTTGTCAGAAAGGATTCAGCTGAACTTTTGTTAATGTATCCATAAAACAAATTCTTAGATCTGACCTTTTTCAATTTACCTTGCAAAAAAATACTTTTCAAATATCTACTTTCTGATTCCTTTTTTTTGGCTAAGGGGGTGTATGTACTCCTAGAGACAGAAAGAAAAAGAGAGAGGGAGAAAGTATCTCTTAATGAATCACATTCATGTCACAATCCCTTTTCCTCCATTTCTCTATCCTCTCAGTATTTAGGGCGCACACGTATTAACATAGCCACAGTGTTTTTTAAGCCACCATGGCCAAATTAGAGCTGCAGCCATCTGTGTGGATTCCAGTTCCCTTAACCACTAGGCTACAGGGTAGGCATATGATTTAAATAATGATTTGACCCCTTAATGATGGCACTGCTTTATTTATTTAATTTAAAGAACTGTTTTATTTAGCTTTATTTATTTATTTAATTTTGACCAGAGATGGGGAGAGAGAGAGGAGAGAGAGAGAGAGAGAGAGAGAGAGAGAGAGAGAGAGAGAGAGAATGAGAAAGAAAGCCATCAAGTCCGGGACTGGAACCATGGTCAGTCATTTGGTAGCCCAGCACCCCAGCACCCTTAACCATAATACCACCTGCTGGTTCCATATTATCCTCAGTCTACTTTAATCTGTACATATTCTGTTGTTCTTGCCTTCTATTTTTTTTTTTTTCCCTATTGCTTTTCTCCTTCATTTCCCTCTCTAACTTCTCATTTTCCGCACTTGGACAGACTATTTGCCATTTCGTTTTCTAAGTTCTAATAGTAGAAAGAGGGATAATTTATAGTGTATTTTCTTTCCAAATGTCCTCGAATTATTTGCAATAGGTGTGTTTAAATGTAAGTGGCTCATAGAATGAAAGTATTTTTTGTTCTATTTTCTACTGTAAAGATGTTTGCCATCACATCTGGATTTTTGGTTCTCTTTATCAATTCTTGTTCTAGAAATTTTGATACATAAAACCGTAATGACAGTATCATAATTATAATTATGGTTTCTCTTTCTTAAGTCATCAGTGCTTATTTCCATTTTTTTTCTGAAGCTATTGAATTTGCATTTTTGGCATAAGCCAAGAGAAAATAAAAATAAGCAATTCTTAAATGAAAGCAGCTAACTATAGGTAATATTTTAGTTTTTGAAAACTCTGACTATAAAACCTACCATTTATACCTGAAATATTTTAGAAAAATTATGATTATGCTAAAAATATATAAAAAACAGCATTATTGATGTTTTTTTACAAAATACATTTTGTTGATATTTTCTCAACAAGTAGGAGTTAAAATGGTCTAGGAATTGGGGTAGAATTTCTGGCCAGGAAAATGCAATGTCCTTAATTCTTTTTTAATTTCCTTAATAATTATTTAATTTAATTTTATTCATTCATTCATTCATTTATTTATTTTTAAAATTTGACCAGAAAGAGACACAGAGACAGAGAGAACGAAAGTGATAAAGCAGGTCACCAGGTTCAGGACTCAAACTGTGGTCAGCCATGTGGGAGTATCCATTGCCTTAACCACCATGCCACCTGCTGGCTCCAACAATGTCCTTAATTCTAATATATATATTTTTTTTCTGTTTTCATTCTTACGCGCTGTTGTAGGACTTCAAGTCCACTCAACTATTTTTTCATCCATAATTTTTGCCACTTAAAATTGGTTGTTAGTGTGGGCAGACGTGAGGGTGGTGGCAATAGTCTTATCTGGGAGGAAAAGTTCTATTTTTATTCTGATTCATTAACTATACATGTGTGCATGTGTGCACACAAACACACTCAATGGTTTATTTAATAGTTATGATGTTGAAAGGAAGAGTGAGGCCCCTTTATATTTCAAGTGTGTTAAACTTATGAAGAAAAAGTATAACTGAATTTACCTATGGTCAAGATGCTTAAACTTAAAACTAAAGATAAGAATCTATTTATATGGCATTTTATGTAATCAGTAATATAGTACTTTAAATAAAGTGAAAGTTTGCTAAGTATAACTCATATCTAACTGGTACCAAGGAATCTCAAAATAGTACTTGAACAAATACATATAACCTTTACTGAGCATCTGCTATGTACACTGAGCATTGAAAAAGAAGGCTGTCCTTAAAAACTTTATGATCTATTGGGATATGAAAGTAGCTTAATAGATGGTCGTTTTATGATAGACATTTACATTAAGAGCTTTGGGAGCACATAGGAAGGAGCAAATGTAAATGATGGTGATAAAATAATGCTTCCTGAAGCTGATAGGCCAATAGATGGGATGTAGGGAGAGAGTGGCAATCCTGGTTTTAGGAACTTACTGGGTAAGCTAAGAGGTAAGGGCAAATCTAGGGCCTTTGAAAGTTCAAATATTTTAATATAGCAGGAATTAAGGAGAGTAGAGAGCTAATATTTTACTTTGCATGGTATATTAATTACTGTAAATCTATCATATCTCTGAGGTGGGATATATTTATGATCTTCATATTTAATGAATCTTTCATAGCAACTCTTTATTTATATTTTTTACTTTTTATGTTTGCCATGTGCTCACCAGAGAGAAAGAGAAAAAGGGAAAATGAGTAAGACCCCCTAACGGGGTGTAGTTATGCCATAACCCCTTATCCTCCATTTCTTTTTGTCTGTCAGGATTTCAGACATGCAGACACTTGTTCCTGGTGTGTATTTCTTTCTTCTCTTTCTTTCTTTCTTTCCCTTTCTTTCTTTCTTTCTTTCTTTCTTTCTTTCTTTCTTTCTTTCTTTCTTTCTTTCTTTTCTTTCTTCTCCTTTCTTTCTTTCTTTCTTTCTTTCTTTCTTTCTTTCTTTCTTTCTTTCTTTCTTTCTTTCTTTCTCTTTCTTTCTTTCTTTCTTTCTTTCTTTCTTTCTTTCTTTCTTCTTTCTTTCTCTTTCTTTTTTTCTTTCTTCTTTCTTTATTTTTCTTCTTTTCTTTTTCTTTATATTTTTCTGCCTTAGGGCACATGTGCTTGACAGAGAGAGACAGAGGGAAGCAAAGAGAGAGAGAAACAGAGAGAGGGAAAGTGAAAACCACCTCTTCTCCAGGGAGGATGGTCACACTACAATCCCTTCCCCCTTTGGGATTTTAGGTATGTGCGCACACATGTCCAGCATGATTTTTAAGCAACTGGGTCTTGGGTTCAAACCACATTTAACCATGTGGAAGTTCAACACCACTTACTGGCCCTATCTTGATTTTTTCAAGCTGCTGGGGCTGGTATTTGAACTATGCTTGGCTATGTGGAATCTGGTTCCCTAATAATTGAGCTACAGGTCTGATCTATTTTTTTTTTTTCCAAAGAGATGTTTATGATGAAAGTTCTTACAGACATATTCACTAGTATGACTTTTGGTAGTCTGAATGCCATAAAGCACAAACAGCATTTTTACTTCAGCCTTTGAAGGCAAGAATGAGATTGAGACAATTATTTTGTTACCTTGGATATGGAGATGATTTTGTCTGAAGTGTTTTCCCAATGCCACATTTTGAGGTTGTTGGTGTTGAGAGGACTTTATGTCAGTCTGAGGGCTGGAATACCTAATGTTCATCAATAGCTTGGATGTCTCAAGACATACTTGTGGATGTGGTTTAAAAATGCAATGAATTTAGTGGCAACTTCGAAATAAGCCATTTTCTGATTTTATGTTTCTGCTTCTAGGTTTATGACCCTGGAGAGTGTTATCTTTCCTGAGTGTTCAGAAAGCCTATTTTTATTATGTTCTCTAACCCCTCAACTATTTGGCAAACATGTTATCCCTCATAGAAAAACATTTTCTTAGTAAAATACTGAAGAGTGTTTTCTGTTTTCTACACTGAACTTAACCAAGGCTTAGAAAACAATTCCTTAAGGAAATTGCTGATATATCGAAGTTCAAATCAAGGGGGGAAAAAAAAGACAAATAAAACATATGTAAAGTGGTTAACCTGTAGGTGAAGTTGGTTTACACCATGAGTCTGAGATCATGTTTATAGTAGTAAATAATTTTGTTTTAGTTGATTTTGCCTTGTTTCTTGGGGAGTGGTTGTGCTAGACTTGCCTGCTTTATCAAACAAAAGGCGCCTATACTTTCATATTAACATACTATATATATATACATATATATATATATATATATATATATATATATATATATGAGTCCATCACTGTGTTGCTAGCACTAATACTTGAAACTGAATGATTTCCCAAGAATGAAGTTTGATTCATGATTCTGGCGGCTGAAATGTTCAAAGGTATGGAAGTTGCATCAGGTCAGCCTATGTCTCAACATAGCTGACAGAGCAGAAAAGATCGTGGCCCAGTACAAAGAGAGTTTGGTCTATATTTCGAATATCTGTCTCAACTCTTCCCTGGAAACCCCACCAGAGTACAACCATGAGACCTCACCCTAACCAAACAATCCTATCTTCTTCCTGAGGGCCCTACATTTTGACACCATAGTAATATTGCATTTTTACCCTCTTAATCTCATTTCAGTGGATCCACACGTGAATTTCAGGGGAACATATTCAAGCTATCGCAGTATGATACATAAAACCCCCAATATTCAGAATATAAAACTAAAAATTAAATCAATTCTTCATTATCTGCATCTGACTTGATGTGGTATGTGACTAGTGGCTGCAAAGACAGAGAAAAGGGACACTGTGCTTAAACCAACAGGGAGCTGTCAACACTTTGTTCAAAAATAGTAGGTGAACTAGGCCAGTATTTCAATTGTTGATATATAAAGTGGTATTATTTAACCATACTTTAGGTAATATCTATAACCAGACATACTCTAGATTCTTGTACCTTTTTTTGGCATATTCCAATACAGATACGCAGAGAATTTAAATATAGTATTCAAGTGGGAGAAGGTATGCTGACAAACTCCCTGAAGGAATATGTAGTTGAGATATAGGATAATGTTGACAATTTATGCGGATCTGTAAGAGGAAATTAATCTGCACCATGAAGCACCTAGCATCACTAATAAGGTAGAAAGTAGCCTGATTGAAATGAGTAATGTCATATGCCCTGTAGGCACCAAAGTGAAAGCAAGTTCTTCCTTGCTGCAGAGCCTCCCACTTCTAGCTAGTAGCAGGTAAAGACCTCTTTAGCTTTAGCATAGCACACTACCACAGGAAGAGAAGAAAAAGCTCAAAGCTCCCAGTGACAGCTTTTAAGCAGGAAGAATGCAATAATGAGATGTGATTACTGTACATTCAGTGCAAGAAAGGGCCAGTTAAAAGCCTACTCTTTTGAAAATTTATGAAAACATAAAGTAGATAGAAATTGTTGATCTCCTCTATACAGGTTGAGTAACCTTAATTCCCCAAATCCTCAAAACTGTAAACTTTTCAAGGACTGTGACATGGCACTCAAAGTAGAAAATTCCATACCTGATCTCATATGATGAGTCACAGTGAAAATGCTGCAATCCAAAAGATTGAAAATTATTTAAAGGCTATATGGTTAAGGTATATATGAAATGTAAGTGAATTTCGTGATTAGACTTGGGCCTCATTTCCAAGGTATCTTATTATGTTTATGCAAATATTCCAAAATCCAAAACAAATCTAAAATTTTAAACACTCTGGTTCCAAAAATTTTTTATAAAAGATACTCAACCTGTACTTTTATCCATGTTCATACAAATAGTGCTGGTGTAATACAGTAACAGTACTTCCATTTGTCCATAGAAAACACATGTATCTTCTGTGTATGTGCCCTAGGCAATGGAATGGAAATAGAGACAAAGTGACCAAAATATAGAAGATAAGAATTTATTTAAGTAAAATACATATAACCTTAATGTCTGACAATTATGGGGGCAGACATTAACCAGGTTTTAAAAAATCACAAAATAATGTTTACAAACTAGGGACTATGAAGAAAATGAAAAGTATATAGTGATATGGGATAGAATTCTAGGGCATTTCAATATTTAGGGTTTATAAAATGAGATGGGAAAGACTCAGAAAAGAACAATGAGAATCTGCTGGTATGAGAAGATTTCAAGAGATAAGATATATTTCTAGAATTAAAAGGTCAATGATACTGAACATTTCACTCAAGTGATGTGTAATGTGTAGGTGGAATGGAAAACACTGTGTTTGGCAACTTCAAGGTCACTGGTGACCTTGCCCAGATTACTTTTGGTAATTGAGAGAGAAAAGACTAGTGATTTCTCTTCTCTTGGTCATGTGTAAGCAAGCTCCTATGCTGAAATGGCAGAATGTGAGTCAGATAAGAGATCTGAGAAGAAGGAAGGAAACTTGATATATTCTTAAGATCGCAAAACTGAGTCCACCACTGGAATAGCAGAATGATTAGACAATACCACAAGCCTATTAGAATGCAGAGATACTGAATGTTATAAAAGACCAGTGTGTTTGCCTGGTTGTGAGAACCAGTTGCTTGGTCATAGGCACAGAGAAGGCATATTTTTGAGTTCATTCAGAATTGGAATTTTGGCAAGCAAATAATTAAGGGGGATGTAGTGGATTCAAGAACACTCATGCAAGGGGGGGGGGGGGGGGCAGGGAAATTATAGGTCATAGAGTCCAAGATCCTTAAAAAGAAATCGAAGGGAAGAAATGAGTAATGATGGATTATGAGCAAACAGTAGCACTAAATAATTAGTAGATACAATGTGACAGAAGTGGTACAAAAGTTGTACTGTGAAAATTTGAAACAGAAAACTAAAGTAAAACCTACTTCGGACTAGAAAGTGGAATGGAAATTAAGGTGCTAGATTCCACATGGTTAGCTTTATGGTTTGAATCCCAAGAGGAGAATGGAGGATAAGGGATTGTGGCATGGTCGTCCTCCTTAGGGCGATGATTTCATACTTTTTCCTCTCTGTCTCTCTCTCTCAAGTGCACATATTTTGTAGCAATAAATAAATAAATAGAAAATATTAAAAATAAAAATTTGTTTGAAGGTTGTGGTTTTCACATTTTTGCATTTTGTTTTGAAGGGAAAATGTTTTTTGAAGATTATAATTATCTTTAGGTTGGTTATAAAAGGGGGTAGGTGAAGAAAATTTTGTTAAAGTTAAGGAGGAAACAAAGACTGAGTGTTATATAAAATAAATATTGATGTGGGTATTGAAGTAAGAAAGAAATGTAACAGCACCTGTAGTAAAACAAAACTTCGTGTCAAAAGCTA
Organism: Tupaia tana; assembly: GCA_026018925.1. Taxonomy (NCBI): domain Eukaryota; kingdom Metazoa; phylum Chordata; class Mammalia; order Scandentia; family Tupaiidae; genus Tupaia; species Tupaia tana. Next base: position 83,400,670 of record JAKSZU010000005.1, read on the forward strand.
AATTTTCATTGAAAGAACGGGAGTCAGAAAACATTCAGTTGGAAAAACATTTGCACATCTTTGTCTATTGCATAATTATTCACAATTGCTAAGACATAGAATCAGGCCAGATGTCTAGGAACAGACTAGTGGACTGAAAAAATGTGGCATGTACCTAATATGGAATATCACTTAGGCATAAAGAACAATGAGACCCTGACATATGATACAAAGTGGACGGATATGAAAGGTTTAATATTAAGTGAAGAAAGCTAGACTATGAAATGAAAGACAAGCATTGTATGTCCCTGCTTAATATATACTGAAGGCCCGCACTCTATACCAGAAACTTAAAGTCTGGAAGGTATAAGAGCAAAGAGGCCAACTGTAGATACTAGAGACAGTATATGAGGGAGTGGGTTATAGGAGGCAAAAAGGGGATGGCTTAGGGGAAAAACAAAACATTTAGCAGACACAAAAATGAAAAGTTATCTGTTGATGATAATATACATGGTAATATCCATGACTTGACTAATATGCACTGTGTTCACCATGGAGAAAAAGACATTTTGCATACAGCAAAGATGCACTGTGATTAAATGAAAGCAAAACTATATTTTTTAAAAAAGAAGCAAAGGAGCTGGCAAGTAGTGTAGTGGTTAAAAGCCCTGTATTCCCACGTGGCTGACCATGGTTTGAGTCCTGGACCTGGCAGCTTGCTTTCTTGCTTTCTCTCTCTTTCTCTCCCTCTCTCTGTGTGTGTTTTGCTATGGTCAATTAAAATATAACAATAATGATAAATAAAATAAAGAAAATAATTCTTAAAAGAAAAGGTGGATGATGGAAAAATTCAGTTGAATGAAGTAAGCCTAAAAAACAAAACAAAACAAAAAACATTTTTTTTTCCTTTTTTTATTTGGCAGAGGGCACATTTACTTGCCAGATGGGAGGGGGAGAGAGAGAAAAATATTATATACCCAACTGCAGTCAGACATGGCGGCCTCTTCAGACAGTAGAGTGTTGTGCCACGTGGAAGAGGAGCTTTTGCTCTCCTGACAGTATATTCTATCTGTGTTTGTACTTGTCTGTACATTGTTTCACCTTCTGAGAGTTCAAAACTCCTTCAAGACAGTAATCAGACATATTTTTCTGCTTCACATTTCGCTACTCCACTAGAAGTGCAGAATATGCAATTTTTGTACGGAATTAAGTAGGAAACATAGAGCTTACATAATATAAATTTTCTCTATTTATATAACTTTTCTCTATTTAAAAGATTGGCTTTCATTTTAGAAACAGTCATATATGTATGTGCTTAGACAAAACTTCGTAAGACAGAGTGGTCTCCTTAAGGATTCCCCTTTCTTAATTACCCACACTTTATCTAATTATTTTGGCCTGTACTTTGATATCTCAAGTTAGCTTATTACCTTTTGCTGTTTCACCCTTGGACAGCATTCACAAAATTATTTAGATTTGGATCTAAATTATCCTCTGACTCAAAAATTCAGAAATAGCAATAATGCTTATTTCACAATTTAAGCTATTTTTGCTATTTTTTTATTAAAAAAATATAAAAATGTACTCACATATACACATTCACACAAACCCCTCAGGAATACATTAATCGCAGAACACTTTATGCTGACATTTGAACTTTTGAATAAACAGCTTTTCAATAGCTTTGATCTAAGATGCATAGAAGTGAGATAATAGTTTGAAGCATGCCCATTGCAAAACCGAATTTTCACTAAATGTCATACTGTAGTTCTCTACTGTTTTTCTAGAGAAAGTATATTGGTTCCCAGAAGGAAAATATATTTATGGAAAGCCATACCCTGTAAGTCAGGGGTAATGTTGTGTGCCAGCTTTGAACCTGAAAGATCTCTATCCAGCTGCACATACCTCTTTGTAATTTAAATGCAACCAAGTGCACATAACAGTCAAAGAAACAGTCTCGTGCAAAAAAAAAAAAAAATGATCTAATTTACTTTGTAAGAAGCTTATGCATAAATAGTTACAGCATTTTGCATGTGGATAACAAAATATACTCTGGGGTCCTAAACAACCACATTTCTGATTTAAAAAAAATAACATTATGTTTACAGATCAAGGAAAGCAGATTGTGTGTGTGTGTGTGTGTGTGTGTGTATAAACACTAATTAGTTATTTCTAGGTAGTAGTCTTATGAGTGATTTATGCTCTCAATTTTATGCCTCTGTGTGTATATTCATGTGTGTGTTTCTATAATAAGTATGTCATACTTTGAAATTCATAAATAGTGCATGGATTTTTTAGACTTACGGACTTTGAGGAAATAAACAGAAATTTCATAAGAAACTATGCTTTAGGTTTTAGATATCTGAATTTAAATCTCAGAGATGGGGCCAGCCTGAGGCATGGTGTTTGAGGTGGTGGTTGAGGTGGCACATGGTCAAATGTGCAGTTCCAGTCTTGGACCTGCAGCTTAAAAGCATGCCAGGCACACATGTGTATGCCTCCAAAATCCTGAAAGGAGAAATGAGAGAGAGGGGATTGCATTGTGACCATTACCTATGGGAGTTGTTTCCTCACTTTCTCTCTCTCTCTTACTCTCTCTCTGTTTCTCTCTGGCCAGTGCATGCACCCTCTGACAAAATGAAAATAATAATTAAAAGAACTATTTAGAAAATCTCAGAAATGTTCATTATGGAAATATAGGCTATGTAATTATCACTGTATAAACAGCAATATTATAGGTTATATGAGCCCTCTCAGTGGGATCAGTATAAAATGAGAAGAGGAAAAACACAAGGTAAGCCTAAGGGATGATATTATTTTGTAGAGAGAAAGAGAATCCCTCCAAGGCACTAAGAAAGAGCTGTGCTATGTATAACACTAATAGGAAGTCTAGAAACACTGCTCTCAAAAATGAGGGGATAGGCTGATAGGCAGTGGTGCAGTGGTTTAAAAACAAAGAAAGAAAGAGAAAAAGAAAGAAAGAGAGAAAGGAAGAAAGAAAGAAGAGAAAGAAAAAGAAAAAGAAAAATACCACGATGCTCTTTAAGTGTGGAACAAATAGGGAAGTTTCTGTTTCTGCACGGAGAGCTTCTTGAGTGTATTGGTGCATGCCATGATCCAGGCTGGTTGAAGCTGTGGATTGTGTGTCAAGATCATGCTTTTTGGGAAAAAGGTTGTCTTGTCTCTGTTACTCATGGAAGAAACAAACAAAAGAAATTATAGGAAAGAATATGGGGAAAGATCAAATACTACATAGGCTACTTAAATCTGAACAAAGATATACTGGTTTATCATTTCAGTATGAAATTAGAAAAGTTCAAATGTTAAGTGGAGTGGTAGAGTCAGATTTGGGATTTTTAGGGTGTTCAGGAGCAAAGAGGGAAAGAAAACAGAGAAGACAATACACATAGATTACCATTTATTAAGATGCTTCAGTGTAAAAGAAATATGAAGACAACTTGACATAACAGGGTTAGATGACAAGGAGCAAAGCAATTGAAAGAGACATCTGAGAAAACAAATATTAGTCAGCTGGCATTTTCTTCCACATTAGTTAAGCACAGGTTAATTTGAAAAACAATAATTAAATCAGCTAAGGGATCGTCACATGTTTGAAACTTCAAAGTGTGAATTTTAGAAGTTAACTGTCACCCCTTAATAAAGGTATGAAAAAGTGATTAGAAGAGACATTAATTGTAGAAAACTCTCTACGGCGCAGTGGTTAGAAGCACAGAATCTGACCTGGCCAACCGCAGTTTGAATCCTGACCCTGGTGGCATGAAAAACACACCAGGAACATGTGTGTACATGTTCGAAATCTCCCAAGGAGTGAGGAATAGAAAAGGGATTGTCATGTGACCATGCCTCATTGGGAGGGAAGTATTTTCCCACATTTCCTCTCTCTCTCTCTCTCTCTCTCTCTCTCTCTCTCTCTCTGTCTCTGTTTCTCTCTGATGAGTACCTGCACCCTCTGGCAAGAGAGAAATAAAGGAAGGCAGGCAGGAAAGAAAACTTTTCATAAGGTAATAATTCTCAAACTTTAGTATATGTAGGAATCCTCTAGAAGACATTTTAAACACAGGTACTGGGTTCTAACCCCAGAGTTTCCGATTTAGTAAAATGGACAGTGGCCTGATAATCTGCATTTTCAAGTTCCTAGCTGGTGCTGATTCTGCTAGTCTAATAGGCCATACTTTGAAAAGCATTGTTCAAAGCAATTCAATTAAAGCCATCAAACATTTATTAAATGCTTTCGATTTTCAAGGAGCTGAGCTATGGAAGTAGCAAACTAAAATAATAACAAAACAGATCATATAATATAAATAATAATAAAAAATGTGTAACAGGATCCCATATTTAGAGATTTTTATAAATGTGAAACTTTATTTTTTCTAAAACTGGTATAATTGGCATTGAGTGATTTAAGTAGCAGGAAGACATCTGGATTATAATCCTAGATGATGCAATCCTATAGGTAGCCTTTATAAATTAAAATATCAATACCTTTAGGTAAAAAAAAAAAATTAGGTCACTTACATTTTATGCTTCTTTCTAATTACCCTTTCTAAATAATATCTCCCTGCTCAGATAAGGATCATGGACTTAAATAATTTGTGAGGTAAAAGGAATCCACTATCATCGCTTGAGGTCTGTGATGAACTCAGTATCCTTTTTGGTCCTGTTATGTAAATTGTCTGTTTAAGGACTAGGTCTTGTATGTAACTAGACTCACCTTTGAGCATACTGCTTGCAACTACTGCTGAATCTGTATTTGATATTATTACATGTGTTTACCTGATTCCATTACTATCTTCTTTTTTTTTTTTTTAGGTTTTTGTCATAGGGTCATAGGGTGCATGCTATCACCAGAGAGAGACAGAGAGAGGGAAAGTGAGAAATCACCCCCCCCCCACCTGCCCCAGTGGGATGGCCACATCTCAATCCCTTCTCTTCCTGAGATTTTGGGCACACATGCATACATGTCTGGCATGATGTTTAAGCTACCAAGTCCAAGGCTTGAATCATAGCCAGCCACATTGTAGTCCAGAGCTTTAAACACCATGCCACTTGCTGGCCCTTACTACCATCTTTTCCAATATAATCTATCATGTTTTCTGACTGGCCTGAGTAAGCTTCACTGTAGGAAAACAAAATTCTGAGATTTCTTTTGATTTTGCCTCATTGTTCATTTGGCCCATAGCTTATGTTCACTCAGCTCTCACCGTACTCTTAATTTAGGTAATTCTGTTTCACTTTTCAGGCCACATGGGACTTCCAAATCCCTTTCATGACATTAGAAAAAGAAACTGTAGCTTAAGTTAAATTTACATGACAGTCCACTGAGTATGGGTTTCTGTAGGTAAAACGAAACAAAACATGAGTGGAGAGATTGGTCTGTCTCCAAGTTCCTGCCTCTCCTACCACTTCCTCTTCTGCCCTGGCCTAAGTCTCTAATCCAGAGATTGTAGATTGAAGGTTTTGCATCTCACCTCCAATATATCTTCCTTCTATCTCCTGAAAAATTTATTTTAGGATATTTTGCAATGTAGTAAAATATTAGGAAAAATACTTCATGTCAAAATTCTATTTTTAATGCTATTAAATTTCTACATAGTTAAGATGTCCTTTATGAATGTCAGGAATTATACATTTTTGCAAGAATGCTAGAGTACTTCCTATCGCATATCCCTTTCTAATACTCTCTCTCCATTCCCCACTGAAGGATATCTTAGATTGATTAGAAATGAATAAGGGCCAGCAGGTGGAATGCAGGCTAAAGCAGCTGGATCCCATGTGACTGGCTGTGGGATTTGAGTCCCTGACCAGAGCCTTGACAAACACACCGGATGTGTGTGTGTGCGTGTGTGTGTGTGTGTGTGTGTGTGTGTGCATATGCCCAAAATCTCAAGAGGAGACAGGGAGTTGATTCCTTACACTTTCCCACTCTTCAGCAAGCACACATGCCCTATAGCAGTAATAATAATAATAAAAATAAAAAATCTTTTACACATAAATGTAAGATAATAGCTCATTGATATATTTAATTTTTAACCTATCATATAAATAAAGGATACAATAGCTGGAAGTTATGACTATATCAGCATTCTTTCTCTATGCCACAACATGAAGAAATATAAAGTAATCTGGTTAAAATCATAGAACATATTTTCACATCCAGCAGTTTCATATAAAAAGAGGCAAAAGGTAGGTGAAGTACACAAGAGTATTTAAGAAACACTTCTCTCACTACTAAAGATGTTCAGTTTGTGTCCAGAGGCTTATTCTATTATATAGTCAGTGTATTCAGCTTCTAACAGAATCAGATATACTCCTAAACTGTTCAGTTTAACTGAGGTCCCTCACTTCGATGAGGCCTTACAGTGTACATGATAATGCATTTCTTTCGTTTAAGTTAATATAAAATTTGCAAAGTTAAGATATTTATAATATTCTCTTTCTTAAGCCTAACATGCTAGATTAAAGATGGTCTCAGGTTCTACACTATTTTTACCATGTAGAAATGAAGATTAATTTCCCTCACCTTAAGTCTGGCCTGGTTTACTACTTATTTGATCAATATCGTGTGACAGAATGGTGACATTCAGGGAGTTTTGGAGAGTTTTACAGCTTTTTCCAGAGGCTGCTGGAATACTTACACTACAGGGAGCCAGGCGTAGTGTAGCATGTCCCACTTTGCCGAGGTCACCAAGCTGAGTGAAATATCAGTATCGCTTCTTAGCGAGACCACTGAGAGAACAAGGCTGGTTATTCAGTAGCTGTTAATCACGTCAACTTTGGTAGCCAAGATGTGAGTGAAAAAGCCATCTGGCACATCCAGCTTCAGTATAGAGCATATGAGAAGAACCAAGGTGCTGGACAAGATGAACTGGTCCAGTCGTCTTCAAATATTAAGAATCTTTAACTGAGGTCTCAAATATGGAAGAGAGATGGACCATCTCCTTTGTGTTCTACTGTAAATCATAATCTGAAAAATGATAGATATTAATAAAATAATAATTGTTTTTAATACATAATTTTAAAATGGTTATGCAGCCATAGAAAAATTTTAAAATCTATGTATCTATTTTTTTAAGTTGGGTGATATCTCCCATATTAGCTTTAGAGAAAGCATTCAACTTGAAATTGATAGCAACTATAACTTTCTGTTTGAGTCCAATATTCATTGATATATTCACATTTTAAAAACGGCAAGCTCAGGACCAGCAGTTAGCGTAATAGCTGTCATTGGACTCCCACGTAGTTGACAGCGGTTTGAGTCCCAGACCAGGTGGCTTAAACTCACGCTGGGTGTGTGTGCGTGCATGCCTAAGATCCCGAGAGGAGAATGGAGGAGAAGGGATTGTGGCATGGCCATCCCCCCGAGTGGTGATTTCTAGCTTTCTGTCTGCCTGTCTCCCTCTGTCTGTCTGGCAAGCACACGTGCCCTATAGCAAAAACCTCTCCAAAATAAGAAAACAAGCAAAAAACAAAACACACAAAACAAAACAAAAAACCAGCAAGCTCCTAGTAATTGTATGTGCTTCTTAGGTTCTCACAGGGGCTCTCTGAGAAAAAATACCCTTGTGCTATTTTTCATGGGGAGGAGAAAAGGCCATTTTGAAATACAGGAAAATTTCTTATTCTTATTAAAAAGGCCTATTCTTAGAAGAAACTAAGCAAAGCCTAACGTGCTATAGATTTGCCAGAATCTAAACAACTTGGGTGAAGAGAAATACCCAGTCCATCCCCCTTACTCATTCTGTCCCATCTAAGGTTAGGGAGGACTGAGGAGCCCTTTTGAAGGTTTCAGTCCAGGGATACGGGGTGCATTCTCCACATTTTACCACCTCAGTGACAAAGGCCTACTTAGAGCTGCCTTTTTACCTTATACATCATGTCTGGCAATTCAGGAGAAAAAAATATGAGACACACTGGAAGGCAAAAGCACCGTCTGAAGAAACAGAACAAATATCAGAACCAGATTTAGTTATGGCAAGGAGTTGTAATTATCAGACTATGATTTTGAAACAACTTAATTAAAGGCTGAGGGATAAAGTTGACAGCATGAAAAACCAGACAGGCAACGTAAGCACAGAGATGAAAAGTCTAAGAAAGAATAAAACAGAAATGCTACGGATCACAAGCTCCATATCAGATGTAAAGATTGTCTTTGATGGGCTTAGCAGTAGACTGGATAGAGCCGAGGAAAAAAAAAATCCTCTTTGATTATGTTAGTAGAAACTTACCAAACTGGAAAAAAAAAAAAAAAAAGAAAAAGAAAAAGAAAAAGATGGAAAACAAAACAAACAAAAACTAGAACAGACTACTTACAAACTGTGTAATGGAAATGGTAGATAAAGAAGAAAGGAATAGAAGAAATATTCATAGAACCAGCGAGAATTTCCCGTGTATTAGTACACTGCCGTGTTGTTAAAACAAATACCTGAGATTGTGTGATTTATAAGAACAAAGGTTTCTTCAGCTCTCAGTTTGGACATCCTAATTCCAAGGGCTATGTCTGGTGGGCATCTTGTAGGTCCCTGATTACATCACGAGGGTGACGGCATAGCAGAGTGGCTATGCATGAGTTTCCCTGTTATTATTTTATTCCCTCACTTTATATACCCACCCAAATGCATCCTAATGACTTTAATCTGAATTTCCTCTCAAATGTTCCATCTCTGGATGCCATAATCACATAAAGCTTTCACCTTTGCAATCACGTTATAATGATTCAATACATGACTTTTGGGATGACACAAGCTAGTATCTCCTAGATAAATGTGAACACCAAATCACAGACCAGGGAAGCACAGAAAAGCAAAAAGATTACATGTCAAAAAATTCATGCTTAGGTATATCTTGTACAAATGGCTTAAAATCAAAGACAAAGAAAAACTACAAAAGAATAAAACAAGAGGGGGAAACATACCTACAAAGGAATAAAATTGCATCCAACTTCTTAGAAATGATGTAAACAAGAAGAAAGTACAATATTTAACATATGGAGGAAAATATTCATCAACCTGAAATTATGTATCCTGTGATATTATCTTTAAAAATAAAAGAGAAATAAACATTTTCTCAGACAAAAAATAACATATGTTATTGGAAGACCTACATTTCCAGAAATGTAAAAGAGAATTTTTTTTTTTTTTTACAGAGAAGGAAAAAATGATTGAAAACCAGATCTACAAAAGAATATCAGAAAATTAATAACTGAATGTAAAACACAATTTTTATTATTTTAACAAATGCTAGTCAAAACTAATAGATGTAGGGACCAGCAGATAGCATAATGGCTATGTTGCTGGATTCCCATGTAGTCAACAGCAGTTCGAGACCTGGACCCAGTGACTTAAACTCATGCCAGGTGTGTGTGTATGTGGGCCCCAGATCCCAAGAGGAGAATGGAGGAGAAGGGATTGCGGCATGGTCATCTCCCCTGGGGGATGATTTCTTGCTTTCTGTCTCTCTGTCTCTCTCTGTCTTTCTGGCGAGTGCATGCACCCTATAGCAAAAACCTTTCCAAAAAAATAAAAAAAGATGTATTTAATTGTGTGTGTGTGTGTGTATATACACACACACATGTGTTCACACACTTTTGTATGTGGATGTGTAAGTAAAATGAATGACAGAAATAATACAATGAGTGCAGGAGGAAGGAATTAGGATTCTTTTGTCATTATAAGGTACTCACACTACCTGTGAATTGATATTATCGAAAGCAGATTTCTGTTAGTTGTAAATGTATGTTGTAAGCACTAAAGCAACCACTAAAAACAATATAAGAAAAAAACAAAGACTAGGAAAGGAGAGAAATTGGAATTATACAAAGTTTCAGTTTTAACCACATGCACACACACACACACACACCACCCCTAGAAAGAGCAGAAGACAAAAATAACAAAGGCAACAAATAGAAAAAAGAAAAATGAAAACAATAGATTAATCCAACTATATCAATGAGAGTTTTGAATATCTACAATTTAAATGCCATAGTAAAAAGACAGAGATTCTTAGAGTGGATCTAAATGCAAGACCAAACTATATCATGTTCAAAAGAAACACACTTTAAATATAAAGAAACATATATATTGAAACTAAATGGATAGAAGAAGATACACCATGCTAACACTTACCAAAAGAAAGTGGTAATTGCTATGATAATCTCAAACACAGCAGATGTGACAGAAAGAAATATTATGGATGAGAAATCTTGATTATTTCCCATTTCTGCGGTAGATCTCCATGTTCAAAAAAAAAAAAAGAATGATGACCTAATAAAAAGGACCAATTCCTTGAAAGTCATATTCTGCTAAAACTCAAAAGAAAAACAGATAATTTCAATAGGCCATAACTAATAAACAAATTGAAACATTATTGACCTTTCCTAACAGAAAGTACCAGGCCCACATGAGTTCACTTGTGCATTCTAATTTAAAGGAAGAAATTATGCTAATTATCTACAACCTCTTTTAGAAAATGAAAGCAGAGGAATACTTTCTAATTCATTCTGTAAATCCAGCATTAACCTAGTACCAAAATAAGAGGATATTAAAAGAAACTTATAAACCAATATTCTTCATACACATAGATGCAAAGTTTTATGTATATATATATATACACACACACACTTTATATATTTTATATATATATAAAGTATTTATAAAGTATTTTATATATTTTATATATATATAAAGTATTTTATATATAAAGTATTATATATATATAAAGTATTTTGTATATTTTATATATATATAAAGTATTTTATATATATAAAATATATATAAAGTACTTTATATTTATATGTATACACACACATATGTGTGTGTGTGTGTGTGTGTGTGTATATATATATACACACACACACACACACACACACATATATATATATATATATAAAGTAATTTACACCATAACCAAGTGGGGTTTGGTATGCAAATTATGCCAAATTAGAAAACCAATTAGTGTGTGGGATAGACTTTGAAGAGGTGGTTTATCAGATAGAACCAACTTGGCCCAATGCACTCTTTGGACCCCATAATTAGTGACTTGAGAAAAGTGCTGGGTACATTGGTGTGAGTGTCTCAAATCCCAAAGGAGAGAGAAATGGAAGAGAACGTATTGTGATGTGATTATTCCTCATGGGACTTATGGGAGGTACTTTCTCACTTTTTTTCATTTTCTCTGCTTCTCTCTGGTGAGTGTACACTCCCTCTGGCAAACTAAAAACAAAAAACAAACAAGCTTAACTAAAAAATTAATTAATGTCATGCGACTGCAGTGGCACAGTGGCAGTGGATGCTCTGCAATGCTGGAAACCATATGGAAGCTGGAGATTCGAGATTTGTTTCTGGGTCGGCTGTACACTTGTGTATGGACCCATGATCACAGTTGGCTGGGAAAGGCAGGGGGGAGGATCCCAGCAGGACACCCTGTTGATAGTGTCTGTCTTTCTTTCTTTCTTTCTTTCTTTCTTTCTTTCTTTCTTTCTTTCTTTCTTTCCTTCCTTCCTTCTTTCATTTTTTTTGAGAGGTTTTCACTATAGGGAGCGTGCGCTCGCCAGGCAGACAGAGAGAGACATAGAGACAGAAAGTGAGAAATCACCCCCCAGGGGGGATGGTCATGCCGCAATCCCTTCTCCTCCATTTTCCTCTCGGGATCTTGGGCACGCACGCACACGCGCCCGGCGTGAGTTTTAAGCCACCGGGTCCGGGATGTGAACCGCACGCACGCACACGCGCCCGGCGTGAGTTTTAAGCCACCGGGTCCGGGACGCGAACCGCGGTCAACTACATGGGAGTCCAGCGACATAGCCATTACGCTAACTGCTGGTTCTCGTGCTTCTCTTTCTTTCTTATGAAATGTATACATACATACATAAAAGCCTTAAAAATAAATCAATTAATGCAATCTATCATGTCAGAAGGCTAAAGAAGAAAATTACGTAATTATAACAATAGATGCAGATGAGGCATTTGACAAAATCTGACATCTATTCACAATAAAAAATTCAATAAAACTAAATAAAAAGGGAATTTGTCAACTTTATAAATAATATGTGCAAGAACTTATAAATAAAATTATACTTTCTAATGAGTAAAGTGTTTTTTTTTTTTTTTTATTAGGATCAGGAATGAGGTAAGGATATCTCCTTTCACTATTCCTTTTTATGATTGTACTGGAAGTCCTACCTAATGCAATTAGAGAAGAAATGGGAGGGACAAGGTACACTGATAGAGAAGGAGAAAACTGTTTTTGTTCACAGATAACATAATTGTCTGTGTACAAAATCTAAATAAATAAACAAAAAATGAAAACACTGAAAATAATAATTATAGCAAAATAAATACACACAATGCAATAATTACTTTTCTATCATCCTGTAATAAATGAGAGGATTTTTAGATTTAACATCAATAGCATTCATATTAATATCCATAACAAAAAATACTTAGGTATGATTATAATAGTATATACAAAGTATATATGAGAAAGCCTAGAAACCTTTGATGAAAACAAAGTACAAATAAATGAAGAGATATACATGCTCATAGTTTAGAAAACTCAATATTTTCAAGATGTCAGTTCTTGTCCCTTTGATCTACAGATTCAATTTAATCCCAATAAAAACCCCAGCAAGTTGTTTTGTGGACATTGCCAAACTAACTTTAAACATAATATGGAGAGGTAAAGACACTAAGAGCCAACACAATATTGAAACAAAAGAATCAACAATACCTTCCTTTGAGGATTATTTCAAGCTTTAGGAATCAAGATATAAAGTTACAGGTTAAAGAATACACAAAACAATGAAACATAATAAAAAAACTCAGGACAAATTTATTTATTTGCCTGATATTTGATGGAGTTAAGTCCATAGAATGGAAAAAAGCAATGTTTTTCAACAAATTGTACTGGAACAACTATACATCCACATGAGGAGATGAGGGAAAAATAAAGCCAAACTGGATGTAGACACAAACTTTATCTCTTCACAAAAATCAGCTCAAAATTTAATGACTTACAGGTAAAACAAAGAACTATAGAAATCCTAGGAGAAACTCTTGACAGCTTTGAGTTTGGTGACAACATTTTACACACAACATAACAACAATGAGAAGACACAGACTGAGAGAAAACATTTGTAAATGGCGTATGTGATAAAAGGACTGTTGTCTAAAATATACAAAGAACTATTAAAATTCAGCTATAAGATAGTGCACATTCTGATTAAAAAATGGGTCAACAACTTTAACATACACAATACCAAAGAATATATATAGAGATGGTGACTAAACATATGTTTATAGAAAGATGTTCTACGTTACACGGAGTCTGAAATATTCAAGTCAGAACAGTGAGATCATCTCTATATGCCTATCAGAATGAGCAAAATGCTGAACACTGACAACTGCAAATGCTGACAAGGATGTGGAGCAACACACTGTCGTTCATTGCTGGTTAGAATGCAAAATGGTACTCCCTATTACAAAGACAGTTTGGCAGTTTCTTACAAAACTAAACATGCTTTTACTGTACAATCCAGCAATCATGCTTTTTGGTATTAACCCAAAGGAGATGAAAATTTATGTTCACACAACACCTGCACATGGATGTTTATAGAAGCTACATTCATAATCAGCAAAACTTGGAAGCAACCAAAATGCCCTGAAAAGACAGGGAGGAAACCAAAATTAAGTAAGCCTACACAAAAATTCTACATCCTGTATGATTCCAACTATCTGACATTTTGGAAAAGGCAAAACTGTGGAGACACCAAAAAGATCTGTCATTGCTAGAAGTTAGAGTGGAAGAAGAGATGAACGGGCTGAACTAATATGATTTTTAAGTCGTCATTAAATTTAATCTTTTTGATACTGTAATGGTAGATACATTTTCCAAATTCATTGACTATTCAACATCAAGAATGAATCCTAATGTAAACTATATACTTTTGATGATAATAATGTGTCAGTTTATCAGTTGTAAATATACACACACACACAGACACACAGACACACACATATATGTATACATACACACGCACAGATATATACATATTCACGTATATGTATATATCTGTATGTATACATACATCTGTGTGTGTGTATATATACGTATATGTGTGTGTGTGTGTGTGTGTATGTTTACACTCCTTACTGGAGTGTAACCATATATGTGGAAAAGAAACATGCCTTCTATTCAATTTTGCTGTAAATAAAGCGTCTACTTGGAAGAGCAGCAGATGATATAATGGTTATGTCACTGGATGCCACATAGTTGGCCATAGTTCAAGTTAAAACCTGTCAATTTAAAACTCATGCCAGGCACATGTGGATGTATGCCCAAAATCCCAAGAGGAGAATGGAGGAGAAGGGATTGTGGCATGGCTATTCCCCCTGGGATGTCTCTCTGTCTCTCTAGTGAGTGCACACATGCTATAGCAAAAACTGTCTAAAAAGAAAGTCTATTTACAAATATTTTATCTCTTTAAAACCGTAAAAATTTAGATAAATGTGGATTGTTTCTTAGTGAATTTAATGCTTTCACACCTTTAAATCTTATTAATGTCAGCTTTAAAGAATGTATTTGTGTAATTCAAATTCAATTAAAATTACTGTCTGGGTTTTAGAAATCAAGTTGAACAATACTATATGAATACCATATTTTTCTTCTGATAGGTTTTTGCTATAGGGCATATGCACTCGCCAGAAAGACAGAGAGAGACTGAGAGACAGAAAGCGAGAAATCACCCCCCAGGGGGGACTGCCATGCCACAATCCCTTCTCCATTCTGCTCTTGGGATCTTGGGCACGCACACATATGGGCCTGGTTTGAGTTTAAGCCACCGGATCCCTGACTCAAACCTCAGTCGACTACATGGGAGTCCAGCTTCATAGCCATTATACCATCTGCTGGTCCCAGAATGCCAAATTTTTATAGTTGTCTAACAAAAAGCAATTCTTTTAGAGAAAAATCATCTTAAAAAAGTCTCTCATCCTCCGCCCCTGTGTTTTGGAGTCCTGTTATTGACAGTTTACCTGTTTTAAAATATTAAACTTCCAATTAATCATTTCAATGTTAAACATTTTAAATCAAATTTATATACCTTTAGTAAAAAATAAACAGTAGTCTTAGAACTCTAATCTTCCATTAAACAATATTAGTCATGTGCTTCGATGTTAAAACCAAAAACAAGCTTGAGAAGGGCACGAAGGGGACTTCTGGGTTAATGATAAAAATCTGTTTGTTAATCTGAGTGCTGGTTAAATATATAAACTTCTTGTGGGTTCTTTATGCTGTACAAAATAAAAGGTAAGGCTTCTTTACCTGCCCCATATCTCTATCCCATTCCAATAATTTTCTCCATATGTAATTCATTTTTTAAAATTATTGCATTTTTATGACAAAGAGGACACTTTTTTTTAATCATCTAGTATCTATGTAACTGCCTTCCTATCCATCATTTGATTTATATATAATGAATGATAATGTGTAGATTGGGTTTTGTTATTTATTTATTTATTTATTTTGTTTCTTAAAATATTTGGGGGACTGGCCCACGGCCTGGTGTTAAGGTGAATGGATCCTACTTGATTTAGTATGCGGCTTGCCCCTGACTGGTGATTTCAGAAACACATCAGGCACATGCGCATGCATGTCTAAAATCTTGAAAGGAGGGAGAAATGGAGGAAAAGGGATTGTGGCATGATCATTGCCCCTGGGAGGTACTTTTTCACTTTCTCTCTCTTTCTCTTTCCTTTTCTCTCTCCTTCTCTTTCCTTTTCTCTCTCCAATGAGCACCCTCTGAAAAATTAAATAAATAAAAAGAAAATATTTTGGTAATCTTTTTATGCCAAAGTAACTCTTTATAATGACTCATTTTATTTGTCCTTTGTTGACAACAGACTTGGGTTGATTCCAGTTTTCAGCCATTATAAGCAATGCATATCAATTATCTTGAGAGCACACCATGTGTGCATGTGGTGGCAGGGTGGGTGGGTGCGTATGTATCAGGGACTTTGGTGAGTACCTCGGCAGTCACAGGACATGTATAATAGTAGATGGTCACAGGGAGAGTTACACTGGTGGCTTTGATTGTTAAAAAGGCACCAGCATTTAAGCTTTCTTACACATTACAAATTTACTTCCAGATATATTCACAATTTACACGATTTTTTTCAACAGCATTCGAGGATGTAGATGTACAAAGGGTCTTAGTTTGACAGACTAAGTTTTTAAGAACATAAGAAGTTAATTTTTTTTCCATTCTTAAAATTGATTATCCAAGATCTGTTAATTTTTCTTGTGTGTGTGTGTACACATGTTTATGTGAAAAGAAAGAAGGAGAAACAAGTGATAGGTATTTTTCACTGGACTTTGCAACGTCACAATCCTGTTCCAGCATCTCAGTGAGCTAGAACTAAAGGCACTTGTCTCTGACCTGTGCCTGGCCTGGTCAGTTTGGTCCAGGAACCAAACCTGGGTCTTCCATGTGGGCTGGCTTTGGGTGGTGGTTTCCTACTGCTTGTGCCACAATGGCTAGGGCCTCTTGCTGTACTCAACTTTTAATAAATCTTTAAGTATTTTTTATCATCTTCCATGTTCCAAATAAGTTGCTCATAGTATAATTTCTGATTATTTATATGAGCTGTGTATTAGATCAATAAATGAAAATTTTCACTGTTATATTTTCCTCATTTTTTTGCAATCTGATTAGTTCTTTTTTTTATTAACTTCTAAATCTTTATTTATAATCAAACTTAAAAATATATTTTATTTCATTTCTTTCAAACTCACCAGAGATTTTTTAAAAAAATTTTATACATTCAATCACATCGTTTAGCTTACAAAGTGAACATTTCAATATGTGAACATTTCTCCGCAGTCCAGTTGGTCAAAATATCTTCAACAGATAACACCACATCCCGTCAATGCTCTTCCTCTGTATCCCTCCTCCAAATGTCCTTCCCCAGGCTCCACTCCTCCACACACACCACATCTGGCATTCACACCCATCTCTTGTGTTTGTACATCCTTTAGTCAATCAGTTTCAGTCATAGAGTGCAGACACTTGGTATATATTAAGTGGAGATATACAATGTCTCCCCTTCATACCCTGGCTGGCTTCACTCAGCAGTAACTCTTCCATATTCTTCCACTTTCTGTCAAAAGCCAGGTTTTTGTTGTTTGTGGTTGTTCTGCATGGCTGAGCAAACTGATTAGTTCTTATTGGTAGAACTTACAGTTTTTTTTTTTTTGTTTGTTTTGTTTTTTTTTCCTGTAGGATGAAAGTGCTCACCAGAGAGAGAGAGAGAGAGAGAGAGAGAGAGGAGAGAGAGAAAGAGAGGAAGTGAGAAATCACCTCCCCCAAATGTACAGTGTTTATATAGTCACATATGTCTGCATTTGCTCTACTGCTTCTTTAGTATGGTGCGTGTGTGTATGTGTGAGTATATGTGTGTGTGTATGGCATCTATATGATATGACTTAGAAAAGTCCCTCAAATCAAGTGAATTAGGAGAATCTTACAGTCTTTTCCTGAGGTTCACATTCCCAGGTTATGATTTTTCCTTACACAGGAAATAAGTAAAAAACAAAGCAAAATGAAGCTAATAAACTATGTCTTTTTTTCCCCACTGCTTAGTATTCTAAGTTCTGAACTTCAAATCCTAAGAGTTCAGTTATTCAACATGAAACAAAATATATGTATACTCTGCAAAATTGTATCTTTTTCTTTACTCAGCTATATAATGCACTATCTTTTAAATCTCTTAAATACTTTTAAAAAGCTACCTCTAGGATCCATACTTACAAAGAAAGACAATATAATTGGATGGCATCATCGATCTGACCTAATCAGATCATAAAAGAGAAAACAAGCTTCTCAAACTCGGAAACTGGTGTAAAAATTTATTTAGCTACTTTACATAAAGAAGGAAAATGACTCATTTTCACAGGACTCTGAAATCAATTAAGAATAAAATTAAGGCTCCTTGTTGGAATATCCTGTGGCTGCTGTCTGTCTTTGTATGTTTTCAGTATTGTCTCACTCTAAAACTAAGCCTGACACTAATTACTAGATACAATTTTCCTTGAAAAGGTGTTTTCTAATAAATATATAATAAATTAAAAAAACACTCAACTCTCATGGTTATGCTCTTTTTTTCACCACTAAAATCAGTCTGTCTATATAGAAACTGTTTTTGAAATAAGGCAGACACACACACGCACAAAACCTATACACATATGATTCACTGGCATTTTCTCACTGATTAAAAAATGCCATCATTATTACACACTAAATTGTATATGTATTTCTGTTATATCTGAACTCTTCTGTTCCTTTGACTCACAAATCTTCATGATGGTGACAAATGTGTTAATTATTCTAGCTTCTGAATTTTTAGTATCTGTTAAGACTATATTTTGCCTCATTACTCTTTTTCTTAATAATTTTCCTGATTACATTACTATATTTACTTTCTCAGATAAATGTGAATTGTATTTTATCAAGTAAACTCTCCAACTCTGTCCTGCTGTTATTTTAATTGAGTGTCAATTGAATTTATAGACTGACTTAAAAGAATTTTGTATCTTTACAATTTGAATTTTCTTATTCAGAACATACACTTTTGATTTATTTTTGAAATTTATTACTTCTCAGCAGATCTTGTTACTTGTCTTCTCTTTTATGTTTCTCCTTTTCTCTTATTTTTCTATAGATATAGACATAGAAAGGTAAGGATTCAGATGAAAAAGCTATATATTTCATATAAAATGTATATGTAATCTGATTACTACTATAAACAGTTTTGTACTCTGTCATATATTTGGAGTGTAGAGATTTAACTAAATATATTAAAGTTGTTCTCAACTATTGGAAACCTGTCACATTCATTATAACAAATTCTCAGTATAGTTTCTCCTTTTTTTTGGAGAGATTTTCGCTATAGGGCGCGTGCGCTCGCCAGACAGAGAGAGAGAGACAGAGAGACAGAAAATGAGAAATCACCCCCCAGGGGGGATGGTCACGCGACAATCCCTTCTCCTCCATTCTCCTCTCGGGATCTTGGGTACGCACGCACACACGCCCGGCGTGAGTTTTAAGCCACCGGATCCGGGACGCGAAACGCGGTCGACTACGTGGGAGTCCAGCGACATAGCCATTACGCTAACTGCTGGTTCCCTAGTTTCTCCTTTTTAAAAATAGACAATAATGTCACTTTCATAAATGATAGCTGGTTTTCCTTTCTTTCGCTGTATCTTACCTTCCTTCCCCCCTTTATCTTTCCTTCCTTTCTTTTTCTGTTTTTCTTGTGAGTGTTGCATATAATATTGGATAAGTTTGGCTATAGTGGGCCCCAGTTTCTCATTCTTTTTAAAGAATAGGCTAGTAGAATATCATAATTGACCAGACTATTTAAAATTAATTTTCGAGGATTTTGTTTATTGTGTTAAAGAAGCCTCCTACTTCTGGGGTTTTAAAAATTCCTTTTTGATGGATGGAAACAGTTAACAATGATTTTTCTTCACATGTTGAGGCTATTACATATTTTTGATCCTATAATTTATGGATTTTTTTAATCACTCATTTATGGTTCTTATCATGTGTTAGTATCAACAATATAGTAACTGAGTGAAATAAGTTGAGTAGTATTTCCTCTTTCTTTATACACAGAAATAATTTTCTTAAAGTTAAAATGAATTTTTCTTTGAATAAATACTTGGTTAATGATTTTATGCTCAAGGATTTCTTTTTTGGGGAAGAAAAAGACTAATTTTCTCCATGAATACAATTTTTTTTCACTTTTGAATTCACTTTTATCAGTTTTACTAACATATTTTATAGAATTCTGCAAAACATTTTAATTTAAAAAATTTGCTCTGAAACATACAAACTATATTCTCCTTAATTATACATCACTAAAATCTACATTATCTTTATAATTACAGATATTTTAATCTGTTAATTCTCATTTTCCCTTAATTTATATGTCTAAGCTTAGCCAATTTGTTGATATTTTCTAAGTATAAACTTCTTATTTTTTCAGCATTCCTGTTTGAAATTTTTATATATATTGCTTTAGTCTTCATTATTCACTTATCCATGGGTTTATGAAGTTGTATTTTATAACTTTTTGAGTTTCACCTTTAATTCATTACTTTTAAGTGTTCTTTTGGGGGATTTACATTTCTGCCAAGCACTGCTTTGAATATGTCTGGTGTACATTTGTTTCTGATATTTTGTTCATTTTAACTTGTGTTCTCCCATTTAGTCTCAGGTTGGAAGTGAAATACTTACACTCTTACTTTATAGACTTATTTTTATTCATTTACTTAAACCAACAGATGAAATTGTATGTGTTTACTATTTATAACACATATATATATTTCAAAACTTGTTATATATCTATTTATATATATATAAGAATAAATACATATATACACACACACACACACACTCCTGTTATGGATTGACTGAATCGAGATAACTAACATATGTATTACTTCACATAGTTGTTTTTGTGATTAGAGAACTTTATACACACACACACACACACACACACAAACATATGCTTATTTAAAAAAAATACAGAGGAACAGGAAGAGAATTCAAATACTTAGTACTCCATGAACTCTTGATATCCTTTATGAGCTAAAAATATTTCAAGAGTTCCATACAGCATTTATTTTATATATATATAGTGGGGGAGAGAAATCATATATACATATGATGTCAAGACAACATTTGGTTAGGTGGTTAATGTGTGTGTGTGTATATATATATATGCATATGAATAATAATCTACTTTTTTTTCCTATCTCTAAGATTGCATTAGAAACGTCTTGAGATATTAATTGAAACTTATCTCCAACCAGAATTTTGCACTATTGTTTTTAGAATTTATTAACTTATAATTGTTCAGTGTTACTTTTGATCAACATCTTACTGGAAGGCTGCCTCAGAACAGGAATCATTTTATGTATGTGAAGTATATCTTCAAATCACCTGGCACAATACCTGACCCCTTCACATTTTTGATTGATCTGTCTGCTCCTTTAACAACATGAAAACAGAAGCTTTAAAAAATGCTTGTACAAAAAAACACATTGTCATTTATAGACGAAACCTTCTGGGTTATTGTCCAGAGTGTATTCAATACTGACTGTATTATATCTAAATTAAGTAAAGCATACAGAATAAGGAATATAACCAGATGTTAAGTGCTATTGATAACGGCTTCCCTACATTGTTAATTTTAAAATTTTGTTTTTGAAAGAAATTGTTTAAAAAATACTATAATATGTCTCTCTTAAAATATATTTAAGTAGTCTTTCTGGGCACTAAGCATCATTTTGTGCTTCAGGCTTTGGGTGATTGATGTGTGTTCATTTTAGATATGTCAGAAGTCAAAGTAATGTTTTATTTTACTTTTATAGCCAAGGTGTCATTTCTACAAATCTTAAACATGCTTTGGAAAGTTTCAAACCAGTTTTGTACAGCTATTTAATGAACTGTGAAGACATCTCTGCAGTAAATTGTTCTTATATATAGTAGAGTCATGGTGTATATATATGCACTTGAAACCTCAGCTATCAGGTATTACCAGTAATGGAACTTGCATTATCTAGAGCAGTTTTTAACATGTTACCTTCATAAAATATTCTAGTGAAGTTTAATTTTCTCTGTCTGCTTACAAAAGCAGTGTTAACAAGGCTGGTATACTTCAGCAAAATTATCATTAGACTGGGGACTGATATCATTGTGATAGGTTATGTTATTTTTCGCACATATTTGTTCTTCCCTGAAGAATATTCTTATTTCCTGCCCCATTGAGGACTACCTTGCCCATGTAACTAGTGCATTTATCTTCTTTTTTTGGAGAGATTTTTGCTATAGGGCACGTGAGCTTGCCAGAAAAACAGAGAGAGACAGAAAGTGAGAAATCTCTCTCCAGGGAGTATGGCCACACCACAATCTCTTCTTCTACATTCTCCTCTGAGGATCCTGGCCATGCACACACACATGCCCGGCATGAGTTTAAGTCATCAGGTCCAGTACTCGAACTGCGGTCGACTACATGGGAGTTCAGCGACATAGCCATTACACCAACTGCTGGTCTCTGCATTTCTCTTCTTTAGAAGATTATACATGCTTGTCCACTTGAATTAGGATTGCCCATGTGAACTTACTTTTGCCAGTTAAATATGACTGGAAATGACACATGACATTTCCAATAGAGCATTAACAACCACATATTATAGCAATGTCTATTTTTCCTCTTCTGTACACACAAAGTTGAAGACAGAAGTTCCTCTGTCAGGCTGAGTTCTTATGTCAAGATGATATGGACCAGAACAAGAACTGAATATTTCTGGATACTTAGCATGAGTGAGAAAAGCCTTTGTTTTTGTATCTCACTACAATTCTGAGATCATAAGTTAATCCATCAAGATCTAGACTTTTGTTAGTGTTTTTGAAAATTTTATTGAATTGATACCAAGACATCTAACTTTCAGTGTCTCATAGTCATTTAAATAGAGCATACTAACATACTTTTCAGTGAAGCTCAAATTCATTTATTCATTCACTGATGTAGTCATTAAAAATATTTACTACAATTCTCTTAGGTGATGACTGCCCATGCACTGAAAATAAATACATCAATGAAAAATGGGAACACCCTTATCTAAATCATAACCATAGAAGTATGAGTCCCCTAATCAAGCAATCACAAATATTAGTCCCCTAATTACACAATCACAAGTGACCCTTAAACAATAAGAGTTTGATCTGCCTGTGTTGCTTATACAGGGATTTTCTTATACACAGATTTTATTTCTTTTCAATGAAAACTGTCTTTTAAAAATATTTTTTCAATAAGTGCTATATTTCCTTTTATAATTTTTTTAGTTATTTTATTTTCTCGAGCTTATGTTATTGTAAAAATACAGTATGTATTATTTATAACATACAAACTTTATGTTATCAGTGAAGCTATTGGCCAACAGTAGGCCATTAGTGTGCTATTAGAGTTCATTTTTGGGGAGTCAAGAGCTGTAAATGACAGTCATCCTTACTGTCAAACACAAGGAAAGAGAAGGTGCCCAAGAAAGTCTACCTGAGCCTGCCTGTCTGCTTCCATATCAGGTGCCTGGGCTACCTGACAGAAATCACTTTAAAGACCTATGACACACTGTGGAGAATGGAGCTGCCTGCAACTTCCAAGCAGAGAAACTGCTGGAGAAGATGGGGACCAGCAGTTAGCCTAATGGCTGTGTCGCTGGACTCCCACATAGTCAACTGCGGTTTGAGTCCTGGACCCGGTGGCTTAAACTCACGCCAGGCACGTGTGCATGTGTGCCCAGGATCCCAAGAGGAGAATGGGGGAGAAGGGATAGCGGTGTGGTCATCCCCCCTGGGGGGTGATTTCTCACTTTCTATCTCTCTCTCTCTGTCTTTCTGGTGAGCGCACACGCCCTATAGCAAAAGTCTCTCCAAAAAAAAAAAAAAAAAGAAGAAAAAAAGAAAGTGAAACTGCTAGAGAAGAAACTCGAGGATGAAAAGCTGAATAAAGCTATGAAGGTGCTATAGAACCAAGCCACAGTGTCCCACCTAAACACTGAGGTTCTGGAGAACCCAGACAAAATCCAGCCATAGGCTGATGTGGAATCTGAGGCATTCCTTAGGCAGCACCACCCGTGTGAGGAGGTTCTGTGTAAGTCAGAAGAAGGGGACAAAGGAAACAGTGGCCTTGATGGAGAAATCTAGAAAGTGGGGGGAGTCTAACTGTGACTCAGAGGTCTACACTGTTCTCACCTGGGCCCAGGAGTTCCAAATGCTTCACCTAACACCCCACCTCTATCTGGGACTAGGTCTCAAGTGAGAGCAAGGAGTAGAATATGGTCTCCTTTGAAAGCACAGACCTGGACTGTAGCACACAGCAGGGCCAGGGGGTTTCTGTTCAAGGAGTTCACAGAATCTACAGATAGCTGCTCCTGAGCGAGGGACACCTGGCACCTACTGGCTTCTGAACTGGAGAGAGATAACAGTATGAGGCCAGCTCTCAGTAATTACAGAAACAATTTGATGATAGATTACTCAAGTTTCTATTTTTCTAAGATTTAAATATCTAAATTTTTTTCTATTTTTTCTAATTTTTTCTATTTTTCTAAGATTTAAGTATCTAAATTTTAAAATTTGTTGGCATGCATTTATCTAAATAAAATTTTTTAGATTAAGCCATAAAAAAATAAACATACGTTCTTGACTGTAGGAGAGGTCCATGTCCCCAACCCCCAAATTGTTCAAGCGTCGACTGTAAATTCGATTATTACTTGTAATTTTTTTCTGTTTACAAACTAGATAAGGTCCTCAATTTTTTCAAAACATCTTTTGAGGACCTAATCTAGACCTAAGAGTAGGAATGAGCTTCTTTTAAAAAAAAAAAAACATATTAAACTAGCTTAATAATAAACCGTTGAAAGCAAAAGCCAAAGAAAATATTGGAAATATCGGAAAGGAGTGAACTATCATGTTAAAGGGATTCACTATGTGATTAAAACTAGCAGCTTATTTCTCATCAGAAATGAAAAAGTAAAATGGCATAATCAAAGTGCCAAAAAAAATACTGTCAATCAAGCATCCCATAGCCAGTAAAATTATCCTCAAAAAAAAAAAAGAAAGAAAAAACCAGACATTCCAGATAAATGAAATACAGAGAATTAATTGCCACTATCCAATGCCTAGAAACAAAATTATAGAAGTCTTTTAGGCTGAAAGGAAAGGACACTAGGCAGAAACTCAAATCAACACAGACAATTAAAAGGTACCAGTAAAGGTAACCACATGGGCAAATAAAAAAAATGCATATTTTTCCATAATGATTTTTTTATCTTTCTGATTTAAATGACAAATACATAATAAAATAAATCTAAATCTGTATTGGTGAGCATGAAGTGAGCAATGAAATGTATATGATAATATGAGAAAAAATGAGTAGAATGTATAGAGCTACATAGAAACAAAGCTTTGTGTATGGTTAAATTGGTTAAAGTAATACCAACTAGGCTGTTATCAATTAAGAAGCTAATTGTTCAAAAAAAAGGGAAGCTAATTGTTATACCCAGATCCACTACTAAGAAAATAGCTCATAAAATATAGTCAAATAAATAGAGGGAATTAAAATGATGCATTGTAAAGTACTTAACACAAAAAGGATAGTATTTAAGGAACAGAGAAACAAATAACATGTAATAGATAAAGAAAAGAAACAGGAAAATGGAAGACTGAAATCTTACTTTAATAGTAATTATAAAAATGGTTGACTATACAAGAAATGAGCACTCCAAACAAAATGTCGAAGCTGGACAAATCGGTGGCTGTAAGGCAGTTGGACCCCACACGGCTGACTATGCATCTTGAGTGCTGGATCTGGAAGCTTGAAAAACAGTCTGGGTGTATGTGCCTGTGCTCAAGACACAAAAAGGAGGAGAGATGGAGGAGAAGGAATTGCAGCATGACCAACCTCCATAGGCTATGATTTCTCAACCCCCTCACCCCCTCACCCCATGCCTCTCCATCAAGTGCACATGCTCTCTGGCAAGTTAAGAAAAACACAGAAAATGATGGAATGGATTAAAAATAATCTATACGCATGATACAAAACAGATATTTCAGATTCAAAAATGCAATTTTGCTTAAAGTAAAAGATAGGAAAAAATAGGGCCAATAATAACAAAAGAAAATTTAGGAATTTGTATATATGTAGAAATAAAAAACATACTCATGTAACTTATGGTTCAGGAAATTACAAAACAGAAAATACTTTAAGAAGAGTAAAAACACAGCATACCAAAAGTTATGGGGTGTAGCTCAACTCAAGGTGTTTCTGTCCGTGTGTCTCTCTGTTCTTTTGTTTGCTCTTTGACTCTATGTGTGTGTGTGTGTGTGTGTGTGTGTATGTATGTGTGTATGTAAGAGAACTTCAAAAGCTTGTAGAAAAGTAAAATTAAAGTATGGGTTTATTTTGGTGCAAAAATTTTTTGAAATTCATGCATAGTTTTTTTCATAATATGCATTTTTCATAAACCTTTTAAAGAGTCCTCACATACATGTATATATTGAGATGTGGACTAGGTAGTTGGATATAAATGTTTGGAACTGAAGACAAGTATACTTTGGAGAAAAACATTTAGAAATTTGTTATAACCTTTTTTTTTTGAGAGATTTTTGCTATAGAGTGCATGCGCTCTCCAGACAGACAGAAACAGAAAGCAAGAAATAACCCCCTGGGGTGATGGCCGTGCCACAGTCTCTTCTCCTCCAGTCTCCTCTCAGGATCTTCAGCACACACTCACACACACACACACACACACACACACACGTCCGTGAATTTAAGCCACCGGGTCCAGGACTCAAACCACGGTCCACTACATGGGAGTCCAGCGACATAGCCATTACGCCATCTGCTGGCCCCAGAAATTTGTTATAAAGTTAACCCTTAAAATGAAATGAGTCCTCAATGAGAAAGAGTGTAGAGTAGAAAAAAATTATTCTGCTCACTGAGGTTTATGCCTAAAGTCAGACTTATATTCATGGATATGTATATATCAGCTGCGCTTGCTATTGGAAATATTTAGATTAATTAAGTTCATTAGTGAATCAATAAAATGGGGAGAATAGGCATAGAAAGCAACCATGGATACCAGAGACAGTGTGAGAGGAGGGTGGGACATGGCAGAGAGTGAGGGATAGGGAATCAAGGATGGCAAAAAAAAGTAAAATATACAGGAAACAAGAAATGGAAAATTATTTGTTAATGATAACATGTATGTTATTGGGCTTGATTGAGCCAATATACAGTGTATTCTGGATGGGAAATCTCATTTTTTTATGCTGTAATGATGTTTGGTGAATGAATGTAAATAAGTAAATTTAAATTAAAAAACAAAAACAAAAACAAAACAAAACAAAACAAAATCCTGAACCCAGCAGCTTGAAAATCACAGTAGATAAATAAATAAATAAATAAATAAATAAATAAATAAATAAATAAATGTTTAAAACCAAAAACGAAGAAAAAAATAATTCTAAAGGGCTGGTCAGATGGTGGTCTAGTAATACAACATAGAATTCTCTGAGGCAATCCCAGAGAGGAGGGTTCCCAGCTAAAATCCAGACACTTCCTGAGTGTGCTTGCATGCATGTGTTCATAATCCAGAGTTGCCTGAAGGCTAGGTGTGGTTTGCAGCATTAAGACTCAGTTGAATTGGGACCAGCAGTTAGCGTAATGGCTATGTTGCTGGACTCCCATGCAGTCGACCGCAGTTCGTGTCCCGGACCCGGTGGCTTAAAACTCACACCGGGCGCGTGTGCGTGCGTGCCCAAGATCCTGAGAGGAGAATGGAGGAGAAGAGATTGTGGCGTGGCCATCCCCCTGGGGGGTGATTTCTTGCTTTCTGTCTCTCTGTCTCTCTCTTTCTGGTGAGCGCACGTGCCCTATAGCAAAAACCTCTAAAAAAAAAAAAAAAAAGACTCAGTTGAGACCCACAGATGGGGTAATGTTTATGTCACTGAAATCCCACGTGGCCAACAATGGTTTAAGTCCCAGACCTGGCTGCCTGAAATTCATGCTGGGTACATGTGCAGGCATGCCTCAAATCCTGTGAGGAGAATGTAGGAGAAGGGACTGTGGTGTGGTCATTCCCCCTGGGGGGTGATTTTTCACTTTCTGTCTCTGTCTCTCTGGCGAGCACCCCATAGCAAAAACCTCTCTCTCTCAAAAAAAAAAAAAAAAAAAAGGCAAAAGACCCTGTTGAGGGCACTATCTCTCTTTCTCTCTCTCAGAAGAAATAAATAAATAAACCTAAAAATAAAGTTTCTGTACTATTGAAGATAGAAGATGAGTGGCAAGAGAAATTGAAAATGACACAGAAGAAAACAGACGTTGTGGAAGAGAAAAGGAGACACTCTTTCAAACAGAAACAAGTAAACAGTTATACCTCCAAGAGGTTAAGAATAATAAAGACAAATGTGCCTGGTGGAGATTGCCATAAGGATGACGGGTTTACTTAATAAGTACAGTGGAAGAAAAATTAGAGAAGGGTTAGTTCCCTAGAACAGCAGTAAAATGCTGTGTAAGAGAAGTCAGGTCCCACATGGTGACCACAATTTCATTCCCAGGGTAGTCAGCCGGAAAAATACTCGGCATGCACATGAGTGCCCAAAATACGATGAGTTTGAGCCCTGGAGGAAAAGGGTCTCAGTGTAACCAGACTCTGTGGAGGATGCGTCTCTCTCTCTCTCTCTCTCTCTCCACCATGAATCAAGAAAAAAATAAATATTATTTTAATAAAGTTTGCAGAAATTGTTTTCTAGTGGACTGAATATATTACAGAAATTTGGAAATGGGAGAAAAGGAATAGCTATAACTCTAAAAACTGTTGAATCCTTTTTATCAAACTCAATACAAATAAAACTTCATTAGCCACACTAACAGTAGTTTATTTTATCCATTCTCAAGTTTCTTTTATTAAAAATGAGGATTTTAGAAAAATATTGTCAATATTTGAGAAATTTTATGTTTTACTCTAACATTGATACTGGGGTTTATTTAAGTATTTTTACATGTAAAAACAAGTAACTATTGTTTTATACATATTGAAAAATCAAAATGATTCTTTAAATTGAAGAAACTTTATAATATGGGATGTCTCCATGTGAATATTTAAGCATTTATAGAAAAATGGTGTGAGGTTATATGACTATTTATTTACTTATTTATTTATTTTGAGAGGTCTTTGATATAGGGCACTAGCCATAAAGACAGACAGAGCCATGAAGACAGAAAGTGAGAAATCACTCCCGGGGGGGATGGCCACACTACAATCCCTTCTCCTCCATTCTCCTCTCAGGATCTTGGACACACATGCACATGCATCTGGTATGAGTTTAAGCCACTGGGTCTGGGACTCAAACCGTGGTCAACTACGTGGGAGTCCAGCGACATAGCCATTATGCCAACTGCTGGTTCCAAGGTTATATGACTATTACGAATTAATTTGATGACCACCCCTCATGGTAAAGACAATTTATGTTCATGGTCTCTAGAGTGAATGAGATTTTGGCCAGGGGAGAGCAAAAATATTATTTGTACAGTCTTGTTCAAGTAATATAAAGACAAGTTGTGGTGATGGTCATAAGGAGAATCATTTTTTATTTCCTTTACCCAAAGAGTTTTTTTATCTTTTAAATTGTCTAGACAGCATAATTATGATAGCATACATTTTTAACCTTTTCTAAAGTAGAAGGTGTTTCTACTGTCACAAGAGGAATCTTCCCTTCAGAAAGATGACTTTAATTTCCTTGTTTTTTTTTTTTTTTTCAAATTGAGGTTCTTCAATTACCTTTTGTAAATTTTTTCTCCCAAATTAATTATATATAGCAGCTTTAGAAATTTATACATAGTTATTAAAGCTTATTCTATATTGATGTCACCTGCTGGCAGAAAATACATAAAATTTAGCATTTTATGTAATGCAAACAGCATTAATATTCTTGTCCCATCAAAAGTGTCAAACTCAGTATTTCAAGTCACATAATTTAAAAGTATTCTCCTCCAAGTCATATCTTTCAGTTACATCAACCCTCTTATTTATTACAAGGTGTCACTGATACCATTACAAAATAGAAGAGCAGCTAGCAATGTAAAAGAGGCACTTATTATTACAAGTATAAAATTTACATTTAGAAGACATAGAGCTTTGGCTTTATGAATTCTCTACTTATATAATATATATCTATGTGCCTATGCATACATAGAGATATATATATATTAATGCACTATTAAACTACTCAGGCTCTTTGACAATACTGCCAATAAAATATGAAAGAAAGTCATTATTATCTTAAACTGCACAGTGCTCTGAAGGCAGAGTGAAGGGATTAGCACCATTGTTCAAAGGCCAATGCCTAAAGATTCTCTTTCATCTTTAACTAAATTCCCATATGTCAGGGTAAAAGCACAGATTTCAAGGGACAGAGAATTTTATAACCTTGGATAGACAGAATATTTCTTAGGTGATTGTAAAATCAGGCAATAATTTGCTAAACTTTAAAAGAATATTTATTGTCAGGGCAAGCATTCTGTTTCTCAATGGATTTGATATTCAGATTTTATTTGTTTGCTTTAAAAAAGATAAAAGAAGTAGAACATATTTTTTTGTTTTTGTGTGTGTATGGAACTGGAATTATGTGGAAAATTTCCATATCTTTAATGCTATGTCAATAGCCTTTTAAATTCTCTCCTAATGTTACAGATATGTCTGTACAGGTACGTGTGTGTTCACATGTGTGCATCCTTGTGGAAAAGAATTTATATTGAGGAAGATATCTATATCTGCCTATTAATGAGAACCTTCTGATAAAAAGATTAACAGTGCCTTTTCCCCATGATCAAATCATTCCTGGTAATACTGAGTCTATATGGTGGTTGTTGATATGTTTAGTGAATTGGTTTTATATCATTTGAATAGATTGTAAAAACATTTTTGCCAAGTACTACATTTTGAGGTATTCACTATGAGAAGGAAGAGAAAAATATAGGGAAGAAGGTAGGAGAGGAAGAAAGAAGAGAGGAAGGGTTGGAGACGGAGAAGGAAAAGTGTTTATTGCTATGCTTAAGTATGTGAATCACTTCAGGTTTAAATTCAGAAGGACATAGACAAAGTCATAGAGATTAAACCAGAGTCATATACTTGATTAAATAAACAATGAAATGAATAGGAAACCAAAACAAATGTATAAAGCCTCAGAGTAAGTTTAAAATGATTATATGTCTCTATAGTTAAATGACTTTGAATGGTTATAACAGTTAAGGGGACATTACTCATGGTATGACTTCATATACAAAAGAAAGAAAGAAAAAAGGCATTAGGATCTTTAGTATCAGAAAGTGTACCAAATGTATAGTTATCTCACACTTAATAAAAATAGGCTTAAAAAATGACTTCACATTCAGTATAGCTTGATGCCTGGAACATTTAAACTAACCCATGTGAAGCTCACTATAGTCCACTTTTTCAAAAATGACTTTAGTTCTATGATGTCAGCAAGCATTGATAAAATACAAAAAATAACCACTACAAGGGAATATGACCTTTAAAATGTTACAAAGTCAATAGTTTCCACAAAGTTTATATGCTTATTACACATTATCTGTCTTGTTCCATATTTAAAATACATTTGTTTAAAAAATATTAAGTATTTGACATAAATAAGGTACTGTGCTCTATTCTATAGGGAATACAAAGATTTATAAATGAGGTGTCCTACATCAAGAAATTTGGAAGAAAAAAAATAAGCCAAATATATACTACAAAAAGCTGTGTGTTATTATTGTAATATAAATGGCACATAGGCAGTTCTCTAGACTTCCTATGAAAGTGGAAATGATTTTTCAGAGGAGCTATCAATAGTTAGACTGGACTTTGATAGATAGTATCTTGAGATGACATATTCTAGATTTATTAAGTCAGTGAAAATTATTGATTTTTTTTTTTTCCAGAGGGCACGTGTACTTACCAGTGAGAGGGAAAGAGAAAGTACCTCTCCTAGAGCATGGTCATGCTGCAACCCTTTTGTATCTGTTTCTGCATCACATCGAGACTTTGGGCACTTACCACATGTGGCCAGCATGTTTTTATTAAGTGATGAGGCCAGGATTCCAACCACAGTTGGCCATGTAGGATCCAGCTTCTTAGGTAGTGCACTTAAATACTGTGCTAAAGGTCTGTCTCATTTCTGTTTTTTTCTTTTTTTCTTCTTTTCTTTTCTTTTTCTTTCTCAGATTAATTAAATTCACATTTTACATAAAGTCCCCATTATGATGTATACAATATATATATATATATATATATATATATATATATACACACACATATATAGTTTTCAACAGAGAACTCTACATTTTTGGTGTTAAATGGTTCTTCCCTTTGCCCCTCACGCCCATTCTCTACCACCCACTCCTCACCACCCACTCCCCTCCCTTACAGCCTCTGGTATCTACATTTATCCTTTCCGCTATCATATCTTCAGATCTTTCTCCTTCTGCCAGAGTGCTGATATATATTTTTTTTCATTGCACATCTTTACAGTGTACAACATGGTTTTTCCCAGCATGAGTACAGTGCACATTAGTCAAGACAATGATATCACCATATACATAATCATCAACAGACCACTCTTCATCTTTGTGTTTACTAAGTGTGATGTTTGTTCCCTGAATCCCTCCCCTCCGCCTTCCATTACTCATTCCCATTACTTCTCCCATACTGTCTCCAGTGTCTGCAGTTGCCATCCCCGCCACTATACCCTCCAGTTCCTTCACTTTTTTTTTTTTTCCAATTATCAGCTCATAAAGTTTTTTACAATAGGGAACATAGATTCTACTCAGGGTTGGGTTAAGGGTGGGTCTCGTGCAGTTCTGCAATTGTAGGTGAGTCTTCATGGGATACAGTTTTAGGAAAGCAGTTCTGGTAAGCAAGAGATGGTTATCAGCCGATGTGGCACAGCATCCATCCTGTGATTACCGAGAATGGTGTTGTGGGGATCTGCAGCGTGAGTCATCCTCGGGTATCTGGCTTCCTTAAGAATGGTAGAATAGTTCTTGTTTTTCCCTGAGGTAATGCAGGGCTGGTAACCATCATCTTCTCACTGTCATTTCTGTTTTTAAAGCAATAAAATGACATGATCAGTGTATGTGGAGTCCACTGGATGTGTCAAATATGTGAAAATGAACAGCCTTCTATTTCAGTTGCTAGTTTTGTTCTATCCCAATTTAAATATCGATTAAATGAATGCTTTTTAGCCAGGAGAAACAGAGGAGCCTAATGCAACCAAATGTGTTGTTTATTTTTGTTCTTATTAGATTCGAGTAAGTTTAGATATTTCTGGTGAATCTGTGGGATGTATCAGAAGGGTACCTCAATACAAAATTTGAGGTTTTCATTTTAATAGAAAATATAAAATTGTGTAATCAAAACTAGAAGATTTTGACTTGAAAGAAGAAGACAGATTTGAGCATAGTGTAGTATTGATCTCTATTATTTGTCATGCAGCCCAGTCCCTTACAAACTATGTGTGAATCCTTAAGAAAGTAATGGAGTATGAGTAAAACTTTACAGAATGATCAGTGAATGTCAAACATTTTTATTAGCAGGACAAACCACTGTACCACAACAGCTCTGAAATTTTCTCCTAAGAAGATTTTTCAGTTTTTGGTTTGAGTCAGTTTGGATGGGTTTCTGCTACTTTCAATTAAAAGCCTTCTATCTGATATAAGCAATAAAAGTAAATTTCAAACCATAGGGCTATGTGGAATAATGTGACCATTAGCAAAACAATTATTGATAGGAGGTACAGATTCTAGGGTTCTATAGCATAGTAAAGTGACTAATTAACAATAACTTATAGTACACTTCAAGGAAACTAGAAGAGAGTATTTTGAATGTTCTCAAATCAAAATAATGATGGATGTTTAATATGATGAATTTGTTCGTTACACTGATTTGATTATTACACGTTATATTTATATATTTATGTTAAACAATTATTTGCTTCATTTTGTGCTATTATTATTATTATTCAGAGAGAGACAGACAGAGACAGAGAGAGGAAGTGAGAAAGCAACTCCGAGGCCAGGTTTAGAATCTTTGTCAGGCATGTTGGAATCCAACACCCCAAGCACCATGCCACCTGCCGGCCCCTACACATCATAGTTATATATTGAAAAATCATATCAGGGGACCAGCAGTTGATGAAATGGATATGTCACTGGACTCCCATGTAGTAGACCACAATTCAAATCCTGGACCCAGTGACTTAACTCATACCAGGCACATGTGCGTGCATGCCCAAGATGCTGAGAGGAAAATGGAGGAGAAGGGATGGTGGCATGGCCATCCCCACTGGGGGGGTGATTTCTTGTTTTCTGTCTCTCTGTCTCTCTCCATCTCTCTGGCAAGCACACATGCCCTGTAGTAAAAACCTCTCCCCCCCAAAAAAAAAAAGAAAAATCATATCAGCACTCAGACATATGTACAGTTACTATGTGTCAGTTTAAAAATAAAATAAACAGGGGCCAGCAGGTGACATGATTAATATGTTAAACTACCACATGGTGGTATACAAAATCAATATACAGAAATCTATAGCATTTATATATATGACTAACAGGCAGACTGAAATAGAACAGAAAAAAAATATTTCATTTACCATAGCCACAAAAAGTATAAGATACGTGCGATAAATCTAACCGAAGAGGTTGAAAACCTCTACAAGGAAAACTATGAGAAGCTTAAAAAAAAATTGAAAATGACGCAAAAAAGTGGAGCGACATACCATGTTCCTGGATTGGAAGAATTAATATAATCAAATTAGTCTACATATGTAATGCAATGCCAATCAAAGTACCAGACACATTCTTCACAGATCTAGAAAAGACGATCATAAAATTCGTCTGGAATCAGAAAAGACTCCATATTGCCAAAGCAATTCTACAGAAGAAGAGTGGAGTGGATGGCATCTCACTCCCTGACCCAAAAATATACTACAAAGTTGTGGTAATCAAAACAGCATGGTACTGGCACAGAAACAGGCATGTGGACCAATAGAACTGAATAGAGTCCCTAGAAATAAATTCCCAAACATACAGTCAAATGATTTTTGACAAGGGGTACCAGCCAACTCAGTGGGAAAAGGAAAACCTCTTCAGCAAATGGTGCTGGACAAACTGGATTTCCACCTGCAGAAAGATGAATCTGAACCCCACCTCTCACCTTTGACAAAAATCAAGTCAAAGTGGATCAAAGATCTAAAACTAAGACCTCAACCTATAAAACTGCTCCTAGAAAACACCGAGGAAACTCTGGGAGATTTTGGGGTAGGGAAAGACTTCTTAAATAAGACCCACAAAGCACAGTCAATAATCCCCAAAATAGACAAGTGGGACTACTATAGACAAGAGGTTTCTGTATAGCAAAAGACACTGTAATTACTGTGAATCAATGGCTCTCAGAATGGGAAAATATTTTCATAAATTATGCATCAGATAAAGAACTGATAAAGAGAATACACAAGGAACTCAAGCGGCTGTTTGGAAAAAAAGATGATCAACCCTATTAAAAGATGGGAGAATGAGTTGAAAAAAAAAACACTCTCTAAAGATAACATACAAATAGCCAAAAGGCATATGAAAAAATGTTCAACTTCCCTCATTGTAAGGGAAATGCAGATCCAAACAAAATGAGATATCACCTAACCCCAGTCAGAATGACTAAGATTAAAAGAACAAAAATGGTAAGTGTTGGCAGGGATGTGATGAAAGAGAAACTCTCTTACACTGCTGGTGGGAATGTAAATCAGTTCAGCCACCGTGGAGAACAATTTGGAGATATCTCAAAAATCTGGATTGCTGGGAACCAGCAGTTAGCGTAATGGCTATGTCACTGGATTCCCACGTAGTCGACCGTGGTTAACGTCCCGGACCCGGTGGCGTACAACTCACGCTGGGTGCATGTGCGTGCGTGCCCAAGATCCTGAGAGGAGAAGGAGGAGAAGGGATTGCAGCATGACCATCCCCCCGGGGGGTGATTTCTCACTTTCTGTCTCTATGTCTCTCTCTGTCTGTCTGGAGAGCGCATGCGCCCTATAATGAAAACCTCTCTAAAAAAAAAAAAAATTAAAAAAAAATCTGGATTGCTGTAGATACCTTCACATATGATCCAGCAATCCCACTGCTCAGTATCTACCTAAAGGACAGAAGAATTCTTCATCACAAACGTGCTTGCACATAAATGTTTATACTCTATGGAATACTATTCAGTCATAAAAAAAAAATCTGGCTTTTGACAGAAAGTGGAAGAATATGGAAGATTTCCTGCTGAGTGAAGCAAGCCAAGCTATGAAGGAGAGACATTGTATGTCCCCACTTAATATATACCAAGTGTCCACACTCTATGACTGAAACTGATGGACTACAGGATATACAAACACAATAGATGGGTTTAAATACCAGATATACTGTGTGTGGAAGAGTAGGGCCTGAGAAAGGGCATTTAGAAGAAAAATGCGGAGGCAAAGCATTAATGGGACAAAAAAATATATTATCTGTTGAAGATATTTTAATCAACTGAACTATAGAGAAATGTTCACATATTGAAATATTCACTTTGTAAGCTAAATATTATGATTGAATGTATAAAAAAAAGAAATAAAATAAAGAAAAGATAAAAAGGGTCTTGACTGAGCAGTAAACAGTTGGTGATTTAGCCAAAAATATTGATATAATATTGGAAGATGGAAGGTATGACAATGAGATATATTCCATAACTGTAAGTGAATATAATTATCTAAAATTGATTAAGATAGTATAAAATATTATTTAGAAATGCAAAAGATGCAATAAAATAAAATAAATAATGATATTTATTTTGGAGCAGAGCTTAGTGAGCAAAGCATCTGAAGTTTTTCCTTGTATTGTCAAGCTTCCTTTGATTATTTTTCATGATATTTAGCAACTA
Source organism: Tupaia tana (assembly GCA_026018925.1). Taxonomy (NCBI): domain Eukaryota; kingdom Metazoa; phylum Chordata; class Mammalia; order Scandentia; family Tupaiidae; genus Tupaia; species Tupaia tana. The sequence goes on from JAKSZU010000005.1 coordinate 83,437,240, forward strand.
AAAGGAAGAAATAAGATTTAAGACACAGGTGAATGTTTGCTATCTATCCTGGGTACAACATTTTTGTTTGTTTGTTTGTTTCTAGCTTGCAAGAATAAAAATGAGGCATACATCCTATTCCTGTGAAGTGTTACACTTCATTTGGCTATACTTTTGAAAAAAAGAAAGTTCAAGATTGCTATTTTTTGCTTATTAACATATTTATTAAATATGTATGATATTCAGACTTTATAGTATATCCAAAGGTGTAGAGAAAATAATATTTTGACACTTCACATTCTTATTGATATATATGTGTATATATATATATATAAACATTTATATACATATATAGTTAGAATTATGATTTTAGTGTGGTAGTAGATGCAATAATACTACTAAAGAAGTATGGGAAATATATAGATTCCAGGAAATAGAAGATGAATCAGGACTCATTAGAAGAAACTAGAATTGTAGAGAACTATAAATAGTCTGATGTGACAGGAAGAAAGGGTACTCCGTGTGAACATTTTTCAAAATCAAGATGGTGTCATTTATGTCATCTTGAAACTACACTGAGCCAAGATGGAGAAGATATGTTCCCACACTAGTGTGCCTGATAACAAGAACTATTTTTTAGAGAACTCTGGCAGAATCACAACGTTGCACAAAGACCACTGTAACCTAATTCTGTGAAAACATCTGCCTGGAGACCATCTGTCCAAACTTAGAATGATACCACCCTTTTTATTGATCCTAGAAGCTAAGGATAATTGTCTTAATATAACTAGTAAAATAATCCCTTTCTCACTCCCTTCCAGGCTTTTGGATTTTGCCTTTGTAAAACTTGTCCAAAGATTGAAAAATCCCACTGAGCATGTTTTGGGACTGCCTGAAACCTGCTTCCTCCAGGCTGCATACTGGCTACAGTCCTCATATTTTGATTAGAATAAACCTCTTTTAATATGTGACAGAGCTTGCTTATTTTTGCTGACATTTTCAGGAAAACAGAAGTAAATATGAAGGGAATATTAGAGGCACAACATGAGGCAAAGAGGAAATGTAAATAAGAGAGTCAAATGAATAATTATAGCTTTCCTGTAGGGTAATACTCCTTCATTCTTTACCTCTACTTTAATTCCTGCCAATGCATGTTCAACTCCTCATTTCTTTGTAGTTATACTCACATTAAATTGAAGAGAGTTTGCTTTATTTTGGTAATCATATCTCCTTTTATTAATGTCATTTCAGCTACTTCTTTTCATGTTTTTGAAACTGTATAAAACCATTCTCTCATGAACATTGTATTTAATTTTCCTTCAAATTAAACCACATGCTAAACCATCTTTGCCTTGGAATGCTTTTTTAAAAAAAAACAACCTTTAAGTTTTTCTAGAAGGTGCATGAACTCACCTGAGAGAAGCAGAGGACAGAAGGGGAGCAAGGGGAGTAGAAAGAGGGATGGTGAGAAATAACCACTCCTCCCCCAAGGAAGAAAGCCACACTACAGTCCCTTCTCCAGTCTTCAGGATTTGGGGCATGCACACACGTGCCCAGTGTGTTTGTTCAGCCTCCATTTCCAGGATTCCAATCTTGCAGTCATCCATGTGGGATCCACCTACTTCAACCTCCATGCCACCTACTAACCCCTGAATGCTTCTAATTTGAAACTTTACCTGGAAGTATTTTGAACAATCATTTTGAAGCTCTCTCTCTCTCTCTCTCTCTCTCTCTCTCTCTTTATACAGCACTTACACAGACACAAACATGTTTTATCAGCTTTGTTTATATTACAAAGGATGCTAATTTTTAAAATGTGAGTTAAGTCAGGAAATAAAATGCAATCTGAATTGATCACATCTAAGCATCCCACAGTGTGGGTTCTCAATAAGCTACATAAATATTTTGAATAAATATTATACAATATTCAAACTGATAGACTATCCAGAGGCTAAGAGATGGTAGTATGATTACCTTAAGTGTAAAAATAGCTCCTTTGCCAAATCTGGACTACATTAATAATTATTTTAGATATTGGTCATCTGCTCTATCACAGGAGCTACGTTAGATTTAACCTTGAGTTTGTTTTTGTTTTGTGTTTTTGTTATTGTTTTTGGTCAGAGGAAATGTGTGCTTATAAGAGTGAAGGGAGGAAGACAAACTATCCCCAGTGGGTAATGGTCACACTGCAATTCATTTCCTCCATTTTCCCACCTCATCAAGATTTGGGGCATGCACACACGTGCCTTGCGTGATTTTCAAGCCATTAGGTCCAGGATTTCAACTGCAGATGGACTTGTGTGATCTAGTTCCCAACATAAAATGTTTTAGCACTGTGTTATAGGACTAGCCCCCCTTTTTTTGCTTTGGTTTGTTTTGTTTTTCAATTGTACTAGTTGATATTTACAATTCTGTACATCAAATAGTATCTATGAAACTAGACAAAATAACTGAAAATGTAAAGAAAGACTCAACTGTTTCAACTTATGAATCTTATCTTTCAACATAGCAGTCAACTCCAAATCATATCAACCATTTTAAAGATACTCAAAACTACCAACAAACTTTTTGCTGATTTTTGTTTGTTTGTTTGTTTGCTTGTTGTAGGGTACATGTACTAATCAGAGAGAGACAGACAGAAGAAAGATAGAGGGAGCAAAGGAAAGTGAGAAATCTCTTCCCAAGGGGGATGGACATGCTTCCACCCTTTCTCCTCCATTCTCCTTTTGGGATTTGGGCACATGCATATATTTGTCAGGCACATTTCTCAGGCTGCTGGGTCAGGATTGAACTGTGAAGTCAACCATGTAGGATCCAGCTGTCCTAACCTCCATACCACCTACCAGTCCCTTTCCTGATAATTTTTAACTAAAACGGATTAAGAATGACATAGCTAATAAAATAAACACAAAAGGAAGGGAAATAAAATAATGAATACATATAATTAATTAAAAATATACAACATTTGATTGTAACATTTTACAATTCACTATGTTTAAGTATCAAACTATCAGTCACACTGACATTTGTTTCGTAAGGCCAAAGTATGTATTACTCTGCCTATGTGGAAAAATACCAAAAACTATTTTAATAAGATAATTAAATATGATACTTCGTGTAGGTTCTGGCTCAATATATCTGAAAATTTGTCTGCTGTAATAAAAAAGAGGTATATAATAAACCCATCCTCATGAGATGAAGTTAGGAATGTTTCCTAGCCCCCAGAGCATGTTACTATGTGTTGTCATTTCAAAAATAATCTTCACTATTTATAGGGAGAGAAGGAATGCCTTCCCCAAGCAAGCATCCAACGCTAGTTTTGTGTAATACTCATGCATATAAACAAATGACAAATAAATAAATAAGGTTTAGGGAGGGTGTTGCTAGCTTCAAATATTTTGAAACATTTCTGCTAGTTGTCAAAAGCTAGCAACAATTTTATTCATTGAGAAGACAGTGGAAAAGGTGTTTGGTAGGAATAACTAGAAAAAAGAAAAGAAAGTACAATGGTCAGTCACAATCTTGTCAGAATTGTGTCAAGTTCACACATACTTCAGGAAAAATAGTAAGGTACACAGTAACTCTCAGGCAAAACTGAGACTAAAACCAAGACTAGTTTTTTTGTTTTGTTTTGTTTTGTTTATTTTTAAAGGGCAAGGTCAGAGCCTTGTTAATAGCAACAATCTGTATTTAACTTCAAATTCTACCTTATTCTCTATGACAATAAAATAATCATATTTTAACATAGAATTTACATTTAGTAAAATGTATAAATGTTAAACATAGAACTTTAGTAATTTTAACATCTGTACAGATTCCAAATCAATACATGAGGTATGACTAGAGCCCCAGGTAGCGTCCTCTCTTCCTTTCAGTCAATGGTGATCTGCTACCCAGGCCAACCACCTGTCTGATTTCTGAAAATTATAACTTTATCTGTTCTAGAACTGTATATAAATAATACCATTCACCGGGTACCATTTTGTAACTTTCTTCTTTGGTTCAGCAGAATGTTTTTGAAAGTCATTCATATTCTGCCTGCTTTAGAAATGTGTTCTTTTTGTATTGCCTAGTCCAGTTCAGTGGATGCAATATACCACAACTAGTTTCTCTATTCTTGTGCTGATAGACTACTTCTAGTTTGGAGCTGTTTTCAGTAAGGGTTTCTTCAATGTTCTGTCATTAATCTCTTTTTACACATAAACATATACTTTCGGAAAAAAAGTGCATAGTTAAGGCTAAAATTTTTATTGCTGGAAATCTAATGGAAACAGATAACCATTTTTGATTCTTTTCCATGGGCTAAGTTTGGGGGGGGGGCATTCTTGAGTCTAACTATGAAGATAGTGATTGGCATCAATATTTATGACAATAAAGCCAGCGTACTACTAATGGTTCCAAGACATAGGTCACAAAGAAAGAATGAAACCTCCACCTGTCGGAAGTGCTGACATTTTTCTGCAAGAAATGCAAGGTGTCAGACAAAGAATGCTAAGATGGTCTGGGTGCTTTGATGTGAACCCGAAAGGGTATGTCTGGACTGGTAGGAGTGCTCACATTGAAACCCGCATATGTACCATGAAGGACTGAAATGTCTTACACATTATGGGAAAACTGTGCAAGAGAAGTCCTTGGAAATTGGAATTACAACTTCTACCTCTTACAGAATTAAATTCCTACTCGAGGAGACACTAATATTAATGTATTAGGGACAAGGTGTCTAGGGAAACAAGTCGTTCTGTTATATTTTTTCCAAGAACATTTTCCTCTTGTGAATTACAATTTGGATTTTTCAGTGATTATTTTTTGGCAACTGAAATTTGCACAGCCTAGCAAGCTATGGAGAAAATCTGCCGAATCAATAGTATCAGCAGACCATTTGGTTGCTCTGAGGTTAGAAAAACCTTACTTCATCTGTAAGAGAAAAGGGAGGGGAAGGGTAGGGCCACCAGATTTTCATAAAAATAATGTAGTTATTTATGGAATGAATCCCCCTAATTGGGGATGATATTTTTCATTGGCGAGCCAGAATTATGGGAACTAATGACAGTCCATATCAAGGCAGTATATTCTTTTTAACAATTCGTTTTTCAGTAGACTCTCTTCAGACCACCTGAGGTTTCAGGTACAGTAAGAATTTATCTAACTGGTATTAACAGTAATGGAAACATGTATCCTGGTATTCCACTATCACAGAGGCCTCCTGCTTTCAGTATTTCTAAAAATTTTTATTCATTCATTCATTCACTGTTATTTGATCCCAACCCACATGTCTCCTTAGTGTCAGAGATCTCATGGATTTGTGAAACAGACTGAGGTAAGTACAACAATATCTCAGAAATGGACTCAGAAGTATGAAGGATTTTTTTTTCAGAATTCTTTTATTGAACTTTATTTATTTTATTTTGGCCAGAGAGGGACACAGAAAGAGAGACAGAGAGAGAGAGAAAGTGAGAAAGCAAGCCACCAGGTCCGGGACTCAAATTGTGGTCAGCTATGTGGGAGTCCAGCGCCCCTAACCACCATGACATCAGTAGGAGGAAATTTTTAAAAGTTCGTGGAAATCAATACACATAGGCTTAAAATTGTTTTGCACTGAAATAAACTAATATTTTAATTCTATTTTCTCCTGAACTTTTTAAAGTCTGTTTGCCATGTGACGCTACCTTAAAATCAGAATGATAAATAACAAGCATGATAGCTCTAATAAAATTCAAATTACTGTTAAAAACTATAATTTACAGTTATGGGAGAGTCTGATTAGTGCATGCAGAGTCTCTGTCACCATTGTGGCAAAACAAAATTCGGATGCGCAGGGTGCGAAACTCGGCCCATGGACACAGATAAAGGAAAGCTGCCAACACAAAGGCTTTCTTCCCTGGATAAAACATTAGTATTAGGGAACTTTTCCAAAATGATCCGAGAAATGCCCACTCCTAATCTAGGAGTATTCCAACACTGCAAACAAACGACCTAGGAAGATAGAATATCCATGTTTAAATGGAATATCCTTTGAAAATCTTGTCTCAAGAGCATAATTTTTAAGCCAGTGGATGAACTGGGGCTGCCAGTGAACCCTCTAGCTTTTGAATTGCTACTGAGTATGTCAACTGGAGCATACAGCCCTCCAGAATAGAGTTAAATGTGTTTTAGTGTCATCAGGGTAAAGGTGGAAAGTCAAGAAATATACAACCGCATAATTTTGGGAAGATTAGTATTTTATTTATTTATTTTTTTAGAATAAATAGCAGGTACTTTATTTTAAGAAATAATTGCAAAAGTAGTAATAAAGTCTAGCACTAACTGAGGCACAGAAGAGTTAAGAAAATTATTCAACCTTTTATTGCTAGTAAGTGGGGAGTATAGTTTGAACCCCTGTCTTGTTGCTTCAAATATCTATTTTCCTTCCACTTATCCAAATAAATGGGTATTATTGTCACTCTTCATGAGGAACGAAATTTTCTCAAGGGAGAGAAAATCTTGGTTTATGTATGTCTCTAGCTGTTTAGTGGGAATGTAGATAGGTTTCATCAAATAAATTGTTTACAAAGTTAAAGGTTACATTACCAGAGCAGTTTAGGTACTATCTGTGATGTTCTCACTAGAGACTTAATGCAGCCTATCATAGTAACATCTAAAGATGGATTAACTACACATTTTCTAGTTTTGTAGAGACAATGTTTTAGTTTGGGGTTCATTTTGTAAAGAGTAATAAATTTTTATTTCTAAAATTTTAATGTAAATTCTAGTTAGATTATGTTGTTTGTATTTTGGCAAGACTGTATTGATTTGGTATAGAAAAAAATGTAAATGGATATAAGCAGAAATTAAACAGATATTAAACATATCAATTATAAAACAAGTATACAACTATCATTTGATAATTAATGAATGCATTTTTTATGATCTTTTTATACTTAAATCTGATTGACTTTATGGGGTCATTAACACCAAGGAGCAATCACAGATCTGGATGTGCATCCTTTCATTTCACATTTAACATGGCCTATTTGGTGCAATTTCTTTCTTGTTTTTTTTTTTTTTTTTTAAGAATTATTTTATTTAACTTTACTTATTTATTTATTTATTTTTAATTTGACAGAGGGACTGAGTGAGAGACAGAGAGAGAGGGAAAGCGAGAAAGCAAGCCACCAGGTCTGGGACTTCAACCACAGTCAGTCAGGTGGGTGTCTAGCACCCTTAACCACCACTCTACCTGCTGGCCCCTATTAGGTGCTATTTCTAAGCTTAATGTTTACAAGTGGTACAAAGGTTCATGGGTTTGTAATTCCTATTTTTGGTTAAAATTAATTTATTCTAACACAAAATAGGCTTGTATGAGTATGAATCGATTTGAAACGAAATGATGAATTGAGGCTTGCCCTGCTGCTCAGTAGTTAAGAGAGGGTGATCCCACATGGGCAACTTGAAAAACACCCCAGGAATGTTTGAATGTGTGCATGCATGCCTAAAATCCCAACAGGTTGGAGACATGAGGAAGCAGGGATTGCAGACTGACTATGCCCTGCTGGGTGGTACTCTCTCTCTCCTCTCTCTGTCCTTCTCTGGGAGTACACACACACTCGGGCAATTAAAACAGAACAATACAAAAAAGAAACAAATGTAATGATGGATTTATGATACTTAAATAATTCATGAAGAAAGGGAAGAAACTTATAGGTCACTTCGAAATTTTTTCTCTTAGGGCTTCAGGTAAAATCTATTTTCAGGAAGCGATGACACACATGAGGTTGATTTGCACTTTCAGAGTTTGTCCCGGTGGCATCACATAACAGATAATGCTGAGTGAGAATGTAGAAGAGACTCTCAAGTGAAAAGGCTTTCTTAGTCTTATCTATTGTTTTTCCACCTTAAAGTGTAAATATGCTACATTAACTCTTAAGTGTGCTTTTATTTTTGTTTCCTTCTAACTACATAAAGACACCTTATTTTTCAATTAGAATGGTGTGTTTATCTTCCTTTTAAGTTCTACTTACTCTTATCTAAAACATTACCTTACTTAAACTGCATTGCCCCTGCTTGATTAAATTTTCAGTGAGGAGCGAAGTGTCTTGAAGTAGGAAACAATTTTAAGTAGAGCCATGCTACAAAGTACATAATTAATTAGGCCACTGAAGGTACAATTTATCTTTCAAAAGCAACCTTATGGCAAGTAGTGTTACTGAAATTATAAAATTTCAGTAACATGGGCCATTTGCTAAAATAGAAAAGTTGTAGGAGAATACATAGTAGTGAGGTGTCATTCATGCTTTAAAGGAATGACTGGACTAACATACAGTGTATTTATGCTGGAGAAACTCATTTTGGACAATCATATATAGTAATTAAATATACAATGATAATAATAATAATAAAAAGAAAGAAATGGTAAACTTTCAATATGAACCTCCAAAGTGATCTGTATCTGACTTATATGTCCAACATTTTTGAAAGCTTATTTATTTTATTCCATGAGAGAGAGAGAGAGCGAGAGAGGCACCCACAACAGGGCACCCACACTGTGATCTTCCCCAAGTCTCAGCTAACCCAGATCATGATATGCTCAGGGAGGTTCCAGGATGCAAACCCAGGGATTTTGCTGTGTGGCTTTAGCTGTATCACTACTGTGTCACTGCCTACCCTTCACGTGTCCAAAAATTTGATTTAAAAATTAGAAGATGACTTGTGGCCTGATGATCAAGGGACTGGATTCCACATGGTCCACCTCCTGGTTACAGTCCCAGCTCTAGCAGCTTGAAGAGCATGTCAGGCATGTGTGCATTCATGTCTTAAATCCCAACAGGGTAGGAAAATGGAAGATAAAAGATTGCAAAGCATAACTATGCTCCACTGGGAAGTGTTTCTTCCTTATTTCTCTCCCTCTCTCTCTCTCTCTCTCTCTCTCTCTCTCTCTTTTTACCTCTTTGGTGAGAATACATGTTTTCGCCAAAAAGTTTTTTTAAATAATTATATTGTTTAACTTTATTTATTTATTTATTTATTTATTTATTTATTTATTTATTTTAATTTGACCAGAGAGAGACACAGAGAGAGAGAGAGAGAGAAAGCAAGCCGCCAGGTCCGAGACTCAAAACACAGTTGTCCATGTGGGAATCCAGTGCCCTTAACCACCACCTGCCAGCCCCTGGCAAAAAGATTTTAAAAAATAAAAATAGTTGAAGGAACGACAGTTCAGTGCTGCACTCTTGAAATGGACACATAATCAATTCGGTTAATTCTTAGTGGTAAGAGAAATGACTAGATAATTCAATAAATAAAACTCTCCATTAGTCATTATAATTTGTAAGTATCTGAAGATACATGAGTCATTATGACACTGGGACAAACTTATGGAATGTCTAGGACAGAAAGAAATGTATTATTAAATAAGCGATCCTAACATTACATGATTAGGGCAGTACTAATGCTAGTGATAACACAGCAAGAGGTAAGCATGATATTGCCTGTTGGGGGTGTAAGATTGGGGGAGTTGATGTCATTCAAGAGGATCTTGAATTATAAGCATGATTTTTAAAGCTAAGGAATGGGAGGTGCGTTAAGGTATCATCAGCAGCATGGATAATGACAAAGCAACACTAAGAGGTGTATGTTTCCAGGAAACGTGGAGAGGTCTGCTGCTGTTACTTTTCTTGCTCATGATAAAGAAAGCTGCTGGAAATGAGATAGCAAGGCACAAGGTCCAGGACTCGAACCGTGGTCTGCCATGTGGGAGTGTCCAGCACCTTAACCACCACACCACTTGCTGGTACCTATATAGGCTATTGTTATTAAATCCAAAATCTTTTAAAAAACTCCTTTTATAATGTATTGAAGCCAATGACTTTTGGTGATGTTCTTCCTGATAGTGGGATACATGAAGAACTTAAACGAGTGTTTGGATTAATAGCTTCAGTTTGCAAGAAATAAACATCAGACTCCAAAAAGAAAGAAAGAAAGCTGCTGTAAATATTTGTGCACAGGTTTTTAGGACATCACTTTCCCACTCGTTTTGGTAAATATCGAGGAGTACAATTGCTAGATTATTTGATGAGAGTAACTTACATTTTTAGTTTTATTAGAAACTGTCATATTGTCCTCGGGAGTGCTTTGTTTGCATTTTCACCAGCAATGTATCAGAGTTTCTGTAGCTCCACATTCTTGGCAACATTTGTTGTTGCCAGTATTCTGGATTTGGCTATTCTAATAGATGTAAACTGATACCTTATTGTCCGACTTCGCATTTCCTTGGGGACATGTGATGGGAAGCATAATTTCATGTGCTTACTTACTATCTGGATATCGGCTTTGCTGAAGTAACAAGGCCTTTGGCCTTTTTGTGATTGGGTCATATGTCTTCTTTGTGCTTCAATTTTAGAGTTCCTTGTGTGTCTTAGATAATAGTTTTTTTATAAAATATGCTTTCAAATATTTTCTCTCAGGCTGTGACTTACCTTTTCATTTTCTTCACAACATCTCTCATATAGCAGAAATTTTCCAATTTTATTTTTATTTTAATGAAGTCTAGGTGTCAATTTTTAAAATTGGATTATGCCTTTGGTGTAGTAGGTAAAAAGTCATTGCCAAACCAGAGATTATCAAGATTTTCTTCAATATGATCTGCAAGGACTTTTTTAGTTTTGCATTTTCCATTTAGACCTGAGATAATTTTTTTTAGAAGTCTGAGATATTTTTTTGTTTGAGAGGTTTTTGCTATAGGGCACGTGTGCTCACCAGATAGAGACAGAGAGACAGGAAGTGAGAAATGACCCCCTGGGAGGATGGCCATGCTTCAGTCCCTTCTCCTCCATTCTCTTCTCAGGATCTTGAGCACACATGCACACATACCCGGTGTGACTTTAAGCCTCCAGGTCCAGGACTCAAACCACAGTTGACTGACTACATAGGAGTCCAGCGACATAGCCATTGCACCAATTGCTAGTCCCTGAGATACTTTTTTAGAGAGATTTTTGTGATAGGGCACATGTACTCACCAGAGAGACACAGATAGAGAGACAAAAAGGGAGAAATCACCCATGGGGGGATGGCCACAGCACAGTCTCTTCTCTGTTCTCCTCTAAGGATCTTGGGCATGCATGCACACACATCTGGTGTGAGTTTTAAGTTGCTGGGTCAAGGTTTCGAACTGTGGTTGAGTATGTGGGAATCCTGTAATGTAACCATTATGCCACCAGCTGGTCCCAAGCCTGGTGTACATTTTGATTTTATTTTTGTGGTGGATGTCAGATTGTTTTTTTTTTTTTTTGTATGTGAAAGTCCACTTGGGAGCATTTAAGATGTCCTACAGCAAGCGAATGATGAAACAAACTTAGTATATCCAGGCAACAGAACATTATTTATTACTAAAAAGAAATGCACTATCAACTGTGAAAAGATGTGGAGGAAACAAGCACATCTTGCTAAGCGAAAGTCACTGCAAAGAGACTACATATTGTATACTTCTTTAAAAGACAAAACTATAGAGATGGGGAAAAGATCAGTTTTTCTAAGGGTTAGAAGTATGGGAGGAATCAATAGGAGGAATACAGAGGACTTCAGGACTTGGTAGAATGGTGGATCTGTAGTGGGAGATACAGGGTATTATATAATATACTCATTTAATGCAAAGAACGGTTTTTGGGTAATGATGTGTCAGTTTAGTTTATCAATTGTAGCAAATGTACCACTCTGGTGGAGAATTTTGATAATGGGTACCCTTTGCACTATTCAGTTTCCCTGTGAACCTAACATTTCTTTTGCAAATGAAGTCTATTAAATAAAAAATATTGATTGAGAAAGGGAGAAGTAGATCAGGGACAAAATGTTATAGGCCTTATAGGCAATGTTTAGAGATTCAAATTTAAGCTAGTAAATCTTTCTAGATGCAAAACAAAAGCAAACCGCCAATCTGCCCCCCCCCCCCCCCCCCCCCAATAAGCAAACCTAAAAACCTTTGCACATACACAAAAATGTGCTAAATGCAAAAATGGAACACTGGTATCTTAAGTCGGTGGTGTTTTATTTCCTGGTAATAGCAGTGTCAGTTCCAACTCATTTCCAGATTTAAAGCTCAGAGTTATTTATCTTCTGAGGTTTTTATTTATTCTCTACAATCTCAGAGACCTCTGTTAAAAGCTTTTTCTTCAGAAATGGCTCTGCTGAGGGACATTTTGAGCTCGGATACACAAATATACTTCTTTCTCTCTTTGTTCTAACAGCAGCATTTTTTTTAAAACCAAATTTCATATTTTCTTAAATCTGCCAGAAACAGATGTTTTAAAATAAGCAGTCAGGAAAAACTATTGTTGATGGGGAGGGGGAAATTGCTTACTCACAGATATTTTGTCATTACCAACTTTTCAAAGTGTGCTTGTGAGTAACTGTTATACATATGGTCCAGTTCCAGAAAATACCTAACACATACATTTTCGTTTTAATTATAACTGCAAATAGTTTGTTCGTGACTGTTCAGGGTCATAAATCACCTCTTTCAATGCAGTGATCTGCTTAAGATATTGGAGTGTTTTGCCTATTCTTTAATCTTTTCATATTTTATCTTCGGTCTTTGGGACAAGCAAAAACATAGCTGCACAGCTGCTTAGCACACCAGCCTCAGAAACAAATTGGGTTGTGAGATTAAACACCAGGAGACAGTTTGGTTTTTTCAAATTTGCATGGCTAATGTAAACAGCCCCAAGATCTCATCAGTGAAAGTTGGAGGGGACCTGGCGGGTGGGCTTTCTTCGCCCTGCTGGGAAAAGCAATGGTTAGCCCTTGAGGAAATAAAACAAAATACAAAGTTGAATCATAAAAACATAGCATGAACTAAAATGGCATCTTTAAGACTTAGTTTATTCTTCGATGCATGAATATTGAGATAGTATAAAATTTACCTGTATAATAATCATCTACTATTCTAAGTCACAAACTCTGTGATAGTAAATAAACATTTCTCAAATTTCAAGATGCTAAAATATAATGTTCTTAGCTAACTTATGGGTTATACTTGTGTTTAATCTGTTTCACTTATGAGTTTTTTTTTTTATCCTTTTCAGGAAATGACTTTTATTTAGAAATACGAGGAACATTCTTGTTTTCTGACCTTTAAACAGAAATTGAGTTCTTGCTATTTTTTAAAAATAATATAGCTTATTTATTATCTTTTTACATTTCTACATTTACCACCTGCAGTTTACATATGATCTTACATTTGTGTTTTTGTAATAGCCTTAAAAATGACCTCCTTGCCATTACGTAACTCTATTCATTCTGCATGCTTTTGCAAATGTTGATCTTCCTCATTAATGAAAACTGTGGCCTTGAAGCTATCTACAGAATCATGATCCTCTGCCCAAGATTGTACCGAAAACAGAAGATAGAGCTGTCCTTTCATAATTATTTTTGAATACATGGTGAGATGATACATCTCAATTAAAATCATATTGAAATCAGTCTAAAGTGATACTTATCCTTCTCGTAATCTTATGTCAGTCTCATGAGAAGACTTTCAGATGTAATAATGCAATATATTTTCATTTCAATATGAACAAAGAAAAGAGATACAAATTATATTAATAAGTTTATTAATCTGGCATAATAATATCAGGTATGAGCCTATGCCCTGATTGAATAAATAGCAATATGTTATAATTAGAATTTTATGATAGTGAGTGATTAATAATGTGGAGGAAAGTACTGTAAATGTATAAACCAGGGTGAGCGTCCTCAGACTGTGGTTCCCTGAACAGCAGCAGCAACAGCAGTAATTAGTGTCTTGTTAGAAATCTACATTCTGGCCTCCCTCCCCAAAAGCACTGAATCAGAAATGCTTAAGGAGAAGGAAGCCAGTGATCTACTTTTTCTTGTAAGTCTTGTAAATGATTCTGATACACACTAAATTTGAAAAATTCTTGGCTAGATGGCTATATATAAATGCTGTCTGAGCTCATTTTCTAATACAAATATTATGGTTAACAGTAACAACTTTGAGCTGTCACTGCCAGGAAAGAGATTAAAAAATGTGACATGGTCTCAGAACTAATATGAAAATTTACATCTCTCAGAGATAAGATCAATTTAAATAATTCGTTCTAGAACTTTCTCCTTTCTTTTTTTTTTAAAAAACTTCACAATATAGAGAAATTCAAATAAAAATAGAAAAACATAGCATTTTGACTTCTCATATTGTTGTTTCACACTTTATTATCATTAGCCTATAACCAACCCCACGAGCAATCATTCTGTCCCTTTCTGTATTAAAGAGCATAAAAACACAAAGTTTCCATGTTTCTTTGGGACTTTATTTCTGAAAGTTCCTATGTTCCCTCAAAACATGCATTAAGTAAATTTGTGTGCTTTTTTCTTGTTTCTCTGTCTTTCACTAAAGGTAGACTGAGCAATGGGTGAGGAAAGAAATATTTTCTCCCTGCAATAACCATAACATAGTAATTATGTATGGTCTGTATTTTTTTTTTTTAATATTTGCTAAGTAGTTGAGAATAACATTTGAACTCTGTTCTTTTCCATATTTCCTCTTTCTTTTTATTTTTATCCTTCTGACCTACTCTAGGTTCCTTAATGAGTTCATATCCCAGACATTCCAAACTGGAGTGATCGTGTCCTGGCTTCTGTTTCATTCTAACCAACATTCATATTATACAGGTAACAAGTATTGATTGTACTGTTAATGAGACTTTTACTTTTCCCAAGATTCCTTTTATTATCTTCACAGATATTTCTTTTTTTCTTTTTTCTTTACTCCTTCTTTCTTTCTCTTTTGCTCTTTTTCTTTCTCTTCTTTTTGTTTGTTTGTTTGTTTGTTTGTTTGTTATAGGGTTCATGCACTTGCCAGAGAGACAGAGACAAAGACAGACAGAAAGGGAGAAATCATCACCCTTCAGGAGGAATGGCCACACCACAATCCCTTGTCCTCCATTCTCCACCTGGGATCTTAGGCACACACGCATAAGCGCCCAGCATGAGTTTTAAGCTGCTTGTTGGGTCCAGGACTCGGAATGTGGTCAACAATGTGAGAGTCCAATCACATAACCATTACATCATCTTCTGGTCTTGATTTCTATTTATCATCTGTATCTCCACTGTGTAGAATTCATTATGTGCTAGTGACTATGTCAAGCTCTCATAACATATTATCTTATTTTTCACAACAATTCTTTGAGGTAGGTGGTGTAATGATATTATTGATTGATTGATTGATCCTGAGCATTATGCTGAATCAAACTGAAGTTATGTCATTTACCCATGTCCACACAGTGAGCTGAACCGTCACATGTTTAAATATCCTTCCTGGCAAAGACAATCCCAAGTTATTACTGTTAACATTGTGTAAGAAAATGAACTCTTTCCAGTATTTATATATTGCCACATAGCCAAGAATTTCTCAACATTAGTGTGTATCAGAATCAGCTACAAAACTTACAAAAATACAGATTCTGAGAAGATTTTGTTTTTTTTTTTAGCTCTAAAGTCTGAGACTTCAGTTCTAATCATTGTGTTTGTTAGTCTCTTACCAGTTTTTTGCTTCTTTGTTCTTGTTTCTAATTCCATGTGGGTGACCTGCTAAATATAGGTTCTAGGATTTGAGAATCACTGCTTTTGCTTTTTGTTTTTTGTTAATATTTATTTATTTATTATTCATTTTGACTAGAGAGAGAGAGAAATCAAGCCACCAGGTCTGGACTCTACCATGTCTGGGACTCAAACCACAGTCGGCGATGAGGGAGTCCAGTGCCTCAACCACCACACCAGCTGCTGACTCTGAGAACCACTGTTTCTTACCATGATTTTCATCTTCCCAACATTTTCTGTTGCATTGATATAATCCCCCCTTTTTTTTTTTTTTTTCTCTATAAACCTCATCCACTTGCTGGAAAGAGAGAGACAAAGAAAACGAAAGTGAGAAATCACCACTCCACACACATACCATGGGTGGAATGGCCATGCTGCACTCCCTAATTCTCCCATATCCCCTCAAGATTTTGGGCACACATACACACATACACACACCCAGTGTGATTTTCGAGCTGCCAGGTCCAGAACTCAAGTTGTGATCAGCTACATGGTAGTCCAGCGCCTTCACCACTATGCCACCTGCTGGCTCCAACCTCCATACAATCTTACAGTAAAATGCTAAGGTTTGGATGTAATGAAAATTGCCACAAGTGTTATTGATGTTCTGGTTTTAGAATCTGATCTTTAAATATTTGTATATGTCAAGGCAAGATATTAAAACCGGTGTACTAGTGGGTGTGTGGAGCAGAGACAAAGTCACATGGTCATGCAACGCCCTGGTCTACATAGGAAATGACAGTTCTAGCAAGCCAGACTTGTAGTTTCTGTGGGCAGCAGTGAGAGAAACGTACTCCTAGTCACAGAGTTAAG
This sequence comes from Tupaia tana, assembly GCA_026018925.1. Taxonomy (NCBI): domain Eukaryota; kingdom Metazoa; phylum Chordata; class Mammalia; order Scandentia; family Tupaiidae; genus Tupaia; species Tupaia tana. Next base: position 83,453,617 of record JAKSZU010000005.1, read on the forward strand.
TCTCATTCAGTGGGCCTTTGGTTTTCTCCAGCTTCCATTTCTCTTTCTCTTAATTCTCTCTACAGACAGGAATACCTCCCCCACTGTTTTATCTAGAGAAATACTGTTATAGGGTTCAAAAGACTGAGCTCAAAGACAATATGCCTGAATGTGCACTTTGTATCTCTGTCCACTTAGAATCGGAGTGACTGAATAATTTTTCTTTTTTTTAAATAATTACCTTAAATAATTTTATTTATTTATTTTAATTTGACCAGAGAGAGCCAGAGAGGGTGAGCAAGAAAGAGAGAGAGAGAGAGAGAAAGTAAGAAAACAAATATCTAGGTCTGGGACTAGAACAATAGTTGGCCATGTGGGAGTCCAACATCCTTAACCACCACACCACCTGCCAGCCCCAAATATGTTTTTCTTTTAAAGTTTATTCATTTATTCTTTCCATGAGCAAGAGAGAGAGAGACAGAGAGAGGTGCAACCTCAACAATGTCCTGACACCATGATCCACTCCCAGGTTTCCCCCAGACTGGATCATGGGCAAACAATTGCCCCATTTTCTCAGGGAGATAACTGTACTCAAAGTGGAATCTGATTGCAGAATGTCACATTTTACCACTATGCCACCACCTGGCCCCTGGGGAATTCTTTAATTTCCATCATGGAGAAACTAATATCATCTACTGTTAATGATGACCAGTGCTTCAATTCTAGGAGACTTAAACACATTTCCAACTTTCCTAAATCAGGACAAGTAAAGAAGACAAACTCAAGTAAACACATAGGGCAACGTATGGTTTTATATTATTTATTTATTTATTTAATTTATTTTTTTTCAGTTGTAGTTTTTTTTTCCCCTTCTTTTATTGGTTTTGCTTTAAGTATGGCTTTTTTGGTAGACAAATCTCTATTCACTTTTTAGTCTTCTTCTTATATGGATGGAAGAAAATGAAATGAAAAATAATTAAATAAATAAATGTTTATTTTTTATTTCTCATTTTCTAATATTAGTTTAGCCTGTTTATCTTAAAAAGTATAATAACATTTTCCAACAAAATATAAATAGGTTCAGATAATTCACTCAATTATAATAATACTTTTTTTTTTTAAGTTTTAGTTATAGGGCCAGTATGCTGGCCCAAGAGAGACAGAGAGAGGGAAAATGAGAAATCATATCCTTGAAGGATGGCCGTGCCACAATCCCTTCTCTTCCATTCTCCTCTCAGAATATTGGGCATGCATCCACACATACCCAGAATGATTTTCAAGCCACCAATCTTGGACTTGAGCTGTGATTGAGCAGGTGGAAATCTGGTGCTTTAAACACCGTGTCACCTACTGATGCCTGACAAAAACACTTTGGTAAAATGATTCATGTTATTTTGTGGGATCTCTTCTTTTTTCTATTCTGTTCTTATGTTAATAACAGAAAATACCTCAGAGACAGAGTAATTATAAAAATAAAGTTTTATTCAGCTCGTAGGCTGGAGGTCCAAGGTCCAGGTGCCACATCTGGTAAGGATCTTCTGGCTGTATTATAACAGGGTGAAAGGCAGTAACACATTTGTCTGTACTCATGTGTTTCTATTCTTGTTTCATTTGTTCTCTCTCTCTCTTTTTTTCTTTTTGGAGAGGTTTTCACTATAAGGCGCATGAGCTCGCCAGACAGACAGAGAGAGACATAGAGACAGAAAGCGAGAAATCACCCCCCGGGGGGGATGGTCACACCGCAATCCCTTCTCCTCCTTCTCCTCTTGGGATCTTGGGCATGCACGCACACGCACCCGGCGTGAGTTTTAAGCCACCGGGTCCGGGACGCGAACCGCGGTCGACTAAGTGGGAGTCCAGCGACATAGCCATTACACTAACTGCTGGTTCCCTCATTTCTTCTCTTTATAAACCAACCAGGAGTCATTCATGAACACCTCCCACTAATGACCTTAATTCTAATCTATCTCCCAAAGGCCCCACCTTACAACATCATAGTCAGATTAGGTGTTCACCCTGTTATCTCCACCAGAACCAAATCTCAATCCATGAATTTATGTAGAAGATTCTAAACACAGAAGTTTCTAAAGCACTTCTGATCCACTGATGTTTTCTACATTTTATTCAAGTTTAACAATTTCCAATTTTTCCTACTCATCTGTAGCTTGCATCTCCAAGTCTTTAATACAAAACACATCACAACTGATTGATGGATTAAGTGATCAGTGGATAATAGTATCCTAAGAAACTCTTGTACCAAAGCATATTAAGAAAAATATTTATTTAATTTAATTAATGTATTTGTATTCTTCAACCTGACCAGAGAGAGACAGAGAGGAGGGTGAGAAAGCAAGTCTCCAGGTCCAGGACTCAAACCGTGGCAGGCCATGTGGAAGTCCAGCGCCTTAACTACTGTACCACCTACTAGCCCCCAAAATCACATTAAAAAAAATATTTTTTAATTTTTACCTTTTCTCATTGTGTATTATTACAGCATACAAAATTAATTTTCCAATCATAAAAACATTGCTTATTGTTTCAGTCAAAGACATTACCGTACACATTATCAACAACAGATAATTTTCCATTTTGTGTCCCTAAAATATGCTTGACAGAAAGTGGACAAATATGGGACCAGCAGGTGGCATGGTGGTCAAGGTGCTGGTTACTCCCCTATGGTCGACCAACCATGGTTTGAGTCCCGAACCTGGTGTCTTGCTTTCTCACTCTCCCTCTCTTTCTCTCTCTGTCTCTCTGTGTCTCTCTCTGGTCAAACTAAAATAAATAAATGAGTGAATAAATAAAATTAAATAAATAATTCTAAAAAGAGAGAGAGAGAGAAAGTGGACAAATATGGAAAATTTACTGCTAAGGAAAGCAAGCCAGACTATGAAAGAGAGGCACTGTATGTCCCCACCCTGTATAAACGGAATATTAACACTCAATGGCAGAAACTGAAAGATCGAAAGGCATAAAAACATGGAGACAATAGCGATAATAGAGACAGTGCAGAAGGAGGCTGAGAAATGGGAGAAGATGATTGGGAAGGAATCAATGGGCCAAAGCACATTTTTATAATAAGAATCTGCATTCTGTCCTTGAAAGTGTCGTGTTAATAACATTCTATCTGAACAGACTAGACAAAGAGAAACGGATTTTAGTAAGTGTTAAAGTACTTGAAATGTATATTGCATGCTATGAGACGAGGACATATCAGGAACAAGTTAAGACATAACTTCTCTAAAAATCATTATGTATTATTATTCATTATTATTATTGTTATTATTATTATTTTGCCAGAGGGCTCATGCACTCACCAAAGAGATACAGAAAAATAGAGAAAGAGAGGGAGGAAGCACCCCCACATGGGGCTGTGGTCACACTGCAATCTTGTCTCCTCCATTCCCTGTTCTGTTAGGATTCAAGGCATGAGTGCACACACACCTGCGTATTTTTCAAGCCACTGGGCATTAGGACTCTTAACTGTGCTTTCAGCCATCTGGGATGCAGCTCCCTCAACCGCTAGGCCATGGGAACAGCCAAAGGGGACACATTATTATCACTGATATTTTAATTCTGTGTATAAAGACAAACACTTCAAATTTAACTTAAAATTAAGTTAAATGTTTCTCTTTTATACTATCCTGATCTCTTTTGGTATATAATTTCATAACTACATGTCATAGCAATTTACACTCTCCCATGAATAGAGTTGAAAAACATGTCTTCAAGCAGTAGCTTATGTTGGAAGAGGTAAATTTATATACTAAATATCTGCACAAAAGAGCACATTTGAAGCTAGTTTTCAGATAATACAGTCTTCTAGTGGTAATATTTTAAAAAATAATTTATATTAAATCATAAGCACAATTATGTTTCTGAAAAATATGCCACTTTACTTAGAGTTGCTTACTTTTTTCTCTTCTGTTACAAAAGTTCACTTTTGAGCTCAGCAATGTGTGTGTTTAATGCTATTATTTAAATGGAAAGAATAAGATTCATGAGTTAGTATGCCTACATCTAAGAGCATAATTAGATAAGTTGATTGTCATGAATATTTACAAGGTAAGATAATTTAAAGGAGAACAATATGTTACAATGTAATTTCTGTTATAACACATTCACTTCTGAGTGTGTCTGTTTTTCCATATATATATATATATCTTTTTCTTTTTCTTTTTTTGGAGAGGTTTTTGCTATAGGGCACGTGTGCTCGCCAGAAAAACAGAGAGAGATAGAGACAGAAAGTGAGAAATCACCCCCCTCCCGGGGGGGGGATGGCCACGCCATCCTTCATTCTCCTCTCTGGATCCTGGGCACGCATGCACACATAAGTCCAGCGACTTATCCATTATGCTATCTGCTGATCCCTTCTGTTTATGTTTTACTATGAAATGAGTACTGTAAAAAAATGTGACTTGAGACTATAATCTTTAAAAAATTAATTATGGAGCACATGTTCATGTACATGAGAGTGAGAGAAAATGGGAGAAGTGAGCACCCTCCACAGTGTCTGGTCATTCCACAGTCCCCTTCCTCTAGTCATCCAACCTGTTTGATAACTGGGAATTTGTACTTGTGCTAGGTATATTTCAGGCTGACCAGGAAGGTATTTGAAACATGGTCACTAGCATGGGATCCAGCTTCTCTTGAGGATGTATTAAAAATGCACCATGCAGATAACCCTTGGACTATAAGATTTTTGTAGATCAACTTGCTAAATTTATTCTTATTATCTTTAATATTTAAAAGAAGATATTTTGGTTGATACTTGTACTTTCTGTTATAGCAGTAGTATTTATTAAATTTAGATAACAGACTTTAACTTACCATTATTATGTTTATTTTTTATTAAGAGACATATGCTTGTGATAATTACCCTAAAATTAAATATTATCTCTAACCAATGATTCTAGAGAACTTTAAAGTGTAAATTAATTAGAATATTTCCATCAAAGCATTGAAAATAATAAATGTGAGTCATAAGGCATAATTTTTACCTCTTTAGCATTTTACATGTGAGTACGTCAATTTAAGGTAATGTCTGCTGAGACTTTGATCTAAACTTTCATTTTGTAGTTTTAATAAGTGAGTTTGTTTTTTCTTTTATTTGTTATAAAAGGGTATTAATAGAACTCATGAACTTGAGGAAGCTTTGAAGAAAAAATTAGATTGCTTACAATGATAAATATAATACAATATCTCTGTGCTTAGCTGAAATAATATTTAGAAGTTACAAAGGTGACAGAAAAGGTAAAAAATAAGTCCTTTATTATTATTGAAACTCAACTAATTACAAAATACTGATTATTGAGTTCCACATCTTATTATATAGTGAAGAATGTCTTAAAATTTTGGGAATCTGGTGTTTTTACTTAGCTATCGGGCAGTTCATTCAACCTCTGCTTCAGAAAAAAATGAAAGCAGCAGAAGCCAATAGATATTTTCCTTCTATGTATTTTTTTAATCAAGAAAGTTTAAAAATATGAGTGTAAAAGAATTCTTATTAGAATTAATAAAATATATTTGAATTAAAATTAGAAAACTATTCTGTTTCTTAAGTTAGAAAAATATTTTTCTGTGATTATGTAGTTGTATACAATTTATTTATTTTTTGGCAGGGAGAGGTTTTTGCTATAGGGTGCGTGTGCTCGTCAGAAAGACAGAGACAGAGAGATAGAAAGCGAGAAATCACTACCCAGCGGATATACCCATACCTCAATCCCTTCTCCTCCATTCTCCTTTCGGGATCTTGGGCACGCATGAACATGTGCCTGGTGTGAGTTTAATCCACTGGGTCTGGGACTCAAACCACAGTCGAGGACATGGGAGTTCAGGACATAGCCATTACGCCAACTACTTGTCCCTGTATACAATTTTTTACTTATACCATATGCTAAAATAAAGATCCAACATCATTAGCATTTTTATTATTAGAATTACGTAAGTCCCAAGACAGGAACTTGCATAAAGTGGGTGTCAGGATAGTAAGAAGAGTTTATGCATTAAGAGTGCTATTAAAATATGTAACCCAGGCAAATAATACAGCTAGTACAGAATGAATCGTATTGAGTAATAGGCAGGATCTCAGTGTTCTTGATTTTTTTCTGTGAAGCTGAAATACTGTACTAGATAAATTCCCATTTCCTTCCTGCTGAAGTTCCTTTGTTCTCAAGACTACTGAAGTTCAGTTATCAAAAAGAGCACTTCTTTTCTCCTTATTATCACATCAGAGCAACTAGGAGCTGACATAGTAGGGCTGGTTATCCATCTGAAGAGTCTGCCCCCAGCTGAGTTCTTTGCAATTTAATCGAAAAGGTAGGGAAGCAATTAGAAAATAGTAGCTCCAACACTAGAGATATATCCTGGAGCCAGCTGTGCTGTCGAAAAACATTCCCCATGCATGGCAATTAAAAACCGATTGGGAGCCTATTTCCAGTAAGTCACAGAAGAGACACTTTAAAGAAGGTGGGCAGGATAGGGCTTAACTATGTCATAGAAGAGCTACAGCTGCAGGAAGTGGAAGCAAAAGGGAAGAAATCAGGAAAACTCAAAGTCTCAGAAAGTTTTCATAAATATAAAAGAAAACGTGATCTATATTATTGATTAACATCTCCATCTATATTGATTCCAAGTAACAATACTTCCAAATTATATACATTTTAATTTTTCATTGCTTCTGTTGAGAAAACACAATCCTATGTTATTTTATATATTTCTTATTCAAACATCCCCACCCCCCTACTGAACTTCTCAATTCATTTCACAGTAGTTAGACTCTTCCTCAATAGAATGGGTTGGAGTAATCTGGAAATAAAAGGGAATCCTAATACCTAGAATTTTATTAGTTTTCAGATCTCTATATACCCACTTATGCTATATATGAAAGAAATACATATATTAATGGTACTGTTCAGACCAATTTTGTGATGCACTTCTTTAATTAGTAGAAACATCTACATGTTAAGAAAAATTTAAAAAGCTTAATTTTATTAACTTCGCTTATTGTAGAAACACTAAGAAGATAACCAGTTATTTAGTTTGGATTGTGTTGCTGAAACAAAGGACTTCAAAACTCAAGTGTCATAAAATTTGTTTATTTCAGTTACACAACTCTCCAATATGGAATTTGGGATTATTAGCCAGCTTTGTTCAATAGACATATTTATGGTTACAGAATCTTTCAATTTACGATTTACTATTCTTTAGAATTTGAAAGTCTTGCAGCTGGAGAAAGAGAGAGAATGAAGATGCAAAAGTCTTTCATGGGACCAGCAGGCGGCAAGGATGATTAAGGCTTTAGACTCCCACATGGTTGACTACAGTTCTAGTCCCAGACCTGGCATCTTGCTTTCTCAATTTCCCTTTATCTCTCTCTCTCAGTCTCTCTCTGTTCAATTAAAATAATATTGATGATTACGGTGAATAAAATTAAACAGAATATTTTTTAAAAACCCAAAAAGCAGCAAAAAATAAATGCCCTTCATAAGAACATTATTGTTACTCATATGCTACTGATAAGGATGTCAGTTGACCACAACTGGCGGTATGGTGGACTAGACTTGTTGGGAAATGTTGTCCCTGACTGGGTACCACCTTCCAAGCCAAATGCTACACAATTGGCAGTAGACTACCTGGTATCAAAACAAACTCTTTGTTCTTCCTATTTCTATCTATCATTGGTATGTATAAGAATAAAGGAGCATATGTAATAGGAAGAATGTGACTGTAAACTTCTGGGGTGAGGGAGTGTAAGCAACATGAGCTCTATAAAAATTAATCATAGTTTAGATCATTTTATGATAGAACACAAAACAAAGAAAAAACAAAAATTAAATTTTTTTCTTTTAAAATATTATTTTATAATATTTCATTTATATGTAATTGTTCCTCATCAGTGAGGAGTAAAATATGGTCTTAAAGATATGCATGCAGTGTATGATAATCAAATTAAGGATATCATCATATTTATCACCTTCAATGAAAAAAATTACATTATGTTATGTACCTTCAGTTTTCATTCTACTACTTTTTCTGAGATACATTTATAAAATTGGCACACTCTTTAAAAAAAAAAAATGTTGTTTCATCTTGTTCCATAACATATTTGTCTTGTTTGCCTGCATTCTTGTGTGTGTTACTCTTTTTGTCCTGAGCCCCTCTCCTGATCCCATATCTTCTGGGATATGGGATATATCATCTGCTATGTCTGGTATCTACAGTTGCCCTTTCTATTTCTATGCTTTCAAATCTTTCAGTTTCTCCCTTAAGGTACAGAATTCAGTATACATTAAGCAGGGTTACACCATTTTTGTCTTTTATAGTCTGGTTTATATCACTTAGCATTAAATCTAGATTTGTCCGCTTTATGTCAAATGATTGGATCTCATTCCTTATGACTGAGAAGTATCCATTGTGTATACATGCCATATTTTCTTAATCCAGTCATTGGTTTGGGGGTACTTTGGTTGATTATATTTCTTAGCTTCTGTGACTAAGGTTATAATAAATATGAAAATAAAAATGTCCCTCTGACAGAGTGATTTCCTGTCCTGTGGTTAAATACTGAAGAGAGGGATTACTTAATCATAGGATAGTAATATTCATAAATTTTTGTTTTCCATAATGGCTGTATTAATTTAAGTATCCACTAACCATGCGTAAGAGTTTGTTTTCTCCACAACTTCACTAGCTCTTTTTTTTTTTTTTTTTTTGTGTGTGTGTGTGTGTGTGTGTGTGCGCGTGTGCTCTCGATGATAACGACTCTGGCTGGAGTAGGTGACACCTCATTGTGGCTTTTATTTGCATATCCCTTACAAAAAGAAGTATTGAATTGTCTTAAGTATGCTTTGGAGCCATTCATATGTCCTCTGTCTGTTCAGCCCAATTACCATTATTTTTTTCTTTTTAAGAGAGATTTTTGCTATAGGGTAAGTGTGCTCGCTGGAGGGACAGAGAGAGACAGAAAGCAAGAAATCAACCCCCCAGAGGGGACTTGGCTATGCCAATAAGGGCACCCCAAGCAATTAAAACATGACTAATTTGCTACTCATTCAAAATATATTCAGAAAATATCACAATCCCTTCTCCATTTGGCCAAGTATATTTATACTTCTCAATAGCTCTATTATACGTCTTATAACCTTCATTTATACACATATTTATGTATTCCATATGTAGATTTCAATATATGTATGGTCATAATGGATATCTTCAAAAAGTCCATAGAAAATGCGTGTTATATAAAAATTATGAAAAGATTTCAAAGTTATCTTTGACTAAAATACATTGGGATTTTTAATTCCCATATTTTACACAAACCTTTTGAAGTCTTCCCTGATCTATGATGGAAATTTAAAAATACTGTGTCCTATTTTTCGAGCATATATTTCTAAATTACAACCATATACAAAGTCAATACTATCTTGAGTATTATTTGTTAATCAGTGAAAGCAAAAATCACACAACATTTTGCCATTTATAAAATGACAGTGACAGTAAGCTAATAATGCTAAGTTTAATAGAGAACACTAAATCATATTATATAGACTAGAAAGGAAGCTCTAAGAAAGGGCACACTAAGCAATTAAAAGTGAAGATATAAGTAATGTATAAAATATGATTTAAAAATTAGCACTCAGTTGTGGAAAGAAGAAAGCAGTATGATATTACTAGATTATTTAAAACTATTGAGTTGATCTTTGGGTAAACAAGTATATGTCCATCTGATACCAATTCCTAGACAATACAATTTGACATTGGTTAAATTCAGTTTCTCATGGGTTAGAATACATTGAAACTGAATAGATGATATAGAGTTTAAAAAATATGTGAATATTGGGAACCAGCAGTTAGCGTAATGGCTATGTCGCTGGACTCCCACGTAGTCGACTGCGATTCGCGTCCCGGACCCGGTGGCTTAAAACTCAGGCTGGGCGCGTGTGTGTGCGTGCCCAAGATCCTGAGAGGAGAATGGAGGAGAAGGGATTGCGGTGTGACCATCCCCCCAGGGGGTGATTTTTCGCTTTCTGTCTCTATGTCTCTCTCTGTCTGGCGAGCGCACGTGCCCTATAGCAAAAACCTCTCCAAAAAAACATGAATATTAAGTATGTAATTCATTTTAAGGCGTATTAGATATTTTCATTTTATATAACATAAAAGTGATTAATTTGTGACTCATTCAAAATATATTCAGAAAAGATCACAAAAATCTAGTTCCCAGTTTCTGTAAATTTTAATTTTTAAAATTCCTAAACTTTGGTCATGAGGCCAGTACACAAACACCTCTTACACATGTTAAAAAGAAAAAGTTGTCAATAGACAACTGCCAGATATATTTCCACCAAAAGATGAAGAATTGTTGTTGTTGTTTTATTACAGGAATCAGACAAATCTACATGGATAATATATGCTTCTATGCTAGGTCTTGATTGCATTCAAGTAATTTCTAGGATAGTTTTCTACAAGAGAAATTTAGAATAGTATAGTGACAGCTCTCCTGGGAAAGATGAAGTATCCTGTTTTGTGTTTACTGAATTTGAAATACCAGTGGGGAAATCCAGGTGATGATACTTATCAAGTAATTGGAATTATGAATCTAAAGCTCATTAAGCAGGATTCAGCTAGACATTTGGAAGTGATTTGCATAGTAGACAAGAAGTTCTGGAATTGAAGAGACTTCCCCAAAGAGAAATATATAGAGTTAGTTAAGGAGAGTTGGGTAGAGAATGGTAACGTGCTATGAAGAAAATCTGTCCAAAAAGACCATCATCCAGGAAGGTAGCTGACTTATTTTAAGATGGCCATTCTATAATGTCAGTTATCATTCATAAGGGGCTCTTTATTTTAAGCTTTGTGTAAATAAGAAAGAATTTCCACTAGGATAATTGGCTTCATATTGTAGAAGGAGATAAGAAAAAACACATAGTCCACTTAAATTCAAATACCATACAGATATAAACAAATAACAAGTCATAACTGATGTGAGGGGACTTCAAAAGTTCCTAGAAAAAATGGAATTAAAGAATAAGTTTATTCTGATGCAAAAACATTTTGAAAATTCATACATAGATTTTTTATAATATGTATTTTTTGGTAAACTTTTGTAAGACTTTTTCATATGCAGGAACATTCTAGTATTAATGATCAATATTACACGCATACATAAAATGATGAAATCTTTTTGTTTCTTTTTTTTTTGGAGAGATTTCTTTCGCTATAGGGCGCGTGCGCTCGCCAGACAGACAGAGAGAGACATTAGAGACAGAAAGCGAGAAATCACTCCCCAGGGGGGATGGCCATGCCGCAATCCCTTCTCCTCCATTCTCCTCTTGGGATCTTGGGCACGCATGCACATGCGCCCGGCGTGCGTTTTAAGCCACTGGGTCCAGGATACGAACCGCAGTCGACTACGTGGGAGTCCAGCGACATAGCCATTACGCTAACTGCTGGTTCCCTCTTTTTTTTTTTCTTAAAAGGATTTTGCCTTAGGGCACATGTGCTCACTGGAAAAAGAGACAGTGTTAGTAAAAGAGAAAGTGAGAAATCACCCCATGGGGGATGGCCATGCTGCAATACTTTCTCTTACTCTCCTTTTGGGATATAGGGTATGCATGCTCACGTTCCCAGTGTGAGTTTCAAGCTACTAGAACGCTTTAATAAATATTCTTTTTTTCTATTTTGAGTTTTCAAAATAATTTTTACTGATATTTTCCAGTATTTTTGTCCTAAATTAGTCTATTTTACAAATAAACAAAAAACTAGAAAAGTCTCGAGACTTTGAGGTTCTATGTAGTAAATATTAATTAATGAGTACCTTTTAATTACAGTCTTCCTAAGACATTTTCTTCCTTTCCAATTTTGTTTATGTAATGTCAACTTCTCACTACTTAATAACTATGAATAGCCTCTGCTTCTCTTCCTGTGCTCTGAAGCAAGTTGCTGTACTTTCTGTTTATCTTTTCTACATTTTCAGTGTTATGCATGTACTGAGTTCTATATTGTATTTTTCAGTTTTTCTGTGGCATGGTAATTGATTTGCTTAAATTTACTTTTTAAAAAAAATAATAGGACTCTTGGGACCAGTAGTTAGCGTAATGGCTATGTCGCTGGACTCCCATGTAGTCGACCGCGGTTTGCGTCCCGGACCCGGTGGCTTAAAACTCATGCCGGGCGCGTGTGCGTGCGTGCCCAAGATCCCGAGAGAAGAATGGAGGAGAAGGGATTGTGGTGTGACCATCCCCCCTGGGGGGTGATTTCTCGCTTTCTGTCTCTCTGTCTCTGTCTCTCTCTGTCTGTCTGGCGAGCGCATGTGCCCTATAGCGAAAACCTCTCCAAAAAACAAAAAAATAATAATAGAACTCTTAACTATCCAGTTAGAATACAAATTGAAAACAGGAATATAATTAAGATATCATCATATTTCCTATTACACTTATTCCTTTATCCTCAGCAAAGTTTTCATTCATTTAGCATACAATACCAACTGTATTATGAACTAACTCTATTGTTAAAAACTATAAATGTAAAAATTACTCAGAAAGAAAATAATCCAAGCAAATAGAAGTAAGTGCAGTGGCATAGAAGGCAAAACAGATATATTTAAGTAATGTGAAAATAGTGTGAGAACTAATTGTAGAATCTGGTGATTAGATGTGATTAATAACTTCCATAAGAGAAATTTTATAAAATTATTCAACGGGTAAGGACAGATACATTAGAGTAACATATGATAGGTAAGTTCAGATAAGAATGCATTTAAATGTATATAAGATTTCATAAAAATGTTGTCAACATAATTCCTAAAGTGTAATTCTCTTTACTAAGAGTCTCAAATGTCTCAGTACCCCCCTAGATTCTTATCTTTCCCTAGAAATTTATAGGTACTGAAAAATTAGTGTCCTACAACAACAACAAAAAATCTGAGTTTATGAGTATCCAGAGTCTCCAAAGTCCTTCACACTTCTAGCTCATCTAGGCATTGGGTAGTTTCCATAAACTAAGTCTATTTTGTTGTGTTTTCATCTGGGAACTTTCATTTCTACATACAAAAAAGAAGACATTGATGAAGGTCTACAGTTGTATTGCTTATTTTACGGAACACTCACATTTCTAATTTGCTGACCCTTTATTGTGAGTGTGTTACTTGACATGTTGGGTGGGATTCAGCAAATTTCTGATTCCTTCCATACCCCATAAGAATTGACAGGATCTCTTTATGAGGCTTCTCTTTCCCTCATGAGTATATATTCCTCAGATGCCTTTTAGCACACCATAAGGATGGCTGGATAAGGATATGGGGAAGCAACTGAAGATCCCTCCGCACTTGAACTCCTGTTCATCTACTGACTTCTAAATCACTCTAGACTAGAGATCCATGGTCTCCATCATTTGCAATTCAATCTACTGTGGCAGAATGTATTTTTCATCTATTCTTCTTACAATGTGGCCTACATTTCTTATCCCAGATTCTGAGCAGGGCCTCTGTCTTCTCTGACCAACAAAATATAGCAAAAGTTATATTGTGATTTTCCAGGATAGCTTTTGAAATAGATGGCTCTCACCTGGCTTGCTCTATCGGGAACTGTGATCTTGGAACCCAGGACTGCCACAAAAGAAGTCTTGGCACTTCAGTGTTACTAAGCTGAGAAGCTATTGCATTTAGCTAGAGAGAGTGTGATGCCTGAGGAAACCACAGCTGTTCTAGTTCTTGCTGTTCCAATTTTTAGTCTAGTCACTAGAATATAAATTAAGGACGCTTTTCATGACCCTAGTCAGGTACCATCTAATTGCAATCCCATGGGAAACTTCAAGTTCATTGTGTTGCTAATACCAGAAATGCCTGGGTCTGGGTAATGAATCTATAAAAAATAGAGCTTTATTCATCTCATGGTTTGAAGGTCCAAGCATCTAGCGAGGGTTTTCCTGCTGGTAAATAAGCTGGCAGAAGGCCTCAGCAAGGTGAGAAAAGAGGAGCCACGTGACTAGGTCATGTGCTTCTGCCTCATTCCCTTTCCTTATTCACCTGTCAGGATTTACTCGTGTGACCCTACCCTGATCACCTCCCAAAGGCTCTAACCTCTTAATCTTATAGTTGGAATCAATTTCCTCCAACTACCTTCACAATGCAGTCTATTTCCAACACATGCATTTTTGGAAGACTCATTTAATTTTAGCATTGATCTTAAGCCAGAATTATTCAGAACAGCTGACCCAAAATTTCTGACCTATGCCTCATTATTTCTGTTTTAATCTAAATTATGGGATCTTTTGCTATACACCAATAATTAATACATCTATATTATATGACTTTTAATCATTTGCCGATAATATTTATTGCCAGTATTTTTTTAGTTTGCTTATTTCTTTACATATAACCATTTATATTAACATAAAATGGTCATTTTTCTTTTAAAATTTTGGTACCATATTATATTTAAATAGATACTATTAATACAAGATTTTTTTTTTAAAGGATTTTGCCACAGTGCACATGTACTCCCTGGAGAGACAGAGACAGTGAGAGAGAACGTGAGAAATCACCCCCCAAGCGGGGGGCTGGCTATGCCAAAATTCCTCCTTCTCTGTTCTTCTTGGATTTGGGGCATGCGTGCATATGCAAGTTTCATGATTTTCAAGCTGCCATGTCTTGGACTTGAATTACGGTTGGCCATGTGAGAGTCAAGCACCTTAACCACCTGCTGCCTCCACTATAAGATATTTTTAAAGGTTCTCATAAATTTTTTTGTTGTAATTGCTTATAGCTGTCTTTCAGGTACACTATAACACAAATTGTGTGAGTGTGTGTCTATGTGTGGATATTATGATGATCTAATTTCATTTTTTCTACCTTTTTAACTAATAATAATGAATATTCCCTTACCTATTAATCTGAAATTTTAACATTACCACATATAATTAACTTATTTTGCTCTAGGCTCAATAATTTGGTGAATAACCAGAGTGATTACATGGTAGATAATAAATGAAGCATAGCAAACAAAATAATTAGTACAAATATTTTTAAAAATTGTGAAAATTTGTTCTTTGATTTCTCTATTGCCACACAGTAAGATATTCTTTAATATTCTTTAGGGTTTTAGGTATATTTGTACATATGGCAAAGCAATTATGTTCCTCCTCACTACTTTTCTTTTAAAAATCATATTTTATTGCCTATCTTTTATATTTCTTCTTCCAGATATGCTTCAGAGTCAATTTCTTCTAATCTAGAGAAAAGAAGAATCACATTGAGATGTTGATTGAATTTATATGCAGTATATAGGTTAATCTGTAGTAGAAATGACGGTTTTAAAATAGAGTCTTCTCACCTGAGATCATAGAAAGTTCATAGAAAAAGTACAGTGAAATAGATCAGTAACTTATTAACTATCTTGTCATTATCACTCCATGTTATTGTCCATCAGTGTTAAAAACGTTGGTACTAAAATACGTCAAGGAAGATGAGAATTGTCATTAGTATGATTACATTGAAGGCTACTCAGTCTTTATTTGTCTTGTCCTTACATGTCTACTTTGTATAATAAAATAGCTTTATTTGCATGATTAGTGCTATTAGTTAAAATATGTTGATTTATAGTAATAATATTTTTTACAAAAATATAATAAAAAACATTAGGCTATTTTGACTGGGTATGATAAACACTGCTACAATATTATTAAATCAGACAAATTATCTAATAGAATTAATCAATACTGAGAGAAAATGAAGAGTGCAAAGTTCAAAATAGATAATAAATTTTATACAGCACATATATTTTATATACAACGATCTATTCAAATTTTCCTGAGTAAAACATAGCCTCATATTGAGAATTTACTATAGAAATAATTATAATTTGTTATTTAATAATGTAGATTCATCTGTTTGAAATGTGTTGGCCCACATGTATGAATGGGTGAATGACTAGAAGCTATACTTTCAAGGCACATGTTCATTGTCAACCTTGTGCAGCCTTACCAGGACCTCTCATTTCAGACTGACTGTATCACCTTAAATATATATCTCTGGAGCAACTAATAAATGTTTATTTATAGTGGTTTTACAGGAGTGGTTAAGAGTCAAAAGACTGAAATCAGTCCTGAGCTTTACCCTTGATGATGGATCACTAGCTCTCTAACTGTAAAGAAGTTGCCTGTTTATTCTGTGCTCACTATTTTCCAAGAGTACTGTCACATTAACTTCTGTGAAGGTTTTAGTTGGGATGATGTCTTCAAAATATTTAGCTAAACATTTAACATATATGTGGTGTCCAATAAAAAGTATGTGTTAGATCATAGATAGCAACATGTACTAAAAATGATAATGATGACAAAGAATTAAAAACTTGAAAGTTCAATGGCCTGGATTTCTTGGTGGTTGGGAGCATGTACAATGACCACTATCTGATAGATGCATAGTTAATGCTTGTTAAATTATGAAAAAAGTGGAGTTAATGAAAATAAACGAATGGGAGTGAAATATTAAAGTGACCATTCTTTGGAACTATTTCTAGGGAAAAGAAATACGTTAAATTCTGACATTTGAACAAGATAGTGCAAACCTGTATATATGATTCTTCAGAAGAATAGTAACTCTATTAATGTGCAAGAAAAATTTCTCCAAAGACCTAGCCCATTAAGATTGTTTTAAAACAAACAAATTACAATATATAAAGTATCGATTATGCTTAGTTTAGTTGGGTGCTAAACAAATACCTTGACATTGTTTTTACAGTGTTTTTTTTTTTTTTTTTCCTATAGGGCATATGAGCTCACCAGAGAGACATAGAGACAGAAAGTGAGAAAACACTCCCACAAAGGGGATTACCATGCCCCTTCTCCTCCAGTCTCCTCTTGGGCTTATGGCACACATGCCCAGATCTGGGACTTGAACTGTGATCAACTATGTAGGAATCCAATGATGCAACCATTATGCTATCTACTGGTCCCTATCTTGACATTCTTTTTTTTTTTTTTTGGAGCAGTTTTTGCTATAGGGCACGTGCGCTCGCCAGACAGACAGAGAGAGACAGAGAGATAGAAGTGAGAAATCACCCCCCAGGGGGGATGGTCACGCCGCAATCCCTTCTCCTCCATTCTCCTCTCGGGATCTTGGGCACGCACGCACACAAACCCAGCGTGAGTTTTAAGCCACTGTGTCCGGGACTCGAACCACGGTCAACTACGTGGGAGTCCAGTGACATAGCAATTAAGCTAACTGCTGGTCCCATATCCTGACATTCTTAAACACTGGTGATTTATTGTTCTGATTATGCATTACTTATGCACATGTTGAAATAAGAATATGGGCAGCCAGTGGTGTGGTGGTGGTCAAGGTAGCTAGATCCCACATGGCTAATGGCATGGTTTGAATCCTGAACTCCATGTCTTGAAAATGCACAGGGTATGTGTGTGTATATATATATATATATATATATATATGCCCAAAATCCCTAGAGGAGAATGGAGGAGAAGGGAATGCTGCATGGTCATCTCTCCTGAGGGGTGCTTTCTCACGTTCTCCCTCCCTCATTTTCTCACACTTTTTCTCTCTGGAGAGTACATGTGCCCTCTGCAGATAAAAAATACATACATATATATATATATATATATATATATATATATATATGAATATATATGAAGAGAAAATCATTTCAGGACACGAAAGAAGAATTTCATAAAGAAATGGACACCCTAAAATAAATCAAACAGAAGTTCTGGAAATTAAGAATACATTCTTAATCAATTGACCTTTTTAGTAAAATCTAGTGCTCTTCTTTGTCTCTTTGAACAGTTTTTGTTTTAAAGGTTGTTTTGTCAGAAATTAGTATTGTGGCTTCAGCTCTTTTTTGGTTCCCATTTGCATGGAAAACCAATATAATACAAGAAATCAAAATCTCCCTAGAAAGCATTACCAGCAGATTGGACCATGCAGAAGAAAGAACTTCTGATCTCAAAGACAAAGACTCCAGCTTAGACCAAATCACCAAAAAGAAAGAAAAACACAAAAATAAGTGAAGACAACATATGAGAAATTCTAGACATCATGAGACACCCAAATATCTATATAATGGATACACCAGAAGAGGAAGAACGTGCTAAAGGCATGGAAAACCTTTCATGAAAAACTATTTTAAAATATTCCAAATATAGAGAAACATGGAGAAATTCAGATCCATAAACAAAAAAAGACCACCAATAGAAGCAAAACAAAAAGATCCTCCCTCCCCAGCACATCATAGCCAGATTGATAAATATTAAAGACACTGACAATATTCTAAAAATGGCAAGGGATAAATGTCAAATTACTTATAAAGATTATTTCATAAGGCTAACATCAGACCTCTCAACTGAAACAATGCTGGCAAGGAGGAAATGGAAAGATATATTCAAAACATTAAAAGAAAAAAATTCAAACAAGAAATCTATTTTCATAAAGATTATTTCTAAAATGGGAAGAACAAATAAAAGTATTCTCAGATAAACAAAAACTGAAAAAAATTACAAACATTAGACAAGCCATATAGAAAGTACTGAGGGGAGGATTGTATTAGAATAACTAAAGAGAGACAAACAGAAATAGGAGAACTAAAAACAATTGAGAAAATGACTAACAGAATGACAAAGATAAATTTACAAATATCGATAATAATATTGAATGATGATAATGGATTACATTCTTCCAATAAAAGGCACAGACTTTCTGATGTATACAAAAACAGAAGCCATCTATATGCTACTTGCAAAAACATACCTTCCTGATAAGGACATGGATAGACCAAAAATGAAGGGCTAAAAGAAGATATTCCATGCAAATGGAAACCAAAAAAAGGCTGGACTAGTTATGCTGGCCATTTGACAAAATAGACTTTAAGATAAAAGATGTAAGAAGAGGTAAAGAAGGACATTATATAGTACTAAAAGTGCTTGTTCACCAAGAAGACATTACACTTGTAAATATATATGCATCCAATACCTAAACACATCAAAGAGAGACTGATGGGGCTCAAGGAAAAGATAAACTGCAACACGATAATTGTAGGAGATCTCAACATTCCACTACCTCTGGGCAGATCTTCTAGATAAGCCATAAATGGAGATACAAGATCTAAATGATACCATTTAGATCTTTGAATGGACTTGACAAAAATTTATAGAGAATTTAACCCAACTTTCACAAAATATACATTTTTCTCATTTCCACATGAAACATTTTTGAAGATTGACCACATGATAGGGCACAAAACAAGGCTCGACAAACTCAAAGGTACAGAAACTGTATCTAGTATCTTTCCTGACCATGATGGAATCAAACTTGAAATCAGCTACAGAAAGATCCCTCAAAAATTCACAAGCACATGGAAGCTAAACTACCTATTCCTAAATGACTTCATGACTATAGAAGAAATTAATACTGAAATAAATAGATTCATAGACACAATGAGAATGAACAAACAGGTGTTTATAACCTATGGGGCAGAGCAAAACCAGTTATAAGAGGAAAGTTCATAGCAATTAATGCCCACAAGAATAAAGCAGAAAATGGCAAATAAACAATCTAACAACACAACTCAGGGAACTGGAAAAAAAAATTCCAGGAAAAAATAAATAATAAAGATTCAGAAATAGATGAAATGGAGAATAAAATATATGAAAAATAAACAAAACTAAAAGCTGGTTCTTTAAGACATTTATGGGACATAGAAATGGATTATTTTATGTTGATGATAATGTGTATAGTATTTCCAACTGGACTGGTGAGAAAAGCATTCATGTTGGAAAATCCACTTTATAAGCTAAATGATGTATAGTGATTGAATGTATAAAAGAAATTAAAATAAAATACATTAAATATATTTTAAAAAATTGCATATACCATTAGCAATAATAATCAAGAAGAACAGAGAAAGGAACCAATAAATCAAATCACCAAGGAAAGAGGCATTATTACAGTGGATATAACAGAAATATCAAATATCATCAGAGAGTACTATGAACGACTGTATGTCGACAAAGAAGAAACCTACATGAGATGGAAAAATTTCCGGACATATATAACTTACTGAGATTGAACCAAGAAGAAATAAAATGTCTGAAGAGACCTATAAGAAGCAATGAGATTAAATCAGCAATAAATCATTTCCCAACAAGGAAAAGCCCAGGTTCCTATGACTTTAATTCTGAATTCTACTAATTTAAAGAAGTAAACCCAATTCTCCTGAGACTATTTCTAAAAATTCAAAAGGAAAGAATGCTCTCAAATTTATTTTATTTTATTTTAATTTCTATTATACATTCAATCACATATGTCACTTAGCTTGTAAAGTGAATGTTCCAACTAGAATATACTCACCAGTCCAGTTGGGAATACTATACACATTATCTTCAACAGATAATAACCCATTTCTTTGTCCCATAAATGTCATGCTTATTTTTCTTCTTAATGTCTTTCCTCAGACTCTCTTCTCCCACCTTCTTCCCACACTGTATCTTGTATCTATAACCATTTTCTATGTTTCTATATCTTCTAGTCATTCAGTTTCAGCCATAGAGTTCAGGGAGTTGGTATATATTAAGTGGAGACATACAATGTCTTTCTTTCATAGCCTGACTTGCTTCACTTAGCAGTAAATCTTCCATATTCATTCACTCTCTCTCTCTCTCTCTCTCTCTCTCTCTCTCTCTCTCTCTCTCTTTTATTGAGACTTATTTTGCTATAGAGCATGTGTGCTCCCCAGAAAGACAGAGAGAGACAGAGAGACAGAAAGTAAGAAATAACTCCCAAGGGGAGATGGCCATGCTGCAACCCCTTTTCCTCTGTTCTCCTCTTGGGATCTTGGGCACACACACATGCGCCCAGTGTGAGTTTAAGCCACAGGTCCAGGACTTGAATTGTGGTCGACTACATGGGAGTTCAGCGACATAGCCATTATGCTTACTGCTGGTCCCCATATTCATTCATTTTCTATCAAAAGCTAGGGTATTTTTTTTTTTTATGGCTGAGTAGTATTCCATAGAGTATATGTGCCACAATTTTTCAATCCATTCTTCTGTTTGTGGACATTTGGGTTGGTCCCATGTTTTAGCAATCATGAATAATGCCACAATAAACATAAATGTGCACTTTTCTGACTAAGCATTCTTCTATCCTGTGGGAAGATACCAAGGAGTGGGATTGCTAGATCATATGATAGTTCTATTTGTAGATCTTTGAGGACTCTCCAATTCATTTTATGAATCCTCCATCATCTTAATTCCAAAGCCAGATAAGTATTTGTTCAAAAAAGAAAACTTTAGGCCCATATCCCTAATTAATATATATGCAAATATTCTCAAAAAGATACTAGCAAATCATATTCAACAGCATATTAAAAAGTTTACACACCATGATCAAGTAGGATTTATACCAGGAATGAAAGGTTGATTCGACATATGCAAAACAGTAAACGTAATACATCACAGTAACAAAAGGAAAGATAAAAACCATATGATCATAAGAATTGGTGCAGAAAAAGCATTTGATAAAATACAATACCCCTTCATGATGAAGACTCAACAAAATTGGCATAGATGAGATAAACATCAACACAAGAAAAGCCATATATCCAAAACCTATAGCTAACATCATACTGAATGGGGAAAAACTAGAAGTCTTTCCATTAAAAACTGGAACAAGATAAGGCTGCCTACTTTCTTAACTCCTTTTTAACATAGTAATGGAAATTCTAGCCAAGGCAATTAGATAAGTGAATCAAATAAAAGGCAAATAGGAAACGAAAAAGTGAAATTATCTTTATTTGCAGATGATATGATGCTATACATAGAATATCCAAAGATGCCACAAAAACCTCCTGGAAGTAATAAATGAATATAGTAAAGTGACATAATACAAAATCAACATACATAAATCTACATTTTTATATTCCAACAATGGACAAACTGAGAAAGAATTGAAAAAAAGAAATCCTATGTGCAATAGTCACAAGACCAGTAAGAGATCTAGGAATAAACCTTACCAAAGATGTCAAAGGTCTCTACCTGGAAAATTATGAAACACTAGGAAAAGAAATAAAAAATTATACAAAAAAGTGGAAAAACCTCTCATGTTCATGGATTGGAAGAATTAATATAATCAAGATATCAATTCTACCAAATTAATCTACAATTTCAGCACAATCCCAATAGGACTATCAGAGATATTTCTCACAGAAATAGAAAAAGCAACCATAAAATTTGTCCGGAACCATAAAAGGGCCTTTATAGCCAAAACAATACCGTGTAAGGAGAATAAAATAGGAGAGATCTCACTTCCCAATATCAAAACACATTGCAAATCTTTGATAATTAAAACAGCATGGTATTGTCACAAAAACAGACAGGTAGACCAATGGAACAGAATTGAGAACCCCCCAATAAACCCCAAAACATACAGCCAACTGATCCTTACAGAGGACACAAGACACTCCAGTGGGAAAAAGAAAATCTCTTCAGCAAATGGTGCTGGAACAACTGGATATCCACCTACAGAAGAATGATACTAGATCCTTATCTCTCACCACTAACAAAAATTAACTTAAAACAGATTGAGGATCTAAATATAAAACCTCAAACTATAAAAATATTGATGGAAAACACAGAAGAAAACTTTGGAATAGGCAAGGACTTCTTAAAGAAGACCTCCAAAGCACAGGCAATAGTCCCCAAAATAGATAAATGGGACTATATTAGGGTAAGACACTCCCGCACAGCAGAAGAAGCAATAAGTTGAATGAGAAGACAACACTCAGGATGGAATAATATATTTGAAAATTGTACTTCAAATAGGGTACTGATAACCAGAATATACAGAGAATTCAAGCAGCTTATCTACAAAAAATAATCAATTGAATTAAAAGATGGACAAATGCGCTGAACAGACAGTTATCTGAAGAAGACATACGAATGGTCAAAAAGCAAATAAAAACATGCTTGGCATATCTTATCATAAGGGAAATGCAAATCAAAACCACCACGAGATATAACCCCAGTCAGAATGGCTAACTTAAAAATAAATAAATAATATAATAGTAAGTGCTGATGAGGCTTGGTGATAAGAAATCCTCTCCTACACTGTTGGTGGGAATGAAAATTAGTACAACTTTGGAGAATGATCTGGAAATTTCTCAGAAATATATAACTAGAACTACCATATGAACCAGTAATTCCACAACTAGGTATTTACCCAAAGGAGAGAAAAATCCTCAGCTGGGAAAACATTTGCACATCCATGTTTATTGAGGCATTATTTACGATTGCTAGGACATGGAATCAACCTGAATGTTCAAAAATAGATGATTGGGTTAAAAAATGTGGCATATGTACTCTACGGTATACTACTAAACCATAAAAGACAATGAAACCCTGACATTTGATACAAAGTGGACAAATATGGAAGACTTAATGTGAAAACAAGCAAGTCAGATTATTAAAGACAGACTTTGTATGTCCCCACTCAATATATACCAATTGTCTGCAGTCTATATCAGAAACTGAGAGTTTAGAAAGTATAGTAGCAGGGAAGGCAACTGTAGATACTAGAGACAGTAAGGATAGCGGTGTTATGAAGATGGGTAATGGAGGGAGGGAGGGGAAATGGGAAAAAAAGAGTATGTTTAATTGATGAAAAAATGAAAAGCTATTTGTTGATGATAATGTATTTAGTAATGTCTTTGTCTTGGCTGATATGTATGGTATTCGTGCTGAAAAAGAAATGTATACTGTGAAGATATATGTGATTAAGTGTAAATTAAAATGTAAAGAATACAAACAAAAAACATTGAACAGATACAAAAGTATAAAACTATGTGTTAAGGATATTGTGTATGGTAATATCTTTATCTTCGACTGGACTAATATGCAACGTATTCATGATGGGAAGATTCTTTTTGTATACTGCAAAGATGTACAGTGATAAAATGTAAATAAAACAGACAAACAACAAGTGTTCTAGGCCAAGTCTTGTTTGTTTGTTTGTTTTTTAATGCGTTTGATAAAGGTAAGTATTTGGTAGAAGGGAATGTTGTGATCCTGAATGTTTAAAATTGCCATTATATACTCTAAAATAATAACAATTTTAAAAAAAGAAATAAAAGCAATCTCTCTATTTTTTAAATATAAGAAAACAAGAGTAAGTACTCAATATATATTACATGTGTATCCTTTTATTTTGCTATAAAGGTGTACAATTGATTCATCTGAGTGAAAATACATGCAATTGATGATTATGCTTCATTTTTACTCTAGCTTTTCACATTATCATATTTTCCTTAGAAATACTTTCATGCTTACTGGGCCTCTAATATCCATATTAAATAATATGTTTCAGCTTCTCTTTTCACCTCTTCGAACATGGGCAATATAAATAAGCTGGTCGTGGTAAATTTTACTGTAATTTCCTTTTTCACAGGGATAGCTCAGTTCTTTGTATATATTTATTTTTTTATATATTCAATCACTGTATATCCTCACAGCATACAAAATAAATTTTCACAGCATGAATACACTGTATATTAGTTCAGTTAAAGATATTATCATAGATGTTATCAAAATATAACTTTCCATTTTTGAGTCCTTTAAATGTTTTCTTTCTTTCTTTTCTCCTTGCTTTCCTTCCTCTCACTTTTTGTTTTTGTGTGCACTCACCAGAGAGAGAGAGAGGGAAAAGGAGAAATCACCACTCTCCCCATCCCAATGGGGATGGCCATGCTGCAATCCCTTCTGCTCCAATCTCCTCTCAGGATTTTGTGCACACATGCCAGCGTAACTTTAAAGTCACAGGTTCCAGGACTCGCAGCACCCAGTTGACTATATGGGGTAACATATGCTGTTATGATACTTCTTTTAGGAAGTTAAGGCCATGTGAGAGGCCTGGGTGCAGTTCCCTGTTCAAACTCAGATACACCAGACATGGTGGCATGCCTTTAGTCCTAGCTAATTGAAGGATGGAGCAGGAGGATCCTGAAATGTCCAAAAATTCATCTGTCTCTCTCATTTAAATAAACATAAGTCTCCTTCCCCAAAGAAAATGGGATTCCTGAGATAAAGCTATTAAATACTGTAAGCCATTTTCATGCTCTTCATTATCATATGTTACACTTATTTTATAAAAAAGTATAAAACTTAACATGTACAAAGAACTTATTATATATGAAAACAACATGTATTCACAGAAATATGTATAAGAATTGTCAAGTTAAAGACTTATTCAAATAATAAAAGATGTTATTTTATGTAGTGAAAATACTCATAGGTTCTGTACTAAATATATTATTCATAAAATCTTACTAGTATTTCTTTTATTTCCTGGTAGCAGTATACAAAGCCACAAATACACATGGCCACGGTTGGAATCAATGCACAACCATTTCTCCTGTTCTGGATGCTGGACAGGCCATCCTTCCATAATACATGCTATTATTTCCTGATCTTGTTCTCCACTTGAAGTTATTGTATTCTTTGGCATCACACAAGTGTTTCTGTCCTCTCAGAAGACCTGTAATAATTTTCTTGTTCTCCTATTTCCTCAACTGATATTTTTCCGAGAATTCAATTATGCCAGGATAAAATTCCCTCATGAAAACACCAGTCTCTTGTCCAATCCACTTTCATAATATTTTAGAACACAGGCTTGTTACTATTGAATTAGTTTACTCTCATATTTCCCCGTGCTGTCTTCCTAATCATCCTGCCTCCTTCTCATTCTTTTCTCACTGAGTATCTTAATTTTTCCTTTCCTTTCTTTTCCTCATCTCTTATTTCCTTTTGTCATGTTAAACTCTCCCTTAATTCAATCCATAGACAGGTAATAATTGAGAAGATAATGAAATATTATAATTTTAAAAGTACAAGCAGAATTGTAATGGTGAAGCCGAAGAACAAGTTGATAAGAGATGACACTGAGTATGCAGCTCGGGTGAGGAAGGGAGAGGCGAAGGTAGAAGGTAACACTAATGTCTGTCCTGCTGTTACTCAGGCTCTTCACATCCAGGGAATTCACTTCCCTTGGCTCATTGTCATACACACTCTTCCTAATGGTGATCTAGAATAGCATTAACTAAAGCCTTGCATGACACATAACAGATTTCCATGCTTGCTGAGAGAAAGTGATGTAATAGTTAAAGTAAATAAGTTTAGCTAGAACCTGGACACATTTTCTGACTTTGAAGTCTTTATATTTTTCTATAGCTTATCTTCTAGAGTTTTAAGTTTTTTCTTTTCTTTTCTTTTCCTTTATTTATTTTATTTTCTTATATTTTCTTCTACCTTTCTTTTTATTTTTTCTTTTTCCTTCCTTCCTTTCTTTCTTCCTTTCTTCCTTTCTTCCTTTCCTTTCTTTCTTTCTTTCTTTCTTTCTTTCTTTCTTTCTTTCTTTCTTTCTTTCTTTCTTTTTGTAGATGTTTTTGTCTTAGGTTGCATGTGCTTACCGGGGTGGGAGGGAGAGATAGAGACACTGAGAAAGAAAGTGAGAAAGTGCCCCTCCCCAGGAGACTTGACCATGCCATAATCCTTTCTCCTCCATTCTTCTCCCAGAATCTTGGGTACACAAGCACAGATGCCCAGTGTGAATGTCAATCCACCTGACTGTGACTCAAATCTGGGTCAGCCATGTGGCAATCCAACAATGTACCGCTATGCCATCTGCTGTCCCCTAAATTCCTCATTTTTAAGGAGAATCTAAATGACTTATTATCTTTTTTATAATTTATTTAATTTAATTTATTATTATTATTTTTTATTTGATATAGGGCATTTGCATTCATCAGAGAGAAATAAGAAGAGAGAAAGAAAAAAGTGAGAAAGCAAGCTGCTAGGTCTGGGTATCTAACTGCAGTTGAGCATTTAGGAGTCTAGCACCCCAACCACCACACTGCTTGCTGGCCCTATTGACTTGTTAACCTATTTGACAAATTTTGTATGTTTATTGTGCCATTTTGTTTATTTATTTTGCAGTACTGATATAGTGAGAATAAAATCTACCATAAGAACATTTGGTTTCTTTTTTTTTTTTAAAGTGTGTGTGTGTGTGTGTGTGTGTGTGTGTGTTCACCAGAGAGGGACAGAGAGACAGAGTAATAGAGAAAAAAGCACCTCCATGAAGATTGGTCACATCCTTATTTCTTCTTCAACTCTCCCCTTTTTGGAATTTTGGGAACACACACATGTGCCTGGCATGTTTCTCAAGCCACCAGGTCCTTGACTCAAACTCTGTAATCAGTCACATGGGATCTAGCTGCCTTAACCCTCATTCAGTGGGACAGGGCCTAAAACATGTATTTTCTATTGTAATGCATGATAATTGTCTTTTCTTCATCTTTCTGCCTTTGATTATTTTTTAACTTTTAAGATAGGGTCTCTCCATGTCACAACCTTCCTGCCTAAGCCTCCCTCAGTTTTTGGGATTACACATGCAGGCATTATACCCAACCTTTGGGAGAAACAGGAGTTAGACTTGGGCCTCTCTGCTATGCAGTCCCAGCATGGCATTTTAGCTGAACATGTTACTGTAGCTGAACCTTTCTTGTCTTCTTTTTAATTAATTTTTGTTCTCTAAATTATTTTCCTCTGTTAATATAAGGGATATACACTATTCTACAATCTTTTAAAAGTTTTTTGAGATGTTTTTGCTATAGGGCACGTGTGCTTGCCAGAAAGACAGAGAAAGACAGAGAGACAGAAAGCGAGAAATCCCCACCCCCATTCTCCTCTTGGGTTCTTGGGTATGCATGCACACGCACCAGGCATGAGTTTAAGTCACCGGGCCTGGGACTTGAACCGCGGTCGACTACATGGGAATCCAGCGACATAGCCATTATGCCAACTGCTGGTCCCTATTTTACTATCTTTTAAAATATTTTTTTTTTGCATTTCTTAAATTTACATTTAGTCACTGTGCATCTTTACAGAATACAAAATGTTTTTTTCCCCAACATGGCTGCAGTGCATATCAATCAAGTCAAAATATTATCCTTTAATGATTAAAAGATTACAGTAGACAGATCCAGCTGTAGGCAGCAGTAAGCCATACCCCTAAGGCTGGAGGCCCATGGTCAGCCACAGGTTTGGATCTTTTGGTTGGCCAAGAAATACTCTGGGCTTTCACATGGGTGCCCAGCAACCTGAGGTTGGGGAGAGCAGGAAAAGTGGGGGGGGGGGTCACGATGGGACTAGAATATATTGATGATATATTCTTTCAAATTAGTGGTCTGGAAATATCTATAATTCCCCTTTATTCTTAAATAATAGTCTTGCTAGACAGAAAACCGTGAGTTGATCATTGTTTTCCAGCATTTATACCTTCCAGAAATAACTTCCATCACTTTTTCTGGCTTTTATTCTTTGTATTAAAAGTACCTGAAAGTCTAGGGAACCAGCAGTTAGTGTAATGGCTATGCGTGCATGCCCAAGATCCTGAGAGGAGAATGGAGGAGAAGGGATTGCGGCGTGACCATCCCCCCAGGGGGGTGATTTCTCGCTTTCTGTCTCTATGTCTCTGTCTGTCTGGCGAGCGCACGCGCCCTATAGCGAAAACCTCTCCAATAAAAAAGAAAAAACAAAAAACCTGAAAGTCTACATATTACTGCTTTGAAGATAAACTTTTACTTATTTTTCGTGCTCTTGTAAAAATTTCTATTTTACTATTGTCAGTATTCTGTAGCTTAATCACATAACTATGTGTGCGTTTCTTGCCAATCTGCAGAACTTCTCTGTTGACTTCTTAATTTAGGTTATTTAATATTTCAGTTCTAAAATAATCATTTGGTCTATTTTTGAAATGTTCATTTCCTTGCCAGGAATCTGAGCATTCTCTTATATCTCTGTATGTACACTATACAAAGATATTTTAAAATATTTTTAATAACTTCATGTTCAGGATTACTGTGTCTGTCTTCATTATCTATTTTTCTCTTGTTTCCTTTTACATGTTTACCTTCTTTATGTGTTTGGTTATTTTAAAATTGAGTGCCAGAAATAATATATATATATATATATATTTTTTTTTTTTTTTGAGAGATTTTCGCTGTAGGGTGTGTGCACTCGCCAGACAGACAGAGAAAGATATTAGAGACAGAAAGTGAGAAATCACCCCCCAGGGGGGATGGCCACGCCGCAATCCCTTCTCGTCCATTCTCCTCTTGGGATTTTGGGCACGCACGCACACGCGTGAGTTTTAAGCCACCGGGTCCGGGACGTGAACCGCGGTCGACTACGTGGGAGTCCAGCAACATAGCCGTTATGCTAACTGCTGGTTTCCTCAGAAATTATATTTGATGTTGGATAACTTAAAGGCTAAAGTAAAATCATCTTCTAAGATATTATCTTAGTTGAAGGAAGTAAATAGGTAGACCATCAAGCTGGTATCTAATTCATCTCTGAGATAACCATATTAAAATTTTGACTTCAGATCCTATGACAGCAAGTCTACTTCTCATTTACCGTAATTCTTACAATATAGCCATCTTGGGTCTTAAGTCAGAGTGGGGAATTTACCAGTTGTTTCTTCTTACCCGACACTTGACTTTGTCCTCTTTGCCTTGAAAGTTTGTCAAGAGAATGTTCATTTTCTGTGTCTTCAGCCCTTCTTCCAAAATATCGTACATCCCTAAAGGAAAATTGATGTTACTTATTAAGTTTACTTTCTGTCTATCCATGTTTTATTTGCCAATATCATTACAATCTTAGTCATTTCAAGCAGGTTTTTTTTTTTTTTTTTTTTTTTTTTTTTTTATACGGGGACCATATTTCTAGTTACTTTCAACAGAAATCTATATTTTCTAGTTACTCTCAATTGAAATTATACTGATTAATTTGTTAATTCATATCAGAAAAAAATATTATCTTCTTTTGTTTATACTTGAGGTAGGAGAAAGCTAGCAATTGAAAGTGTTTAAAAAGACTGGAATATCTAGTATCTGTGGCTAGATAGAAAAACCGAACAAGGGAGAAAATTTCCTACCCAAGGCAGATTTCTTTTTATTTATTTATTTATTTTTTAGGGTGGGGAGGAGTTGTCTGGCTAATTAAGCCACATTCGATAGAGCCAGTGAGATGAGAAGAATCAGTGTGCCCAGTTAAGATCAGCCAACATGACCTAGATATAAAAATGATAAGCCTGGCAGAATGTAACTGCTGGGGGCCCTTCGAGCCACTCTTTCTCTGTCTGCTCAGGTGCTCTCAGGCGCTCTTTTCCCATCTGCTCAGGAGCTCTCCTGCCTCTCAGGAGTGTACTTTCATTTTTACTTAATGTACTACCTTTTCCTTTAGCTATTTGCATGATTTGTTCAATTCCTTTTTTTTTTTTATTTAAGAGATTTTTGCCATAGAAGGTGTGCATTTATTGGAGAGATAGAAAGAGACAAATATAGTGAGAGAGACAGAGAGAAATTACCCCCCAGGGAGGATGGCCATGCCACAATTCCTTCTCCATTCTCCTCCCGGGATCTTGGGCGTGTATACACACACACCAGACATGATTTTCAAGCCATTGGGTCAGGAACTTCAACTGTGGTCCGCCATGTGGAAGTCCAGCTATGTAACCGCTATGCAGTCTGCTGGCTCCTGGTTTAATTCTTTGTCCAAAACATCAAGAACCTGTATTTCATCACAAAGGACATCCACGGCATACTCACTGCCTTGCAGATCCCAATCTCTTAGCTTTCAATGTGCTGATAAGTTGAAATATCCCCCAAATTAAATTTCTATAGCTCTTATGAATTATAGGCATCTATATTCAACTATTAGACCATACCACCTAAATGTCTAGAAAATACTAGACTTTTAAATAAATATTGCTAAAACCAAAAATTTAACGCTTCCCCCCAAATCACTCCAACTATAGTCTTCTTATAAGTTCACTAGGTGTCAAAATTTTAGTTGTTTATAACAAAAACTTAGAATCTTTATTACCTTTTCTCTCTCACGCATATACCTAATCTATTAGCTAGCAAACTTCTTAGCTCTCTGTTTAGAGAATATTCAGAATAGTACCTCTTCTTTTGCTACTTTACCATTACCACTTAAATTTAACCCACCATCTTCTGTCTTTGGGAGAGCCTTTCTTTTCCATAGACATGTTCAGATATTAGTGTGTAAAATGAGAGGGTATCATAAAAACTAATAAGCATAGATCTAGGAGTCATGGACTCTGAGAAAATTTCCAAAACATTATTTAATTTATTCATTCACTAAAACGACAAAAAAATTCTACCTATCTCATAAAATGCTCATAAATGATATGAGTTAATATTTGTAAAATAATAATAACCTTGTCTATTAGACAATAAGTACAATATTATAGCCGTTATTGATTTATCATATACTAATTTGTTTTATATAGTTGTTATTATCAAAGGTGATAAAGTCTAAAAATATAAAACAATTCAATGAAAAGTCATCCTACATTGAGCAATTAAATAATCGTTATATTTCAAATATACATTTAAATTGCTTATAACAAAGATTGATAACTGGGAAAATATTCTAGAATAAATATTTTGTATTTGGGAGGATTAAAATAAAAATTCTTGATTTTGATTTTTTTTCTTTAGCTCATTAAATGTAACATTTTGGCTTCCTTTATTCAGTATATGCCATCATGGAGACTTATAAAAGGATCTTGGCTTTAACTCTGCTCAACATAAATGGTGTAAGTCCTGTGTTAATGCCTGTTGTCAAGACAGAAATTTTTTATTTTCTTCATCATTTTGCTCACGCTCAGTTTAATCACCATTCATCACACTGTACTATCCTTCAAATTTTCCGAAATAAATTAAAGGAAAAGATCAGTAAGGGAATTACTTTATGTTCACTCTTTGAGAAGCCAATTTATTAATGTATTCTAATTTTAGAGAAATGTTTTCATCCAACATATAGTTATCTCTGATAATATACATTGCTGCAGCATATTCTATACATTATTATTAAAACTAGGATTACGTAGCAGTTACATTTCAAATCAGGAAACACTACAAGAATAATGACACTGGAATAGTCAGTGAAATAATAAAATAAATTTCTGGTTAAAAGCAAAGCAGCTCTCCAAGTAGGCAGATTTTTTTTTTTAAAGGAATAGACGTGTATTTCATTTAACTAATAGCTAAGTGAGGTCACACTAAAATGGACCCAGAGCTGAGACTGTCTTTGCATTCTAGAGTGAAAGGCATTACAGCTCTTACGAGACAAGAAGGCAAAGAAGAAACATTAAGATAGTGAGTTGTCAGTACACTTACTGTGTGCCTGGAGGAGTAGCAGGGAAGATTTTTAGAAATAGATTTGGAAACTATTAAGTTATTTGCTGAGTGATTCTGCTTATGTGATCGCTTCACTCCTATCTTCCTCCTGCTTCTCCCTGTCTTTCCGCTCTTTTAGCATAGCTAGGAATACGAGCAACGTTTCTGTGGTGGAAGGTCTGTGTTTGGGTAGGTATTCAGACATTGCTGCTGAGTTTGATGACGAGGGACGGCTTCATGCACAAGACCGCTAGATGACTCAACTCCTCAGTTAATTCAGGGAAATACAAACGTAGAGATGTTTGGGGCCAGCAGGTGGTGTGGTGCTTAAGGCGCTGGACTCTTATGTGACTGACTGCAGTTCAAGCGCCGGACCCAGGGACTTGAAAATCACACCAGGCGCATGTGTGTGTACCCAAAATTCCAAGAGGAGAATAGAAGAGAAGGGAATGTGGTGTGGCAATCCCCTGTGGAGGTTGATTTCTCACTGTTCCTCTCTCTGTCTCTCTCTGTATTTCCCCACGTGCCTTTCAGGAGGAAAAAAAATGAAAAGAAAATGACAAATTTAGGTGTATTTTGAAAAGACATAAAGGTACTGACATCACCCAGAAAGTACTGACAGTATTGTACAGGCATCACAGTTAATGTAGGTCATTAAGAGTGAGAATTAAGTTCAGTCATGGTGGCGCATAAATAATGGTTTTATTTCAATAAATGTTCAGTTAATAAATAATTAAACATAGGGAGTTAGAATAATCAGATTTTGTCCATTTTTTCAGCCCATCAGCGAAAATAAATTGGCTGACTTCAGATACTGTGGAAAAATCTCATATTAGCAGGCAAAAGGCCTTATATCTCTAATATATCTAATCTTTAGGAACAGAAAAAATATGTGGATATTCTAGTCTTCAAAATGGAAACAAAATATACCATGAGTATTTGCATATCTGTGTAGTGACAGAAAGACCAGAAGGAGTTTAGATGACAAAAAGAAAAGGCTTTTCATTAGTTACTATCTTAATTCTAATAGTATATAATAATGAAGTTTTTATATAGTTTATATTTGTCAGGTACTACTGTGCATTTTTCATTCTCTAATTCTTCTAGTTCCAACAGCAATCATATGAAGGTGGCATTACTATTCTGATTGTACAGAAAAGAAGCTACAGGGCAGAGAGACTACATAACAATTAAGTTCCCAGAGAGAAAAAATTACAAATCACATGTTGTGAAGACTCTTTGAAAGCTACATTTTACTAGATATATAAAAAGCTTTAAGGAAGGTGCTATTTCATTCAGGGAAAAATTGAATCTAGATTATATCCATCGTTAAGTAGGAGAAAATAAAAATAAAACTTTTTTTTTTAACTTGTTACCATTTGCCTAGTCCTGCTGAGTGAATTACATAACTCATTGCCTTTGATATTCCCAGCAAATCTATGTAGTAGGCATTAATATCCTTATTTACAGAAAGAAGAGTTTGATCTGTGCAAAAATCTAAGCAACTTGAACTTAGAATTGAATCCCAGATCTGCTTAATTTTAAACTCTGCACTTTAAACCACTCTGTGTATATAGCCTTCCTTTCTTCTATCGAAGTAAAAATCCAGGTGCTTGACTTTGAACCTGAGGGCAGATTATTTTATTAGGGTATAAAAATGTGTTTGACAGTGAAAAATCATACCAAATTTCCTTCTCTATGATTTTGAAAAATAAAATCTGCTGAATTAGAGAGCACCTAACGGTTACAAGGTAGTCGACTACATTTTCATGACTTCAACAATTAGTTTTTAGAGCTTGTCCTGAGATCTAGCTAATTCTGCACTTTTTTGTAACTCTTTCCAGAGGTAGGCTAATTCCTACATCATTGCATGTTCTCTATAATTAACGATTCTAATATATGTGAAATTAGAGAGAGGATCACAGTGTTACAGTTTCCCTTTGCAAGCTTTACCAGAGAATACTTGCCATACTTGCTTACAAGCTTTCTCGTTTTTGTTTTTGCTGATACTAGAGTAATAAAAAAAACCAAAACAACAATTGTTACATAGTTTTGACATGGGAAAAATTGTTTTGAGTTAGAAACTGACAAGATAATGTTTTCTATAACAATCATTTCTAAAAAAGGATTGTCCATATTTATGAATATGTTACATAATTTTGATGGCACACCATTTTTTTGAGCAGAAGAACCCAAGAGTGACTCAAATGGATTACATCACCATGCATAGACTTAGTGTTCTGTCATAGGCATCAGAGCCAAGGTTGCTATGTGGGATGCTAATTCTGCTGTTTTGAGATGTGCAGAAAATGCACATGTATTGCTTGAAAGTTTATTTATTTATTGGGAAAGAGAAGGAACAGGGAGACACAAGCACTCTGAACAGGATTTCACATAACGATAACTCCCCAGCCTTCTCTCCTCCAGCCAGCATCACAGTCATGCATGCACTTATCCTGATTGTATGAATTGACCAGGGAACTGAGTCCGGATCATACATGTGATGAATTGCAGAACATTAAGTTGCATTGCTGGACTCTGACATGGCCAACCACATTTCAAGTCCCAGACCCAGTAGCTTAAAAATCACTCTGTGCACATCTGTGTGCATGGCCAGAATCTTGGGAGTAGAATGGAAGAAAGGGATTATGACAGACATGGCCATCCCACCTTGGGGGAGGGGGTGATTTCTCACTTTCACTCTCACTGTGTCTGTCTGTCTCTCTCTCTGTGGTGAGCACACACACCCTAAGGCAAAAACTTCTTAAAAAATGAATTTGGCTTTTAAGGTCCAGCAGGTGGCATGAAGGTTAAGGTGCTGGACTCCCCCATGGTCAACGATAGTTCAACTCCAGACTCAGCAGTTTGAAAATCATGCTGGGCAGATGTGCATATGTGCCCAAAATTCCAAGAGGAGATTGGATGAGAATGTATTGTGGTATGACCATCCCCCTGGGGGATAATTTTTCACTTTTCCTCTCTGTGTTTCTCCCTGCCTCTCTCTGGCTAGCACACATGCCCTATAACAAAACAAACAAAAAAAATAGTTTGGCTTCTAGAGTTGAACAAAAATGAATACATAGTCTTGCCACTTACTATCTTGAAGACCCCTGACAAGTTATAATTTTGGGGGGACCAGAAGATGGTTTAATGGTTACATTGCTGGATTCCCACATAATTGACCACAGTTTGAGTGTCAGACCCAGTGGCTTAAAACTCACTCTAGGTTCATGCTCAAAATCCTGAGAGAAGAATGGAGGAGAGGAGATTGCATGTGGCCATCCCTCCTGGGGGGTGATTTCTCTCTTTCTGTCTCTCTGGTAAGCACATGTGCCCTATAGCAAAAATCTTTCTAAAAAACATTATAACTATTCTGTGTCAATGTCTTTGTTTATAAAATGATGATAATAATCATACTTATCCCAGAAGATTGTAATAAAGTTTAAAATAAATAAACCATATAAAACACTAAAAAAAAAAGTTACTGTTGCACCACTGTAGTTGGTCCTACGCTTTTTAAATTTTTTTTGGAGAGGTTTTTGCTATAGGGTGCTTGCACTCACCAGACAGAGAGAGACATAGAGACAGAAAGTGAGAAATCACCCCCCAGGGGGAACGGCCATGCCACAATCCCTTCTCCTCCATTCTCCTCTAGGGATCTTGGGCACGCACGCACACGCGCCCAGCGTGAGTTTTAAGCCACCGGGTCCAGGACGCGAACCACAATCGAATATGTGGGAGTCCAGCAACATAGCCATTACGCTATCTGCTGGTTCCCGGTCCTATGCTTTTAATATCATGTTTAAAATGACCAAATATTTATATATGATCCCATTACTGATGAAAGCTATTTACATTTATATAGCTTACTACTTATGTTGATCTATTTTTTGTGTTCATAAATATTATTTTTCTTCTTTACGTACTTTGCACACTTTTACCATCAACATAACTTCATTATTCTCAAGGAACTCTTATCTGAGGAAATAAAAGTCACCTATATAAATAAAAGTCACTGCTGTTAATTCCATAAAAATCTTCAATATTTTATCTAAATATTCATAAAAACATTCAACTTAAATAATAGAAATGGTCAAATGCCAATTTTTTTCTGAAGATTCCTTAAAACTCTCTCTGAAATGCAAATGTTTCTGTGTTCATCATGCATAAACTATTATTAGATTGTCAGGAAAGTCATGACGTATTTTTCTATGCAAAAATGCATCATGACATTTCCCTTTCTAATTCTAACCAAGCCCCCATTTTGAAGCTCATCTTAAAATATACTTTGAAATTGTAAAATTATTCTGAATTTTTTTTTTTCTCTCTGAGGCCCTATTTTGACTTTATCAAGGTAGTGATTTTTTCTTACCAAAGTGAGGATAAACTTTTTACTTGTCCACAGGTCATTTTGGGATATTCTCAGGACATTAGCATCTGGAAAAAAACAGAAGAATCCTATTACAAAAAAAAAAAAAAAAAATTCTGATAAAAGACTTTTGAGAAAACTTGTTGCAATTCTTATTCTGTTTATACCAGAAAACATTTTGTTTTATAGCATTTGTTTAAAATATCAATTTTTAAAGAATTATTTATTTAGGGACCAGCAGATGGCATAATGATTATCTCACTGGATTCCCATGTAGTTCACCATGGTTCAAGTCCTGGACTCGGTGACTTAAAACTCATGCCACTGTGTGTATGTGTGTGTGTGTGTGTGTGTGTGTGTGTGTGTGTGAGTGCCTAAGATCCCAAGAAGAGAAAGGAGGAGAAGAGATTGTGTCGTGGCCAGCCATCTGGGGTGTGATTTCTCGCTTTCTGTTTCTCGCTTTCTCTCTGTCTCTTCAGTGAGTGCACATGCCTGGTAGCAAAAATCTCTCTTTAAAAAAAAAAAAAAAAAAAAAAAAAAATATATATATATATATATATATATATATATATATTTATTTAATTCTATTGCTATCATTATTATTTCTAATTTTACTGGAAAGAGACAGAGAGAGAGAAAGGAAAAGGCTTCCAGGTGTGGACCCTAATCGGACTTGACCATATGGAAGTTAATTTTCTCAGCCACCAGGATACGTGCCAGCCCTAACCAAGATATAACCCAAATCTAGAAATTTGCTTAAACTATAATCTCAAGCTTGTTAGGACTCTGATAATTATCCATCTCAAGATAAATGATGAGGAATAAAGGTAAAGAATGTCTAGTCCTGGCTCACATTGGCTCACATTTACTGACACTTGAGCTTTTTTCCTATTTCAAATAGATTCAAAGGTAGACCACATTCCTTTACTGTCTTTATAGATGAACATATAACATACGTGTATACACACACACTCCAACATGTTCTTTTGCTATATAGCAAAATTTACTAGAAGTTTCCAGCAAAGCAGGTAAATCCACTGGTAATGATTCAAACAATTTATCCTTCTGTTTAGCATCTTTTTAAAGTAGTTTCCTAGCGATTTCATACCTTTTTTTTTTTGCTCTGTTCTGCCTTTCCCCACAGTTTCAGCAGGAAAGAAGCCTCTACCAAATCAGGAATGTTGTGGAGGCTTTAACATCACCTATTGAAAAGACAGTTAAAGTCTTAGAGTCCTTTCTCCTTCATTGTCTGCCTTTGAGAAAAGTTTTCCTATTTTCTCAAGACTACATGGAAAGCACCTGCAACTAAATTAGAAAGAATCAGACTGGTTTAGCAAAAAATGTAGACATGAGGGAAGGATTACTATGTTGTTTTTTGTTTGTTTGTTGTTTTTTTTTTTTTTAACATTCTGAGTAGGTCTAATTCTTGGAGTTCGCCCCTGGGATTGTGCTTGGAGGACTAATTTTGAAACCCTCTGGAGACAAACATTAAGTTATGGAAGGCAGAGGGTGATGCAGATGTTTTCAGTCCCTAATAAAACAAATGATTTCTGTTCATGGCAATGAAAACAAACTTTTTTATTGTTTGTTTTGTAAAGAATATAAAATTCTCTAAATATAATTCTCCTATATAACTTATACATCACACTGGAAATATTGTAATGCTCACTCACTAATTAATGAAATAAATACAATTTCGGCATGTTTTATTTATTCATTTCTTTAATATCTATATGGGAACCATGATTTTAACTTTTGGCATTTTTTCTCTAATGTTGGGTTCAGAATAAATATTAGATATTGCCACCCATTACTCACTTTCTTTTACATCGCATTTCTGGGTATAATCAAAGAAAGACGGCAATAGTAAGGGGTAGAAACCTACACATACAAACACTCATGCACATATACAGTCACACACAGAATACACAAATACACACACATACTTAGTTGTATTTATTTCTTTTTGCCTAGTAAGGTTACCTAAATCATATTTCTTCAGCAATACAAAGATTCCAAATTATTAGACCAGAACTAAGCAAATGATATTTTTTCACCTTTCTTTTGGTAATTTCTGTTAGAATCTTTATTCTGTAATAAATGAAATATGAAGACAAACATTTTAGGGTTTTAGCTAATGATGCATCAGACTTCAGTAGTGTTTCCTTTCAGAGAACCAATCTATTAGCACTGAGCCCAACTTGAAAATGATGACTGGCAGTAACAAGCTAGTTAGCTAATGTTCCAAGATAATTACTCTCCTGTTTCTATTTCTGATAATTCTGACGATTTTTTGATGGCAAGATAACTTGTAACACATGTACCAGAAGCTGAATTTGAACACAGTGAAAAAAGGAAATAAGTAAGAATTGAAAGAGAGGCACTAATCATAACAAGACACTGTCTTTTCCCTGACCTTTTCCTTATTTGATGTTTTTAAAATTATTTATGTTTCTGTTCATTTTTCTATGGAATTCAGTTGACTATTTAAAAATTTTTAAATTATTTTATGATTTTAAGAAAAATATTATTTAACATATATCTCTAGTAATTGCCTTTCTGGTTACATTTTCACTAAATTCTTTTACTTTAAAAAGATTTTGACTGATTGTTTTTCTTTTTAAGTTTTATTTATTTCTGTCTTCTGTAAGCCAGCAAGCAAAAAAAAAGAGAGATGCAGAGAAACAGTTCCTCCAACAGGGTCTCATCCATCCCCAGCCTCAGCCGGCCCAAGATCACAGACACAGCACACGCAGGGAAGTCTTTGGACATGAACCCAGAAACTTCCATGTAGGACCACCTCTGTAGTATGTCACATTTTACTGCCGTGACACTGTCTGGTTCCCTTTCCTGACTTTCAAATTTCAATCTAGTTAAATTTACTTTTGTGTAGCTCTATCATAAAAATTAATAGTAAACTAATAAACAAAAGTGCCTTCTCATCTAATATTATTGAAGTAGTTTTTCCTGGTGAAATATCGTCTTTGTTTTCTATTTCATACAGAAACATTATCAAAGATAGCACTGCCACCTCAGAATTATATAAGTCCAACTGCTACAATTTGAAATGATTTACTGAACTGTAAAAGTTTATAAGGTGTCAAAGAAAATTTTTCAGTAACATTTTGCTATGAGAATAATGAATTATTATCTCATGATGAGAGTAAAGCTTTAATTCAGGCCTATTTAAATTACAGTAAGTACTAAATACAGAAATTTTAGTTTCAGTGTTATATCTGGTGACATTATTAAAATTTAAATAGTGTTTCAAAAATTGCAGTCTTGGGAACAGCGGTTAGCATAATGGCTATGTCGCTGGACTCCCACGTAGTCAATTGCGGATCACGTCCCGGACACAGTGGCTTAAAACTCACGCCGGGCTCGTGTGTATGCGTGCCCAAGATCCTGAGAGGAGAATAGAGGAGAAGGGATAGCGGCGTGGCCATCCCCCCTGGAGCGTGATTTCTCATTTTCTGTCTCTCTGTCTCTCTCTGTCTGTCTGGCGAGCGCATGCGCCCTATGGCAAAAACCTCTCAAAAAATAATTGCAGTCTTTGCTACATGAAGTAGTAAAAGGGAGGCAAAAATTTACCTTTACTCTCAGAATTTGCTATGACCCTCAAAATTCAGGTACTGAGGTTTGGTTGTGATTGTATTAAGAGGGCAAAGCATAATCAGACTATGGCATTGAATGATGGGGTCTTTGAGAAAAGATTAGAATTAAGACTTCCAGGCTATGGGATCAGCAGTTGGTGGAGTGGCTATGTCTCTGGACTCCCATGTGGTCAACCTGGGTTCAAGTTCCAGACCCAGTGGCTTAAACTCACGCTGGGCACATGTGCTTGCATGCCCAAGATCCCGAGAGGAGAATAGAGGAGAAGGGATTGCGGTGTGGCCATCCCCCTGGGAGGTGATTTCTCGCTTTCTGTTTCTCTGTCTCTCTCTGTCTTTCTGGCAAGCGCACACGCCCTATAGCAAAAACCTCTCCAAAAAAAAAAAAAAAAAAAAAAAAAAAAAAAATAGTTCCAGGCTAGGTTTCCCATGATTGATTCTTGGTAGATGTGTATAAGAGGGAGTGAGCTATACACAGATTCATGACCCAGATGTTTTGCTTTGCTCTGATCTTGCCCTAGAGATGTAATGCCTTAGGATTCTGAAAGAGTCCCACCAGTGTGGCCTCTAGACCTTGGAATATATGCTGAATAAACCTCTATTTTTACAAATCACCCCATTTTTTGTCTTCTGTTATTAGCAACAGAACACATTAGAACAGGGTGAATTTTTAATATATTAGTATTATAATTATTAATGAATGGGTCTGAGAGTTGAATTGACATAGAACAATTAATAAGAGAAAAGCGTGCATGTTTATTTAATACAAGTTTTATATGTCGCTGAAGCCTTTATAAGGAAATGAGGACCCAACGACACAGAGTTGAACACTTATATACTAAATTAGATAAAGAATAGTAGATTGCAAACATGTGTCAAGGTCAACGGGCTTGGGATAGGGATAGGATAGTTATCTTTTTACTAGTTAAGATAAGAAAGGTAAGAACTAGTCTAACACATTCGTTCTTACAGATTTCTCTCCATCTCAACTTCCTATACTTGATAAGAAGAATAACACTTTCCTTTTAGAATAGAGAAGACATCTTTCACAAGGGAATTTTGTCTCAGGCTTTTAAGAAATACAAGGGGGCTTGGTAGATGGTGTGGCGGTTAAGAGCCCTGGAGTCCCACATGGCATACTGCAGTCTGAGTCCTGGGCTGGGGAGTTTGTTTTCTCACTTTCCCTTCTTGCTCTCTCTCACTCTGTTCCTCTCTGGTCAAATTAAAATAAATAAATAAAATTAAATAAATTAATTCTTTAAAAAAATAAACACAGGAAAATGAGAATGATATTGATATTCACTGTTTTTTTTTAAATTATTTTATTTGACCATAGAGGGATAGAGAGAGAGAGAGAGAGAGAGAGAGAGAGAGAGAGAGAGAGAGAAAGCCACCAAGTCCAGGACTCAAACCACAGTTGGCTATATGGGAGTTTAGCGCCCTTAATCACTATGCCACCTGCCGACCCCAGTATTCACTCCTTTTCAAGTGCCTTTAATACAAAACAGTGAACATGTCAGAGTGGCATATTGGCTACCATCTTCTTAACTCCTTCAGTACTCACTGTGTCTACAGCACTGCTTCTGCCCTTGGAGAGCTTACAGTTCTGCTGGAGAAACAGATGTTACTCATAGGAAGTGGTTAGAAACTTATCCAAAGCATCCAAGAAAGTTCTTAATCAAGTACACTTAACTGTCCACATGCCCACTTTGCCTGGAATATTTTATAATCAAGACCTTACCACAACAGCATTGTTGGTAGAGGCTGTTACATGGCAGCCTGAGGAAATGTGGGAGGCCAAGGTTGTGTTTTAGCCCACCCTAAGAAAACAGGCTGGCCCAGCTACTTGGGAGGCTGAAGCAGGAAGATCCCTAGTT
The DNA here is from genome assembly GCA_026018925.1 of Tupaia tana. Lineage (NCBI taxonomy): Eukaryota > Metazoa > Chordata > Mammalia > Scandentia > Tupaiidae > Tupaia > Tupaia tana. The sequence goes on from JAKSZU010000005.1 coordinate 83,495,717, forward strand.
TGTGATGATGCTGTGACACCTGTCTGAATGAGTTGGGCATGGTGCGGCCCACTTGTAGTCCCCAGTACTTGGGAGCTAAGGGAGAAGGATTGTGACATAGCTAAACCTGTACAAAAGAAAATAATATAAAAGGAATATGATATAGTTGAAAGGAGAAGGTTAATAGGGGATGAAAAATGAATCATAGATTAAAATCAATAAAGCATCATCCGAGAAGACACAATGTCTTTGCTAAGTGGATGATTAAAATAAAGTACAGAAAGTATTTTTGAGTAATATTAAGAACTTGCTGAATTATATTGAAAAAAGGCATGCCAGTTGTGTACTAAACATGTTATCCTGAGTAAATTATTTAATAGTACAGTCTGTTTTTTATCTGTAAAATTGTAATAATGATACCTACCACCAAAGATCAGTCCGAGAATTGAATACCAAGTGTCCAACATAGACGATAGCACCCCATGAGTGATTAATAAATGCATCTCTCATGTCCTCTTAATGCATTGCCTGCAAATCACATTTCACAGTGATTTATCTGGCTTGGTAGAAACTCTGAGCCAGATAATTACAGAGAGAATGTGCATTTGAAAATAAGAATATAGATGACAATTTTTTATAATGGTAAATACTATATCTTATTTTATTAATGTTAGAATAAAACAGGTTTTAAAATTTCAAATGCTTCCAACTATTATACTATATTAAAGGACCATCTTCACCTCTGGGATATAATGGTCCATGAAGTAGACGCATAGGATTTTACATAATTTCTCATCTAGACTGAATTAATTTAGTGCAAATTGATGCATAGCTTCAGGTTGTGTCTGGTAAAAATCATATTATAGAAGTCTTTGTTCCATTCAATTATAAAGGTATTTTTTTCTTTTACTTCTAGGTGGTAATGTATTTCTGACAACTATTCAAAAGTATTGCACTGAATTTTATATAAGTTGGTGCAGAGAAATTATCATTTTCTAATAAAACCCCAAATGACCAACTTTGTTAGTTTTTCAACATCCTAAGGCAAATTTAAATTTTATGTGTAATACTTATAAGTGCAGTGCAAGCCACTGTGGTTCAGCAGTGATGCAAGTGCTCTGCAAGGCTGAAAACCATATGGGTGACCCTGGGTCTAGATTTCCTGGTAGACTTGAAAATGTGCTGGACACACCGGCAGGCAACTGAAACTCTGGAGGACTGGGGAAAGAATCTGAAAAGCTGGGTGAGGGGGTTGGGAAAGAATCTGAAGAACTGGGGACTTGTTAAAAGGGATCTGTGGTATGATGCAACTCTGTTGAGGGTGCTTTCTCTTTCTCTTTTATTCTCTATGCACTCTTTATCATAATATATATATATATATATATATATATATATATATATATATATATGTACTTTTGTGCTAATGAAAGTTAGAGAGGAAGTTGGTATTATTAAACTAGAAACAGTTCTTGGCAAGCCAAATGATTAAGAATATCTATTGTTGGGACGAGTAGTTGGTGTTAGGGCTATGTTGCTGGACTCTCATATAATCGAAAGCAGTTTGAGTCCCAGACCCAGTGGTTTAAACTCGTGCCAGCTGCATGTGCATGCATGTCCAAGATCCTGAGAGGAGAATAGAGGAGAAGGGATTGCAGCGTGGCCATCCCCCCTGGGGGATGATTTCTTGCTTTCTGTCTCTCTGTCTTTCTGGCTAACTCACGAGCCCTATAGCAAAAACCTATTGTCAATTGGCATTCGTCAGGAACTGTTGTTGGAGTTAGAGTCATTAGAGTCTCCTTTTTAAAATAAAGTCAGTAACTGATAATCTTTTATAAATAATTATTTCATTTTTTATAACCATGTGTAATTTTTTGCCCATATTTTTATCAGACATACTCTCACCAATATTTAAATATAGAAACTATTGACAATTTTATTTAAGGTTAAGAATTATCTTTATTTATAATAAACCAAAACCAGGACTCAAAAGAATATAATTTAAAAAGTTGTTTTCTACTAAGAACTGTCAACTAAATTATGGTTTCATTAAAGTTTATATATATACATACACCAGCTTTTAACGAAATGGTGTACTGATGCTATAAAATTTATAAAATTATGTTTAATATGTTAGTACTTAATCTCATAACTCTCAGAATGGATAATGTTTTACAAAATACCATTTTTGAAAAATTTACCAAAGGGTGAGTGTACTCATAAGAGACAGAGACACATATGCAGAGAGAGAGAGAAAAAAGATATAGGGAGAATGAGAAAGTACTCCCTAATGAGATGCTACAATCTTTTCTATTACTTCATCCTGTTGGGATTTGGGGCAGGCACTTGTAACTCAAATATAGATGGCTGCTGATTGGCTTATCCTGGCTTCTGGCCAGACTGGGGAGCAGGAGGGTGAAGTCTTGGCAGAGTCTTTGGTGGTCAAAATTCAATCATTCTTAAAATATTATATCACCCTGATATAAGTTGCATGTGGTTCTATCAACTTGGCTCCTTTCTTTCTGAATATGATTTTAACATGAAATCCAGTTAAAATGTATTTTTATAGAAACTAGATTTTATAGTTGCAAGCAATTTCTATAAGGTGGCAGGTTTCATTAATTGAAAATTTTGCAGGTTATACTAAAGCAAAGAACTTCTCAGAATGGTTGACTGTAATTAAATCCTTTTTATATGTAGAAATCTACCCATGGTAGTCATGTGCACTATTCATACATATTTGACCTATCTTTCCTTCCCTTAGATGGTAGAACTGGACTTCCCTGCCCCCTCCAAACTCAAGTGTGAGTAGCAGTAAGGAGTAGTACTTGGGAAGATGTTTCAAAAACAGATGTGCTCTTTTTTAAAAAAAAATTTTTTTGGAAGAGATTTTTGCTATAGGGTGTGTGCGCTCACCAAGAAGACAGAGAGAGAGACAGAAAGTGAGAAATCACCCACCAGAGGGGATGGCCACATCACAATCCCTTCTCCTCCATTCTCCCCTCGAGATCTTGGGCATGCACGCACACACGCCCGGCGTGAGTTTAAGCCACCGGGTCAGGGACTAGAACCATAGTTAGCTACATGGGATTCCAGCGACATAGCCATTACGCCAACTGCTTGTCCCAACAAATGTGCTCTTTTTATGTTTTCTTTTCCCTTTTCTAAAACACCTGGCAACATTCCAGATCATGACTGCTTCATCAGTCTCAGTCAACTGGAAGAAGGATGATAATTCAGAGCAGGGATCCTGACTGCCAGTATTCCAAGGACTTAGAGCATAAAGGACTAAGGTTTGATTTTTGAGGCCACTAAGGTTCACAGCAGAATAACCTAGCTTACCTGTGCTGATACTCTGGGATTTTGCCTAAACACAATTTATGTTCTAAATTGCATACTGTAAAACATAATATAGCACAAATACAGGGTGTGTTATTCTACAAACTTAAATTCTAGGTACAAGTTTCTTCGTTTAAATTTACCATGAGTAGATTAAGAGGACTAAAGAAAGTCATGGTGTGTAATTGGCTAGCTTAGAACATTTTTTACAAAATTGTGGGACCAGCAGTTGCTGTAATGGCTATCTTGCTGGACTCCCATGTAGTCAACTGCGGTTCAAGTCACAGACTTGGTGGCTTAAATTCACGCCGGGTGCATGTGCATGCATGCCCAAGATCCCAAAAGGAGAATGGAGGAGAAAGGATTGTGGTGTGGCTTTTCCCTCTGGGGGGGATGATTTCATGCTTTCTGTCTCTCTGTCTTTCTGGCTAGTGTATGTGCCCTATAGCAAAAAACACACAAACAAGCAAACAAAAGAACGTTTGTTCAAAAATGAACTGGAAACTCATTCCTGGACCTCAGTAGCTACATCTTAAAAGTATGTGAAGGAGGGGGACTAAGGAAAATGTAGTGGTAACAAATGGTGTTCTGTGAGACTGACCCACGTAGAAAGGTTCTAAGTTTGCATCCTGAGAGCTTTCAGAGGATGTCAGATGTGCACCTGCCTGTGATCTGGGTTGGCTAAGACTGGGGGCAGATAACAGCATCAAGATCCTGTTGGAGGTTCTCTTAATTTCTTTCTCTCTCTGAATCTCTCACTCATGGAAAAAAGAAATAAATAAACTTAAGAGGTAAATGAAGGTAATATACAAATGCTACTGAATTTTATTTGCCTCTTATTATTTCTCATGGAGATTTGTTTGCCTCCACTGTGGTTTTGGTGGTCTTAGAGAATGTTAACTTTTAAAAATAAGAGTTGGCATTAGTTTTTCTTAAAAAGAAAATCAACATCTTACAATCTGTGTTATATTTAATCTATTTTAAGCACAACTTGAAATATTAAGCAGTCAAATATATCATGCCTTGAGAGAAATATTTGAAGCAAATTTTGTAATGTATGCAATTATTTATTCATTTGAGCAGCTAATGTTTCCTATATTTCATGCTCGATAACCTGAGAATTTGATGCAGTGTTTACAGTTAGGGAATTGTTAAATTGCACCCTTGCTTTTTTTGCATGCAAAGTTAAGTTTGGTAATGAGCATCTTATATTTTTTCAGATACCCAAACACAAAATATGGAGGACATATTTTACATCATATGTTTTACATTAATTTACACAAGTGTAACTCTTTGCTTTGAATTAATTTGCATAAAAGTTTTGAAAGGTATGTTTTAAAAGACTCGTGTAATGGTCCAGCCTCAGTAGTGTAGGCAGTTAGGCATGACTGTATGATACTGGAGCCATGTGGGAAGTCCGGATTCCTACCCTGGGTTGACCTGAGCATACCAGGTGTCGCATATGCTCCATGGTTTCTGGCCGGTTGAGAGACTCGAGGAAGGATCTTAATGTGGTGAGATCCTCACAAAAGTCTCTCCTCCTCACAAGAGGAGTAAATTTTAAAAAAAATAATAAAAAAATGAGATCTTGGCCATATATTAGAACATTTTCTTAATTAAACTATTTATTGAGCCCTTATTTGGTACCAGGAAAACTGCAATTAGTCAGAGCAAGCAGAATAAAAGATTAACTTTTGAAATTAATATGGTTTAAGTTTTTAGAGGTTAAAATATCCCTTTCAATTTGTTCTTATTTTCCATTTCTATCTTACCATATATTTTATAAGTTGTTTCTGGTAAATGTTTTCAAACAGACCTTTGTTTGTTTGTTTACTAAGCAATGCATGCTCTCATTGGAGAGAGAGAGAGGAGGGAACAGTGAGAAATAAGCCCTCCATTCTGGGGGAGGGAAGGCCATGCTGCAATCTGTACTCGTCCACTCTCTTCTCTAGAATTTGGCCATGTATGTACATATGCCTGGTATGTTTTTCTTCCTTTTTTTTTTTTTAAGAGGTTTACCCTTAGTACGTGTGTGTGCTCCCTGGAGAGAGAGAGAGAGAGAGAGAGAGAGAGAGAGAGAGAGAGAGAGAGAAAGAGAGAGAGAGAGAGAGATTGAGTGAAAGGGAAAGTAAAACATCACTGCTCAAGGAGGATGGCCATACCACAATTATTACTCCTCCATTTTCCTCCAAGGATCTTGGGAACAAATGCACATGCTCCTGCCATGAGTTTCATGTCACCAGGTCCAGGACTCGAACAATGGTTGGTTATGTGAGAGTCCAGCCATGTAACTGTTGGCCCCCCTGGTGTGTTTTTCAAGTCACTAGGTCTAGGACTTGAACTGTGCAGTAGACCATGTAGGATCCAGCTACCTTGCTTTAACCCATCAAGTAGTTCTCAAACATATTCTGAGTGAATTGATGTGTGAGTAAGTGACTGACTGAATGGATGGAATATAGTATGTCTTTTGTTCCAAAGAGGTATGTAGTCTAGATTGAAACACACACCAAGCAAAAAGTCACAATGAGACATGATAATTGGCAAGGCGGATGCAATCACCAAATTTCCAGGCAGAAGAAGATTGAAAGTAATCCTGCTCAGGGGTCAGGACCAGACATACAGGCTGCAAGAAAGCCTAACTCCTCCCAGCCTGAAATTATTACCATTGCTACTCAAGATATCATTTTAAGTTTTGAAAGCTACATTACACTACTGCCTTTTTTGCCTTACTGTAATCTTTCATGAAACATACTGATAAAACCAAACTCTTAAAAGTAGAAAAAGTTGTTTCTAAACATCACTAGTATCTGTGATCTCATCGAATGAGTTAAGTTGCCACTAAGAAAGAGCGTTGAAAGTACTAAAGGAGCACGGATCCTCTTTCCACAACAGAAGATCAGCGTTAATTGTTAGCCATGTCCTTATCTGTTATTTTAAGAGAGTAAACACCCTTGACTGGAATGCTGGAATAAATGTCTGTGATTAACCTGAGGTTCTTGTTGGAGAGCTGGAATAACTAGCCAAAGCATAGACTGGGGATAAAAATAAGCACATTTGGTGATATAATATTAGATACTAAGTTTATGACAATAGCATAAATATTATTGCATAAGTTGACATTGTGAATGTTATTAAAGTACATGCAAAAATCTATGTAACAAGAGATCATTTTTATTCTATTTGGTATTATTTCTAAGTAGATGTAATTGATCAATGAGATAAATTGTGTTGTTTGTTCTCCCTTCCATCTAATTTTCTTGGAATAGGAATTGAATTTGAGTTGAAAATACTACTATGGTATTTTTTACAGAATCATCCATGATCTTGTAATTGTTTAGGGATAAAGGTAAAAAAAAATAATTCTGGAGGTAGAGTTCAGGAATCTGTAATTTTTGCAATAATTTCAGGTGATTTTAATGCATTAAAGTGTAAATATCACACTACTTACTCTACAAATTTATCTTTACTGTTCCAGGGACTATATTTTTACATCTATTTCTATGGATGCTTTCACAGAAAAAACTCTCATCCGAGTAAATCTTCCCTCACCATTTTAGACACTGCAGATCTCGCTCACTCTTCTACAGTGAAACTCTCAGGTGCCTATTACTGAACTGACATAACATATGCTTAAAAACATGGGCTCTGTAACTAAATGTCGTCATCCTGGTTTTCTCATTATATGTCATGTGGCCTCAGCCAAATTAATTCTTTTGCTCAGCTCCTTTATTTGCAATGTTTCTAGAAATAGACCTCACTTTGTTATGTTCTTGCCATGATTACTTGAATTAATGCAAGATAAGAGTTTCAGGACAATCCTTGGCAAAAGTTTTGGATTCACTCATTAAGTGCTTGGTGTTATCTTTCTCCCCACTTATTTTGATTCTTAGATATAATATCACTACAATTATGAATATATTTATCGACTCGCAAATGATAGAGTAATCTTTTCTGAAGCAACATCTTACACATACTTTTCATATAAATAGAACTTAGCATAAAATAAGTCTTGTAGAAGATAAATTTCTTAATATGGATAATGTTCCTTATATGTAACCTTTTCAATGAACTCTATTGATTTGCTCTCTGCACGAGAGTTCTGGCATTGACTTTGCATCTGGAATAGGACTTCCATCATTGCTTAAAGATAACTCCAGTATATTGATAAGAAGCCTCGAATTTGGGATATGCAGAGTATCATACCTTTCTTTCTTTCTTTCTTTCTTTCTTTCTTTCTTTCTTTCTTTCTTTCTTTCTTTCTTCCTTTCTTTCTTTCTTTTTGCCAATTTTATTGACAATTTGTTTAGCAGGGATATGTTGATACATAACACCCTCAGATTTATTTGGATGATGTGATTTGTGTTCCTAAACCATTCAGTAGAACTGATAGAACTTAGCTCAGTGCTTGAGAGTACATGTTCAATTAATTAAAATACTTAAAGTTAACATAAGATAGGTATCCTAGAGCTAGTAGGTGGTGTGGAGGTTAAGGCACTAGATCCTATATTTCTGACTGTGCAGTCAAGTCCTGGACCTGGTGGCTTGAAAACCACACTAGAAGCAAGCAAATGTATATGGATGTCCAAAATCCTGAGAGGAGAATGGAGAAGAAAGGATTGCAACCTGGCCATCTCCCTCGGGGAAGGGGGCGATTTCTCACCAGCCCCTCATCCCATCTCTCTCTGGTGAGTGCAGGTGTCCTATAGCAAAACTAAACTAAAATATAAAGATTAGATTTCCTAAAACCTTAATTAAATCTCCCAGATAAAATCCCAATCAAGATATATATATATGTAGGACATGTACTCAGATCATCAAACTAGAACACCTCTGAATGAAACAATTTCTTTATGAATCATGACCTTTCTAAGTTTTCTTAATAGAATTATCTGAAAGAATTCATCCATAAAGGGACAATCTAACTTCACCTGTGGGAATTCTTTAAACTGAAATGGTCTATCACTTCCATTTGTAGAAGAAATTCTTCCTTAGATACTTATTTTAAAATAAATAAAAACAATTATAAAATTTATTCTATAATACAGTTTCTAGGGACAATATTGTCTTATAAGTATCAGAACAATTTGATCACACAATTCTTCATATACATATTATTACTTTTTAACCACATTAAATATTTAAAAGCCAACTGTATTGACTTTTTGTTCACATCCTAAGAAAATATTTTTTTATGATTTTCTTTGCTACAACTTTTTAGAGACCAAATGGCTTTCTGTATTGTTAGTATCTTAGTGAACAATAAATTTCTTCTTATTTTTTGGCTACTGTACAACAGAATACTTCATAATTTCTCAAACATATGAAGCTGAGGACGGTCAGGAATTTTTAGCAGATGTTTGCAGTTTACTTTTACAAGACCACAGACAATTTTACCAAAATATTATGTAATTGTAATCTCCACCCTTGTATTGCCAAAATTTCAAACTTGCTCTGCAAGTTTATTGTAAATTCCAGGTGGTTTAAGGTGAATCAAAGTAATTTTAAGAAAAACTACAAGACATATACATGAGAATATTTTTCCATTAAAATGAAGCAGCAGATGAAGCTTGTCATAAAGAAAAATAAATTTATATCTAACATTTTGAAAAATTATGTAAAAATTTGATCCTCCATCTGCACCTAAGAGATTTAAAATGAAAATGCTCAGTGTTTTAATTTAGTTTTCTTGAAATCTAGATTTGAGAAATAATACTTTAATGTATTTTTGGAAGAAAATGCTTGTTACTAATTTTTTTTTATAGTTCTCACTGAATAGGTGGGAATCTCAAATCATTCATAGAAAAATAAAAATTAAAATACAAATTAATTTTAGTGCAAAAAGTTTGAAATCCATACATAGCTTTTTCATAATACACAATTTCCATGAACATTTGGAACACACCCTTGTAGTTTCAATTTCAATATTAATTCTTAACGTCATTAACTAGGTCAAATACAACTCTGAAATAGTTACTCATCTGCTGTTATATGTAACAGGGCCCAGTATATGCTGTTTTGCACAAAAATAATTACGCATAAACAAACACAATATATGTAAGCATTTTTATATTAATTTCAATTTTTAATTTTACTTAAACTTTGTTTTACTAAAAATAATTTTATGGCTAAAACATGTTGGCAACTTCTTAGCTTAACAATTCAGAAAAAAATGTCTATCCATGGAAACACAAAGAGAGTAGTGTTTGAGAGACTGGAAGCTCCATGGGTGGCCTGAGTTCAGTTTCTGAACTAGCCTGAACACTCAGGGCACTTCAGATACTTGTAGTTCAGTCCGATTGAGAGGCTGGAGCAGGAGGATCATGACACAGCAACACTCTGTCAAAAATACCTGTTTTGGGACTGACAATTGGCATGATAGTTGAAGCACTGGACTCCCACAGGTCATCAGGTGTTGGTTCTGGTGACCTCAAAAATCACAACAAATAAATAGGTAAATAAATAAATATTTTTAAACATCTCTCTCTCTCTCACCCTTTTTTCTCTTCCTACCTCTCTCTATATAATAAAGAAAAAAACAATTCAAAAACTTAGGAAAAAAAAAAAACAAATCAGTGTAAATAATCAGATTTTTGGTATAGGGCACATGTGCTCACCAGAGAGACAGAGAGAGACAGAGAGACAGAAACTGAGAAATCCTCGCCTCCCCAGGTGGATGGCCGCACCACATTCCTTCTCCTCCATTCTCCTCTTAGGATCTTGGGCACTCACAAGCATGCACCCACAGTGAGTTTTAAGCTGCTGGGTCCCGGACTCGAATGGTGTATGACTGCGTGGGAGTACAGCAATGTAACCATTATGCCGTCTGCTGATCCCCCAAAATGTAAGTTTCATACTAGCTGACCATGGCCTATCACGTAAACTTGTATTTACTCCTTTCTACAATTATAATAAATAGGTCATAAAGATAAGAATATCAAAAATTCAGGGGAGAATATGACACAATATGAGATATGCGAACTAAATTTTGGAAGGTGAAAAGTGAATAACAGTTGATTAGAGATTATTCTAAAGTGAAAGTTGAAATATGCCCATGGAGAAGGTAAGAGAATTTTCTTTCAGTACCATGGACAGATACAGACTGGCGTGAAGTAGAATTTCTTAAACTGAGAATGTTCAAAAATAGAAGCATGAGGATGTTAAACCTCAATATACTATTCACATAAAAGATGAAGAATATGGGTACATATCTCCAGAAAGTAAATAAAAATTATTTTATGTAAAGAAAAATGAATAAAATGGCCTTCAGACCTGGGAATATCAGAAACAGGTCTCAATGTAAAAGCAAGGGCAATAAGGAAAACTTAAAACACTGAACAAAAATAGCCCCAGGCTCTGTTTTACAGAAAAACTCTAAGACAAAGAACTAAAAGACATAGTTCTCCTACCTTCTCTCACTCAGGAGGAAAAGATAATACTTATCAGAAGGACTATCAATACATGGTCCTAAATAGACCTGATTTATTATTTGATGTTATTTCTAAAAATAAGCATGAGTCACTACCAAGATTTTCACCTAAAATAAAGATCTCATGCTGTTTTTAATGCCTTATTTGTTCTATTAAATATATTTATGGAGTACACATGATGTTTTGTTTATATATATTTGTGTGTGTTTATATATCTTTACACACACACACACACACACACACACACACACACACATATATATATATATATATATATATATATATATATATATATATATACATACATATATGAAACAATATCTGAATAGATATTTCTCAAAAAATGCATTCAAATAGTCCAAGGGTATAATGCCTCACTATTAAATATAAATAGAAACTGTGATCACACAGTTAACAAAAATTTAATGAATTAGATAAACTTAAAAAATAGAAATGAAAGAAAAAAACAGAGATTAGGAGAAAACTTAACAAGGTTAATATTCTCAGAAATATCACAATGTTTGTTTAATTCATAAAATAAGAACATAGTGTTTTTATAAAGGGATATTTCATAAAGGAGAAATATACATGCAAGTAAAAATATAACAAAATAATAGAACACTTATTTTAGGTAAAGCTGAAGATTGTTACAGTGAATATAACAAATAGACAAATGAGAAATAATATTTTAAAAAAGATGACAAATATATAATCTCAATCTAGGCTTTTTTTCAATCTAGTTTTTTTTTGGGGAGAGGTTTTTGCTATAGGGCGTGTACGCTTGCCAGGCAGACAGAGAGAGACAGAGAGACAGTGAAGCAAGAAATCACCCCCCAGGGGGGATGGCCACGCTGCAATCCACGCAATCCCTTCTCCTCCATTCTCCTCTCGGGATCTTGGGCACACACACACATGCGCCTGGCATGAGTTTTAAGCCACTGGGTCCGGGACTCGAACCGCGGTCGACTACATGGGAGTCCAGCGACATAACCATTATGCTAACTGCTGGTCCCTCAATCTAGGTTTAATATGCAAACTTCCAGGAAGAGAAAACTAGAAGAGGAATGAAGGCAGTTAATTATTAGATTTCAAGGTAATTCCCAGAAAGAAAAAGACAAGGCATTTTTTCATTCAAATCGTGTATCTTGGGCTAGCAGATGGTTGGTAGTTAAGGTGGTTAGATCCCACATGGCCAGTCACGTGGTCTATGCTTGGACCCAACAACTTAAAAACGTGTGTGTGTGTGTGTGTGTGTGTGTGCGCGCGCGCGCGCATCTGTGTGCATGTCTGAATTTCTGAAGGGAGGGAGAAATGGAAGAGAAGGGATTGTGGTGTGACCATGCTCCATTATGGGTGCTTTATCACTTTCCCACTTTTTTTCTCTCTTTCTCCTTCTGGCAAACACAGTAGCCCTCTGTGAAATTTAAAAAAAAAAAAAATAGTAGATCTGGTTTTCATGATATATAGAGAAAGTTCTATGAATCACATAGAATAGCATCAATTTGAAATTTTAAAACACTGGGTTAACCAGATACCTCTGCTTAAGTGTTTTTCCATGCTCTTATATGGTCTTTAGCATGACTGAATATGACCCACAGTACTCCATGCCATCCACCATCTCTTGTAACATTTAGAGCCTTACTAGTTTAAATTACATAGCACAGCAGTCTCAACTGATTGCTTCACTCTTCCTTGAAACTATCTAAATAATCCCAATAATGCTTATTTTTCTTGCTAAACTTAAATCTAGAGCAATTCCCAGTTTCTCAGGTAATCTTCCAAGTATTTCAGCCTATCTACACACCATTCATTCACTGTATCTTCTAAAAAATCTGGTGTTCACTCCATCCTAACACTGCTACCACACACTCTTTTGATGTTCACTGAACTCAAAATCTGTCATGAGCAAAAATCCATTCAACATTTCTCTTTTAAGAACTTTCACTTTCTGCAAACAGTAAAGTCTGGATGTCAGGTGAAGGTACTGCTTTCTGTCTGTTATCATGTGTGTATTACAGAGAATGGGGACTAGGCCACTGACAAAACTTTAATATTGGGATCGCAGATTATGTAACAGTTACATCGCTGGACTCCCACATAGTAGATTGCGGTTTGAGTCCTGAATATGGCAGCTTAAAACTCACATTGGGCAGATGTGCATGTATGTCCCAAATCCCAAGAGGACAATGAATGAAAAGTGATTGCTGCATGGCCATCCACCCTGAGGAGTGATTTCTCTGTTCCTGTGTCTGTCTCTCTGGCAAGCACATGTGCCCAATAGCAAAAATCTTCCTAAAATTAAAAAAAAAAAAAACCCTTTCATATCAATGAGAGTCACTGTTTTATCCTCCTCCCTGAAGTACCCAGTAATTTTGAAACACATGCTATTGCATTGATCTTCCACTTTCATAACCATTATCCCTCATTAGCTAAATATTTTAACAGCTGGCTCACTGCCTTTTGTTCTCTAACACAATACTATTATTATTATTATTCTTGATAGGTATCTCTGTCCTCCACATTTTTGACAGTTTTGCATTCTACCTACTTTAGCCATCCACTCACATATTTCTGGTTGGTGTCATTGTTATCTGTTTTACTTCCAAAACTTCTGTTTTCAAAACACAAAACTTAGGCTAAGAAAAGTAAGCTGAAGACTTACTTAAACCTGCCTTCAATTATGTTAAGAGTTCTTTCCCAGACAGTATTAAAGATCTTTTAAAGTCTTCAATGGGATTGCTTAGGCATAATTTTGGAAAGATCCTTAGGAACTGGATGATTTATAGCAACAATGAATATGTAAATTTCAACTCTAGTTATTTTTAGTATAGATTTCATTTAGTTTAATGCCCAAGATCTTTCCCATTTAATGACTGCTTGTTTTCTAAGAAAACATCAAGCAGATCTCCTGTGGTTGAGAAAAAGATAAGATCATCATTGCTGTTGAAAGTAGAGATGAGGAATGGACACATATAAACTATGCTATTTGTGAATACTTTGTATGCCTACAATGATTTTTAAAAGCTCTAAGAAAAGGAGATAGAATGTTCTAGCTCATACCAATGGAATTTTTAAAAAAATTATCTCTTTACTACAAACCTTAAGATAGTTAGAATTAAAATATATAAATCTTGATGTAATCACTTAGAGGGAAAAGTATCTACTTTGTTGAAACATTGAACGTATTTAGTAAATTTGTTTCCACATAAATTATTGAAATTTCACAGCTTCCTTTGCATTGTTATTTGCATATGTAAGCCTTGGATTTTGTATTAATGTGATATTTATTCATTAAATTTAGAAACATAATTGTTATAATGAAAATAGGCTTTATTCTGATGAGTGTTTATGTTCATATTATAAGTTTCTGAAAATGGGGTGCAAGCTGAATTTCTATTTTCTTACAACTATAGTAATCTACACACTGTTTTGATGAAAAATGCCAGTATAAAGCTTTACCAAGCACCAAAAATGCTCTAAACAATAACACATCTTTGCATTATATATTTGAATTGATAGCCTGCAGAGCTAAGATAACAGGTTTTTGTCATATAAGAAGTTGGTATAAATGGCTCTGTAAATTCCATTTTATTTCTTCATTACCTGCTATGATGTTGTGTAAGGACATCACTTATCAAGTTGTAAGTTTTAATATGTTATCTCAGGTTAAAATGGAAGCATTAGCACAAAAGTTATGTGGCTTTTTATGAACATCAATGAGTTTTGACTTGAAATCAACATAGTATAAAAATAACCTTATTTTATTAAATAAATAGGCTAAAACATGAAAATAAGGTTTCATTTAGATTGGTTATACCAGTAAATTAATATCTTTTATCTTAAAAAAAATGAAGGGGATAATGATATTATAGAAACCATAGTAAATATCCAAATTCAACTTTACAAGATCTAATTTAAGTGATACATTTGCAGTAAAAGTACTATTATATGCTATAGTAAAGAATAATTCAAGTTGTTACTACTTTTTAAAAATAAATAAGAATTATCGTCTTGTGATTAGTTTTGTAGTTTCATTTCCATCAACATTGGAAGACAACTGAATACAGAAAGCTTTTTCAAAATCATGGCATAATTTACCAAAGTAATTTAAATGTGTTTTTATAAAACACTATCCTTTTCAGGACCAGCAGTTGGCGTAATGGCTATGTTGCTGGACTCCCTTGTAGTCGGCCATGGTTCGAGTCCTGGACATGGTGGCTTAAACTCAGGACGGGCATGTGTGTGTGCGTGCCCAAGATCTTGAGAACAGAATGGAGAAGGGATTGTGGCGTGGCCTACCCCTCTGGGGGGTGATTTCTTGCTTTCTGTCTCTCTGTCTCTCTCTGTCTTTCTGGCAAGCACACATGCACCACAGCAAAAACCTCTCCAAAAAAAAAGAAAAAAGAAAAAAGAAAATATTTGAAAATTAGTGCTCAAATTGGCTCAAAGAGCAATTACACCTGAATAGGTCCCTGGGAGATTTTACATCCATGATAAAGCCAAGAGCATATTTATTTATCTTCATAATGAAGTGTAAGGTAAGAGTTGATGAGTGTGTTATATGTAAGCATAAATGATGGTTTCATCCCTTGCATCTGTTCATATTAATAATTAAAATTCTTAAATGGTGATTTTCATCTTTAAGAATGTTACAAATGTCAACTAATTAATTAATCTCTTAAGTGTTTAATTGCATATGGATGATTAAACATACGTTTTTGTTAGTTATGCTTATATAGTAAAAATTAAAATAGAAATCATACTGAGATTAATTTTCTTTTCTTCCTTTCTAGAGAGATTTTTGCTATGAGGTGAGTGCTCTTGCCAGAGAGACAGATGAATTTGAAGCTGCTGGTTCTAAAACTCAAACTGCAGTCAACTGTATGGGAGTCCAGCGACATAATCATGATGCCATCTGATGGTCCCGAGACTGATTTTCTAACCAATGGTTAAGGATGTGATTTTTCTATATTTTGTGAGAAGTATCCTCTATGATCCCACTTCGATGATACTTTTCACAAAATAACATTTCCACAAAATTCAGAAATGTTATAAAATTATTGCTATTTTGAAAATACAAATTACAAAGTATATTAAACTTTTGAAATGTGTATATATGTGTGTATGTATATATATATATGTTTAATTATATATATAACCTGTTTATATCTATATCATCTATATCTATATCTATATATCATCTATATCTATCTATCTATACACACACACACACACACACACACACACACACAAATATATATAATCTGTTTATTTCTGAAAAACATAGAATATCAGAAACTTACCTGGTCATTAAACCTCTTTTATATAAGAACCAACTATATGCGTAAAACAATTTTTTTTGGAGGGAAGAAATTTGTTTTATGATACATCTTGATGTGGAAGTGTTTTAGAATCTACATTTTTTCTCTAATTTGGCCAAGTAAACTTCAGAATTCAGAAGTATTCTCTTATATTCTTTCTTCTAAAAGGTTCTTAATATTATTATTTTTAAACATGAAAAAATAATATGAAATAAAAATATAGCAAAATTGATTCTTACAGGCACTGATTAATCATTAATATTAATCATTAAAAAATAAATTGCCTAACATATTTATATGTAAAGGCACTTTTTGCAATGTCAGTGAGATATTTATTTTTTTTTGCTTTTGTTGTTTATTTTTGTGTATGTGTTAGTAAATTTATTTTTTAATATTACATTTAATCACATATATCTTTATAGTGTATAACATTTTTCCCAGCATGATTACCACACATATCAGTCAAGACAAAGACATTACCACACACATTATAATAAGCAAATAGCTTTTCATTTTTTTCAGATTATTATTATTATTATTTTAAACATTTGATCACTATACATCATTTGGCTTGTAAAGAGGATTTACCCAACATGAAATACTTCTCAGACCAGTCTAGTTGAGAATATTATACATGTTATCATCAAAAGGTAATAAACCATTTCTGTGTCCCACAAATGTCATGCCTCTTTATTTTTTTCTCCTGATTTCCTTCTCTATCCTCTTTCCTTCTTCTCCCCCCCATTCTGTACTGTCTTCAGTGTTTATAACTATTTTCACTGCTTTTATGCTTTACAATATTTTAATCTCTGTCATAAAGTACAGATAGTCAGCTTATATTAAGTAGATACATAAAATATTTTTCTGTCCTAACCTGACTTGCTTCATTCAACAATAAATCTTCCATATTTGACCAATTTTTATCTAAGGCCAGGGTCTTGTCTTTTATGGCTGAATAGTATTCCATAGAGTATTCACGCCAGACTATTTCAGTCCATTCATCTGTTCGTGGATGTTTGGGTTGGTTCCACGTCTTAGCAATCATGAATAATGCCACAATAAACATTGATGTTAAAGCAGTTTTCCAACTGAGCATTCTCCTGTCCTTTGGGTAGATACCAAGAAGTGGGACTGCTGAATCAAATGGTTGTTCTATTTGTAGATCTTTTAGGAACCTCCATATTGTTTTCCGCAATGGCTGGGCCAATTACATCCCCATCAGCAGTGTAAGAGAGTTCCCCTTTCACCACAACCCCATCCACATTTATCATTTTTTTGTATTTTTAGTCTTTGCCATTCTGACAGAGGTTAGTCTGTATCTCATTTTAGTTTTAGTACGCATCTCCGTTATGATTAGGGATGTTGAACATTTCCTTATATGCTTTTTGGCTATTTTTATGTCTTCCTTTAGAGTTTTTTTTTTTAGCTCATTTTCCCATTTTTTAATTGGGTTATTAGTTTTTTTTCAGGTAAGCAGCTAGAGATCCCTGTGTATTCTGGTTATCAGTCCCTTATCTGAGGCATGTAAAAAAAAAAATATTCTTCCACTCCAAGTGTTATCTATTCACACTAATTACTATCTCCTTTGCAGTGCAGAAACTTCTAAATGATATAGTGTCACTTGTCTATTTTAGGTATTATTGCCCATGCTTTGGGAGTCTTATTTAAGAAGGTTTTTCCTACCCCAATGTCTCCCAGAGTTCCTCCAGTGTTTTCTATCTGTAGTTTTATAGTTTGAGATCATGGGTTCAGACTTTTGATCCATTTTGAGTTGATTTTTGTTAATGGTGAAAGATGGAGATTCAATTTCATCTTTCTGCATGTGGATACTCAGTTTTTCCAGCACCATTAGCTAAAAAGGTATTTCTTTCTCAGTGGGATTTGTTTTTTCAATTTGAGTGATTTCATCACATACCACAGGAGGCTTGACATCTTTTATCCTGTTCTGAACTTTTATCTCCCTTTTAGATTTATTATATACTGGAAATTATTATTTTATAATTGTTAACATATGTCTTCAATGTGTCTGTGTTTATAGGATTTGTATCTCATAATATCATGGCAGTTTGTGTAGTTTGGTGCACACAGTATTAATTCATCAACTACTCAATTAGTGTTACTTAGTGCTTGGTTATTTTCTGGAGAACTAATGGAAGAATTGACATTTTCATGAGATCAATGTCCGAAGATTTATGTACACATAACCATAATTAGAAAACCCATTGTAAAAGGACTTCTAATAGAAATTGCGTTCCTAAACTAGGTGTCCTGGTTTGAATGCGTCCCATGAAAGTCCATGCGCTGGAAACTTAATCTGCAGTACAATGATATTAAGAGGTGGGACCTGTGAGAAGTGATTATAAGTGAGGGCTCTGCCCTCATATATGTATTTATCCATTCATGAATTAGTGGTTTAATGAATTATCACATGAATTAATGAGTTGGTTCTTATAGAAATGGATTGGATCTTGTAGGAGTGAGTTTCTGCCAGAGAGCTGTCATTAAAGGGAGCTCAGCTCACTCTTGCAATTTCTTATACATGCTCTCTCTCTTTCTCTCTCTTGCTATGTGGGGTCTCTACTGTGTTATAATACAAAATGAAGGTCCTCACCAATGCAACCACACATCCTTGAGCTTACCAGCTCCTAGAACTACAAGAAATATTTTTTCTCTTGTAAAATACCCAATCTGTGAAATTCTGTTACGGCAATAGAAAATACACTAAGGCACTAATCAACGTTGTAGATTTTATTTTTTACTTGTCTAAGTTGGTAACTAATATATACTATATAATATACACACTATAAAATGGAAAAAAAAACCCCTGGAAATTGATAAGTATGTGAGTAATAAATATTTCAACATCAAAAAATTCAGATATTAACAATGTTTTTACTGCTATTTATGCCACTAAACTGAGCATCTAGCTATTGGACACAGAGTAATATATAATGGAAACCCATTGAATACATTTTATTTAACTAGTGAGTAAATGGTCCTGAAATAAAAAAATATATAAGGGTTAGAGAAGGGTTTGGTACTTAATGGGTGCTGGTATTGCTTTTTATCAGGTACAGTTTTTTTTTTCACATTGTTTTATTCTGTTCTACCAATTTTTATTTTTAATTAAGGTTATCTTTAAGACCAATCTGTGCAGTGTTATTTGTTGTGGTGAGTGTTTTCTTTGTACCTATATTTATGCATGCTAGCATCTTTATGATTTTAGCTCATAAATTTGAATAACTTCAGTGCAAAAGTCAGTTGATGATTGGTGAATCATCCATATTATCAATGACCTTTTAGAAAATTATGTCTTTACTGAAAGTAATACTGAACAGTTTATGAAAATTAAGTCTGTTAAATATTCAAACTTAGCAATGGTGCAGAGGTGCCTTGAAAAGAAATTTTGAATGAAATGGTCATAATGATTGGGGTCATAGCAACAGACAATTGGGCTGCTATTTTAAGAGCAAAACCAAACTGAAAATTCTCTGACAGTAAATCTTGTGATGGAGTATCTAATCTCATGATATCTCTCTCATTTGGAATAGTATTTAACATGCAAAGGTCTGGAGTTTAAAGAGCACTGATTGTTTTGTTTGCTGTATACCATCTAATGTGTACATTCCTATATCAATCTCTTTTTGTAGCCCTTCAACATTTTGGGAGACATTAATGCATATGAAGTTTGTAGGTATAAAACCAGAGTATACAAATTTATTCTAATATTGGTACAAATATGATCTGGACACATGGAGTATTATTTTTAAGTTTACATATTTTCTAAGAGAGGAGAGAAGTCATCCTTGCCAGGGTCCACCCAATCTGATACTCCCGTCAGCCCTGTAGCTTGGCAGAATCATGGTTGTGACTGTAGGTGCACCTAGAATATTCAGGTAGATCAGGGCACTAACCTAGAGCCTTCCCACATAACCTCTAGCATTACTGAACACCATCCCTATCACTTGTGTCACTGCATCTGGGCCCTTGGAGTACGTTTTAAAATAAAAGCTTTTAGCCAGGTGAGATAATTAGGAGGAATGTGTATTTCCTCAAGTGGAATTTCATGACACAACAATGTTGTAAAGATCAGTGGCAAGAAGAGAAGTTATAGTTATTTGATCCATGAAGTCTCAGATATAAAGTCTATTTATGACTGGTATTCTACCACGATGGCTCACCTGATGCAACTGTCTACTATTTCATTTTCCTATCAGTAAATTGGGACTATTAATATAATAAGTAAAACTTGTTGTAAGATTAATTGAAATAGTATATGTAAATATTTCTAAAGAGTAATGGCTATTTTTTACTAGTATCTTTTTTTAACTAGTATTTTTAACTTATTTATTTATTTATTTATTTATTTATTTATTTATTTATTTAATTTATTTTTTACCATAGGGAGCATACGTTTACCAAAGAGAGACAAAGAGAAAGATAGAGAAAAATCATCCCCCAGAAAGGACGGCTATGCTGCCGTCCCTCCTTTTCTGTATTCTTTTCAGGAATGTGGGCCTGCACATACATACACTTGGGATGATTTTCAAGTCACCAGGTCTGGGACTCAAACTGCGGTTGGTCATATGGGACCCCAGTGTCTTTTTTTTTTTTTTTTTTGGAGAGGTATTTTTGCTATAGGGTACGTGCGCTCGCCAGACAGACAGAGAGAGACAGAGAGACAGAAAGTGAGAAATCACCCCCCCCAAGGGGGATGGTCACGCCGCAATCCCTTCTCCTCCATTCCCATCTTGGGATGTTGGGCACACACGCACACACGCCCAGAGTGAGTTCAAGTCACTGGGTCCAGGACTCGAACCGCGGTCGCCTACGTGCGAGTCCAGTGACATAGCCATTACGCTAACTGCTGGTCCTGGAACCCCAGTGTCTTAACAACCATGCCATTTGTCAGCTTTTTTACTAATATTTTTATGTCTAACTAAAAGAGGAAGCTTAAGGGGAAGTTTTGCTATCCAAAATATCCTTCTGCTTTTCCACTAGTCAGCAGTTGATGGAAATTCCAACATGGTTAACTAACTCCTTTCTGTTAAAGAATTCACTCTTGTTAAAATTATAAAAGCCCTTTGGAGTTATGAGATACCAACTTAATCAGTATAACTTCAGTGTAAAACTTTTCCATAAATATTTTCTAATTGAAGATAATATAGAGTTTCTTTAATTTTTTGTAATCTAGATGTCTGAGACATTTTGTGGTCTAGTATTTTGGAAAATATTAGCTATGTGTTGTCCCTGGGTGGATAGGAGGGGACTATGACAAGGCAAAAATTATTAAAGAATATTCTAATGTTTCACATTTTCAAAGGGAATAATTAATAAATGGTCATCCTTAAGATCATTTTTTAAAGAAAAAATTTTGCCATGGCGCATACACTCACCAGAGAGAAATAGAGAGAAAAGAATGAAAAACTTCCCCCTGGGGGAATGGTCATAATCCCTTCTCCTCCATTCTCCTCTTAGGATTTTGGACATTCATGTACATATCCCCAGAGTGATTTTCAAGCCACTAGGACTCAAAACGCAGTCAGTCCTATGGAAGTCCACTGCCCCAACCTCTTCACTACCTGCTGAACCAAGACCATACTCTTTTTTTTTTTTTTTTGAGAGGTTTTCACTACGGGGCTCGTGCGCTCGCCAGACAGACAGAGAGAGACATTAGAGACAGAAAGCGAGAAATCACCCCCCAGGGGGGATGGTCACGCCGCAATCCCTTCTCCTCCATTCTCCTCTCAGGATCTTGGGCACGCACGCACACGCACCCGGCATGAGTTTTAAGTCACCGGGTCCGGGACGCGAACCGCGGTCGACTATGTGGGAGTCCAGCGACATAGCCATTACGCTAACTGCTGGTCTTCCAAGACCATATTCTTAAAACTAAGACAGGAGTAGCAATAATTGAAGATTAAACAGGTAATTCTTGTTTTCTATACATTTTTCTTTATATTGTGAGTTCTAAATTTAAAACAAATAAAAAAGCAGTAAATTGGAGAGGAGAAATTTTAAGTTTTGCTGTACAAATGAATTTAGAAAATCTTTTCCCCTGTTTATTCATGACAGAACACACGTGTATGTATATTAGAGTGATAAAGTGGAAGATAGAAAGAGATGAGCACCTAGACAGGGTCTGGCCATGCCATGATCCCTTTTCTTTTGTCTTCCAGAACAACAGATCTTGGATGTTCACTCAAATGTCTCAGGGTAACCTAGAGGGGTATTGGCCATGTGGGATTGAGCTTCTCTTGAGCAGTGCATTTCTGCTGTGCCACAGAGGTGGCCCCATAGCAAGTACATTTGATCAAGGTAATATCCTCTCAAATATGCAAACATTCTTTGATATAGTAAAGGGTTTATTTAAACTTTAACAGCATGAATACTCACAGTATTACCTGAATTTTCTATAATTAGACATATTATTTACATATGAGGCAACTTTATTTACAATAACTTAAGATCAAGAAAGACTTTCCACCAGAATCCATAGTTTCAGCTTGTGTTAGACTTATTTCTGTTTGTAAATATCATGTATTAAAGATTTAAGGCAATGGAAAAATCTTAACATCAATGGCAATATGGTGTCACATTATAAGGGTACAAAATTAGCATTTTGAAACTTGTAAAAAAGAAGATCAGAGAGTTTATATAATTATGATACTTAAAGCAAGTGACCTGGAAACAGTAGAAAATTTTATTTCAACATGAAGTGTAGCTAAAAATACCATCATTATATAATAAAACTTAAATTCTAAGTTTTCAGGAACTTTTAAATTAGGTGATGTGTAAATGCCACACAGCCTTCTTTGCATTCTAACCGGAGTAATAAAATGGTCCATATGAACTTTGTGTTTTGCTTATCCTTTAGGAAGTTTAACCTTCAGAGAAATTATAACATTCTCTACTTGAATTGCTTGCAAGTCCCCACCATTTTGCTAATTACACAATCTTGTCCCTCTTGCTGACATTTTGGCAGTTTTCCTGAGGTAATGGCTGCATATGTTATTGAAAATTTAGTTTTGAAAGTCTAATCTAATAAAAAATTTACATAACTGTTGATTGCAAATCAACTCTCTGAGGAGGAGGTAGACTGGAAAACTAAGTAGCTAGAAACTTTTATCAAGGCTCTTTTTGTGAATCAATTCCATAACGTAAGAAATCGAGAAGGTAGTAGTAATTGCCTGCTTGAACTTATCCAATAATACACAATTCATGATTGTTATCCTTAAACTAAAATGATGATATTTTTAAAGGACCAAACTACTTCACGTTTCTTTCTTGAAGTAGAGCCATCCAAAATGCTAATTAAAGCTATTGACACAGATTCTGTTCAATTTCTGTCTGAACGTATAGATTCTTCAGATTCAAAGCTTTACATAGTAAAGTTAATTTGTAGGACAGGTTTTATACTGTTAAACTTTTTAATATTGCTTATGCAAAAATAATGCTGAATAAAGAACTGCTCTGTTATTTATGTAGCTTAATATAGGTGTGATTATTTACCATAGTCAAAGAGCAGAGACGTAGGTGTCTTAGTCTTTACTGCATTGTTAACAGAAATATCTGCACTGCATCTGGGTGTTCTTATAAATAAGATGGAAGTTAATTTACAACTCATGATTCTAGTGGTTGGAAACTCCAAAATTCTAAGACTATGACGTGGGCAGTAGAAGCACAGGGGAGGGCAGGCAAGTGCACAGAGAGAGAAATCCTCACTGATCTTTTTATTTTGTTTATTTATTTTTTATATATATCAACCAGCTCTCATGAGAATTAACTCCATCTCATAGAAGTTAGAGCTCACTGGGTCTTGTGAGTTCCCATTCTCCATTTAAGAGACTATTGCCTTCACGATATAATCACCACGAACCAATTGCTGCCCACCAGGCCTTACCCTGGGACACCACGAAGGAGTTAGGTTTTCACTTTATACCTTCACGGTACAGTCAGGACAATCAAGTCTTAAGATATGAATTTCCAGGGTACAAATTCAAAGCATTTTAATGGACAATTTAAAATTTCTATCTTTTTGTGTTATTTCATTCCTAAATTTGGAAAGAATAGTGGTTGAAAGATACTGACCTAGGCGTCTATTAGTGAGAGAGCATTTTATGCAACACATGTGTCACATTTGTCCTTGACAGGAAAGCTAAAAGCAAGAGGCAGGTGTTCTTTCTTTACCCAAAGTACAGTTTCGTGGCAAAACTGAATTCAAGAGCAAGATAAGAATTTTAGCCACTAGTAAGGCATCCAAATCTTCCTTCCTTGAATTGAAGGCAAATACGAGCTAGCCTGAGTTCTGCATTTGTCTCAATTGCAAATGAAAAACTAAGAGCAGTGGCAAAGGAGAGCTGGATGGGTCCTCTTCTGACCTTCCTTTCTTTCGCAGTGCAGAAGTGAAAGGAGCATTCATCATGCTTGAGCATAGACAGAGTAATAGCCAGCGAGGCTGAGCGGGGCTATGTATGGCTTTCAAATTCAGTGCTTCTGCCCCCAAATTCAGTGGGACATTACCCAATAGATATTAGGTCCCAAGAACAGGTCAATTACTTTTCCTCCCAAAGGAAGCTGTGTATCCAAGGAAGTAAATAGAGAGAACACCTGTTTAGAATCGATAATGACAAGTTTCTCAAATTGCATTTTTTCTTTTCTATTTTATTTCAAATTAAAAATTGACTTGCAAGTAAAAGTGGGAAGTCATATTGTTTCTGAATTTTTTAAAATATACAATGGAAACAAGATCATAAATCAGTAATATTTTGAATAACCTAATGACCAAACAAACAAGCAAACAAACATAGTTCAGCTTAAATTAAAGAGCATGTGATAACCAAGACTTTTGTATTTAGTGCAGAGTTTAATTACAGTCAAACTTAAACTCTCTATATAAATTGTATTATTTCACAGGTTCTCATTTGCAGCTCTCACGCAGAAGCACAATATGTCAGTTGAGGTAAGCAAGGTGAAAGTAAGATTAAAAACTGTTGGAAAAAAATGAAGAAAGGCAACTGCAAGTCTTTCATTAAAATATCGTGGATAGATTCTCCAGCAGTATAGGAAGAAGAGAGCATTGCGATCAGGACCTGGCTAGTAAGAACAACTCAACAGAATATATAGACGTGTGAATATTACATTACAGGGGCTCAGCAAAGTCAAGCCAGTGCACTTCTCAAAGGATGAACGTTTTCACCTTACATGATATACCTAGTAAATTTTCACCTAATATGTCCTTTAAAGACAAACCTAGCAAGTAAAAAGACCATTTCTGTACAGAAAGAGAAACAAAAAAGGGGGAAGGGAGAAATCTTTGGAAATTTACATAGTTTTTAGGCAAAGAGACTTTGGAATCAAAAGGCACTAGTTTTAAATATTTTATCACTTTACAAACTGTGTTACTTTAGACAAGTTACCTAAATGTGTTTTTTTTTCCTTGTGTGTGTGTGTGCATGCGCGTGTTCTTTACAAGCTGCTCCTCTCAGAGAAAGACAGAGAGACAGACAAAGAGAGAAAGCACTGCCCTAAATGGTGACGCCATGGTCCTTGCTCCTTCGGCCACCCTCTTTAGGACTTTGGGCAGGCACACACACTTGCCCAGTGTATTTCTCAAGCTGTTGTGTTTAGGACTTGATTTGTGGAGTCGGCCAGGTAGGATCCAGCTGCCTTAACCACCACACCATAGACTGGCCCTGTATGTTTAAAATTAGGAAGGTAACTTGGATCACATGGGTGAGTTTTATCTATTCTCTAATATTGATCTTATTTTTTATTATCTGAATAATATTGGCTACATTATGTTCAGGTTTTAAATTTCTCTTATTCAAATGAAATATGAAATATTCACATGTATCAACCAGATCTAATAAAATCTCTCAAATATATTGTGAACATAAAATGTTATAATATATGTACAATATCCACATTTCTACTTTTAAAAAACACTAGTTTGTTGCTCTCTCCCTTAATCACATTTCTTAAGACACAAATTTGGAAAAAGACACAATTATTCTTTTTGTGATGGTGGTGTCATTAAAAATGAAAAAGAAAAAAATAACACCAGTATTTTCATATATTGCTAATGAGACGAGAGAGAGAACTCTACCAGCAGACTGCCATCAGACTCAAACTGAGCTCTTCCTTAGGTCTCCAGACTGCAATTTGGACTTGCTCGGTTCTACCATAATCGTGTGAATCAATTGCTCAAAAATGAATCTCTTGGGGCCAGTAGGTAGCATGGTGGTTAACGAGTTGTACTCCCACAAAGTGGACCACTGTTCAAGTCCTTGCTGTGTTGGTTTCAAAAATCACATGTGTGTGCATGTGTGTATGTGCATGTCCAAAGTCCTGAGAAGAGAATGGATAAGAAGGGATTGCTACGTGGCAATCTTTCTGGGAGTGATTTCTCATTTTTTCTCTCACTGTCTTTGACTATTTCTCTCTGATGAGTACATGCCCCCTATGGCAAAAACCTAAAAAAGAATAAAAAGTTTAATCTCTTCCTTTCTCCTCTTTCTCTCTGTCTCCTATAGGGAGTGATTGCTGGTTGGCATGGGGTATGTATGTATATTAATATAAATGTTACATAGTGATATATAATATACAATTACATATTATAATATATATATGTGTATCTGAGGGTAATCCAAAAAGTTATTAAAAATGGAATTAAAGTAATTTTATTGTGCAAAAATTAAAAATAAGTACAGTTTTTTAATATCACACATATGTATGCCTATAAATGTATATATACACACACAGGATATATATATTCTGTATAGAATATTCTATTGGTTCTGTTTCTCTTAAGAAGCTTGATTAATACACGGTAATAAAGTTCAGTTCTTATTATTAGGGGAAAAATGTAAAAAAATATATTTTATAATAACTTTTTTTTTTTTTTTTGGAGAGGTTTTTTGCTATGGGGCGTGTGTGCTCACCAGACAGACAGAGAGAGACATAGAGACAGAAAGCAAGAAATCACCCCCCCAGGGGGTATGGTCATGCCTCAATCCATTCTCCTCCATTCTCCTCTCGGGATCTTGAGCACGCACGCACACGTGCCCGGCGTGAGTTTTAAGCTACCGGGTCCAGGATGCGAACCGCGGTCGACTACGTGGGAGTCCAGCGACATAGCCATTACACTAACTGCTGGTTCCCTATAATAACTTTTTTTAATAACAATATTTATACACACATCTGTTCTTTATACAAAGAAAAATGTAGAAGGATGCATATAGATCCATTAATCGAGTTCTAGGTTCAGATAATTTATTTTGTACACATCTGTGTGGCCTAATTTGATTCAATGAGCCTGTATAGCTTTTGCAGTTTGAAAGAAAAAGCTTGTAAAATATTAAAACTTTTAAAAAAAGATTTAAAAACCAACAAAGCAAACAACAACAAAGGCATCAGGAAAAAAATCTCTGACATGTGAATTTGGAGGCATTATTACCTGTAATTGGGCCAGAACTGACAGTGAGATGCTAGGAACAGGCAAGCCCTGACTGTGCCACAGTTGAAATGTGGACATCAAAGTGCAGAATTATTGGAAAAAAGTCAATCTAATAGTAAAATTAGCAGTTTTTTCTTCAGTCCTCTCTTGGCTTCTGAGCATCATTTGCTGTTGTGAAAAACTTACATAAGCACCTTAAAATTGTTATTGCATACAACTGCATGAATAGAAACTTATAGCCAGTATGCCTATATAAACTGCTCCTATGAGAGAATTTAATATACTAAAACATTCTTTAGTTAATGTCTTGATTATTAGTTGAACTGACAGAAAACATTTTTGTTGTTGTTGAGGTTGGTCCAAACTCTTTAAAAGTTCCCCTTAATAAACTGTATAATATTTCTAAAAAATAAAATGATTTCTCCCTTAGGTTTTGAAGATCTATAATTTTTTGCTTTAGCCCATATCTGAAAACTAATTCCTGGTGAAAGTCTTACTAAAAGTCATATAGCAAATTGATAGCAAAGCCACAAATAGAACCTAGTAATTCTTATTTTCAGGTTCAGACTTTAATCATTGAGCCAGACGAGTTGCCACTTTCTCTGACTGATCACCCTCAGCATTTAATCCTTCTTCACAGATTCCCATTTATAGAGGTGACATAATTCAAAATTTCTGCATGGTTCACATGACAGACAAAGGCATGTGTGGGATTAATTTGCTGAGGGTGACAAAAATTACAAAACGGAAATGGTTTGGGAGAATAAACCCAAAATATGCTTGATATTTTAGAATGGAAAACTGCCAGGAAAATGACAAAGATGTGCACTGTGTCGTTGCAATAATCCCATGGCCTCACTTACTCTATCAAATGCACACAGTGGTTGGAAATAAATGGAAAGGCATTATTTACCAGAGATGCTGATGCATAAAGACATATTCAAACTCAGAGAACACATTTCTATCAGCTTGAGTGCAAACATCCTCAAATCTGCCAGGGATAAACATTCTATATCCTGAAGTTATTATCCTAAGCTTCATGGAATAGTATGGAAAGTGCTATAGCCAGAGTAACACACTACACAGCTGCCTCCGTGGATCCCAGGGTGCTGTGTATATTTTAGGTGTGGATGCAGCTGCTTCTTCCTGAACTGAAGTTGGAAATGACTGTTACTTCTTCTCCTTAAGCCTGGTACTTGATATCATTAATTTCTTTTCATCAACTTAACAAGCAGGAGCAGCATCAAATGCTATTAAAGAGCAATATGTTTCAAATTGAGTGATGATTTCTAATGTGCAATAAAGGTGAGTAAAGATAGAAGCAGATTCTTTTACCTTTCTTCTTTTTTCATTAATTTTTCTTTTGCATTCGCTCATCTCATTTAATAGCCAAGAAAATTAAAACCCTCATCTGAATATTCAAAGTAAAACAACCGTGTCTGATTAAATCTCTGATGAATTGAAATCTGAATAGATTCAATAGTAAGTCTAGATTAAACTGCATCTTACTTATTTCTTAGATAAAATTTTGAAATTTGCGTGTGTTTGTGTATAGGTATGTGTATGTGTACTTCCTTATTTTTTTCCTACTGGGATCTTATCTAAATGATGAAATTTAAGTAAGGCAAAAGCAATGTTAGGCCCTCTGGGAAGATATCCTTCATATGAATTAGAAGTAGACGACTGGATCTGAATGTTGTGAGGGTTGATGATTACCTCTTATATCAAGTCATTGTTGCATTAGATCTATAAATAAGACACTTCAGAAGCAGTCTTTGCAAAGTCTGCCTTGTGAAAGAGATGCTGTCGACCTGGCATACCCAAAGTGGGTGGCATAATTGTACCTGCCAGTGAGCCCATACTATCCATAGTTATTATTAATAATATTTGCACATTTTTGTTACAAAGACCTTATAAAAATTTTTAAAGTGGCCATAATTATATGGAGAAATTTACCTGTGTGTGTGTGTGTGTGTGTGTGTGTGTGTTTGTGTGTGTGTATACTTATATATATTTCTTAAGTTGTTTTTCACCCCAATTATTCCATAAATGTTCTCTTAAGGAAATTCTGACCAGGCGTAGTGGCGCCTGCCCTATGGAAAAAAAAAAAAAAAAAAAAACAAAAGGAAAAGAAAAGGAAAAAACCTGTGGAAGAAATTCTGATACTCTTGGCCAGATATATCTTATCATCTTTGGGAAAAGCCTCTGAGACCATCACAGTTTCTTCTTTTGAATCCTGGCTTTGCATTGTATGAAGCTACACACGGAAGTAACATGCTATCTCAAATTCCATCCCATGTCTGGGTTTAAATTCATTTCCTTCTGTATTGTTTTCATTATTTTGATCAGTTTCAGTGTTTTTTAACTTGAGAACTATGTTCCAAATTTCACAGTCCATCCTTAATATTTAACAGGATCTTGCTCTCAGGAAGCCTGTCTTCCATATTTTGGAGGGAGAAATCAAGATAACTCAGGAAGATAATTAGACCATTTGAGACATGGATTTTAAGTTCAAAACAATAGATGGGTCTGCAGAAAACACACTGGAGTCAGGTTAGGAAGCTCTTAAAGTAAAGGAAGCAAAGGTAGGGCCAACAAAGGCATTGACACTGGGAGGTAGAAGTGTAATGGCATTCCTCACACCAACCAGATAAGAACAGGCATCCTTGGGTATCCACGAAGGCTAGGTTCTCTTGCCCCTTGAAGACACCAAAATACTTGTGTGCTTAAGTCCCTTTATGGAATGGAAAAGTATTTGCATATAATCTACTCATATCTTCCTGTCTACTCTAAATCGTCTCTAGATTACTTATAATGCCTGCTACAAGGTAAATGGTCTGTAAATCATTGTCACACTCTTCTTTTAAGAAAATAATAACTGGAAAAACATTTGAACATATTTAGTACAGACATACCACTGTAGACTAACTATATGGTACATGTCAACAATGATGTAACATTTTAAAAATTTTTGCTAGAGAGCGTGTATGCACCAGCCAGAGACAAAGAGAAGAGAGAAAGAGAGGAGAAGGCATCTATTATGGGGAACGGTCATGCTCCAGTCCCTTCTCCTCCACCTATCCCTCCTTTCTGGATTTTGGGCACACATACCCTTGTGGCCAGCGTGTGTTACAGCTGCCAAGTCTGAGATTTGAACTGCATGACTGGTCATGTGGGATTGACTGCCGTAATCACCAGGCCATGTAGCCAACCAACAATGTCAAATGTTTTATTTTTTATTGGCTGACTCAGATGCAGAATTGTGGCTAAGGAGGGCTGACTGTATTACAAGAAGAAAGAGTGGTGAGCAATGCTAATATTGCTGAAAATCCAATAAGTTAAGTACTAAGAATAAACCATTAGATTTGGCTTACAGGAGTCATTAGAAATTAGGTAAGAGCAGTTTTAGTGACAGAGTGGAGATGAAAATCTGATTAACATGAACCAAAGGAAAAAAGAATGACAAGGAAGTGGAGAAAAGTATAAACAATCCTTGCAGTTTGGGTATAAAAGGAAAAAGAAATAAAATGATAAGTGAAGAGCTATTTAAGTTCAATACTTTCACTTAGGTATCTGGATGGTATTATGAATAACAACCAGTAACCTTAAGAAATGAGCATAAATTTGCTTCTCTAAGACAACTTTATATATATGCAAGATTATTTGTGTCACTTACATCAACACCACATTTTACAAAGAATATTTTTTCTTCTATTTGATAGAGGGTACATGTGCTTTTCAGAAAGAGATATAAAAAGTGGGAAAGAGAGTGAAAAGCTCTCTAGAATGGCATGTGGTTATGCTGCAATCTCTTCTGTTCCAGTTTTTCATCCTGCCAGGATTTGGGGCATGCATTCACATGTACCTGGCACAATTTTCATTAGGTCTTAGCCGGGATTTGAAAGAGGTGTTTGCACATGTGGGATCCGGCTTCCTTAAGCACTAGACCAAGGGACCAGTCCAAAAAGACGGTTTTAATAGTTCTCGATTTGGAGTTTTGAATTTTTGGTCCTCTATTATTTTTGGTTATCTTCGCTTATTTGGTAGACAAAATGGAAAATGAAGAAAATCAAGTAATCATGGAACTTTGAACAATATGCCACTTAAAATCCATTTTTATTTCATTATATATCATTCAAATACATAGATAGCTATAATTGTTTATACAGTAACTCTTGTCCTATAGTTATTCATTTATTTATTTTTAAAGAGAGATTTTTGCTATAGGGTGTGTGCGCCCTCCAGAGAGAGAGAGAGAAGGACAGATAGACAGAAAGCGAGAACTCATCCCCCAGGGAGATGGCCATACTGAAATCCTTTCTCTTCCATTTTCTTCTAGGATTTTGGGTACACATGCACACTCACCCAGCATGAGTTTTAAGCCCCTAGGTCCAGTTTAACTGTGGTCAACTATGTGGGAGTTCAGGGATGTGACCATTATGCCACCTGCTGGTCCCATTGCCCTACAGTACTTTAAAATGCCATGAATATTTTTCTATCACCCATATGGTACTGAGATATGATGAAACATTTTTCATATTATTTTATACTTTTCCAAAAAAAAAGCCTCAGGAAATGAATAAAGGAGACCCCTTTCTCAAGTGGATTTACTATGTACATTCAGATAATGCATTAAAATTTATATATGTAAATGGATCTCATTTAACATTTATTTGATTACAATTTTATTGTTCTTTTTGAACTGAGAAATAGAAAGCCTTTTGTAATTTTGTTCACATAATTTTATCTATGTAAGTTTCGTTCATATTTTACATAAATTTACTACTGTAGATAACTCATTAGTAACATATATTTTCCTCATAAAATAGTAAAGTATTGGCTTTAAATATTTATCTCCAATCTACCAGAGGAACAAGAAAAAAAATGGGCTGGTTTCCTCATGATAATTGTAACATTGATCATTGTACCTTTCAGATGAAAGCTTAACTTTTTTTGACAAGTTCATTCCTGAAATATTTTTTTCTGTAAAGTTAATAATTACTTTTTATAGACTTCGATATAGTATTTCAAGGCAAAGCATCCACTAAGTTATACGGATCATAAATTTGCCACTGTATGTTTTCTGGGTGATTTCTAGGAAATTCTGAACTTGGAGTGTAAGAGAAAATTTTCAGCACATTAATCCTTAGTGTGCTTCCCTTTAGATGCTTTCTGTGATGTTACATTGGATGGGAGAAACATGATTCCTGCACTGGTAACATCCACCTAGAAGTCTTTTAGACATAAAAGTTCTCATGACTTAATACATCAGAAATTTGGAGGAAGGACAGAAATTTGTGACTTCATAGGCCCTCAGGTCATTCTGATATTTGCTAAACTTTGAGAACCTTTGCACAAAAGGAAAACTATAGAATAATTTAATTGATTTTTGTTTTCATTTATTTGAAGGTACATTAACTCATCAGAGAGATCAAGAGAAAGGGAGAGGGAGAAAGCAGCCATTAATGAGATGTTGTCTCACTGTAATCTCCTTTTCTCCATTCCTTTTGTCAGGATTTTCAGTATGAACATACATTTGTCCAGCGTGTTTTTCAAGCCACCGAAACTAAATTTGAACCTCGGTCAACCATGTGAGATCCAGCTCCCAAACCACTAGGCTATGGGGCCAGCTGTGCTTTTGTTTCTAAAGTGTTATTTCCAAAAATGTGAACATCATTAAGATATACCTTTTCTTCTCCATATTACATTTTATAGCTTCTCTCAATTGAGAAATTGTTTCAAAATTATATAGCAGTTAAAGCAATTAAATGCAGCTTTCCATTTACTTTAAAATAAATTTAAATGGTAATTTCTTAGATTAGTTTTGTTATTTTTCACTTTGTAAATTTAGGCACACCCTAAACATTTACTTTTTCCTTCTTAGGATGTTTTCATGTTGTAGTAATTTTTTTTTTCTTTTTTTGGAGAGGTTTTCACTATAGGGTGCGTGCGCTCGCCAGACAGACAGAGAAAGACATAGAGACAGAAAGCGAGAAATCACCCCCCGGGGGATGGCCATGCCGCAATCCCTTCTCCTCCATTCTCCTCTCAAGATCTTGGGCACACACACACACGCGCCCGGCATAAGTTTTCAGCCACCGGGTCTGAGACACGAACCGCGGTCGACTATGTGGGAGTCCAGCGACATAGCCATTACGTTAACTGCTGGGTCCCAGTAAGGTTTTGTTTTAAGAACTACAAAAGAAATCTGTGACTGTCACAGTAAATGTGGACCAGTTTTTCTGTTTGTTTTTGTGTTGTTTTTTTACTCAGCTATTTTCTGTGTCATCACCTGGACATTAGAGACCAGGACCCAGGCTCAAAAACTAACTAAAATTTCTGTAAACTTTCTTCTTATAAACTTATATACTAATTACAGATATATGAGGCATCCAGAGGTCAGATGCAAGGCCATGTCTGTCTTCCTCTGGATATAGGTCTTATAGCATGCTTAAAAACACTCATAGACAAAATATGGTTTGTTACGTACCTAATAGAAAGTAACCAAAAATGAAAGACAGAATATTTTGTCAAATTACAGAGGCTCTTTTTTTTTTTATCAAGATAGTTGGTGGAAACAGTCTAATATTCACATATTAAGGAGTTAAATAAGACAGTTCTTCCTCCTTGGCAATATTTGGGGTTAGAAAGTTTCAAACCTTTGTAGAGGTAACTAGACGAATGAACTGGTTCAAAGATATTACCCAAAAGAAGTCTGTCTGTGGTAGCATGCACTGCTAAGAAGCTGTATTCTGTAGGCTGGGACTATATGGCAGTCTGGGTTCAATCCCTTGTCCATCGTGAAAGGCTGGGAGTTATGTGTGACTGTAGTCCTTATTGGGGCCAGGAGAACATCAACACAGGGAGTTACTAT
Source organism: Tupaia tana (assembly GCA_026018925.1). Taxonomy (NCBI): domain Eukaryota; kingdom Metazoa; phylum Chordata; class Mammalia; order Scandentia; family Tupaiidae; genus Tupaia; species Tupaia tana. Next base: position 83,530,112 of record JAKSZU010000005.1, read on the forward strand.
CTAAAAAAAAAAAAAAAAAGAAGAAGAAGAAGAAAGAAAAAAAAGTTACTAAAATGAATTGTCAAAAACAGTTTAATGAAATATTAGTAGGATTAGCAGAAAGAAATGCAGTTGGGAGAATCGTATGTGAACCAATGAGACTACATCCCCTGGGGGGTTGCAAATTAATTGGAACATATTTTGAGTTTATCTGAAGTTCCTTCTATAGAAAATAGTTATTAGAAAAAAAATTATTATATATAATACGGTCTCATTTTTATTTCCATATTTATGTGGTTCACATAGAAAAATTTACATAAGCATTCAAATACCCATCAGACATAAAACTAGAGTGGGAGGTGTTCACACAGAACCTTGTCTCCCGGACAATAGTGGACACCTCTTCTTGTTTATAATGCAATGACTAGACTGAAATGCCATCTTTGAACAATTGTCCACCTTTGTCTTGACAATTTTTCATTTCTCTTTTGCACACAGTATCTTGCTGTAAAGTATTACTTTTCAATTCCCTGCCTCTTCTTGGCTTTCCTCTCTCAGTAAGAATCTATTACAATTTACATTTACCTTTCATTTATTTGCTCCCAGATTATCTATTTAAGGGCTGTTGGCTATGCACCTGAGATTTTAGGGGCTGTATGTGACAAGAGCATAAGCAAGTGTTTAAGAAATGGGAATCCCTTAAGGATGGTGTTGAGATTCAAATATGGAGAATCAGACTGTTCTTTTTATTTAATAAAATTTCTTATTTACATTTTATAGTTGTACATATTTGTCAGGTACAATATGCATTTTCATGCAGTGTGTGATAATCAGATCAAAGATACTGCCATGTTCATTGATGTCCACAAAGAATATCACATCATTGTGAGAACCTTCAATCTGGCTCTATTAGGGCATGTGTATGTGTATACCTACCCTAGTTGGAGTAAAAAAAAAAAAAAAAAGAAAAGGACGTTGCCATATTCTTCTTTTAAGGCAAGAGGAACCCAAGGAAGTTACCAGATTCAAAATAAGGAATTAGGTGAACCCACTGTCTATTAGTTAAAGAAGTTAAATCCAGTATTGCCTACCAGGATTTGAATCCCAGCCCTGGGAGCTTGGAAAACACTCCCCCTGCTTGTGTACACATGCCCCAATTCCCAACAGAATAAAGAAATGAAGGAAAAAGAATTGCCTACATCAAATTAGGAAGTTCTTTTTTCCTCTTATTCTCCCTGTCACTCTGTCAAGCATTCGTGCACTCTGAAATAGAAAAAAAAAATTAATAAGGAACTGAGGATCTCAAAGGCTAGAACAAACAAGAGAAAGAGCTTTGAGATGAGAAAAGATGTGCAGAAATGTGGTCTATGTAAAAACTAGAAACAGTAAGCTTTTGACTGATGAAGCAATGAAATGTTTCTTTCTAATAGCAGTATTGAAGAAGACCTCAAAGATTAAATTTAAAAAATTATGTTCTTTTATAAATAGTTGGCTAAATTTTAGAATCAAACATTCCTTATGTACAATTATTTTATGAGAAGTTTTTATGATAGACTTGGATAGACTTTTATCATCATAACTGTATATTTCTAGTCACATGTATTTAATCCACTGAATTTTAAATGAAGACATGCTGATATCATTTAGAAAGTGGTCTTATGTCTGTAACATAGGTCATGTAATTTCATAGAGTATCTAATGTGCAACAGTAACTATGAATGCAGAATTTTTATACAGATTCTTCAAAGCTATTTGCATATATGTTATATGTATATTTTTTGTCATATTTTATAACTGTCTTACTCACATCAGCATGACATGGTATCATGTTTAGGGAATTTCTAATGGTTTTAAATGATCAAAACAGATGCCTCCTGGAAAACGGAGCATCGTATAGATGATTTGCATACTTGTACTTTGTTTCTGAGTGCATTGCCATATATGATAAAACACCTTCCTTCTCTTCCAAACTTCATGTTTTGGTACCAAGTGAAATGATTTTATAAAATGAATGGTGAAAACATGCCTATCAAGGACAACAGTTTCAGAGAAAAAATACAGTAAGATAGATCATATTTTATTGTGTTTATTTTGTATGTCAAAGAGTAATTATGTGAAATGCTTAATTGTGATTACAAATAACAAAGTCATATATCCATTAATCAGACAGGGGTGACTAAGAATTCCATTAACTTATTAATTGCATTAGCTAGTTATCATTAACTCCAAAGCTTGCAGAATGTTGACAAAGCTTAAAAATCAAGTGGTTGCCATAAAGATCAACTCAATGAACCAATGTACTTAGAAGCTATGGACAAAATGTTGATTTCAAAACTTTCTTCCTTGGATTCACTTATGGAAGAGTTATAAAATAACTAGCACCATATAATTGTTAAAGTACATGGTGTCTCAAAGAAAAAAAATATGAATAATGACCTTAATAAACAGATCATGAGTTTGCAATGAAGAAATAACTTTACATTTTCCTAGAGTGCAGCAAAATATTCCTAACATGCCAAAGATTTATAATTTCCATAGGATTCTAGTGAAATTATATTAGGAATATAAGTCAAGTATTAGGAGTAAAAGTCAAATATCTACATAGAAGATCTCTAAAATTTTTTTATAAACAAATAGTCACTACAGTATTTTAAAAATACATCCTTCCAGGGCATATTTCACATCTGACCATATTGTACCTTTAACATCTCTATTCCATCTTCCCCAATCTAGTGAAAGTCACCCTGTGACTAGAATTTTCAAAGGTAGTATTTCTACATTTTGGAGTCTTTTGAATATTTTATTTTAGCCATCTTAGGTTTTAAACAACACAGTGATCACTCTCTTGTCTTTATGATATTTATGTAAATACATATATATATGTGTGTATATATATATATATATGTATATACACACACACACACACACACACACACACACATCTAGACCACTGCAATAAAATGAATACTACAATACAGTGAGCCACATGAATTTTCTGGTTTCTCAATGAGTCTGAAAGAGAGAGGGGAAAGGAATCAAGGAAAAAAATAGAGGCAAGACATGTAAGAGAGACAGAATTGGAGGATTGTCTGTTGATAATAACATGTATGAGAGCTTCAGCTGGACAGGTGTGTAGTGTTGGGCAAATTCATTTTATAAGATATAGTGATGTACAGAGATTGAATGTATAAATTTTTTAAAAAAAGTTATGTCTACACTATATTGTAGTCACTAAGTATGCAATGGTATTATGGCTAAAGAAGCAATGTACACATCTTATATTAAAAATACTTGGCATTCTTAGCTCCCTCTAGGTCAATCTTAGGACACAGATACCTAAAGCCCTCACCAGGCTGCCTATCCTCCACACTGCTGGATGAAGATAGAGTTTGCACCAATTTTGACCTCAGTGCATTCTAACTCCCTCTAGCTCAATCTTAGCACCTGTGCTCCAGGTGAAGTTTGCCATATTGATTGAATCCTCTTTTTAGGAAAGATTTTTCTGTAGCATGTGATGCTATTTTGTAGCATTTAACTCACAGCAGAGTCAATCCTCTCAAATGTTGCCACTGCTTTATGAACTAAGTTTATGTCACATTCTAAATCCTTTGTTGTAACTTCTACAATGTTCACAGCATCTTCACTAGAAGTAGATTCCATCTCAAGAAACCACTTTCTCCATCAATAAGAAGCAATTCCTTATATGTTAACAGTTTATTATGAGATTGCAGTAGGTCAGTCATAACTTCAGGATCCTTCTAAATCTAGTTTCCTCGCTACTTCCACCACATCTGTAATTATCTCCTTCACTGAAGCCATGAACCCTTCAAAGTCATCCATGAGAGTTAGAATTAACTTCTTCCAAATTCTTCTTATTTTGATATTTTGACCTCTTTTCATGAATTACAAATATTCTTAACAGGCATCAAGAATGGTAAATATTTTTCAGAAGATTTTCAATTTACTTTGTCCAGATCCATTAGAGAATCACCATCTTTTGCAGTTGTAACTTTATGAAATATAGTTTTTAAGTCATTAAACCTGAACATCTGAGTGATCATTGATCCATGAGCTGCAGAATGGGTGGTAGTTGGTAGGTACGACAACGTTATTGATCTCCTTACATGTCTCCATCAGAGATCTTTGGTGACTAGGTGCATTACTGATGAGTAGCAACAACTATTTATTTATTTATTATTTATTTATTTAATTTCCTAAGGGTGAATATGGGAGAAAGAACCAGTACTAGTAGTGGGATGTGGTAACACTGGTCTTCCCCTCTTACATTCCTTCTTTCCTTCTTCCTATTAGAACTCTGAAAGCACATACATGCACACATGTACACACATGTACACACACACACACACACACACAATCTGGAGTGTTTTTCAAGCTGCTGGGGTCAGGATTTGAACAGTAATCAAAGACACGGAATCTGTCTCCCTTAGTCACTGATCCACAGGGCCAGCCTGTGGTAAGTAGTAATACTTTGATATTTTGAAGACCCCCTTTTTTTCTTTTTTTCCCTGAATGATAGGTCTCAATACTGGCCTTAACATATTCAATAAACCATGCTTTATATAAACATGCTTCATTGTCTCCTTGTTTTTCCATGTATAAAGCAGAGGCAAAATTGATTTAGCATAACTATTAAAGGGTTTAACATTTTCAATATGGAAAATGAACATTGGCTTCAATTTAAAATTACAAGCTACCTTTGCCTCCAACAAGAGTGAACCAGTTCTTTAAAACATTGCCAATCATTGACATTCCCTCTCTTTTTTTATGAAATGCCTAAGTTGTGTTTGCTTCCAATAAAAAGCTAGTTCATTATATTGAAAATCTGTTATTTATTGCAGTAACCTTTATTCGTCTTAGCTAGAGCCTTTGAATACTTGATACAGATAATATATCAGCACTTGCTGCTTCGTCTCATTCTTTAATGTTATGGAGATGGCTTTTTTTTCCTTAAATCTTTGAACCAACTTCTGCTCTTTTCAAACTCTTCTTCTGCAGCTTACTCACCTCTCTCAGCCTTCGTAGAATTGAAGGTTTTAAGGGCCTTTCTTTGAATTAGGTTTTGGCTTAAGAATGATCTGGCTGATTTGATCTTTTATCCAGACCCCTAAAACTTTCTCTATAACAGACATAAGGTTGTTTTGCTTTCTTATCATTTGTGTGCTCCCTGAAATAGCACTTTTAATTTCCCTTAAGAAATTTTCCTTTGCATTCACAACTCAGCTAACTGCACAAGAGATACACTTTTCTACTTACCTATGCTTTCAATATACCTTCCCCACTAAGCCTAATCATTTCAAGCTCTTGATTTAAAATGAGAGATATGCAACTCTTCCTATCATTTAAACACTTAGAGGTCATTGCAGCATTATCAATTGGCCTGACTTCAATGTTGTTCTGTTTCAGGTGATGGGGCTGCTTGAGGAGAGGAAAGATGAGACAACGGTTGGTTGGTGGAACAGTCAGAACACATACAACATTTACTAATTAAATTTACAAAAATGTGACACAGAGACATGAACTAAACAAATGATGTTGGGAAAATGATGCTGATCAGTTGCTGGATATGGAGTTGCCACATAGCATTAGAATATACAAAATCCCAGCACCTACAAAGTGCAATAAAATACAGTATGCTATACATATACAGAATATTTACATTAAATGAAATAACATGTATAGTTGTGGAGAATTGTGCATAGAGTATGGCATAACTAATGCTTTCATATTAGTGCTTTTTAGATATTTATTATAGACACAACTTAAGACAAGTAGTTATAAACTTTTTAAAAAGAATTATTGGGAACAGCAAATGGCATAATGGTTACATTGCTGGACTCCCACATAGTCAGCTGTGTCTTGAGTCCCAGACCCAGAGACATAAAACTCATACTGAGTGTGTGTGTGTACATGCCCAAAATCCCAGGAGGAGAATGGAGGAGAAAAGATTGCACAATGGGGCGGTGATTTATCATTTTCTGTCTCTCTGTCTCTCTGGTGAGCATACACACCCAATGGCAAAAATCTCTTTCTGAAAAAAATAAGAATTTTTAAATTTAATTTTATCATTATTATTTTTTAAATTTGCTATAGTGTACATGTGTTCACCAGAAAGAGACAGGACAGAGGGAGAGAGAAAGTGAAAAAGCAAGCTGCCAAGTCTAGGACTTGAACAACTGTCAGCCATGTGGAAGTCCAGCACCTTAACTGCCATGCTACCTGCTGGCTTGAAGACGAGTTGTCATACATTTTTACAGAGGCTTTTTCCCTAAACCTTTTTTTGAAAGATTTTTTAAAATTTTATTTTTAATTTGCCAGAAGGCATGTGCACTTGAGAGAGAGACAGACGGAGACAGAGAGAAATTGAGAAAATACCTCCCATAGGGTATGTTTATGCCACAATCATCTCTCCTCCATCTCTCCCTCTTTCTAGGATTTTTTCACAAGCACAAATATACATTGTGTTTTTCTAGCCACTGGATCTGGGACTCCAACTGCAGTTAGCCATGTCAGATCCAGAAGTATCAACCACCAGGCCATGGATTGAACCTTGAAAAATATTTATATTAAGCAGTACTGTAACATTAAAGGAAATAAACAGTAGCTTTAGCTTTCTTTAGCTTAAGTGTGGGGTTATGGGTGTATATATGATAACGTGATATCATAGTAGTTATAATATTTCTATCTTATTCATGCACTTCATGTGTATTTCAGATTATGAAGTTTTTTTAAGTAATTATTTATTTTTAATTTTATTTATTCATTTACTTATTTTAATTTAACCAGAGAGAAACACAAAGAGAGAACGTGAGAAAGCAAGCCACCAGGTCCAGCACTTGAATCATGGTCAACCATGTGGGAATGTCCAGCACCATAACCACCATGACACCTGTTGGTCCCAGGATTATGAAGTTTTTCAATAAGTTCTAGGAAATCTTTAATATTAAAGTATCTGAAATTTAACATGAAAATAAAATAGACCTCAAAATTCTAGTCTCTAATCAAGCCCATTTGATGGTGGCCACAATTTTATTATTCAATTCTGCAATCCAGAGAACATGTAGTCATGGTGTTTCAACCTCTATTTTGTTAAAATTAAGAGAGAACATTAACGTGTGTTGCTCTTGACCAAATAAAATTTGCTTTGTTCTTTAAATTTCTCTAATATTCCTGGTGAGAATTAATTGTTTTGTGCTATCTAACATCAGTGTGGAGAAGTCCATGATCTGAGTCTCTCTCTTGAAACATGGACCTTCATTCTTAACAGAATATGAAGCAGTTTTTCAGAAAGATAAAATTTCTTGAGATTATCCAAGGTCTTTATTCAAGGAAAAAAATAAGCACTGGTTGACATGATTTTTTTCTCATCTCATTCCATCTTATTCAATCTTTGTCCTACTCCATTTCCTTTATTTATTCATTTCTCTACTCCAAATGACATTTTTAATTTACTGCTATTTATTTCATAAAGTAAGAAACTAATAATTATCATAAAACTCAGTTGAATAAGCAGAGATTATAGCAAATTAGTATTAGTTTAGGCTGTGAATATAAAAACCTCAGTTCTAATTCCAATGTAACTATAATTTATTAATATAAGCTTGTTCAAGCTTTTTAAACTGTCTTTAATTTTCTTATATTCAAAACAAATAGCAAACATACAAGATAGCTTCTAACTCTAAAAGTTATTGAGCTAAAAATAATTCTGTGATATGAAAATGATGTGGCATGTTATTCTCATTAAAGATATTCTTAGCAATATCCTAAAAAAATTTCAGTGCATTTTAATGATATGTCCATGTTGAAAACATCGTATTTGTGTTTGCTTTTGAAAATCTTTGAAGATAGTGATGAATAAAACAAAAAGATTTTATATGTAAGCCTAGAATTCTGAGATGATCAGTGCTGTATAAGTTAGTTTGTGGTTTGTATTATCATTGTTCTCACCAGGAAATATCAGGATAAATAACTTATAAAATATAAATGATTTTCTCACCTCTTTTTTTTTTTTTTTTTTTTTTTTTTGAGAGGTTTTTGCTATAAGGCACATGTGCTTGCCAGAAAGACACAGAGAAACAGAGACAGAAAGCGAGAAATCACCCCCCCCCCCCCCCCAGGGGGATGGCCATGCCGCACTCCCTTCTCCTCCATCCTCCTCTTAGGATCTTGGGCATGCACGCGCATGTGCTCAGCGTGAGTTCAAGCCATTGGATCCAGGACTCGAACCACAGTCAATAACATGGGAATTCAGCGACATAGCCATTACGCTAACTACTGGTCCCAATTTTCTCACCTTTTAAGCTGCAGCATGGAGGCTTTGTTGGGGGTTCCTATCTCTCTTACTTTCTCTTTCACATAGGAAATAAACTTAAAAAGGAGAAAAATCAGAAAGAAGGAAAATAATGCATTTCTAGTACTATAGAATATTTTCCAATATATTTATTGAAAAAAATGACCTATGCGAATGAGCAAAATTCACACCCGTGTTGTTTAAGTGTCTGCTTTACTAACTAAAGTACTTAAGCTTTGTTCAGTTGGTTTATTCAAGCAGTCATTCATTAAAACATCTTACTTTTTATGTATGTATTTCAGAAATATGTCATTTGTGGTGCTTCAATTCCAGGAATACTTTTAAATGAATAAAAGACATTCCTGGAACAACCAGACCTGACAATTTAAAGCTTTAGTTTCAGCACCACTTAGTTTTCACGTATATCATGACAGATCCCCACAGGAAGATGTGGCCTAAGCTTTATTATCATGTGACTTGTAGCATTTGTGTCTGGGGTAAATCCATCTGCCTGAGTGTGCAACAGGGTAATGAGCTTTCTTTAAAACTCTATCTTCTCAACTTACAAAGGTGGGATGTTTTTTGCAGCTGCATATTCAACAGTACTAGTCCCTGTTAAACAAGGCTATTGTCCTGTGTAACTGGGAAGCCCAATAGGTCCTTTCCAATTGATTTTATTTATTTATTTATTTTTATTTATTATTTATTTATTTATTACCATAGATCAAAAGAACGAATGGAGATTCACAATACTGTTACGATAAAACAATTGATGTAAAACTACCTGAGTGTGCTCCTGATCTCTGGAGTCAAGAACTTCTGAACATTGCCATAGGTTGAAAATAACTTCCTTTTCCTTGACCTTCACTATAACAATGAATAGACAACCAAACAGCTTGTTTGATACATCTTATTTTATACTGCTGATGCTAGTTTCTGCTTTTTAAAATTTTCTCTTGCCTGTCATAAATTCTCAGCTGAGATAAGATATGAAAAAAGATGATGCTCAGAATATTTCTATTCAGGAAAAGACTCTGAATTGAGATCCCATACTTAATAAAGTTCAAGTAAAACTTGATTTGTATCATGTTGACCAATTTCAACCAGATTACATATGCAATTTGTAGATGTCTGAGTACTCTGCTGGCTTCATCTATCAAAAAGGAAATAATTTGTCACCAATAACATGTACACTTCCCAAAGAGTTTCTGTGAGAATAAAGAAAACAAATATGACACTTCTGAAAAAATGTTTGCACTAAAAAGGCTTTTTATGTTCAAATTGTTACATCCCTAAGTTTATAGGAAGGTTGTTTAATCACTAAAAATATGATTAGGGTTACTTTAACATTACTTTTTGTAATAATATATACACACACACACACACACACATACATATATATATGTGTATATATTATTATTATTTTTGGAGAGGATTCTGCTATAGAGTGCATGTGCTTGCCAGAAAGAGAGAGACAGAGAAGCAGAAAGTGAGAAATCACCCCCCCGGGGGGATGGCCATGATGCAATCCCTTTTCCTTCATTCTCCTCTTGAGATCTCAGTCACGCATGCACACGCACCCAGCATAAGTTTAAGCCACTTGGTCCAGGCCTCAAACTATGGTCAACTACATGGGAGTCCAGCGACATAGCCATGAATTCAACTGCTGGGACTCGAACCATGGAATCAGCTATGTGAGATTTAGCATGTAAACCACCATGCCACTTGCCTGGCCACATATGTTGCTTTTAGTTAGAACTGTAATATTACGTGGGAAGTTGAGAAGCATTATAATATTAACTTTTTTGTGTGTCTATGTAACTCTAGATATGACTAAGCATATTCTCACACTTTAGGTATTTAATCTTCAACACAAAACTTAAAAGGAATGTTTTTACCCTTACAATTTGCGAAAATGAGTCTAAATGAAATGAACTTACTTTATTATGATCAGTCATATCAAGTATATAGTCATTGGACTATGGAGGTATCGAAAAGGTAAATGAGCCAAAGTGTCCTTCAAATTACATCTATTCAAAATAATTTTACATACCACTACTTGTTTTATCCCTTGAAACTTACTTATTGGTGTCTTTCCAATTAGGAATAATTTTCTGGTTTCTTATCTTGCTTTTACTAAAATCTTTTAAATTCTGGTAGATTTTTCTACAGTCATTTTTCTGCATTTTCTGTGCATCGGTATTTTGTATTATTCACATGTTCTCTCCCTCACTTTAACTCTGTCTCTGCTTCATTCTCTGTGCTTGTAAGGACTTTCGTGTGCATATGAGGAGAGACTTTATTATCCTCATATTGCCAATGACATTACTAAAAAACACTTCAAAATGTTCAAAAGATCCTGGATAAAATGTAGAATTCTATACTCTGCTACCCAACAATTATTCTCATACAAGAATAATATGATCTAATTAGTGCATATGAGGAATTTCATGTCATTGTAAGATGAAAAAACAATGTCATTGTGTGCCTAATAACTATACAAATCCTCAAATTTTCACTGTAATGGAATTAAAAAAATAAGTTTTAAAGCCCTTTACTTATCTCAGCAATAAAAGTGGTTCACTGAAAAAACTTTATTTAGAAAGAAATTACATTAAAATATTGCCAAAAAATTACTATTATTTATAAAGTAAATTTATATATTAAAATTCTTATATAATAACTAGCTTTCTTGTAATATAAAAATGTTTATTTCTTGTGATTAAATTCTGAAGATTGTTTCTGCTAATGTAAACATAGACAATATTTATATATAATAAACACCATACTCTATTTAAAATATATCTGTGATTGAATCTATAACAGAAAACACTTTTATTCAAACTGGTTTTTTTTTAAAGTTTTTTTGTCATTGAGTTTGTGCACTTGCAGTAAAAAGCCCAGGATAGAGAGAGAGAAAGTAAAAAATTACCTTCTCCCCCTCCCCACCCAGAGGGATGGCCACGTTGAAATTCCATGTCTTCCATTCTCTTCATGGGATTTTGTGCACGCACACATGACCAGTGTGATTTTCAAGCTGTTATGTCTGGGACTAGAACTGCTGTTGACCATGCGGGATTCCAGTGCATTAACCACCACACCACCTGCTGGTGATCAAACTGACTGCTAGCTATTCCTTAAGATTAAAGAATATATAATCACAATTAAGTATAAATGTTTGGTAATATGCTATGCTATTGTGGTCACACAGAGATTTGATTTTTGTTTGTGACCTCTTTTAAGAAAAGTAGTGAAGTATGTTCTGAACTCTTCAGTATAGAAGAATCTTTATAAATACGATTTTTAAAACTGAGTTGGTACATAGAACACAGAAATGGAAAAGTACCTTGTAATTCTTTTCATTCACTTTCTTGGGTACACATAATTTACTGGAAACAAAGGGAATTGGTTTTATATTTTCTTTTCAAACATTTTTCAAAGTTGGGGGCTGCACACAGTCAAACAGTCTACAACCCTGAGAGTTAGTGAAAAACCCAAATTTATTTTTTTGATAGCAAAATCAACTATTTTTTGTACAGTATGTTTTCTTCTAAAGTATAAATCTATTCACTGCATGAGGAAAACATTCTTTGGCATATTTAAAGTCTGTAACCAGTTTTAATTTCAACTTTAGCTTCTGGTTTGAAAACAACGATAGGTCCAGCCATAGTGGCTCAGGTAGAGAGTGCTTGTGCATGTGGGCTCAAAATCTGGAGAGGAGAATGAATAAGAGGTGATTGGAGCAAACCTAATCCTTCGGGGGGGGGGGGTTGACTTCTCTCTCTCACTCTCTCTCTCTCTCTCTCTCTCTAGCAAGCATGCAGACTCTATAGCAAATACTTAAAAATAAAGAAAAGAAAAGCTCATGGAAGTCCTACAGTTATTTTTTCAAAAGTTTATTTAATTTGTTTCTTTTAAATGAGAGAAAGAGACATGTACATTGACAAGGTCTTTGCCATAGGGTGGGCGCCACCATGCCCCAACAAGGTCGTGCTATTCTGCAATCCTGCTGTCACTCTCCCAGCTAGCCAGGGTGATGGGAACACTGGTACACCTGAATCTTCGGGTCTGCCTGGGATCAGGAGCCTGCCAAGTGGCCACAGTACTGCACAGAGGCACTTTTTAACATGCCTGGTCTGGGACTCCAACCACTTAGCCATGTGGCATTTAGTTGCTCTAACCAGCACGCTACCAGGTGACCCATTTTCTCTTAGATGTTTTGCTCCTCTTTATTCTGTGTTGCTTTGCTTCCCTTGTCTTTCCATTTTCTGCCAAAGGATGAGAGAGAAAGAGAGAGAGAGAGAGAGAGAGAGAGAGACTCCCCCCACAGTGGGACCCAGTCTCACTACAATCCATAAAACTTTCATCTATCCGTCCATGTGTGTATGCCCAGCCTGTTTTTTAAGTTTCCCAAACTGGGATTTGAATGGTAATGGGCCACATGGCATCCATCTTCCTGTGCACATAGCTTATCCACTGCACTATAAAGCCAGTCCCGATATTTTCTTAATCAAACTTATTTCACTAATTTTAAAACCTTCTTATAAACAGTTATGATCATCACTAAATCTATAATGAAAACATTGAATGCGAACTATAGTTCAACCAAATATGTACTTTGAAACACGAATGAAAAACACACCTTTCCCACATGGAGATAATGTCTATGAAGCAATCTCAGAGAAACAATGTTGTATTATTCATTTTTATCTCAGAAGTGATATTGTATAATAAATTTAATGAGTCTCATAGTTATATATATATATTTGTTTATACTAACTGATAATAGTAACTAAGAACTTAATGCCTCAAAACAATTATGTTGCAAAAGTTTTAAGACAATGCTAAATAAATTTGAATTTCTGTGGAGAACATCAGAAATACAAGTAATCCAATATAGTTCTCAAGAGATAATTTCATGGCATTTTATGTAAAAAATGCAGATAAGTAAATTGTTTATCTTTGCCAATTCATTTATTTAGCAAATAATTTGGGTGACAAATTTCCAATCAGGTAGTACAGATTTTTGTCTTAGATACTAGTGATAAGGACAATTAAATGGTGATTATGTGTTACATTAAATGTAAAATCAACATTTATTTACATTGTACTTTACCTAGAGAAATAATCATACTTAAATTTCTTTTAGTGTTATAAAACAGTATTTGTTTTTTCAATATTTATTCAAATAATGACAATAAGACAAAGATCATCCAATAAAACTAATGTTTTCAATGTTAGTACATGATGTATTTTTTTAAATCTGAAGTCAAATTTGAAAAATGCATATGATAATATTAAATAAACATGTAGAATATCATATTATACTATAATTAAACAAGAATTGTGTATTTGTTTTGGCAATCTTGAAAGATTGTGTTAAGTGATTTTTGTTCTGGATAGTTATAATTTTTTTGTTTCATTTTGCTTTTTCTTTCTGTTGATATTGTTTGGCTATCTGTCATAACATGAGAAAACAGAATGGGATGATGATGATGATAAAATGTTTAAAGATTCTGGATCAAAACAGATATATGAAGCCGACTCTATAGCCTATCGGTTAAAGGAATTGGATCCCACATGGCTAACCATGATTCAAAATCTGGCCCCAGCACTTGAAAAACATGGTTTTGAGAAATGAGGGAGAGGAGATGTAGGGAGGCATGAGGGAGAGAGCTTTTTGCCTCTATCTCTTTGGGAAGCACATGTCTTCTCTGGTAATTAGAAGACATAGAAAAATGAGCATGTTATAGTATTAAGAATATAAAACATAAGTTATATATGTAATTATACAAAATCAAATAACATTTTGTTACTATCATCTTTAGTGCAATACTCTTTTTACTTTCTTTCATGAGGTCAACATTATTTATTGCTTCATATTTATTTTTTGTGTCTTTATCAGTTCACGTGGATACACACTTGGCTTTGCTATGCTCACTTGTTTATATAATACCTATTATTTTTATATTATTAAATGGCTTATTTTTAAAAGAAATAGAAAATAAGAAAAGATTCTAGTAGGTAAAAAGAAAAGATTGAAAACTCCAATTAGAATGTTTGAAGGCCTGATTTTGCTTTTAAAATATCACAGCAATATAATTTTTACAAAAATTAATTACCCCAAATTAAGAAAACAATTGAATCTCCTCCAATTTTATGGAAATAATTGTGGCTTTAAAATCAGTACGTTATCAGCTCATAATTTAGTCCTTGTTCAGAGTATCCTATGGTTTTCCATCGCACTGAGAATAAAATCGATATATAGGTAAAGCTTGAACTGATTGAACCCAACACAACTTTCTAATCTCATTGAACTTTTGAGACTCCTAAGCCTTTGGCTTCTTCAGAATGTTTGTCCTTTCTATTCTTTTTATTAAATTGCCCAGATACTTTCATGGTCTGCTTCCTCATTTCATTTCAGATTCTGTTTAAATATCACTTTCTTTGAGAAGTCTTTCATGAAAAACATGTCAAATTTCCAGCCCCATTTTCCTCTTTTCCACTGCCTCGTTCTACTTTTCTTGTTTGCATTTATTAACACCTCACACACATAGCACACATAGAAGTCTATGTTTATGTTCGGTCTGGCCACCTAAAATGTAGGCTCTGTGATGGCAGTGGTACAGTGTGGCTTCAGGGTGACCACATGTTCTGGTGCGTGTGAGATGGGGACGTTTTCAGGATGTGAAACAGTCAGTGCTCACTGGGAAGGTCCTTAGAAAACTAGGATATTTGGCCACTGAAGTTGTGACCAAAAAGCAAAGCACTTTTACCTGGAAAATAAGGGCACATAGTGATTGCTTAATAGCTATTTACTGAATGAATGAAGCAATGAATTTGTCTTTCTTAATTTAAGAATTACCCTTTTTAAATATTAACTTTCGTAACATTAGAGGTTTATTTTCTGGTGTCAAGTTGTGTTTCTGGTGTTCAGACATTTTTATGGCTTCTATGAAACCAGCACAAAAAGAAAAATTAATCATTTGCAGAAAAGAAGTTTTTGTAAAGGGGTGCAGACCTTATGATAGTCTCTACCCACTTGTAAGCTAGCTCCTTCCCAGCATGCAGCTTAAATCTAATTTCCTACAGAAAGCTCAGCCTAAGTAATTTAGGACTTGTTGTATACTTTTATAGTATTCACACTTCTCTGAAGAGTGCTTTGTTTAGTACCTATCCTCTATTAGAATTCACAATGCATCAGTTAAAGAACTATGTCTACTTTGCCTAATCTTGATTCTCTGACATCTAAAGCAACTCTGTACATTTTTTATAGGATCTCTCCAGCATATCCTTTGACTGAGAAGTAGACCATTTTTCTGGTTATAAATGACTGATGTAATATGACCGTGTGTGAATATGTGTGAGCATACGACATAAATATAATGTGTGCCATGCATTTTTTACTCTTACGTATCACGACTTAAACACTTCTCTCTATGAAGTTTGAGTCATTCTCTATACCTTGTACCCAAAGAGATCTATCTAAAAGACAAGGTAAGGCAAAAGGCAACACTGAGAAGAGAGCTGCTATGGATACTGAGGACATATCGAGAGCTTGTCACTAGAGGGAAGACCCCTCTGGTATTTGGAAGAAATCTGAGTGCTAGTAAACTTATCAGAACCTCCAGCCAAACCTGACATGGAACCAACCTAAATATCCACAAACTGATGAATGGATTGGAAAAGTGTGGTATATATATTCTGTGGAATACTACTCAGCCATAAAAAATAACAAGACCTTGGCATTTGATATAAAGTGGTCAGATATGGAGGATCTATTGCTGAGTGAAGTAAGCCAGGCTATGAAAGAAAGATATTGTATGTATCCACTCAATATATACCGACTATCCGCACTCTATGGTAGAGAGTGAAAAATTGAAGGACATAAAAGCAATGAAGGTACTTAACGAGAATAGGACAGTGTGGAATGGGGGGGGGGTGGTGAAGAGAAGAGGATAGAGAAAGATAGCAAGAGAACAATAGAGAGGTAAGACGGTAGTGAGAAACAGATATGGCTTATTACCTGTTGGTGATGACATGTATAGTATTCTCAACTGGATTGGTCTGAGAAGTATTTCATGATGGGTAAAGTCTTTTTACAAGCAAAATGAGAAATAGTGATTGACTGTTTTTAAAAAATAATTAGAATAATAATAATAATGATTGGAAAAAACATAAAGATATTGAATGAGGAAGTGGGGAGATTAATGTCTCTGTATTGATTGACATGCATGGCATTCCCTTTTGAAAAAGCAATGTAATACACTGTAAAGTTATATGTAACCCAATGTAGTATAAAGAAGATTATGATGATAATAATAAAAAAAATAGAACCTCCAGCCAAACCTGAAAATAACTCAGGTTGTAAATTTTCCAGACTGAGTAAGTAAAGAAACAAGGTATACTAAATTATTCAATATATTATATCAATAAATTGTCCAAAATTAGACTTAAATTATCTTATGCTCAGAAAATAATTAAGGATTATTTGTAATTTTTTCCTGTTATTTTACTTTCTTTTTGATTCCTTTATTTATTTTTACATTTTTCCCCAAATATTTATTTTACATATTTACTTTACATATCAAAAAAATTTTGCTCATACTCCAGTTAATAAATAACTTTCAAAATTTCAAAATACTGAATTGTAAAGATAATATTCAAAATATTTCTTATAATTTCGTATAATTTTGTTTGTGACTCTATAACAACAGAGACAATATGGTTTTAAATATTTTTAAGAAAATATTTACATTGTCACCTACTCAGATTGTTGAAAAGCAAAGCCCAGCACACAAGTCACACACAAACCTTCTCAATTCAGCCCTGCCTATCAAATATTCTGTGATATACCATCTGCTAGCAAAGATCAGTCTCTTTTCCTTTCTTCAAAGTCTTTCTCAATATAATCCTCTGATGTGGTTGCTCTTTTGCAATCTCTATCGATTACAATACTGAGCTGGAAAAGTCCAGGTTATTTTTTTTTATTTTTATTTTTTGAGAGGTTTTCACTATAGGGCGCGTGCACTCGCCAGACAGACAGAGAGAGACATAGAGACAGAAAGCAGGAAATCACCCCCCAGGGGGGATGGCCACGCCGCAATCCCTTCTCCTCCATTCTCCTCCCGGGATCTTGGGCACGCACGCACACGCGCCCGGCGTGAGTTTAAGCCACCGGGTCTGGGACGCGAACCGCGGTCGACTATGTGGGAGTCCAGCGACATAGCCATTACGCTAACTGCTGGTCCCAAGTCCAGGTTATTTTATGTTATAAATTATTTCATGTATCTTCTCTAGTCTTCTCTGCCAGGCAGAACTACTTATGGAGCCAGGCCATCCTTCTAAGAGCTTCTGTTAGCTTACTTGAGATCCATCTTAGTCTCATAGTTTTCTGACTAATCTTGAGATAAGACATTTCAATCAAAGCCCTGTCCAATAATGAATATTTCCAATTTCTGATTCAATGCAAAAAGCATTATTGAACTTATGCAAATAACCCTTCTGCCACAAAATAGGAATACTCCCAAATATTTTCCAATTCCAGAGGGATCAGGAAGGAAGAAAAGTTTATGTTTCCATTTAAAGAAACAAATAAGAAAAATATTTTAACAAATTGCTGAACCTGTCAACAACTCAAAAGAAAGTAAAATGCTTAATTGGGAAAACAAAGCATAGGAAAAATATCAGTAATGTTTCTTAGTTTTTTTTAAAACTAATAACCATTTAGCTGCAACAAGAAAATAAGAAAATTAGAGGTGCTCTGCTTCAGGATATCAAGAGGATGAAGCCCCAAGGGGTCACTAGCCTCTTTTTGCTCTGCAACTACTGTGTATAGAATCCTGAGACTCTCAATAGAGTCAGCTGGATACCACAGGGCAGTTCTTTACTTCACTATGAACTGCTTTTCAATGTGTTCATCCCTTCAAATAAGCTCCCTTCTTCCCTCTCCCCACCTCTCTCAGTCTTTCCTCTCCTTTACTGGCTCACTGAAACACAAATCATTACTGCATCTTTCCTGATTAACCCAGACTTGCTCTGATTGCTTTTTTCATTTACTTCACCTCCAAGCTTGCACTGTGGCTGTGCTAGTTTAATTTGCTCTGATTTACTTGTTGCTTTGTAAAGACTATTAAATCTTCAAAATTTCTCCCGTAATTGTCAACTCTTTGAAGATAGGCATTTTGGATTTTCTTTCTTTCTTCCTTTTCCCAGAATTGAGTAGAGTTTCCACCCATATGAGCACTAAATAGAGGCAACCTGAAAGAAGCCACTTTTCCGCTGACATAATTCCACTGCAAGGAAGAGATATACAAGTTTTGTAATATGCCAAACCACACAAAGGCTATTGCTATAAATAAGTCATTTTCAAAACTATACCTAAATTGGGACCAGCAGTTAGCATAATGGCTATGTCGCTGCACTCCCACATAGTCGACCGTGGTTCGAATCCTGGACCTGGTGGCTTAAAACTCACGCCAGGCACGTGTGCGTGCGTGCCCAAGATCCCGAGAGGAGAATGGAGGAGAAGGGATTGCGGTGTGGCCATCCCCCCTGGGGGGTGATTTCTTGCTTTCTGTCTCTCTGTCTCTGTCTGTCTGTCTGGCGAGTGCACGTGCCCTATAGCAAAAACCTCTAAAAGATACAAAACAAAACAAAATAAAAACACAACTATATCTAAATTTAGAATTGAAGAATTACATGTCGGTTTGTATATAACATGCCTTCAAATATTTATGAAATTTTTGTTGTTTTGTTTTTAATCACCACTGTTTGATGTATATTTTACATTTAGTAATTATACCTGTTTAAAATGTACAGATGAAGGAGGTGTAACCTATATATCTACTAGTATACTTTCCACTCCAATTAAGATTTAGAACAGCTGTAACACTGCCAAATAATCCTCCTTCCCCTCCCAGTTACTATTCCCATCCACTCACTTAGACAAAAGCAAACAGGATTTGTATTCAATGGATATTATTTGTATTCAAACAGAATAGTCTATCAGTGTCCCCAATGCCATAATATTTATTTTTTCCCACAATTATTCAATTGGTTCTTTAGTTTTCCCCTCCAAACTTGGCTATGACAAACTGACCTCCTCTGCACGTTATGAAAAATAATAGCAGTGGACAGCAGTAATAAGAGAACATGGTTTGGGCTTCTGAAAATTCTATAGCTAATTGATGTATTTGTATGTTACTTATTTGGACTACAAGAGTAATTTATTTATAACATCTTTTATAACTATTAATTTTCATTTTAGTTCCATGAAGAAATTTAGGAAGTACATAAACATAGACTAAAACTTACTCTCTATGCTGAGTCGTGGTCATTAAGTTTTTACTTCTCGCCTTATTTTTTAAAAAATGAAAGAGCTCTTAAAATATTTTATTGAAATTGTGCAGAATGTAGGAAAATAGGGCAACCATACATACACTCTCTAAAACATTATGCTTCAGTTCTGGAAAATTACACTTAATAAGAAGATATCACATTGTTCCACAAGCTTTTGTGACATATGTTTGACTGTAAAAAAAGAAACACTATTTCATAAAGTTCATGTTCCTTGAAGGTCCTTGGTATGAAGAGCTATGCTGCCTTATATTACTCTGATAAATTCTGTTTTTTTAATAGGATTCAATCTTTGTGCTTGGCAAGGTGTTGTGGCATATATTATGTGCAGAATTGAGAAAGAATATTTTGCATGTAGACACAACACTTTGAATATATTAAGAGATACACATTAATCATCTTGGTTTCTGGGCTGTTACAATGAATTGACTTATAAATTGCTATAAATCTGGCTCTATGCAATGTGCTTCAGGTAAAAAAATATTTAATAAACAAAGAAGGGTAGGAAGTAGCAGTGGTTGACTTTTCTTATAACTTTCTTGAAATGACATGAAGTTTTTGGAAGTATATCTAAAAGGATTTAAAATTTTCTCATGAATAATTTTACAGTTCCAAAGAGGCTAGTTTCAAGATAGAAAAACTGTTCATTTGTGTTTGTAATGTGCTCTTTGAACTATGCTCTGAACTTACATAGCTCATTTCAGAGGCTGTAGTTTTGGTGGCATGCCCTGTAGTCCCTAGCATAATTTTTTTTTCTGATTTATTTTTGTGGTAATGATAATTTATTGCTTTTACTTTAGTTAATCATTCTTATTCTATTCCTCAACTCAGATCCTAGTATATTTATCTAAAATGTGACATGAAGAATATCAAAAGATACTATCCTCTAATTTTTTTAGAATTATCAATTTCTCACATGAATAAACCCAGGTTCTGTAGCATTTTATGTATATATGATATACACACATACACACAAAATGCATATATAGACATATATACATTTATGTACATAAAATGCATGTGTGTGTGTATGTGTGTGTGTGTGTGTGTGTGTATATATATATATACATATATATATGCGTTTTCCAGAACTGAAATATTATGTGTAACTACACACATGTATATACACACATTATATTTTAGTTCTGGAAAATGCATATATATATGTATATATGTGTAATGTGTATGTATACACATGCATGCATTTAATTGTGTTTCTAATATTCATATTTCTATCAATTCAGACAATGATGTGTGACACAAAGAAGCAAAAGCAAGGGTTTCTAAATATCTAAGGTGAACAAAGAATGAGTTAAATGTTTAATATTCAATTCAATTCAATTTTAAGTTATATTATGAAATTAGTATTATATGTAGTTTATAGTAGAGGAAAATCATCCTGAAAAATTTAAATATATATATTTTTTTCACATTATTTATTATTATTATTATTTTGTATATACTTTCAGTTATATCGTTTGGCTTACAATGAGACCATTTTGATATGTGAACATTTCTCCCCAACCCGTTAATCGAAATATCTTCAACAGATAACACCACAATTGCTAAGTCATGGAACCAACCCAAATGCCCCTGTATGGAGGAATGGATTGAAATTTAAATATATTTTAACCAAATTTATAAAATAACAAGGAACAGAGTTGAATTATCTAAAAATGTATTTCTGTATTTCTCTATATACATGCCTGAAGATAATTTTGGTGGTAGATTGTATTCATTTTTTATTGCAGACTCTATAGTCATTCTGTCTCCGTTTGGGACATGGCTATAACATCTATCCACTGTGACCTCGAGTAATTTGTTGACTATCTATGTACATTTTCCCACTTACTTATAAAGGGGATATGAAATTATCTACCTGATACTAGCTTATAAATTTTAAATAAAAAAGAGCTTAAGAAAGTGCTCTTAAGAAATTGGAAAATATCGTGCCCAATTTTTAACTAGTGTAGTACTATTTGAATAGCAGCACTGATAGTAAGAACGCTGGCAGTGTTATTAGTGGTAGAAGCATTAGTATCAGGAAGAAGGGGATATTCATTGGGTCTTAGTAGTGGAGATACTTTTAAGAAATACATATGAATATGAGTTAGGAGTAAAGTGCATACATGTAAGTTTTGTATTTTCCCTTCATTTTATTTCTTAAGAAAATTCTTGTAAGTTATATTACCAATACATTTTGTGATGATATGCAAGACAGCAAATTTGTTCTCAGACAGAGCTGACTCCTAGTTCCCATGGTATTCTATGTAAGCTTGATTCAGGTTTCTCATTTTTGCAGTATGGTCTTTTAAATTTGCAAAGTAGAAACCCTGTTGCTTATTCCATAGATTATCTGGAGAGATGAAAGTGTAGTATGTGTATCAGCCTTCTGGCACAATCCCTGGACATAATTTTTACAAATGTATTAGATTTTTCTGGTGGCTCCATGATTGACTTATTCTGGAGACAACTGGGTAATCCAGACAACTATTAATTATTAATTTTATGAGGATTAGAATAGTGCAAAACTGATGATGTTCTATTAACATAATTAATTATATAGTTTAAAGTTTTACTGTGGCGATGACTTTGAAGGTAAGTGACTGAAAAATAAAAGAGCAATGTTTTAGGAAAACACATAACTCTAGTGATTGTGTAGTATTTCATTCAATTGCAACTTGAAAAGTTTCAGATTTCAAGTTTTAACATATCTTAAATTCTTCAGACATAGTTTAACAAATTCATAATTTTATACCACATAGTAAAAATCATCTTAAGAGATTACAAAATTATTGTTATTATTCAGTTTTGCCATAGGGCATGTGCACTAGCCAGAGAGAGCAAGCAAAGGAAAGTGAGAAATCATCACCTTCTCCAGTTTTGGGGGCTGCAGAATAGACATACCACAGTCCCCTCTCCTCCATTCTCCTCTTGGGATTTTAGACATGCACATTCAACCTGGGTGTCTCTCAAGCCACAGGTCCAGGACTTCAACGGTGCAGATGTTCATGTGGGATCCAGCTTCTTTATGCATCACACCATGGCTGACATAAGATTACAAAATTATTGAACATAAATATAAAATATTCACTCAAAGATAATTAACTGGTGAATATTGTCTGGTGATTAGAAACAAACGCAAATGATGAAGCATCATCCTCAATCTCACAAATGTGAGTTTTTGATATTCCCGAAGGCTAGGACGGCTCCTCAAGATCCTGCATGCAATGGAATACTTAGGCAATTAACCTATGACACCATATGCCAGAACGTAGACTTAGTCTATCTTTGCTACTGTCAGGTATCGAAAGGGGGTAAAGAAATAGCAGTTATTATGTGTTTGCTATCTATAGTCACATTTTATTTGTAGATACACAACTGAGGACACACAACAAATACTTAATAGTGAAGACATCAGGCAAATGCTCCAAAAAATAACATTCTAGAGTGATGTGAAGCTCTGGAATACACTGACCAGGTCACCATAGCATGTTTAAGAAAATAAAAACTTCCCCTTGATAATTATTTAGAAAATATCAATATTAAGCTAAACACAACCACTTCTGTAGAGAATAGCACAAACAATTCAGAGTTGGAGGTAAATATAGACAAAACATTTAGGCAAAAGCCTAAGAAGAGCTATTAAATATAGAATAATATAAGTTTGTAGTTAAAATACTGAAAGTATTCTGGTACTTGATACATAATTTATGAAAATTAACATATAATAGAGGGTAAACCAGGTTAATAATTTAAATGAAAGGAATGCTCTTTGGATCCCTTCTGGACTATTGTATATTGCTGCTCCCTCTGTGGCCCTTTTCTTGGGTCAGGAGACCCTAATTTTATGCATGCTAGGGCATGTAAGTATCATTTGTGGATACATAACCTTGATCTAAGTCCATCTCAAATGTGCCATTCTTCACTTTTTGGAAAATACTGATGCCTTAAAATTATAGACTTGGGCTGGTCCTGTTCCCCAGTGTATGTGTGTACTTCCAAAATACAGACTGTGTTTATGTGTCTGTGTGTGCCCCAAATTCTGAAGATGGGATAGAGAAATGGAGGAGATAGGATTATGGCATGATTAGGTCCCATTGGGAGTTCTTTCTTGCTCTATATCTCTTTCAGGGGAATGCAAGCACCCTTCAACAAAACAAAACAAAAACAAACAAACAAATCCAAGAATAGCTTCCTTCGGAATTAGTCTTTAATTATGATTGAATAGTCCAAATAAAGACAGCAATGCAGGATCTGAATAGTTGTCGTAATTAAGCCTCTGGCAGATGATAAGCGGAGTGACCTTGACATGGCACATTTAATCTTCATTAAAGTGTCTAAGTTTATTAATGATTAAAGCTTTAGAACTGTGAGATTGGTAAATGGCAGGAAGAATAAGATGCAGTATTATAAAGCTATTATTTTAACATTTCAAATTTGTTTTAAGATAAATACATTTAATACTTATTTTTGAAAACCAAAATTGATATGTGGAAGAAATACTTTTAATATTAAACTAAATAAGATAGTTCAACAATTTGGAATCTTCATTAGATTATAGAATGTGCTTTATAACAAATGAAGTCTTATTCCAGATTAAAAAAATCAAACCCCTAACATCAATGGGTTATATTAATTATGAGATATATATATATATATATATATATATATATATATATATATGAATTTTGAAAGTTCTGTAGGTTGAGAACAATAGCTGAGCTCAGAAAGATCAGTGTGTGTGTGTTTGTATGTGTGTGTCTGTGCATGCACACATGTATCTTCATGGGACACAAAGATGTTTTGTATGTTGCTTTAGCAGAAAATTACTTATTCAATTTGTACCATGAGGGATTGTAAGATTCTTTTTTTTTACTTTTTTTTTGGAGAGGTTTTCGCTATAGGGTGCGTGCGCTCGCCAGAAAGACAGAGAGAGACAGAGAGATAGAAAGCGAGAAATCAACCCCAGGGGGGATGACCACGCCACAATCCCTTCTCCTCCATTCTCCTCTCGGGATCTTAGGCACGCATGCATACGTGCCCGGTGTGAGTTTAAGCCACCGGGTCCAGGACTCAAACTGTGGTTGACTACATGGGAGTCCAATGACATAGCCATTACGCTAACTGCTGGTCCCAGGAATTGTAAGATTCTTCAGTATGTGGCAGTGATAGTAAAGTTCTGTAAGTTTAAATAAATGTGTCTGAGTGGAAATTTCTTTGGTAAGTAGCAAAGATTTAACACCAGTAAAAAGCAAACTTGTACAGGCAAGTTGGTATTTATTTTCACAGAACTTGGCTATCATATTAATTATGAATTCAATCAATGTACATTGGGATTCACCATTTGTCCCACACTGAAGGCACTAGGGAGATAATTAACTGAGTCATACGCTGTCTCTGGGTTTATGCAGTGTACACTGGAACAGAAAATAATTAGTAGGATACAAAGTAATATAGGGTGTCCAGATCTATGGAGGAAAAAAAAAATGATACCCAGTTAAACGCAAATATGACTTTTAGACCATCAATGAACAATTGCTTACTATAAACATTTTTTATAAAATGTTTGGGGCATATATTTCTAAAAATTGTTTGTTTATCTGAAATTGTCATTTAAGCTTGCACTTCTGGCAGCTCTTATTGTGAAGGAGTATTTAGGATGAGGGGAAGTTACAGGAATAGGTTATAATTGGGGGTGGGGTGGGGTGGTGATTGGTTATGTCTAAAGCAGAGAGCACATGAACAGTGGACAGAGAGAAACATTTCCTGGGTGATAAGAAAAGAAGGCCAGAAAACTGAGGGGGAGTCTGTACATAGACGAGACCAGAAAGGTGTGCCTCACCATGTAAATACCTTTATTATGGTACGGGAGGGTGAGATTGAGAAAAGACGATGAATCTGAAGCTATTTAAGTGCACAGAACAAGCTGATTGAGGGAATGAAATGGTGAATAAGAAAGTGTAATAAAGCATGGTCGTTCAGGTTTGACTAGAGAGTCTTCATGAAGGAGTAGTATTTTCTGAGTAAGGGGGCAGAAAGAAGCAGTTGAAATCTTTTGGGGAAAACATAACAAACAGTAAGACATATTAAAACTGTTTAATTGTGGTACTAATAGAGCATTTATGTGAAGTAAGAGGTTAGAAATACAACTTGAATTTCTTTAAAACATAGAAAGCACTGACATATAGATGATGACAAAAGCCATAAGAGTGGCGGAAATAACCTCACGAGAGGAAGCATACATACTCCAATAAATTCTATCATTAAACGGCTTTGTATGAGGGTTGAAACTTGAAAGGTGACTGAAGTAAGAGTTCAAAGATGTAACACTAAAACCCGTAAGAGTGAACCTGTGTGAATTCAAGAAAATTGAACATTTTGGAAAGAAGGAAAATGGTCAAATTCATCTCCTGTTTTGAGAAACAGAGTAAAATGAGGACTGAAAACAGTCTGAGGATTCCATCATTTTTCTATCGCAGGTGTTTTTAGTGGAAATGTGGTGTTGGGGTCCATATTAGGGTAGACAGAGAAGTCAGTGGAAGGCGAGAAGGTGGAGATAGCTGTATATCTCCTTTGGGAACATAGGAGAAAGGGTTGTAAAATAAATAGTGATACCTAGAGGAAACTCCAGCAACTTCTTTTTCTCTCTCTCTCTAGTTAAGTTGTTTAAATTATTGCCAAAGACAATAAAAGACATAGAGAAGAAAAAGAGAGACTAGAGGAACCAGCAGAGTGTGGGACTGAGAACACAATAGAAGATAGAGAAGGGTCACTCCTCTCACTGTGCATGTTAGAAAGAGTAATAGCTCAGGGCGCACACATGCATGCTTGCATTTGCATGCAGGATAGTTTCTTTCCATTTGAAGTATTCAAGTATTTAATGAAATAATAAGTTGTTGACATCTGGCTCTTGAAATATACTGCAAGAAACAAGATGTAAAGATAGAAGGCTTTTAGTCTGCCTTAAAGAGGTTTTGCCTCTTATAACAAAAGTATGGGGCTCTAATATAGGAATTTAGACACAGAGTTACACAATAAAAGCACTATTTAAGGAATGTTCATGAGTGCTATACCTGAAAGATACATAGTGAACAGGACAGTGAAATGGACAATGTCATGCTGAGATGCAAAAGCCTTTGCTCTGGCTGTGGTTCTCGGCAATATCTATGTAATTTTATTGAATAAATTCAGTTTTGTCACTTATCTTTGAATATCCATAAAATGGGTTGTCTCAGCATTGTCCAGCTCTAACATTCTCTTAGTAGGTGAGGAGAATTATGGAAACACAATAAAGATATGAGGACTTGGAATAAATGGATAGCAAAAAAGTAAAGGAAGATAAGCTAAATATCTAACTAAATAAATGTGTACATATATTATTGATTTACAGGGTTATAAAAAATAATACAATTAGCATAGTCTTTCTATTTCTTTTTTATTCTATTCTATTTATTATTATTATTATTTTATTTATTTATTTTTTTTGAGAGATTTTTGCTAACGGGCACATACACTCACCAGAGAGACAGAAAGTGAGAAATCACCCGCCCCACCTCCCCCTAGGAGGGGATGGCCACACTGCAATCCTTTCTCCTCCATTCTCCTCTTGGGATTTTGGGCATGCATGCACATGTGCCCAGTGCGAGTTTCATGGTACCAGGTTCAGGACTCTAATTGTGGTTGACTACATGGGAGTCCAGCAACATAACCACTACCCCATCCGCTAGTCCCAGCACAGTCTTTGAAAATCTGAGATTACAATTTAAATCATGAGTACTTAATCTAACTTCAATTGCCCAACTATAAGATGAGAATGACATATTTCTTTTTTTTTTTTTGAGAGGTTTATGCTATAGGGCGTGTGCGCTCACGAGAGAGACAGAGAGATAGAAAGCAGGAAATCACCCCCCAGGGGGGATGGCCACGCCGCAATCCCTTCGCCTCCATTCTCCTCTCAGGATCTTGGGCACGCACGCACACGCGCCCGGCGTGAGTTCAAGCCGCCGGGTCCGGGACTCGAACCGCGGTCGACTACGTGGGAATCCAGCGACATAGCCATTACACTAACTGCTGGTCCCGAGAATGACATATTTCAAAAGCTTTTGAAGAATTTTTTTTAACTTTTTATACAAGAACATATTTTAAGAACATATTATTATATAAAATGATGAGTGTCTTTTTCATTGAGGATTAGATATTGAGAAAAGAAGGCAGTAAACAAAAGAAAGGAACTATAAGATTATATAAATACTCCAAATGCAGTGAATTATCCTCTTCACACTTCCATTGTGCTTCTGTGAGTATGTGTTGGTCCTCAGGTTGATCCAAGGCATAGAATCTATTTATTTTCCTTTTTTTCAGTATTTTCACAAATCTTGTCCCAAGTTTCTTTCTTTTGAAGTAATATTTTCCTTCCTAACCCTGTAGACCCACTGTACTTGCCTGACTCTCATCTGTTTAGTTGCGTTGTTTCCATGTGTTGCTAACTATACCTCTTTCATGTTCAAGACAGTATCTTTGGCTCATCCTTACGTCACTAACAGAACCTAGTCTAGTACAAAAGTTGGTACTAAAATGTAAGATAAATAACAAAAACCAAGGCCAGCTCCATGGGCTGGTAATGAAGATAGCTGGATCCCATGTGGCTGACAGTGCATTTTGGGTCCAGGATCAAACACCTTGAGAAACATGTCAGGCACACTGGGTATGGGTCCAAGATCTCAAAGAGGGGGGAAAATGGAGGAGACAGGATTGGAAATTGATCATTCCTCATGGGGGGTGCTTTCTCCTCTCTCTCTTCCTCTCTGTCTCTGTCTGGAAAACACACATGGTCTCTAATAGCAACAACAAGAACAATGTTAGGAGCTTTACCTCATAAGAGCATGGGATCTGCATTTTTAACAACTCTTCAGAAATTTCATACATATGCTAAAGCTTAGAACTGCTCACACAAACATGATTAATATTTGTTGAATCAATCACTGAATCGCATCTCTACTGAAATTGATGTATGTAATATTTTGGATCAAAATATTTGGAGACAATTTAAATTAGTTGGCATTTATAAATATGTCTTGAATTTTTAAAAAAGCTATTAAAGTATTTTAGAGTTATAATACTCATGAGAAGTCGAAATGTGTGACACTAGAGACCCATTGGAGTGGGTTACTGGAGTCATGGCCAAAGGGGTAGATAATGCAGTCCTAATGATGTCCAAAAGAGGCACATGGAGGAGGTTTGTCGAAAAAGAGGTGATGTTCTGACAGCAGAGCTGCATATTACTCCTGCATAACATCAGTTCAATACTTTATATACTCATTATATCATTGGACAAACTTCCTCACTGTATAACCTATTTCTTTCTATAAATTACATATCATTAAGATGATAATTTTTGAAATGATACTAAAAATGATCTCCTTTTGCACAGTTCTCCTTACTGATGAGCTTTTACATTTGAATGCTATGAGGCCAACCCATTTTACAGATACATAAAGATAAGTGACAGACATGAACAAAAATTGCACAGTTATTGTCCGTTTCTATATCAGCATTATAACACTTTTTAAAAATATGCTTAACTAGCCAGTAAACTCTCTAAGGACTGTAAGGACATACAATGAATATGAAATAAGAAAATGAATAGGGTTATAAAACCCGACACAGAAGAGCTTTTCAAGAAAGAAACAATAATTAAGAGTGTGAAATGCATTTGAAAGCTCAGGGAGAAAATAATGATAACAGATG
The DNA here is from genome assembly GCA_026018925.1 of Tupaia tana. Taxonomy (NCBI): domain Eukaryota; kingdom Metazoa; phylum Chordata; class Mammalia; order Scandentia; family Tupaiidae; genus Tupaia; species Tupaia tana. Next base: position 83,559,507 of record JAKSZU010000005.1, read on the forward strand.
GGCTGAGACTAGATGAAGCCACTAGTGACTTTTGATAAAGACATTTTTATAGATCACAGAATAGCGAAGTAAACTTAAAACCGATGACGCAAAAAGGAAGAAAAGACTCAGTAGATCTAGATATTTACTTGTGAAGTGTGGATGTGAAAGGAGGTAGGGAAAGTCAAGAAATTAAAATACAATTAGTTCCTTTTACTTGTCAATGGCTGGGCTAAGAGCTCCAAATACAAGTTGTCTTATTTACTATGTAAATACCTTGTATTTTTTATAATATTTATCCATTAAAGAAAACCTATGACAATTCAGAGGAGCTTCTCAAAGCAGTGTAGAAAGCTCAGTATTTGGGAATAGATTATAAATCTAGATATGTTCTAGCTGTTAGAATTAAAAAATAGAAAATATATGTGTACTTGAAGGCAGGGATGAAGTACCCTGGATAAGGATTTAGTAGAGAAGGAAAATATGAAGTTTGAGAAAAATGTTCCTTAAAAGACAAGAAAAGATGGTAATCTTTCTGGTAATAGAGTAATGGAATGGATACGCTTCACAAAAAAAAAAAAAAAAAAAAAAAAAAAAAAAAAAAAAAAAAAAAAAAAGAGGCAATGCTTTAAACTGATAAACTTATAAAGTAAAGGAGGGCAAGCCCAGCAGTCTAGAGGTTAAAGGAAGCCAGATTCCACATAACCAATGGCTGTCTGAGTCCCAGACCCAACAGCTTAAAAAACACGAGTGCATGCCCATGCATACACCAAATCCCAACAATGTAGAGAAATGAAGGAGAATGGATTGTGGCATGACCATATTCCATCAGGGAATGTTTGGTCTTTCTCTCTCTCTCTCTCTCTTTCTCTCTCTCTCTCTCTCTCTCTCTCTCTCTCTCTCTCTCTCTTTCTCATAAGACCAGATGCATTCTGGCAACAAACTAAATAAATGGTAAAGGAAAAGTTGGTAAAGGTGTATATGAATTACCTTTCTCTGTAACTTTTAAAAATGAGCTTAACTTTCTTAGCTACTGCTTTTTCAGAGCAATGAGAGTTTGAATCCCCAGATGACAACCTTAATGATCATAAACACATACATATCTCTATTTGATTTATTACCATATATTCTGTTATAAACCTGTATTTTATGGATTTTCAAGATGACTCTGGCTAAAGTGCACATTTTTCTTCAGATTAAAAAGAAAACAACTCATCATCATTAATATTCCCACCTGTTGTTTGGGAGGTATTATGTGACCTACATTTGCATAAACAAGCTACATAGCTATTTTCTAAGAGGACACTTGATACTACATAATTATGACTAATTATTGGTATCCTGATGCCCCAGCTTACTAGTTATTTTTAAAGATAATCTAAAAAGGCCATTAATATTATTTATCTTTAATATTTTTAAAATGAAAGCTTCATGCATATGAGACTCAAAAGAGAATAAATGTTCTTCAGTGCCTCACAAAGGACCATTATATAGTGAATACATAATAATATAAGAAGGGATGTTAACAATCTAGCAAACATTTGTATTCATTAAAGAGAGCTTTCATAATCAGGCCCAATCAGAACCTGATTACACAGCAATTTAGCAGTATCTGTGCAAGCAGTTTTATCAGTTACACCCACATTCTCTGTGTTCAGAGATTACTCCAGATAGGTTGAAATCTTATCTAAAAGGAAAAAAAAAATTCTTTGGTTTATATTTGATGAAAGATTTTATAGATTAAAAACATGGTCATTTATACTGGGCGAGTGCCAACTTGACGGTGACTCAGCGAATGAAAAGATTAAAACAGAGGTTTGCCATCTTACCTAGTTTGATGTGTTGATCTTGGATCTGTGATTCGGTATCAGCGTCTCACACTTGTTTTCAAGGATCGTATGATATGGCTCCAGGTTTTATCAGTGAAACATTATGGTTTTCCTCTTGTTCACATCTTGGGCTCATTCTTCTTATCTTTTAGTTTTTCTCCAGCATTTCTCCATAATGAAAGTATAATTCATCCTTTTATCTCTTTTGTGGACTATCATTTAGCTTCATTGCTCTTTTTTGTCTCTTATTCCTTATCTATACGTTTCCTTCTTTTGCACATGCAGGTATGTATTCTTCCTTTTAGGATGGAAGCACTTTGAGTAAAATGGGTTTTATTTATTTATTTAGTTTTTAGAGAGTTTTTGCTATAGGATGTGTGCATTCTCTGGAGAGACAGAGAGACAGAAAGCAAGAAATCACCCCATGGGGGGGATGGTCATGCCGCGATCCCTTCTCTCCCATTTTCTTCTCAGGATCTTGGGCACGCACACACATGTACCTGGTGTGAGTTTAAGCCACCTGGTCTTGGACTTGAACCGCGGTCGACTATATGGGAGTCCAGCGACATAGCCATTACGCCAATCACTGCTCTCCCAACTTTACTTTTTCTTTGGTACTCTATATTTTCATGTGAAGATACAAGTTACTAGGAAATTCTATGATTAAAAACAAACAAACAAAACTCTTCCATGACAGAGAGACAGAGAATGAGAGAAAGAGACAGGCACCCCCTCAGAAGTTCTTCACACTGGGTTCTATCTCCAGTCTCAGAAGGCCCAGATTGCTGGCATATACATACTGGAATGTTCAAAGTGGTCCCAGAATGGCAACCAAGGACTTCTCTTAAGTGTGTCCTATTGTATTACAGCTCTGTCACTTCCCACTTCAAATTTCTAAGTTTTTTTTATTTTTTTAGCCTAAAACCTGTGAATCATTATTTTTATTTTTATTTTATTTTAAATTTTTTGGCTATAGGATGCTTGGGCTTGCCAAAGAGAATCAGAGACAACAGTATCTGTAAGAGGGAAAGTGAGAAATCACCTCCGGAGCATCTGCCATGCCACAGTCCTTTCTCCTTTATTCTCCTCTTGGGAGGCTGAGCATGCATGCACCCATCTGGCGTGATTTTCAAGTTGTTAGGTCCAAAATCCGAACCATGGTCGGCCATGTGGTAGTACAATGCCTTAACCACTATGCCACTTACTGGTCCCAAGCCTGTGGATTATTTTATTTTTGAACTCGTATTTCTTATCTATCTACTTTGTTGAGCACTAGCCTCTTTACCATAATGTTCTCACCTTGAATCATTCAGAATTGCTCTGAAATGAAATACCATACTATTTAACTTCCTGAACTATTAATAATAGCAGGATCACTGAATAAAAAAGCGAATTGAAAGGAGAACGGCACAATAAAAGAGACAAAGCATTGACTGTGTGGGTTTGTAAAACTATACATTGATTTAACCCACAGGTCATAAAGTTGCATAGAACTAAACAGACACATACCACACGAACATACACATAAGCAGTTATAACCAGGGAAAATCTAAATAAAACTGGCCATTGTATCAATGTCACTATCCTATTACGATATTGTTCTATCGATTTTTAAGCAGTCATCATTTTTGTAAAACTGGGTAAGGGTGCATGAAATCTTTATTATTATTACAAATATAAGTTTTTGACAGCTGTATGCAACTAACGTTTTTTTAAAAATTTAGAAGTTTGTTTCACATCTAGATTTTCTTAATATGTTTCATAATGATTATCTCACCATAAATCTTTTTAGATTCACTTCTAAGATGAAGAAACCAAGCCAGATAGGTAAATGACTGACATTATGCAGTATGTTTAATATTTTTTGTCAAACTTCAGTTGTTGAAAAATAAGGTGCCAGCAGTTAGAGTAATGGCTATGTCGCTGGACTCCCACATAGTCAACCGTGGTTCGCGTCCCGGACCCGGTGGCTTAAAACTCACGCTGGGCGCGTGTGCGTGAGTGCCCAAGATCCCGAGAGGAGAATGGAGGAGAAGGGATTGCGTCATGGCCATCCCCCATGGGGGGGTGATTTCTCGCTTTCTGTCTCTCTGTCTGTCTCTGTCTGTCTGGCGAGTGCACGTGCCCTATAGCAAAAAACCTCTCCAAAATAAATACATAAATAAATAAATAAATAAGACATAGTCAACTAAAATAGATCATATTGGGACCAGAAGATGGTATAATAATTATGTCTCTGGACTCCCACATGGCCAGCTGCACTTTGAGTCCTGGATCTGGTGACTCGAAACTCAAAATGGGCATTTATTAGTGCATGCCCAACATTCCCAAGAGAATGGAGGAGAAGGGTTTGTGGCATGGCTATCCCCTGGAGGGTGATTCTTGTTTTCTGTCTCACTCTGTGTCTCTGGTAAGCACACATGCCCTATATCAAAAAAATCTTTCAAAAAAAAAAAAAAACCTAAAATAACACACATTAACTAATGATTATCAACTATGTATGGCTTGACTATATTACTGGAGTAAAATCAGTCTTTCATGTTTTATCAAATATTCATAGAATACTTGGCATATTTTAAGGTAATTTTTGAGGAATAACATTTCATAGTTTACCACTTGAAAAATAAGAATGTGTTAATTGTGTGAGAATCTTAGGTACAAAATTGACATTATTGGTAGTCTTTGCAGATAAGAGATTTGGCATTTGAAGTTTACATGAGTGGTAGAGGCAGGATTAACCATTCTGCTTCATTATGTAGCCTTTTCATCAGAAGAATAAAAAATAATGAGTGGTAAAGAGAACTCTAGTATTAGGACCAGCAGTTTGTATAATGGCTATGTCACTGGACTCCCATGTAGTCGACCACGGTTCACGTCCTGGACCCGGTGGCTTAAAACTCACGCCGGGCACGTGTGCGTGCGTGCCAAGATCCCGAGAGGAGAATGGAGGAGAAGGGATTGCAGCATGGCCATCCCCCCTGGGGAGTGATTTCTCGCTTTCTGTCTCCCTGTCTCTGTCTATTTGGCGAGCGCACCCTCCCTATAGCAAAAATCTCTCCAAAAAAAAAGAGAGAACTCTAGCATTAATAAATTATTATGGCTAATTATCTTATAGTGTTAATCTTTTTACCAATTTAGATGATAAACCACAATAATTATGAATTATTTTAAATAAATGTCAGCAAAGAGCTCAATATAAAGATGAAAATTAGAGAATTAAAAGTGGTTTGATCACCTGTATCCTGGCACAATAACGGAAAAAGTCCAGAATGAAAAGCATAACAGTAATATAAACAACAAAATCATTACTTTTAAATTACAAATTTCCATTTCATGTTCGTGATATTTATAGCCTACTTCTTTTTGAAGAATCCACTTCTATATCTAAGTTCAAAATATTGCAAAATTTGTGTTGTGAAGCCAAAGATGCAATGTGGTCTAGCATTCATTTGAAATAAAAGCAAATCACCATGAATTATATATAAATGCAATGGATTCCAATATTTTCAAAATGTCATTAAATGCATTTTTTAATATAAAAAAATTTTCATGTGAATTTATAAAACCATCCAAATAATTCCATATAACTCTCATTCAGGCATATATAGGTTCAACATTTTGGAGACTATTTTTAGGAGTTATAAGTCAATTAGCTTTTAATAACTTAGAAGGTCTCTGGGGTGACCTGGAGTCAGAAATAAAATAGATAAATTATTATTCATAGGTAAACATCATGCCATAGCTATTCAACAGAAGTTCTGTTTTCCTCTTTGTCCACATAATTCTCAAAGCATATTTGATTGGTGTTTGGCATCACTTACCTATTTTTGCATTATTATTCTATGCACAAGCATTTTGGTTTCAAGTGAGAAAATTCCAACCCAAAATAGTTTACACAAGAGGAGATAAATAGTCACAGAACAAAATTTGTGAAGGTCAAATGTATATTTAGTATCAGTGTTCCTAGACCAGAGCATTGGATGCCATCAGAATCTCTACTTTCACACATTTTGCTATAAAATACAATTGTTTTATTTATTTATTTTTTTAGTATACAAAATTTTTGCTTTAAGTATAAGATTCTGACAACCAGCAAGTCTGAGCCAAAAAAGTTTGGGTCAGATCATTTTCCTTATAGCCAAAGAAATGGAAATAATGTCGACTTCTGGCACCAAATAAAATGATTTGGTGAAAATAGAGAGGCAGTCTTTTAAAGGAAGGATTGCTATTAATAAGAAGAAAAATGTCTTGCAGACAGTTTCTTTGTTAGTCTGTCACTAGAAATTTCAAAATATAATATTTCTCATGCCAGAATAAACATCAGACTGTGTTATAATTACTTTTTCTGCCTTTTATTCCCTTATACTCACAAAGAGAGAAGAGGGATATAAATAGACAGACACACATACACACACACACACACACACACACACACACACACACACACAGCTGATAGCTTAGTCTCCATGTGTCCCTTGCAGATTCTGCTCATCTTCCCAAACTCTCAACTTTGGAGACTCTCAGAGCCTAGTTTGGATATCCTCTCTTATCTACCTCTTTCCATTTTCATAGCTGATGACAGCCATTCCCTTGACTTTAAATATACATGGATGGGGGCCAGCAGGTAGCACAAGGGTTAAGGTGCTAGACTCCCATGCGATTGACCGTGGTTTGAGAATTGGACCTGGTGGTTCGAAACTCATACCAGGCACATGTGTGTGCATGCCCCAAATTCCAAGAGAAGAATTGAGGAAAAGGAATTGAGGCATGGCCACCCTCCCTGGCGGGTAATTTCTCTCTTTCTGTCTCTTTGTCTCTGTCTCTCTAGCCAGTGCACATGTCCTATAACAAAAAATTTCTCTTTTAAAAAATACACATAGGTAGAAACCACATTTATATACACATCTTGAGCTCTCTCTTGAACTTTAGTTTTACATTCATCTGCTTTTCAAATTTAATAAGGCCAAAACTGATATATTGATTCCCACTGCACCTTGATCTCAGGAATGGCAATTTGATTCTCCAGCTGTTCAAGTTGGAAACCTTGGCATCATCTCTCTCACAGTCTACATCTAATTTACAAGAAAACCCTTTCAGCTTTATATTTGAAATATATCTTTGCACACACATTCTATCACTTCCCTTATCTAAAGAGACCAGTGGTTCTTGACCCCAGGCAACTTTGCCTCCCAGAGATATTGGGCGATATCTAGAGATATTTTGGCTTGCCAAAGCCATGGAGATTCTACTATTATTAGGTGGGTAGAAATCAGAGATGCTGCTAAAACATCTTACAAAGCACAGGACAGTCTCCAAAGTATCCCTTCTCAATGACAACAAATTATCCCTTTCAAATGGCAATATCCAGATTGAGAAACTCTGACTGGCAGGATTCCTTTAACTTTCACTATTGTTTTACTAAAATATGTTCCCAGATCATCTGTAAGTTTCTTCCCAAGCTGTCCACTCACTGTCAAGAGTAGTCAGAAGATCCTTTCAATGCCCGTCAGATCAAATCACGTCTCTGTTCAAAACCATTGCAGACATTCACATGGGTCACACCATGAAAGCTGCAGCTCCCATACTGATTTACTGTACAAACCTTCATTCTCACTGAAGCTGGGCTTGCATGTACTCCCAACACCATCTGTTCCTCAAGTTGCTTTATTATTTTTAATATAGTGTCAGATGCATTGCATATTTATTTCTTTAATTATTTATTTTGTAAAACTTTTCCTTGTCTACAAAAAAATGCCAGGGAAAATGTGTATTTGCCTGAGAGAGATAGAAAGACAGAGAGGGAGAAAACACTCCCCTGTGGGGCATGGTCAAGCCACAGTCTGTTAACTATTTCTCCATCTTGTCAGAATTTTCAGTAAACACACACATACACACACACACACACACACACACACACACGTGTGTCTATATTTTTCAGACTTTGAGGACTAGGATTTGAACCATAGTCATCCATGTAGAATTTGGCTCCATTATCAACTAGGCTATGGAGCTAGCTCTATTTTAATATTTTTAACGTGAAGTTTAACAAGATAATGAGCATTGTCTTTGTTAATTGTTATATTCCACAATCACTACAAATTTTCCCTAATACATAGCCTGAAAGATATGTTTGGGGACAAGCAGATGGCATAATGGATATGTCACTGGACTTCCATGTAGTTGACCATGGTTTAAGTCTCAGACCCAAGGCTTAAAACTTAATCTGAGCACGTGTGTGTGCGTGTGTGTGAGTGTGTGTGTGTCCAAAATCTCTAGTGGAGAATGAAGGAGAGGGGATTGTAGTGTAGACATATGACATCCCCCCTAGGGTGTGATTTCTCACCCTCTGTCTCTCTCTCTTCAGTGAGCACACACTCTTTAGCAAAAATCTCTCTCTAAAAAATAAATTAATATATAAAATTCATGAGTGAGAGAGAAAGAGTGAGAACATCCCTATAGGGTCTTGGAGCTATGATCCACTCCCTGTCCTTAGCAAGCCCTGATCATGGGTACACCTGTGCCAAATGTGCTCAGGTAGGTGTCTCCAGGCATGAACCAGCAATGCTTCTGTGTGTGTCTGTCTCATAGTGCTGGGTTTTATTGCTACTTTACCATCTAGTCCCTAAATCTGATAATCTTGGTTGAATTAAGGGAATAAAAACGGTACACATATCTAATGTAATTGTTTACTTATATACTACAAAAATTTCTTTGAGGCATTGTTGACCAGTTTATATTCATCATTTTTTTGGGGGGGGGGGGGTGGGATTTTTGTTATTTAATCTCCTCTCTTGATCTAAAAATATTTCATTCTTTTTTTTTCTTTCCTTTCAGAATGTAGTTGTTTCTGTATTTTGTTTTTCTTGTTTCTTCTTTTTAGTCCATACTTAAATGATTATGTTGCTTGAGAATCCTTTCTTTGGCTTACTCATATCATACATTAATCCCTGTCTCTTGAAACTTTCTTCTAATGTCCAATATCACGTTGATGTTGACATCTCAAGCTCTGATTTAGCTGCTTTCTTATTTTAAAACATGTCTTGGGTCAGCCCATGACCTGGTGTTTATGCAAGCTGAATCTCACATGACCAGCTGTGTGGTTTCAGTTCTGGGCCCAGGGAATTAAAATGCACACTGAGCTCTTGTGCACACCTGCCCAAAACAGGAAGAAATGGAGAAGAGATTGCAGCAACCCCATCCCCATGGAGGGAGCTTTCTCTCTCTCTCCTTCTGATGAGTGCACATACCCTCTGGAAAATTAACCAAAAAAAAAAAGAAAGAAAGAAAAAGAAAAGAAGATATACTCAAATGGAAATCTCACTAGATATCTTTGGTTATCATGATACACTGAAATCACGAAGCAATTGATTATGCTAGGTACTCTACCACTGTTCTTGATTCTCATCAGCATTATCACCTTATCTCTTAGAATAACAAATTGCAAGGTGTTCTGCCTTTGTGTTTTCTTATCATTCCCGCTTCACATAGGGGTGATCAAAACATTCCATAAGGTCTAATAAAAGTAATTATATGATCTGATTTAGCCTCACAATTTCTGCTTTAACAGCGTCTTCTCTAGACCTCATTATCTTTTTCTTGAGATATTATAATAACTTTCTGTTGATTTCCATGCCAAACATTTCAGTGTGTTTTGCATATTGCTTCTAGAATCACATTTCTAAAAAATTCTGATAATTTCATTCCTGTAATACAGAGTGCCCAAAGTACAAAATTAACCTTCTTTGGCCTAACAGGTCGATTACAGAATTACGTACATCTCTTTTGTGTTTTTTATTCTTTTTTTAAAAATGTGTAATTTCTTATTTCTGTGCACTTGTTCTATTTCTCTATAGCACAATAGGACAAGGGAGGATATCAGAGACTGAGGTGGGGCGGAGGTGGAGAGCAGAGGGTCTGTGTGGGGAGGCTCGGGAAAATAAAACTACTTAACACACCTAAGAATGTAAAGTTTTCAAAGAAAAGTATGTATTTGGTACTTCTGTGCTTTTAACCTTCACATTCTCTTTTAACTTAGCCCTAACCTCTTATCACACTGGACTTTTCACTATACTCTTGACTCTCCACATTTTCAGTAAAGATCTCTGTCTTTGAACATTTTCTCTCCTCGGTTTGGAATACCCTATCTACTTCACCTGAAAAATTTCAATCATCTTCTCAGCTACAGCTCAAAATTTACTATTAAGAACTCTGTAATCAAATATACTGCTTTGCATTTTAGTTTCTTACCTTATTTCTCCTCTATAAACTTGTCATATCTTCTTTCTCTGAGAACTGATTCAGGAACTAGAATACAGTAGAAACAAAGAAACAGTGAAAAGAGAACAAAAATAATGAATCAGGGCTAACATAGTCTTCCCTTAAGATGGGTGTAAAATCAACACTTTTTATATACAAGAAGATGAAACACATAACATTAAAATCTATGACCGAGACGTTCAATTTACAACAGAGCTTTGACACAAAATTATATCTCTTATTTTTAAATTTGGTACTCTTGTTACATACTTTCATGAAATTTCAAACTTTATATTGTTTGATAATGAGTGATTAAGATGGAAATTCCACTAAATAAATATTCATAAAATCTAGCTTGGAAAACTTTAGGATATATATTTATTCAGTTGTATTTTACAATTCTAGATAGTATTTTATACTGAATTAAAATGATTTTTTTTTTTTTTTTTGGCTCTAAAGTCCCTCTGAGAAAGAAAGACAATTAGAAGTAAGGAGACTTCTGTCGAGAAAAAGAGTGGGTGAAAAGAAATCTATTGAGCTGCTCTAGATAGATAATTTTACACTCCCCTCTTTCCCATTGTCTGACCATATAAGAGGATTTTAGATGATCTCTATTCTGCCCTGAGAAGATTTCCAGCAGGAAGTTAATAAAGTACTCAGCAGAAGCTAAGGCATAAAATAGGCAGGGAAAGGGAAGATTACATCAGAGAAAGATAGACTTAATTGTATTGTAGATACCAAGTGGTCTCTTTAGATATGTATAGTAGAGCAATAAGATGAAAAATAATATCGAGCCAGGCTAACCAAAAGCCATCAGCCCCCTCCCTCAAAAGAGCACTGGAAGGAGCAGAGGGGGAGGGTACCGACCTGACTCCATCATCTATACCAAAGAAGTAATATATTTACTCCAGAGAGATGCAGCTGAAGAAGCCCATGGAGAAAGTAAAGAAACAGCATGTAAATGACAAAACCAAACCAAAAGCAAACCAACAACAACTAAGTAAATAAAAACAAGCAAAAAGCACTCCACAAGCTTTATATTCAGATTGGTATGTTATTTCTTATGGATTACCGTAGAAGTATTTTCTGTGAACAAAGCATTCAATGGCTATCACGGGACGAACAACCTTCATTCTGACCAATATTTTAATTAATTTATTTTTAAAAATGTATTTATTTCATATGAGAGAGAGAATTACAGAGAGAGAGAGAGAGATCCCCCACATGGACCTCTCGCAATCCCCCAGTCCCTGCTGGCTCAGATCTCTTGTACATGCCCAGTCTCCTACGGGAGGTCCAGTTGTGCTGCTACTGCTCCACTCCTGGCCTGTCTGACCAGTATTTTAAAGTATTTTAGGAAGTAATGAAGATTTGGTATCATAGAGTAAACACAAAGACTGCTTTCATGCTTTGTTTGGCAGTAACTGATTTGCAAATATTCACAAAATAATTGACACAAAATACATGCATTTCTCATCAAATGGAAAATGGATATCGCAAGCATAATTTAAACACTATCGCTTATTACATTTGTTATGGAAACTGTGTTCTACATTAAATACAGTCTTGTTATGCGTAAAATATAGGGGAAACTTGTTTGTATGAATTGTCTATAGTCTTAAGAGAAAATCTACACTGCAGTTCCTCAACGTGACTTCAAGAATACTAGCACCATATTGTAAAAGTATTATTTCATCTATTCTAATTACAAAAATATATGTTAGAATTCAAATTGGTCAAAATGCAGAAAGCACATATAGTTAACTTTTAGATAAATTCAAATGATTTAAAATTCTGCTACATTTAAAACAAGTAAAAATATTTTGTTTTGTGTTATTAAATATTTTCCTATGACTAGATAAATTTGGCTGTATTTCAAACATAGCCATTACAGCCCTGGATTGCTTAATGACAAAGTTAGATTTTGAAAAATAGGCTAGGCAATTTCAACACCATGTGAACATCAGAGTGTACTTACACAAGGTTAGTGGTATAGGTTACAACACGCCAACAGTATGAGGTAGACTTAGAAGATGACTGTCATGCGTGTGGCCTGCTGTTGACTTAAACATTATGTAACATGCGGCTACATGTGGTTCATGGGTTGTGTCTCTACATTGGGGTTATATTCTTGGCCAACTGCAGTGGTGCAGTGCACCTCAGTGATCTGCAATGCTGAGGCCATGTGGGACAGTTCTAGCTTCAGGTAGTGTCCCAAGTTCGTTCTGTATGTGCCAAGTGTGCCAATGATCTTGGTTGGCTGGGATCTGGAAATGGTACCTCTCCTCCCTGTTTCTCTCATAGAGGAAATAAACTTTAAAAACAGATTCTGTTTTTTTGCATCCTGCCATTAAAAAAAAAAATAACTATATATTGGGTTATCAGAAAAGTCATGATGTATTTTTGTGTTGCATCAGACTTTTCTGATGACCCAATATCATAATATGTTTGATACAATTATGTTTTTATGCAGCATAATTTGCAATTTGTGTTACATTGATATATTGCTTTTATTTACACACTAATTATTGGAAATTTTGGTTATTTATAATGCTTTTTCTTTACATATATTTTATGTACATTTCTGATTGTTTCCTTAGAATAGATTTTTGAAATCTGAAAAGGTTAGGTGAAAGATTATGACTATGTTTTATGACTTGACACTAGTTGTTATACTCATCAAAAGGAAATATATTTTTATGTAGATTTAATATAGCTCTCTTTGTAAGAGCCTATGGAACTATAGTCAAATCAACCCTGAGTAATCTTATGGTGGTTATTTAAATTATATTATTTAATGTCTATTAAGATTGATTTTTTTCATGTGTTTAAGATTGTGTTATTATTACTTACATTTATCTTTTTATAATTGTATGAATTATTTTAATTACAAGTATTAAATTACTTTAGAACAGTATTTTTTCTACAATATTTTTCAAATGATAACAATTTGTTTTAAAATATTTATCTTTGTTATTTGAAATAGCATATGTATAAAAGTTTTACACAGCCAAATTTTGGTGTCAAGTTCTTTATCTTTTTCTAGTTCCGACCACCTTTATAACAATTGAAAGGTCTTATGTATCTGTGTAACATCATTAGATACACTTTACAAAAGTGTTTCTATTTTTTCATTTTATTTTCTTACACTTGACTATTTGATTAATCTAAATTTTATTTGCTTTTTATTAAATTAATAGTTTTTTTTGTTTGTTTTGTTATAGGGCTGCTGCACTAGCTAGAGAAAGCCAGAAAAGGAAAGTGAGAAATCCCCACCACACACACACAATGCAGGATAGTCACACCTCAATCCAATTTCTTCCACTCTCCTCATGGAATTTTGGGCATTCATATGCATGTACCTGTTATGATTTATAAGCCACTGGGTCTAGGACTAGAATTGCAGTTGGCCATGTAAGAATCTAGTGCTTTAAACACCAAGCCACTGGCTAGAAACAACAAACTTTATGTTTTTGAGCAATTTCAGTTTTATCAGAAAATAAACCAAATAGAGAGATTTTCCATATATTGCATTTTCCCAGTTTCCCCTGTTAATGATATTTTGAATCAGTATGGTACATTTGTTACAACTGATGAACCATTAGGTTTGTCAAGATGTAATTTCTTTACTTAATGTAAAATATAAAGAAAAGACAACTCTTATTTATTATTATATTTATTGACACGTTAATTGCACATTAATAATAGTGTGTCTTTTATGACATGAGAGAGAGATGCAATGAACGAATTAGGAAAATTATAATATCCATCATCTACAAAATTTATCATGTGGTGGGGATATTCCAAATCTTCTCTATTGGCTATTTTGAAATATACTGAGAATTATTGTTAATTATAGTTATCCTACTGTGCTATAGATCCTACAGTTTCTTCTTACTATGCTTTTGTATCCACTAACCAGCCATGTATGCCTCCACCTTTCCCTGTTCTAGTGATCATTATTCTGTTTATATGAAGTCAACCCTTTTATTTCCCATGACTAAGAGTATGTCATTTTTAATTTCTGTTTGTGGCTTATTTCAGTTTATATAATGTCTTCTAGGTTTTTCCCCGTTGTCTTGAATGCCTATTTTTAAATTTTTTTAATGGCAGAATAACATTTCATCACACACGCAAGCACACACACACACACACACACACACACACAGAGATATGCACATGTAGCAAATTTTCTTTATCCATTCATTTGTTCTTGAACATTTAGGTTAAAAGTCTGGTAGTAAGTTTGTTGGAGAATAAGATAGTTCTATTTTTTTGTTTTCTGAGATTCTCTATATACTTTTCCAGAATGTCTGTACTAATTTACATTCCCACCAATAGCATAAGAGAATTCTCCTTTCTCCACTTTCTGGCTAGCATTTGTTATTATTTCCTTTTTATTGTAGCCATTCTAAGTGGTGTGTGAGTATATCTTATTATGGTTTTAATTTGAATTTCCCTGATTAATAATAAGCATTATTTATATAGTTGGCCATTTCTGCACCTTTTGAGAAATGTCTACTCATATCATTTGCTTATTTTATAACCACGTTATTATTTTGCTGCTAAATTGTGTTCATTGTAGGTATTTGTTTTTAGCCTCTTGTCAAATGTATATTTTGCAAATATTTTCTCCCATTCATTAGGCTGTTTCTTCACCATGTTGATTGTTTCCTTTGCCATGACAGGTTTTTAGATTGATGTAAGCGCATTTGCCCATTTTTATTTTGGTTGAATGCTGTTTTGATGTTTTATCCAGAATCTTTTGTTAGGATTAATGTATTAAACCATTTCCTTAATGTTTTACAGTTTCAGGTGGTACACTTAAGTTTTTAATCCCTTTTGAATTATTTTTTAACAGAATTATTTAATTTAATTTATTATTATTATTTTCAAGGTTAGTCAGAGAGAGAGACAAAGAGAGAGACAGGAAAAGTGAGAAAGCAAGCCACCAGGTCCAAGACTTGAACTGTGGTTGGCCATATGAGAGCTCAGCACATTTAACCTCCACACCACCTGCCGGCCCCATTTTCAATTAATTTTTGTATGTTGTGAAAGATAGAGGTGTGTTTAATTATTCTGCATGTAAATATGCAATTTTTCTGTCACTATTTATTAAAGAGAATGTCCTGTTTCCAACTAATAATACTGTCATTCTTGTCAAAAATTGGTTGACTGGGGAACCAGCAGTTAGCATAATGTCTATGACGTTGGACTCCCACGTAGTCGACCGCAGTTTGCGTCCTGGACCCAGTGGCTTAAAACTCACACCGGGTGTGTGTGCGTGTGTGCCCAAGATCCCGAGAGGAGAATGGAGGAGAAGGGATTGTGGCGTGACCATTCCCCCTGGGGGGTGATTTCTCCCTTTCTGTCTCTTTGTCTCTCTCTGTCTGTCTGGCGAACACACACGCCCTATAGTGAAAACCTCTCCAAAAAAAAAAAAAAAAAAAAAAATTGGTTGACTGTATACAAATAGAAGTATTTGTGGCTTTTCTTTACTTCTCTCATTAGGCTTTTACTTTATTTTAAATCTTGTATAGTAATCATATGTATTCACTGTCAATTATTTAATTATTTTTCCCAATTATGCTGTTTCTTATATTACCATTATTAAAATGTCACCTAAATTATTATTATTATTATTATTATTATTATTATTATTGTTTGTGGAGAAATTTTTCTATAGGGCGTATGTACTCACCAGAGACATAAGGAGAAACAGAGAGACAGAAAGTGAGAAATCATCCCTCCAGGGAGGATGGCAATGCCTCAATCCCCTCTCTTCCATTCTCCTCTTGGGATTTTGAGTAAGCACGCACATGCACCGGTGTAAGTTTCAACCTATCTGGTCTAGGACTAGAAGCGCCATTGACAATGTTAGAGTGCATAGATGTAATCTGGACGTGCTAGTCCTAAATGCCACGTGCTGGTCCTAAAATGCAACCTATATTCTACACTGAATATATATTACCAATTTTACAGCTTTTCTGTTTTATCCTATTAATCTATCTATACAGGCACACACATACTCGAATTAAGTTATTCATCTCAAATAGTCTATCAATATTTTGTATTTTCAAAATTGCTCAAACTATTTCTTAAATATGTTCTGAAACTTCTCTGACTAGGTTCTTTTTTGGAGTGTTTTTTGCAAAGATTAAAATGAAAGGCTTTTTTATTTTATTTTATTTTATTTTTGAGAATGGACGGCTAGTTGTTTTCTCTCTCTCTCTCTTTTAGAGTTTATTGGTTTAGGGTACGTGTACTTACCATAAAGAGAGATAGAGAGACACAGTAGTGAGAGGGAAGTGAGGAATCACCCCTCAGAGGGGATAGCCACACTGCAATCCCTGCTCTTCCATTTTTCTCCCAGGATCTTGAGCTTGCACACACATGCTCCCAGCGTGATTTTCAAGTCACAGAGTCCGGGCTTAAACCATGGTTGGCCATGTGGGAGTCCAGCAACATAACCACTATGCCATCTGCTAGTCCCACGATGGTTAGATATTTAAAGAGATCTCCATTTTTAAAATCCTAATTGACATCAAATTTAATGTTCTATCTTTCCAATAATTTTGTTTGTGAGTGTAACCTCTTTTTAATGCTGATTTGTTTTTTTTCTTTATGACTATATCTTTTCTCTTTTTATAACTTTGATAATTGTTTTTATTCCATTTGTCTTTAGTAGAAGATGAGCTCTGTTCGGAGCCTTCAATTGCTGTCATTTGTTTTCATTGTTTTTGTCTCTTTATTATTTTCTGTATAGTTTCCCATTCTTGCTGTACTTTTTCAGAAAGTAACAAATAGTCTGACAGTGTTCCCCTGGGAGTTGACCTGGCTAGCAGAGTTGTGTTATTTCTCCACTGAAACATCTAAAATTTCAGAGAGCACTCAGATCAGACAAGGTTATTCTGTGCCCATGATAGAGTATGTGAGATGTAAGAACAAGAACTCTCCAAAATCATAGCTATACACAGACAAAAACAAGAACATGTTGTGCTCCACATAAATGACCAAACACCTCCTTTCTGCCAGTAAGTGTAGCAGACTATTTCTTTATCAATTACAGTCTAGCACATTCCATTTTTCCTGCTCCCTAGATAAAAAAATAATAATTAAGGTATCTAATTGCTGAATTTTCCCTACTTTCTGAGACCACCCAGGCAAGACCTAATACTTGCTTTCTTGATTCCTTTCCCAAATTATTTCACATAAGCCTAAATCCAATTACACATCCTTCCTAACACTTTGCTACATCATGATTTTACATGTTGTGTCATTTCTCTTTCTTCAATAAGTAAACACCCCAATTTAGGTGATTTCATGTTTGTTACTAATGGTCTTTCCTTAAGTAAAGACCATTTACTTAAGGAAAGACCATGTTCAATTTAGCTCTATACATTTTTCTCTATGTTTATTATTTTCTTTAAGTTTTCTATTTAAAGAAAATATGCTATCTAACTAGGGATTTATTGTTTTCTAACAATGTAAGATTTATTTCTTCATACTATGCTTTGTTTTCTTTCTTTTTTTTAAATACTGGTTCAATAGATACATATTTACCTTGACAAATAATTTATAATTTAGACTATTGTTCTAAAATTTTATTCCTTAGGTACATTATTTTTTAGATTTTTTTATAATGAATACAAATGTACATAGTGATTTTCTCCTTGTTGTAGGTTGTTTGTAAAACATTTGGAACATAAAGATTCAGCAGTCTCTAAAATGTAAGAGAAAGGTAAGCAATCCATGGGAAGTATAGCCACTGTGGCTGGTGTCTGTTTATACCATGATGGCAGAGTAAAGCTTTCTGAATCTACTTTTTTAGGGGTGCTTCACTGGCTTTTCAGGCAGTGGATACGAATGTAGCGTAGTGTCTTCTCTGGAGTTTCTGACTTCCAGATTAGAAAAAACTAATTTTGATCCACTGTGTTTTTAATCTGGTGATCCAAAACAGCTTCTTGGAAAAGAAAAAAAGCATTTCTGAACTAATGATAGATCTCCTTATCTCTATCTTGCATTTTTTAAGAAAAGAGGATTTTGCTTTAGGGCATGTGCACTCGCACACAGGGAGAGAGACAGAGACATAGTCAATGACGGAAAGCGAGAAATTTTCCTCCAGGGGGATGACCACGCCACAATCGCTTCTGCTCTATTCTCCTCTTGGGATCTTGAGCATGTACAGACACACACCAGGTATGAATTTCAGGCTGCTGGATCCAGGACTTGAACTGCAGTTGGCTAGGTGGGAGTTCAGTGATGCAATTGCTACACCATTTGCTGACTCCTCTAACTTGTAGTTTTAACTATTTATTTACTTACATATTTAAAGTTACTTATTTTTATTTTTGAATTTTTTAAAGATTTCTTTTTTTGAAATATATATTTTTAAATTTACACTTAATCACTGCACATCTTTACTGGGTATAACATGATTTTTTCCAGTATGAATATGGTACATATTAGACATTACTATATACATTATCATTGATAGATAATTTTTCATTTTTGTTTCTATTAATTTTTTTTTTCTCTGAACTACTCCCTCTCACCCAAACTTTAGCTATACAAAGTTACACTTTGCTTTCTTCCTGAACTGTCATCTTGGTTTTTAAGTAAGGTGCTCTGAGTTTACTGATTGTATCCTTGTGATCTTTTTTTCTTTTTTTTGGAGAGGTTTTTGCTATAGGGCGCGTGCGCTTGTCAGACAGACAGAAACAGAGAGACAGAAAAGAAATCACCCCCCGGGGGGATGGCCATGCCACAATCCCTTCTCCTCTGTTCTCTCTCGTGATCTTGGGCACACACGCACACGCACCCAGCATGAGTGTTAAGCCACCGGGTCCGGGATACGAACCACGGTCGACCACGTGAGAGTCCAGCGACATAGCCATTACGCCAACTGCTGGTCCCTATCCTTGTGTTCTTGTAAGTATAATTTCAATAATTAGGTACAAATATTAAGGATTGAGGAAAGTAATTGTGACCTCCTTCACTTCCACCGGGAAAGTGATATCATTGAATTTATAATAAAAGGAATGAATGGCTTTTTTGTCCACTTTATTTGTTTTTATGCAGTAGTTCTTTACATACCAAAAAGCATCATTAAGTTTATCTTCAAAAAGATGAAATGAGTGTCTCTGAAGAGCTTGTCCTCAATGAAAAGGGACTGCACTGACGCTTTTCCCCCTAATTTCTGAATGTAGAATCTTTTCTTTTACATTTAAACTGCTATTTTTCTTACCTAGTTCAACTCTCCCAAATGAATTAAGATTAATTTTAATCTGTTTAAAAAGAAATTTATTTCAAATAGGAGAATTTCTCACTATTAGCATGCCTGTCAAATTCTAAGCAAAATGTTTTTTCTTTAAATGAGCGTAAAATATATCTCATCAGTTATAGATACAGGTTATTGTACATTAACTTTGGCTAAGAGTTCAGTCCTCCACAACCCAGCCTGTTTATTACCAGTAAAACATTTCTGTTTGCTGTAATAGGTGAAATTCTGCAATTCTGTACACAAAGAACAGGTCTAAAATCCTTTGACTGCTATTTGATCCCTGTGTCTTTGGACAGTTCACAAACCTCATCTTCAAGTCTCGCAGTTTATTTGTTGTTTATACACTATCTACCTTACGGAGAAGCTATGTGGTTTAGTAAAACCTTACAAGAACTTGGAAGTGGGTTCGGATATTATTAATACCATCTCAAGATAGAAACTGTATTTTCTAGGTCCTAGAGCAGGCTTTTGTTGTTCAAATGAACCTTGATCATTTTCAACACTGTCTCACACCAGCCAGGTTTAGAAAAGCTAGAGAATCTAGAACACTGTGCCTTATTTCCAAAGTGCCCATTATTACCACATAGCTGAAAACATTAAAGATTATTTTATTACTTCTCATGATTGATGTTATCCATAGGAGGAAAGGATGAATCCTTCCTTGTGTTTTGAATATGTGGGAAACAAAAATATGTCCATGATTCAGATCATCAATTACAGAAAACGTTGTGACACACAGAGTGGACTATTAGCATACAAATCATCTAGTGCCAAAAAACTCTGTATACTGAACCTCTTTATTATTATTAAGTAAAAGTGGCATATTTGGTTCATCTTTATTTTATAATATAAGTTTTGCTAGAATAATAAATAAAAAATACGGGTTGTGGAATATAAGGGAAAAAATCAAATGTCCATATTTATTGCATATTCAATATAAAATATCCTTAATCAAATTTTTCTATTTTAACACTGTTTTATTTTGAGAAGAGAAAGTAAATAAAATGTGTAAACACAATTATTCTTATACTGACTGCTTAAATAAAATGAGTGTTTCTTATAATTTAAATTTGTCAATATAAAAGTGAGCACACACACACACACATAGTAAGCAGGAGACTATGCATATATATGTGCAAATGAACATTGATCATTTTCATATGTTCTCGTACTAAACGAATTTTTGCCATGAAAATATTTTTCACATCATCAGTATTAATTCTTTCCCTTTCTCTGGTAAAATAATACACAGGCCTAGTGCATCATTCAAAGCACTTGGATGAACATCTACAACCTCACTAGGAAAGAAGTGTATCCTATTTAGAGATCAAGAGTTGGGGCCAGCAGGTGATGTGGTTAATGTATTGGACTCCCACATGGACAACCACAGTTTGAATCCTGGACCTGGCAGCTTGCTTTCTAACTTTCCCTCTCTCTTTCTGTGTCTCTCTCTGGTGAGTGCACATGCCCTATAGCAAAAAAATTTTAAAGTAATATTAAAAAATAAAATTAAATTAATTTAAAAAAGCAAGAACCAGATATTAGTAATTCATTTATACAGAGATTATTCTGAGCTCTAGAAAGTCACATAACTCATGTCCTACAGAAGTTTGATTCCATTTTTAGGAAAGTATTTAGAAAAGTAGCATGTTACATAACTATGCTAAAAATAATAGCAGGTTTTATTTTGAAAATTTACATATACCAGGCTCTCTGCTCAGGTCTTTGATTGTATTATGTCAGTTTGTCCTCACAGTAACCCTACAAGGTAGATGGCATTACTATCCCTATTTGCAGAAAAAGGAAAGTAAAACCTAGAATGGTTACAAAAAACAGAGAACTGTCTCCTACGCAAATATCAAAAGTAGTTTTTGTTCTGTAGAATATTTTGCGTGTTAGCATTGTAAAACAATGGCTCAGGAAGAAATAATGTCTGCTTATATTACTAATAGAAATCCCCAAACTCTGAGACAGGATCTTACGTATACTGGGCATCTAATATGTGCTTCTTAAATTCAGCGAAACTAGTACATGAATTTGTGTTATTTCTTATAGCAATGCATACCTATGCAATTGCTTAGGTTCTTTTTTACTGCATTTCAGCCAAAATGATTTCTTGTAACCTTCCTAATATAGTGTTTTATACATATTAACTCACTTATTTCTCAAAATAACTCTATAATTATCCACATTTTATAGATTTAATACTGAAGTACAAAGATGGCAAGCACTCTGTATAATTAAATATGCTAGAATTTTAAACCAAGTAGATGGTTTCCAGGGTCCTTGCTTTAATCACAGCTACCATGCTTCTCTCTCAATGTGTTTTGACCGGAGAAGTAAATGCCATGCTGTCATTCCCTAGCTGAGAGATTCATTTGCATTTTAAAATGTATAACATATTTCACTCAAAAATACATTTGCAAGGTCCCAACCATATTAGCACATACTGAATGCTGCTGCTTGACAGGCTGAGACCACACGGATGACCCAGGTTCATTTCCTGTTCTCTCCTAAAAGCCGGAAGCAGTGGTACTCTGTCGTGGTTCCAGTTACTTGGAATGCGCTGGTGGTGGTGGTGGGGGGGATCTCGACACTGTGAAATCAATTTGAAAAGCACCACATACACACACACACACACACACCAGATATATACATACACACCCTCACGCACGTGCGTACGCACACACACGACATAAACATACGAGTATGTATTTTAGAGATGGTAATGTTTATTGATCTGTAAAAACAGCTCTACATACTATCAAGGCATCACAGCTTCTCATTGAATTCTCTTCCTATATAATTGAAAATCTATTAAATAATACAAGTATGTCCTAGTTTCAAAAAATCTTTCACTAAAAAAGATAATGATTTTCCTGTGCTTTTCTTTCAAAATGGATAGCTCTAGTTTTGCGTAGAAAATAAATCATCCATAATTTACTCTAATAGCTAAATCACTCTGGAGTACCAACAAGAAATCAGGAAGCTACGCTGCATGGATGCTTTTGAAAAATGTGGTCACATAATAATCTGATATATGAGCATTTGCAGAGCGGCAGATACTTTTTAATTCACAATAAAATGCATAACATTATTTAGAAAAAAATACACCTATAAACAGTATGAACATCTAGACTGTTAGAAGCCTATACATAACTGTGATGTGAGGAGAATAATTACATAACAACATAACATCCACGGGCCACTAATCCATAGATCTAACTCTGAAAATCATTCCAGGTGGCCTAAGAAAAATTAAGTTCTGGTCTAATAGAATTTTAGTGCAATCCTTGTAACTGGGAAAAACTCTTGAGAATATTGAATGCAGCTGTTCTCTTGGCCTCCTCCTTTAACATACGGTTCTTAGGTTGTATCTATATTTATCATTCTGTTTTAATTAAATTTTTCTATTTATGTGACAGAAGTTAACATTTTTATGTGTGCTACTTATCTATTTATATTCCCTATGATCATCTCTATATCTATTCATCCACTTATTCATCCACCCCACAATGTAGACTACAGACTAAAGCATCATTCTTCTACTTTGAAGGATGCAAAAGTGAGAATGTCCTACTGACTTACTGACATTTTATCTTGAGGCACAGAAGATAAAGTAAAAATAAAGAAAATGCATAGGAAGTTTAAGACATAGACACTAATTATATTTCTTGTAAGTTTGTTAATGCAGCATGCAGTTCTAGAAAACTTGAGCTTGATGCATGCTCATTGAGAGGAGTGAGCTGTTGTATCAATGTCAAAACATGCCTTTCCAACATAATATGAATAAAACCAACACAATTTGTCATAATGAGTGATGTGGGACTATAAACTCTTTTTTCAAGGATCTAGAATTGTTATCCTTTTTGCATACTCCCAGCTCCTCTCTATTTGGCTTTATTGTCCTCATCGGCCCTGCAGCTAATCACCAAGTCAGTATCCAGAATAATGACAGCTATGAGTCAATGTCTGACCACATACATTTTGATAAATCAGAATTCCTCTGCAACTTACCTCAAGTATTTGATTTAGCATCTGTATGCATGGATTCATGGCATAGCTAAACACCAGGGCACTGAAAAGATGTGTCTTACAATGAGTATGAAGAAGAAAGCACAAAATGAATTAGAAATTGATCTGTGAATGATAACATGTATAGTATCCCCCACTAGACTGTTGTGAAATGTATTTATGTTGGAAAGTTTACTTTACTTATATAGTGATTGAATGCATAAAACAAACTAAAATATATTTAAATAAATAAATAAATAGATAAATAAACAAGTTAGGAATTTGGCAGATCTTGTCAATTCTGTTGCTTTGTTTTCTCCTAATTTCCACATTCTGTTTCTTTCATGAGGGCCAATTGATGAGAAAAAACAAGTACAGTCCTCTCGGTTTATTAAGAGTGCTCTTTTTAAAAATTATTATTTTTGTTTTTTTAGAGAAATTTTTGTTATAGGCTGCATGCACTTGCCAGAGAGACAGATAAAGATGGAGGGGGGACACTTCTATCCCTTCTGCTCCATTCCCCTCTTGGAATTTTGGGCATGCATGCACATGCACCTGGCGTGAGTTTCAAGCCCCTGGGTCCAGGACTCAAACCACAGTAGGCCATGTGGTAGTCTCGCTCCTTAACCACTATGCACCTGCTGACCCCAAGAGCTACCTTATTGAGGAGGTCATTTAGAATTTCTATCTATTCATTTGCTCTGGGTTTTAATATAAAATCATCATTTTGCTATGTTGATTCTAAACTGTAACCTGATTAATTCAAATAAATTTTTAAAATTTTCTTGAGGTCTAGTTACCATCTTGTTTCAACTTGAAATTTCAAGCACCAAATGTTTGCTTTGTGCCTAGATTCCAATGCTATCTCCTGTTCTGTAGAAAACTTACCATATTCCAACAGTATGAGTCCCTGGACTGTCAAGGATTAGTCAGCATTGATCACTGATCTGTAGTAAGAAATCCATATTCTCAGATAACTTTGCTTATCATCCCAGGCTGTTATACATCACCTTCACATGTTCCAGACACCTGGTTCCATTCTTCTCAAGATCCATCTCACTCTACTGTTTAAGCTGGATTCTAGTTTCTGATCCTTCTTGTTCTACATTGAAATATAATATTCTTAGAGAATGTAAAGGAAGCCCCAGTGTACATGTAGTTGCAGAAGTAGAGAGAATTATGGGCCACATTAAGAAACATATGACTTTGAAGAAGCAGCTTTCAGCCATTAGAGCTAAACTCAATCTACAAGAGACCTGAGAAGCAGCAGAACTAATTACAACCTGCATGAGTAACTGAAGAAAGGTAGAATCAGGTTTCAATGAGAAACTAGCCTAATCATTTGTCAAGCACTAACCTAGCACAAGACAAATGAGTCAAATTTCTGTAGTATTCTGTTATAGCTCTGATACCAACAGTTTACACAGAAGTTCACTTCAGAAGCCCCTGGTTTCCCCTAGGTCTGGTGAACCAGAAGATTAGAACTATAATATTGCATTGGGTTGAGTATCTTGAGGTCCATAGCCACAAGAAATAATCAAGAAGGTTATCTTAGGCTTTAGGTCACCTCTCATACTGTGGAAAATTCTTATAGATTTGGGAAAGCAGGGGTTGTAAAGAATTTCACAGGGGACAGCAGGTCTCTAGTGATTAAGGTGTTGGACTCCCACATGGTTGACCAGAGTTCAAATCCCAGATTCAGCAGTTTAAAACTCCTCCAAGTGTATGTGCGTGAATGCCCAAAGTCCCCACAGGAGAATGAAGGAGAAGGGATTGCAGCATGGCCATCCTCCCCAGGGAGTGACTTCTCACTTTTTCTCCTTGTGTCTCTCTCTTTATCTCCTATAGCAAAACCTTAAAAAGAAAAAGAAGAAAGAAGAAAAGAAGAACAAGAAGAGGAAGAGGAAGAGGAAGAGGAAGAGGAAGAGGAAGAAGAAGAAGAATGTCCTGGATATTCCTGTTTTTTTTATGAATTCTCTTGTCACAGACATTGACAAACAAGGTCCAAAAATGAGGTTTCTATAGTCACAATTCTAGCATTGTTTGCTGCAAAAGTACGGAATCTGAGAGTTCAACACTGTCATTTCCTCATCTTTTGCATTCATCGGAAGCACACACAGATGCTGGGACAGCTGGTTTCACTGGCAATGAGTCTTTATTGCTTACAAGAGTGTGCCCTGCATGCCTGGGTCTATGCCTTCTGAGGATTCTGACCATCTGCCCTTCACAAAGCTTTTTACCCAAAGCGCATTAGATTATTTTGCTCAAGCTCAATACATACCACAACTGGGCCTCCAGGCATTCCAGAACCTGGGTATAAATAACATTCAGATAAAATGGCTTCCCAGACCCTGCATACCTTATTATTAACATAGAAATATAATCCTCTTGAATACAATGTACTCCTAGAGAGAAAAAATACATTTCTATTGTTCTGAAAGCCTATTCCATGTAGCTAGATTGATTGTTCTACAATATGTATGAACTAATCATAGGGAAATTCTCTTATAGGCACGATCATTATGGTTCATTTCCTATTGTCTTTGTTTGATGAAATCTGTTTTTCCTTCAGAGTGAAAATTAGACTGCAAACAACCTCTGAGCTGTGATGGGAGTTCAAGTGATTGTCAAATAAGTTATCCAGTGAAAGCTTATGACTGTGTATTCAGAAAGACCTGTGCAGTTAAGAATTGCCTAGCTGTTATAACATATAAGAAATTGTATTTCTGTTTGTTTGTTGGAAAGTTCATATTAAGTTATTAATGCAAGTAGAATTTGAGGAATGTGTCTTGGGAATGAAATAATTGTACCCATGTACAATGTATCGTAATCTCTGGGAGTGTTGAACCAAATGAAAACAGATCAAGCGATCTTGGAATTCTAAAACACTTGGCCAAGTCATCCAATTGGCAATAAAGAAGAACGTAGATAACACACTTCTAGACATAGAGATTCAGGTATGGGTATGGCTGGGAACATTATCCTTGAATATTATAGTGTCTCAATCATGTTGGAAACAGTAAATCACCCATCGCTAGAAATTAGGATGAGAGAAAATGATATAGAAATAATGTGGTCATTTAGTTGCCTTGTAACTAGAGTCTATAGGGGAGTTTACAGGGGGATTTCTGGAATTTATAGGCAGATTCATTGATTAATACTGAACACTGACCTGTAAAACTTCCCTGTATGTGGAAAAGATCTAGCAGAGGATTGAACTAGCAGCCTTTTGCAGGAGAATCAGTGGTTTCCAAAGACAGAGAAGACATAAACTTTCACGTATAAATTCAGCTGTAGAATCTCCCAAAGATTAAAGTAGAATCAGAGCTGATGCTAGTGGTAAGTCAGAAATTAAGTCTCCATTTGTTTCTTTAATACTATTCTGCCATATTTACTTTAGAAGAGACATGATCTTAGACTTCTTTATAGAACCCATGAAGAGTTAAAAATAAATCCACAACTACAAAAGACAAGTGGATTAATATTCATGAAACAAGTGGCATGTAAGAGGTTTTCCTACGTATTTCATGTGAAAGAAAAGCCTCAGTGTTGCTTCCATAGGGGAATCTTTTTTTTTTGTAGAGAAATATCTGATATATTATCTGAACTCTTTCCTAAGACATTATACAACTGATATTAACTTTTTAAAAATTTATACTATGGTTGTCTTCTTACTAGTAAGGAAATCCTATGAGAGCAGGATAATTGGTATTCTCCATTATTATGCCTTGCCCATGGGTTCTTAGGAAATAGCTACTGATTTGATGAATAAATCAGATATTTGAGAACTAAAATTACTTTGTTCAGCACAGTGATCTCTAAATTGGGGTATGTGTATTTCAGATTTGTAAAAAATTATTTAAAAGATATGGAAAATAAATATAATTTAAATATAAATACAAATAAAAATAAAAGGTATAATTAAAAATATGATTATTTGATTTTCTATTAAAATGTATATCTGCAAGTTTTATAATTAATATGATATATTAATAAGAATACATATATCGATCAATGTCCACTTACATAAACAAATTGAAAGTCCTCTTTTTTTGTAAATAGGGCTTTGTGATTAAAAAGAAATTGAAGATCCCCCTGGACCAGATCATGTCAGATATATCCTTACATAATTGGTAAATTCTTCCACCTTATATATTGGAGATACAAAGACAATAGCACTATGCTCTATACAACATTAAGGTTTGTTTGAACAAATATTGTAAAAGGTAAGATAGGAAAAGATTTTTAAAATGTAGTTCATTATCAAAATTATATATCTGCTGGGACCAGCAGTTAGCATAATGGCTATGTCACTAAACTCCCATGTAGCTGACCACGGTGGAGTCCCAGACCCGGTGGCTTAAACTCAGGCTGGGCGCATGTGCGTGCATGCCCAAGATCCCTAAAGGAGAATGAAGGAGAAGTGATTGCGGTGTGGCCATCCCCCTGGGGGTTGATTTCTTGCTTTCTGTCTCTCTGTCTCTCTCTGTCTTTCTGGCACGTGCACATACCCTATAGCAAAAACCTCTCCAAAAAAATTAAATTATATATCTGCAGAACCTAGCCAATAAGCTATTACATTTTTCTTTATTCTATTTATTTCTTCACTACCTGAAGTGAAATTGATGTTTATCAGGATAAATCATTAAAAGCAACAACAAAAAACTTGGCATTTGAGTTTATTTATCACCCGCTCTGAATTTCACTCAGGATTTGTTGTGGATGAAGGGTTTGTGTCTCTCTAAAATCCTTATCAGTGGTTAGGCTACTAATCAATAACATGATAGAACTAGGAAATGGAGATTTGGGGAGGCGAT
This sequence comes from Tupaia tana, assembly GCA_026018925.1. Taxonomy (NCBI): domain Eukaryota; kingdom Metazoa; phylum Chordata; class Mammalia; order Scandentia; family Tupaiidae; genus Tupaia; species Tupaia tana. The sequence continues at coordinate 83,587,685 of JAKSZU010000005.1, forward strand.
TAAGTTATAAAATGGAGTCCACATTGGGTCGGCATGCTGACCCTGTCATTAAGCTAGACAGACTCCACATAGCCAATATGCGCTTTGATTTCTGAACCTGTTGGCTTGAGAAACATGCATCCCCTTGGGAACCAGCAGTTAGCGTAATGGCTATGTCGCTGGACTCCCACGTAGTCGACCACGGTTTGCGTCCTGGACCCGGTGGCTTAAAACTCATGCCGGGCGCATGTACGTGCGTGCCCAAGATCCCAAGAGGAGAATGGAGGAGAAGGGATTGCGGCATGGCCATCCCCCCTGGGGGGTGATTTCTCACTTTCTGTCTCTCTGTCTCTCTCTGTCTGTCTGGCGAGCGCATGTGCCCTATAGCGAAAAACCTCTCCAAAAAAAAAGAAAGTAAAAGAAACATGCATCCCCAAAATCCTGAAAGGAATGAAAGGTGGAGGAGAAGATATTGTGGTGTGAGCATTGACCGTGGTTGCTTTCTCCCCTCTGTCTCTCTCTGGAGAGAGTATATGCACTATAGCAAAAGAGAGAGAGAGAGACAGACAGAGAGAGAAAGGTGCAGCCCTCATGAATGAGAATAATGCCTTTACATAAGAAACTCCAGACAGCTTCTTCCTTCTTTACAAAATGTGTGACCATAGCTATCTATGAACCAGAAACTGGACCCTCATCACAACTCTAATATTCTAACACCCTGACCTACAATTCTAACCTCTAGAACAATGAGAAATAAATTTATGTTTTGCATAAACTGTCCAGTTTATGCTACTTTGTTATGGTGCACTGAACTGACTTCAGCTGGAAATAGATCCTGAAGTTTGCATCAACAATAAAATACAAGATTGAAGACAATCTTGCGGTTGCAACAAAGCTAGAAATTACTTATTTTATATTAAGCCATTTCTTTTTTTCTGGGAGATCCCCATGGTTTTCCACGTAGCATCTAGCTGCCTTTACCAACAGCCACAGGAGCCAACCCTTAATAAAGTTTAAAATCTGCTCCTTTGTTGACTTCCATATTCTTAAATGCTTCTCAGTCAGAATTCATATCATGTCTACAAATATAAGATGCTATTATTTCATATATTTTTAAGATAGCTAAATTTATCATTAGTTTTATAAAATGGAAATATTTCCTTAAAGGAGGCTTTTCTTTTGTTTTATTTTTTAGAGGTTTTTTTGCTATATGGTGTGTGCGCATGCCAGAAGGACAGAGACAGAAAGATAGAAAGCGAGAAGTCATCCCCTAGGGGGGATGGCCACACCACAATCCCTTCTCCTCCATTCTCCTCTTGGGATCTTGGGCACGCATGCACATGCGCCCAGTGTGAGTTTAAGTTACCAGGTTCCAGGACTCAAACCACGGTCAGCTACATGGAAGTCCAGCAACATAGCCATTACACCAACTGCTGGTTCCTTATTTTCTTTTTTAAAGTGATAATATTTCTGTATTTCAAGAATTTTCATTTGGAAAGTATTGATCAAAGAAATGGTGTCAATTTAAAGATTTTTATTTACAATGTTGAGAAAAGTTGTGTTTGGGCATAAACCTGGTGCACCTTCTCAGATATGGTGGAGTGCCTCCCGCCTCCTCTGTCTAGGTCAGCACCCACCACAGGATGCCCTTCTGCTTTCAGATTGAGATGAAATGCTATTATGACGAGCACAGCAGCGTGAGTGAGCTGTCAGTGGGGCTGACCTTAACCAACAAAAACTAAGAGGTAGGAGGGCGCTGGTCAATTAAATTCCCTCTCTTTCTCTCTTTGGTAGACTTCGTCAAGATATAGTTCCACCTTTCAACCTTAGCAGAGTTGTCCTATAATGTCAAACTGACAGAATCCTTGAGAACACTGCTGTTCTCTCCAGGGCTCTTTGTAGCAGTAGCCAGCAAAATAATACATCTTATACATTGACTCACATCATTCTTTGCTTCAGGTTCTTTATCCCATAGCCTAGCAGTCATGAACATATACCTCCTAAATAAAGTCATGGCATGTATAATTCTTAACTATGTTATTAAACATGAAGTGGAAGTAGTTTGGGAAACCATTGAAGATACACATATGTATGGAAATATACATATTATTGTGTGTATATACACACAAATATCTATGTATTTGTAACACATATATGTATTTAAATACAACAATAACATCTGGCATTACAACAAAAGAGTAGCCTAATGTATGCTGTATAATGGACAATAAGAAATTTGCATATGCTGTGGAAATTGACGAATATATTGTATGTATGTTTTTCCTAACTTGATGGGTTTTTTATTTTCCAAAAGTTATTTCTGCTGAATTCTTTAATGCAAATTCATGTGCAAGCTGTGATATCATCATAAATGATAAATGGTTTACATCAAAATATGCTCAGTAAAAATACAAGTTATCATTCTAAGAAGTTTTCTGATGAGAGAGAGCTTCGAGAATTTTTAAAACTATATATTTTATTTGCAGTTGACAATATCTAAAGACAAAGAATGTTTATTTCTACTACACATCAGAGTGTTGAAGAAAGTGGATACATTCTTCATACAATTTGAATAAATGTCTCTACTTTTTGCTTGAACAATTTTTATTTGGTTCAGCTTTCCAGTTTGTTACAGTTCTGTGGCGAGATGAACGTGTTCAGTTTTTACTGAAGTGTACCAAACTTATTTTGCACTTCACGAAAAGATTTGCTTTTATTTCTCTTATTTTCTTAAATGATAGCATGTGCTCTGAACTTAGAAAGAGAAGCATTCTTGACAGGGTCTTATCACACTGTTTCCCAAGCCCTCAACCTCTCCAAGATCCTAGGTGTCCACACATAAACCTGGAGCGTTTTTAGTCTGATCCGGGATTCTATCCCACAGTGAACATATGGATTCTGCTCTTGCAGGGCACCTGTATTACCATAGCACCACTTAGGCTGGGCCACACTTTTATTTTTCTCATGTGGTCGACCATGGTTCAAATCCTAGAACCGGCGAATTAAAACTCCTATCAGGCATGTGTGTGTGCCCAAAATCCTGAGAGGAGAGTATAGAAGAAGGAATCATGGCTTGGCCATCCCCCCTTGGGGTGTGATTTTTTTGCTTTCTGTCTCTCTGTCTCCCCAGTGAACACATGTGCCCTATAGCAAAAATCTCTCTCTCAAAAAAAAGAAAATAAAAATTTAACATATTTATAGTCTTGTCAATTGTAATTAATAGAAATTAGGTTGTAATTTTACTTTGTTAATACTGGTAAAATCAGTTACATCTAAAACTAGTAGAAAAACAAGGTATATTTAAGTAATATATCTTGTTTCACTTTGGTGTCTATTTGATTTTAACCATCATATAAGCACTAAAGTATTTCCTAACTTCAGTAATAGCTAAGATATGCAATTCTATAAATTAAGCATGATTCAGCCTCTATGAATTTGATGGACGGTAAAGCGGGGTCTTGCACTAAGTTCTATGAGTTACTATAATGGAAGATAATATGTTATTAGTTTTTTTTTTTCTTTTTTTGGAGAGGTATTTGTTATAGGGCGCGTGCGCTCGCCAGACAGACAGAGAGAGACAGAGAGACAGAAAGCAAGAAATCACCCCCAGGAGGGATGGCCACGCCGCAATCCCTTCTCCTCCATTCTCCTCTCGGGATCTTGGGCACGCATGCACATGCGCCCGGTGTGAGTTTAAGCCACCGGGTCCAGGACTTGAACCGTGGTCGACTATGTGGGAGTCCAGCAACATAGCCATTACGCTAACTGCTGGTTCCCTGTTATTAGTTTTTTACCATTGAAGAATATACTCAATTAACAAAGCAAAATAGACATGCATTAAAATAAAATGTACATATTTAAAACCATCCATATCTGTTTTCTATGTCTGCATTAACAAATTACCTTTGTCTAGGTAATCAAGCAAACATAATTCCTTTATAGTTCTGGAGGCCCAAAGTCCATAAAGGTTCCATTGGGCTAAACAGTATCCTCAGGTCTCCTTCTGGAGACTTTGGGAAGAATTCATTTCTTTGCCTGTTCCACCTTCTAGAGGCACCTGCATTTCTAGTTTTGTGCCCCTACCCTGCATCTTGAAACTCCAATTCCTTCTTCCAGCATCACACGGCTCTCTCTCTGATTTTCTGCTTTTTCTGTACCCTTATTCCAAGTACTCCTGTAAATTTCCTGAAGCCCACACAGGTAGTTCATTCACATTTGTACAGAGTACAGGAAAGGGAATAAAAGTCAGATTTAATATTCCATATGATTTATAATAATGTATACATTTAAAGGAATGAACAACACAGAAAGCTCCTAGCGTTCTCATTTCCTTTGACGAGCCTACAGTTAGTCTTCTTACATTTAGCTTCCTTTGCCTTCAGAAAACATAGTTCTTTACCTGGTAGCTACATATAGCCTTTCATTTCTGAAAGATAAAGTGATGGTGTAAAATAGTATGTATTTTTAAACTATGTCTTAATTGAGACTGGATGTGCAAAACCTAACAGTCATTTCAGAGAATATCTGTAGTTCAAAATACATTACTACTTGCTCTCATGCTGTAACAGCAACCGAACTCTTTGATAATCAGGATCAGTCATCTTAGTCACAAAAGGAAACGTAGCCCTTTCTGGTTGACTCAATGACATGAGCCACAATAGTGCTCAGATTGAGACTGCAACTTACAGTTTGATTGGATAATTACTCTTTCTCTGTTGAAAGTCTGCTCCTCTCAGGTACTGATTCCCCTCAATTAGAAAAAAAAATCACAAATATTGGGACAGGGAAAAAATATCTTACAACTGGTCAGCAGAGGTAACAGAAAGAAGGACTTCTCTAATTCTCGTCCTTTATGCCTAGATTCATTTATCCTGCTTGAGAAAGCAACAGGTATGGGACCAGCAGTTAGTGTAATGGCTATGTTGCTGGACTCCCACGTAGTCGACCGTGGTTCGAGTCCTGGACCCGGTGGCTTAAACTCACACCGGGCGCATGTGCCCAAGATCCCAGGAGGAGAATGGAGGAGAAGGGATTGCGGCGTGACCATCCCCCCTGGGGGGTGATTTCTCACTTTCTATCTCTCTGTCTCTCTCTGTCTATCTGGCGAGTGCACACACCCTATAGCAAAAACCTCTCCAAAAAAAAAAAAAAAAAAAAAAAAAAAAAAACAGGTATGCAAGTTTCAAGGAATAGAATGCACTTAATAAATGAGCACTTCAGGGACCAGCACATGATATAATTATTATATCACTGGACTTCCACATAGTTGATTGCAGTTCAAGTACTAGACCCGGCATCTTAAAACTCACACCAAGCTTGTGTGCATACGTGCCTAGGATCCCAGGAAGAGAAAGATTGTGTCGTGGCAATTCCCTGGGGGTGGGGAAGTTTCTCGCTTTCTGTCTCTCTGTCTTTCTGTTTCTCCTGATAGCACAAATTCCCTTTACCAAAAATCTCTCTGTTAGAAAAAAAAAAAAAAAAAAAATAGAAGAGCATGCCAAAGATGTAATATGGCAGCAGCAAAACCATAACTGAGTCTTTGATAGGACATTCCATTACTTTTTCAGATCATCTGCTCTGTTTGATGAGAGATCTGATAGGAAAAACAAATTTTGCTAGCTTCAGATCCATTATATTTCTGGTCAAAATTAATGTTATCTGGGACGTCATGATGCAACTATGGCTTTGAGGGGGGGGATTATGAATGATAGAGCAAGTAGAGTCATTGAAATCAGGGAAAGCCAGCCATACCAGAAACATGGGTTATTCCGTCAAGGACAAATCAATTCAACCTTTGTGATTTAAGGTAGTGAGCCTGTGAACTGATGGTCGGTTAGTACCTTACAGTTCAGTTGCTCTCATTCTAGAAGACACTTAGCATCATGTTTAGAGCAACCGGCTGAAGAAAAGTCAGAGTAGTTGAGGACTTTTTGAAGAAAAATATTAGACTCTCTTTCTTTCTCTCTCTCTTTCTTCTTTCTTTTTCTCTTTCTCTTTTCTTTCTTTCTTTCTTTCTTTCTTTCTTTCTTTCTTTCTTTCTTTCTTTCTTTCTTTCTTTCTTTCTTTCTTTCTTTCTCTTTCTCCTCTTTCTTTTCTTTCAATACAGAGAGACAGAAAGCAAGAAATCACCCACCAGGGGAGATGAGATGACCATGCTGCCATCCCTTCTCCTCGATTCTACTCTCAGGATTTGGGGCATGCACTCACTTGTGTCTAGAGTGAGTTTCAAGCTACCAGGTTCAGAATTTGAACTACCATCAGTCATGTGGGAGTCCAGTGCCTTAACTACTATATCACCTGTTGTCTCCAAATTCTCTTTCTATTTAAATTTCAATGAATGTATCATGTAAGGGCTACTCATTTTTGGAATCTAAAACTTAATTTGAAACCAAGAAAATCTTACATTGGTTGTTTCAAATCTTTCAATGTTATATGACAGAAAAAAATTTAAAAGAGTAAAATTGCTTAGTGAAAACAAGCTACATCCAATGCAATATAGGGGTCTCCAAATACAGTATATAGCCAGTAATAGGTTAAGCGTTTCTGGAATGAGTAAGTAGTCAAATGTCCTAGAATTACTGTATATATTTTGTACGTAATACAATTTTTTTTAAAAGTTAAATAATAAATATTCTCAGCTTCTTAGCTATATGGCATTATTGGACACTGTTCATTTAGTTAGTTTACATTTAACATATATGAAATACCTAGAGATTTAAGATATTAGCAATAGATTAATTCTCATAAGTACAATTTAAAGACACATTTTCATTGGAAGATGCAAATAGCAATTTTCTTCTATATATTGAAAGTGCCAATATTTACTTTAAAACAATATATAGCTATGCTTTTTGAGAAAACCCTTAACCACATTTTCGAAAATCTACCAATTTAGTTAATAACTATTTATATCAGTTTCTTAACTTTTCGATTGTTTCTTTGCACTCAATAAAGAGAGAGAGAGTGAGAGGCAGAGACAGAGAGACCGACAAACAGAGAAAGTGAGAACGCACTTCCGTGAGGAATGGTCATACTGCAATCTCTCTTCTCCATTTTTCCCTTCTTTTGAGGTTTCAGGCATGCTTCGGCACACTTGCCATGCATCAAATCCTTCAAGTCATCAGATCCTTCACTGGAACTACCCAGTCAGTCATGTGGGATCCAGCCGCCTGAACCAACTTGCCACTGGCTGGCTCCAGTTTCTTAATTTTATTTAGAAGAGTTTGAAAGATCATTGTAGAGCAACATATTTTATAGTTTCTGTAACTTTTTATAAGTTTTCTCAATAGTCTGTTTATTTAGGTAAAACTCAAGAGATTTTATCTTATTTACAGCTTATGTAAATGTGATTTATTTTCATTGTATCAACCCTTCTAAGTTTTAGATTCCTATATTTAATATAGTATCTTCCTATATAAATTACAGTCTTAGCTTTTATAAATGTGGATTTTTCAGTACTGTAGCAAAAGTTCCTGTATATTAGAGAGGTGACAAATGATGCTGTCTCTAAACAGGGTGGATTCTAAGAGAGAAGACGTCTAAGACAAAAAAAAAGAAGAAGAAGAAGAAAAGCTTTCCCTCCTCTGGGACTTCAAATATCCTTGCATACTAGCCATAAATCTGTAGGTCCACTCTTATTTTCTGTTGTCAATTTGAGACCAGGGCTGGTATTATTATAAACTGAAATTCTCATGTTAGGATTAGCATTACAAAATTAGTTGCGATCATTGATCTGTAGTCTCTGTGGAACTCAGTATGTGATTTTTGGATTACTAAAAAATATTTTATGAACTTGAATAACTTTGATAAAAAAGTTTTAAAAGTCATATGTTAATACACTTTTATCTGCCTTATTTCAAAAAGGATTTATGGAATAAGGAGATAGCACATTTTTTTTTTTTAATTAGGGAAAAAGGAAAAATAGATGCAAAATTGTAGCATTAAAAGAAGCATTTGCTACAGAGATATAGATGTTGTCAAGTAGAAAAAGCCTACGCAATATCTAAAGCTAGATGTCTACATGACCAGTTATATAATTTATAATGTCTATAAAATTAGATGAAGCTTGCATAAAATTGAGTGAATGTTTTCCAGTAGTCTTCTTACAACAAGAAAATAAATTTTACAGTGCTTAGAAAATTATATCTGCAATCCAGAAATCCAGAGCTGAACATGATATTTTGTGTATGTGTGTCTGTGTGCGTGTGTTGTTTATAAGTGTGTGTAGTATGTTGTATTAGGGGAAACTGTTATAACTTCACTGCAGACCACAGTAATTTTCAGCTCTTGCAAATCCATGTGGTTTTCAGTGCCATTTAATATCTCACCAGAAATGTGAGGTCTATCTTGAGTCAATTCTACCTTCAGTTCATCTTTCCTGTGGCCATTAAGCAGCACAATATTTACATGATTTTAGTAAGAGTCTATGGCATTATATATAGGCCACAGTGGAGTTTAAAGACATAATACTCTTCAACCAGTTTGAATAATTGGCTATAAAGACAGATCAGAGTCATTGCAATTCAAATATGTTGTCAGCACAGAGTAGATAATAATTGATTGCTATATGAAACCCAGGTTATAATATTTCAAGTCTACTCGCTGGATAGCTGATAGATCTCTCTCTCTCTGACTCCCCCCCCCCCCCCCACACACACACACCCAGTAGCTTGGTTATGGTTTTTGAAATGTAACATCACAGTAATCATTGTTTCTTTGTAATCCTTAATTCTTATTGAAAAGTTTTCAATCTTGCCCATCATGTTAGATTCCTAATATATTGATAATAGCTATTATCAATAGTCAATGTCCTGCATTGTTCTCCTAGTTTTTAGTTTAGGAATATTTTCATAAAAAAAAAGAAAGACCATTTGTGAAGTCATTAACAGGCTTCCAAGGCAATAAAAGATCATACATGGTTTTCCTTCAACAGGTATTTTGAGATTGGAGCAGTCCCAAATCTATCATGGCTAGAAACAGGCAAATCATTTCCCCTGGAAGCTTAACTTCTCAACTGAGATGAAGAATATCATACCTACATCACACACTTCACTACTGTAAAATATCCTGGTTGTTAATGAGTAATCAATTAATTTTAGTTACTTTTATTTTCTTCAAAATAGGCATTCTGTTTTAGCTTTAAATTTTACCTAGTGCTTTTTAGAGGCATATAAAAATTGTAAACTTCAACTCTAAAGGGTAAAAAAGCTTTCATGAAGTTAGCAATTAGTTCCTTTTCATTTCATTAACATCATAAAGGAAAATTTGTTTTTCCTTTTGCCTATGTAACTATAGTATTGGCAATAATTCCTTCCAATTTAAGCATAGAATATTAAAAAAAAATTCTTTCAGTAGAGATTCTAACAGATCATTTTGAAATGGTACAAAACAATGGCTTACCTCTTTTAACCATGTCAGAGATAATTTTATTTTCCCTAAATCAGCTTGCTTAGAAATATCTAAGAGTAACCCTAAATCACATGAATGTAATCCAGCACACAAATGTTTTCTGTTGTCCCTGGAAACTGCAGAGACCATTCCCTCTGCCACGCACATAAAATGGAACTCCTACTGCCCAGTTTGGTTTTATCTGATGAAGTGATGCAGAGAAAATTGTGACTGTAAGTTTAGCATTGCTCGTTTGTTGGCAAACACAATTTTTAGCTACTTGAATTATTTAAAAATGCTTGAGGTGTGCGTGTGTGCACATTAGTACATAGTTCTTCCTTTTCCCACTCTCCCTTTATGAGTACCAGGGAATAATAGCTAGAAGATTTTCTCAAGGCCATCTGATGCTGGCATGTGAATATAGCCATTTCATTTGAATTTTTAGTGACATAATACCCAATCAACGTTGCTACATCGTTTTGTATGACAAGAGTAATAGCGACTATTTTTGTAAAGTGAAAACTCACTGTGCCCTTTCGCAGCAGAGATGGGAATAGCAGAGCACTAGCAACGTTTTGTCTCCTCTAACAAGCTGCACATGACTGAGGTAATACTGCAGATGTTGATTTCGTTTACTTTGCCTTAGCCAGGAAAAATAACAACGGCTTTTACTCCAAGTCTCATTGGAATCCAGCAATTATCATCACAAAGTACTAAGTGGTGAGATAGCAATGCTCCTCTATTTCAGATCAATGGAGTCTATCTATATGTCCCTATAGTGAATGCAAATTAACGCCTGCTGTAATTGGTGTCCAGCAGTGGTCTCCCTGTCCTCCTGACAGCTTGCGAGAGTCACAAACTATTCGTTACTACTGCTAGAATGCCTGGTTTTAATTCTGTTTTGTGCTACCTGATTCATTCATTCCTTTGCAGTTAACTAAATTAAAGGAACCGGAATTGAAAAAAATTAACGGAAGAGTGACATTGATGAGAATTACATCTTATATCCACCACAGAGTAAGTTTATTTTCCCATACTCTGGAAGAAGTAAGTGATCTTAATAGCCAAATAAAATGTTTATTTTACTGCAGCATTCTGTGCAAGAAGGTGAAACTCTTTCTTTCCTTTTCCAAAATGTATGACAGTCTACCTTTCAAATTTATGACAGATGACGGAACATTTAACATTGCTCTTTAAAATCTATTTAACAAGTAAATCCTCTGAAAGCGACAATCTAAATAAGTATTTCTTCTAGCCATTGGAAAGAATGGTTAGAAGCTCTAATGTGTTCCGAATTTATATGATATTAAAGAGAGTAGATTCAAATCAACCCAAGAAGAGGTGATCAGGTGGGAGTAAGAGACTATCATAGCTCAGGTACATTAACAACCTGCCATTGGATTGGTGGCTTAAAAAAGAGATATTTACTTCTCATCTTTCAATAGCTGGGAAGTTCCATCATGTTACCTACGGATAAAGTTCTTTGCTTCTATGAATTTGACTATTTTAGTAACTCCTATGAAGTTAATGGGCTTATTTCTCTTAATATAAGTCCTCAAGGTACATCCATGTCGTTGTGCATTGCAGGATTTCCTTGTTTATATTAGGTTTTATATATAAAAATTTCGATTTTCTGTAAATATCACATTTTTAAAGTCCATTCATCTTTCTGGGGATATTTAGATTTTGTTTGTTTGTTTGTTTGTTTGTTTTTCCCAACTTGGCTATTGTAAATAATGCTGCTATGAACATGATAGTGCTAATATTCTTCCAGGTCTCAGTTTCATTATTTCAAATAAATTCACAGAGCATGTTTGCTAGATCAATAGTGGTTTTATTTTCAACTGTTTAAAGAACCTCCATACTGTTTAATGGCTACAATGCTTTTCATTTCCACCAACAGCATACAAGGGTTTTAGTTTCTTTACATCTTTGCTTACACTTTTTGTTTATTTGCCTTTTTATAATGGCCATCCAAACAGGTGTTATGTAACACTTCATTGCAGCTTTCATTTGTATTTCCCTGATTATTAGTGACTTTGATATTTTTTTTCATATGCCTTGACCATTTGTATGTCTTCTTTGGAAATCTGGTAGGGCCTGATTTTCTCCATAAAGGCCACAAAGGAAAAAAAAAAATGCAACAGACTGAATGCTTTCTCTCTCTCTCTCGTCTCTCTCTTGGCAAATTAAAATAAATATATATAGTTAAGTAAATTAAGTTAATTAAAAAAAAGAGATCTATAGTGAAAGAAAAAAAAAGAGGTAGAATTAAATATGAATAATGATTAGCATAATCTCCGCTCTTCAGATTCAGCTAAAATGAGTTTGGTCAATCTGAATGCAACTTTAATGCAGCTAAGGCCAGGATGATGCCTCCTAGCCCAGTGTTTCTCAAGATGACCACCACTGATGTTTTGGATCAGACTTATGCGGGTTGGGGGGGGGGGACAGAGGGTGCTTTGTAGAATATTTATCAGTGTCCCTGACACCTACCGATTTGATGCAAGAAGTGATCTCCCAGTAGTTGCAGCAAAAAATGTCTCTAGGCATTACCAATGTCCTGTAGGAGAACTCTTGCCCTGATCCCACCTGTGTTTCAGAATCTCTTTCCCATTTGTAGTAATTGCCTCCTAGGTAATTCTACACTACATGGAGGCCCTGACATTCTCTCTAGTAAAAAAAAATTCTAAATCAAAATTATTGATATTCCCCATGATACCATAAAAATCAGAAGCTATTTGTTAACATTATGGCCATCTGAATTATTTGAGGGTGAACCTTTATTTTATTTTATTTTAGAGATCTTTGCTATAAGACATGCGTGCTTGCCAGAGAGGTAGAAAGCGAGAATTCATCCCCTGGGAGGATGACAACACTGCAATCCCTTCTCCTCCATTCTCCTCTCAGGATCGTGGGCACGCATGTGCACACACCCACTGTGAGTTTTAAGCCACCATTTCTGGGACTGTAACCATGATCAACTACATGTGAGTTCAGGATGTAACCATTACGTCATCTTTTGGTCCCCCTTGAGGGTGGACTTTTAAAGCCTAGAAAAGTTTCTGATATATCTGAGGTTATATGGAAGGTTTGGAGATAGTAGTAAATTAACTGAATTAACTGCTAAGTTCTAGATCTCTGTTCTTTTCACTAGAACTCTGATTGAAGGGACCAGCAGTTAGCGTAATGGCTATGTCTCTGGATTCCCACGTAGTCAACCACGGTTCGAGTCCTGGACCCAGTGGCTTAAACTCACGCCGGGCGCGTGTGCATACATGCCAAAGATCTCAAGAGGAAAATGAAGAAGAAGGGATTGTGGCGTGGCCACCCCCCTTGGGGGGTGATTTCTCGCTTTCTGTCTCTCTGTCTCTCTCTGTCTGGCTGGCGAGTGCACGCGCCCTATAGCAAAAAAACCTCTCCAAAAAAAAAAAAGAACTCTGATTGAATTCATGCCTATTTCTCATGAAGGTGCTGTTAATTGCTTATTCCCTAGTAATCAAAGTGCCTCATTGGATTCAGTTTTATTTTCTTTCCATTTTTTAAGACCTGTACGCACCTCTGCTTCTCTCATCAAATTAGTCTCAGAATCTTACGAGTGATTCGAACAACACTTGTGAGCATTGGTCATTCTAACTATCCCATTTAACTTCCAGCTCTAACATCTCTCTCTCTCCACCTGCCCAACTTCTAAGTTTAGATACACAGTTACTTCATATTGAAACACTGCATGTAATTATATCACTGTAATTATATCACTCATTTATTCCTAAGTGTTAAGTAATGTCTCCAGTTCTAGAGAATACATACATATGAAGGTACTTCAAAAAGTTTATGGAAAAGTGGAATTAAAGTATAAAGTTATTTTGGTGCAAACATTTTAAAAATCTATACATAATTTTTATCACAATATGCATTTTCATGAACATTTTGAAGATTTCTACAATAGTAAGTGCTCTGCAAATAAAATTATTTTTCTATTTATAGGACTTCAATAATATATTTCTAGACAATTTACCCCTTGTCATCAACACTTTTATTTTCACAGAATTGTTCTACTCACCCTAAAACAGCTTTAGGAGACCCTATGAAGACTTCACTCTACTGTTCCCTGTAGCAGAATAACTCATTTTCTCCCCCTGACTAAACACTGCTATCTTTTCATGCATCAGAATCTCTCTTACTGAGCCAGCAGATAGCATAATGGTTAATGTGCTGGAGTCTCACCTGGCTGACCACGATTTGAGTCCTAGACCTGGTGGCTTGAAAATCACGCTGGATGTGTGTCCATACATGCCCAATATCCTGAGAGAAGAATGGAGAAGAAATGGCTGCATGGCTATCCTGTCTGGGGAGTGATTTCTCATTTTCCCTCTCTCTGTCTCCTCTGCCTCTCTGTGTGCATATACGCTATGGGAAAAATAAATAAATAAATAAATAAATAAATAAATAAATAAATAAATAAAAAACACAAATCTCTCTTAGTTATGACTAGCCTAGTCCAGCCCACAATAATGTTTCTCTTTTTTTAGGACATCAAATTTTGGATTTTTACTTGTAATTTGTAGTTGATAATTTGCTGTCATATGATCTCTCTTACAATCATTTTCTTATGTCAGCTTCTATAACAGGGTTTGTGGGCAAATGGAAGAAGTCAAACAAGGTGTTATTTGAGGTGAAATCCTTGTTTCACTTGGGTTGATTCTGAAGGGCTGGCATGTAAAATACACTGCAGAGTTTATCCTATCTCAAAGGAAGGGAGGCAAATTCCCACACTACTACACGAGTCATTTATAGTTAGTAACACCTGGCGATTCTGGGGACTGGGGAGGGTGGGAGAAAGATGTAAATCCCAGATGCTTTGGCTTGAGGCTTTCTGAGTGATGAAGATTTAGTAGATAAACTTTGAGAGGTGGTAGAGGTCAGTCAGCAGAAACCAGTTCTAAAAAGTTGGAAGACAGACACACAGACTTTAAAAGGGATGGAAGGGGATCTGAACAAAGCAACATCCGTGTCTATTACAAATATGTGATTCTAATCACTGTGGTGCTGTTAATCATTTTGTCAATTTATTCCTTCTCTCTTTCAATAGACTGTTAGGTTTTGCAGAGCAGGTCTGGCTCATATTTTATACCTTTTTTCTACTTATTCAGTAGTAAACAGTAGACCTAATTATCGCTTGGTTATTGTTTAGTAAACATTTATTTCCCGTATTTCTAATTCATTAGCATGTATCTTTTACATGATCCTGTGCTTAGATTATAAGTAAGGGTAATTAATTTACTATAATGTACAAAATAGGGAAAATTGTTATTTGCTTATTTGGGTTTCATTTCCCCACTTAGGTATCAGAAGCCTGAGGCTTCTGTTGGAAAATAATTACCAAGATTTTCAACTTATCATACCATACGATTTCTCCTGCATGCGTGTTTCTGAATACTGATATTCTGTCTCTGCCAGCCAGTGTGTCTGCCACAAGCCACTGGCAAATTAAAATGTCAGTTCCTTTTTAAGGATATTTCAATTATAGCTCGTTTTAGTCCTTTACATGGTGAAGACTAAACTTACCATGCGCATTCGACACATTAACTTTTTTTTTTATATGTATGATGGTATATATTTTCATTGATTTTTTGGGGGGTCTGGAATTTACCACAATGACTGTAGCTGTAGCAAAACTGATGTTTAGCCAACAACAAACAAACAAACACAAATTTGTGAGTCAGCATTCTATTTTTGTTTACATTTTTATTTTATTTAATTGGAAAGAGCGAGGTAGAAACCCTTAATATGGTCTCGCCATGCTATGATCCTCCCAGTCTCCCAGCCCACCGGGATCACAAGTACACCCAGTGTATTTTGGTCAATCCAGTGTTCAGTCCTGGGTCTGTCCTGTGGCTCAAGTATTGCAGCACAATTCATTCCTGCCTGTACCACTGCAACTGGGCTTCAATATTTTATTTCTTATTGCAAGTCTATCTTAACCAAAATATAATTAATTTATGTCTAACTTATCTTTTTGAATAGGGGATATTCTGATAAACACAAATAAATTATGAAGAAGATTAAGTTTTCCAAAGGTGATTCTTTTTATCTAATGACACTGCCCAGCCTTGAATATTATTAATCAAATTTGTTTCCTTAAGGTGCAATCATGTAAATGATGAGATATTCTCTGCACAAGCTTGAATAATTTATTTCACGACTCACTGAAAATCATCTCATTATTAGATGGAACTCAAGAATCCTTAAAAAACAAAAAACAGCAAAAGATTCCTTTCCCATAAAATCTGCCCTGTTTTGCTGTGTATTAGTAATGTTGCATTTGTATTTATCTCTATTAGGGATTATTTTGAACCCTTAGAACTGCACAGTAATCAGACTGTTATGCTTTTCAGTGTCAACATTAAGTCCACAATGGCCGTTCACTTTATATCTTTCTCTTTTTTTTTATTGCTTTTTATTGCCAGGGTTGCTTGCACTCACCAGAGAGAGAGAGACAGAAAGAGAGAGGGAGGAAGAAAGCATCTTCTGGTGGGGCATGATCACATCACAACCCCTTCTCCTAAATTCTTCCATCCTATTGGAATTTTGTGCGCACACACACACGCACACACACACACACACACACTCACACTTGAGGGTTTTTTAAGCTGCTGGAGCTGGGATTCAGACCATGATCAACCATGTGGGAACCAGCTCGCTTAACCACTAGGCTATGGACCTGGCCCTGCATTATTTCTGGGTCTAATCATTACATACATGTATGTGTGCATATATTATATGCATTCGTATATATACTAAAGTTCTTCTAAATATTAATATTAACATTTTTAATTAAAACTTAAATTAATAAAATATTGAAAGAGAAATTCAGATGAAACACAACCAAGGTAGAAATTAAATTTTACAAAGAAAAAAATGAATTTGTGCTATGTTTGAGAGATAAAAATAAATTAAAAAAGACACTGTGTAAGTGTTGCCAGAAATCTCTAGACACACTACTATATATGGGCAATTTCTTGCCTTATAAAGCCATAATCAGCAGTATTCCTATCTGCTGTCCCAGGTTTTTCACTGTGTATCCTAGGCTCAATGGTTTATATATCCTTTAGGTCTTATGTCCTAATTCTCTTTTTCTTCCTTTTAAACTCTTTTTTTTCTGTTTTTAGTAAAATCTATTTCTTTTACACACATTCTTTAACCTTTATTATTAAAATATAAGAGAAGAAAAACAAAATCACTGTACTGGAGGCCAAACTAAAATTGGAGCTGCAGATTGAAATGTATCATTCATGGGCCATGTTTCTTCAGCTGCAAAATGAGGCAAACAATATCTGTTATGATTAACTCATGCTGTTTTGTGATTTTTTTTCCAAGGGAAATTATGGATGTGAAAGTAAATTTAAAAAATTAAGTTTTATTTCATTGAGTCAAGGCAAATACGTTTTTCTCAGGAATTATGTGTCCCACAACTATAAAGGTAACATTTATGCCATCTGGTCTACAAAGATTTTAGTTTATTTCTAAGCTATTGGATTTATTATATGAACTTTAAATAATCTCTTAGATTAGACAGGATCATTTAAGTTATTGGCATTATCTACTTTAACCCTGGGCTTTCCACATTACCCAGTGTTGATGTAGCCTCCAGTAGGTGAAAGCTGAACAAGAAATTTTGCATTATGTCTTGCCTGCATTTCTGACTCGGACCTGAAGTATAAACTATTTTGTCTCCTCATTTCTTATTTTTTTAAATATTGATTCAAAAGTTGGGAACAGTGACTTTATTGGAGACCTGTGATCCTGGAAAACAGTGATAATTAAAGATATGCCACTACTCCTTATTTTCTCCAGGCTATTTTTAAACAAGACTCAAAGATGCTCTCCTTTATCAGTAACAAAGTCAAACAAATGTTTTCAAATTCCTATTTTTTGCATCATAAACAATAAATTTATTACAGTTATAGCTATGCTTTTTCTTCTTCCCAGTCCCCTGAACTTTGAACTACCTTCAGCTTCATTCATCATACAACCTCTCCTCAATGTCTGCTCTCAAGAATCTGTTTACCACAAGACTTCTCTAATTTGCTGTCTGGTCAAGTTATCCATTCCCTCACATCTGGCTAGTACTAGTCTTGTTTAGTCCTATCTATTGATATAAAAGAAATTTTATTTCCACCTGAGCACTGAGGTGCTTGCAGAATTTACGGCCTGAACATTCTTTCTATTGCAATAGTCCCCTTCTCCATAGTGTAATAATCCTTCACATTAATCTCACCTTGTTTGTTTCGACAAAATTGTACATCTATTTCTATTTAAACTTGAATGTTTTGTGATTTTCAAATGAGATTACATATGTGAAAACAATGTTTTTATAAAAACCAAATGTTATTAGATTGGGTCAATGTAAACATGACTCCCTCAGAAATTAGTCTGTGTCTCACATCTAAAAATAATCTATTTATACCCTGTTGGCTACAAAACTTTTAATTTGTATATTAATTATAGGAATTATATAGGTTCCAATAATCTCTCAGATTTAGATGAAAAGCTTTTCCTCTTGCTTTGAAGAAATTAGGGGTTTCTCTAAGCCCTCTTTCAGTATCTTTTTCTCCTTTTCCCTTTTTAAATTAACCACCACCACCACCCACACACACACACAGGGCAGGTGCACTTGCCCCAGAATGACAGAGAAAGGGAAAGTGAGAAATAACACGCTTGGAGAGATGGCCACATCACAATTTGTTTTCTTCTCTTCTCATTTTGGAATTTCAGGCACTCATGCACAAATGCCCAGCATGACTCTCAAGCCTCTGGGTCAGGGGTTCAAACTGCAATCTGTTATCAGGCAGTTCAGCGCCTAGCCACTATGCCACCTGCTGACCTCTCTCCTTTTCTCTTATCTCTTTCGTATTTTAATCTCATTATTCAATATATTCAATATATGATCACTAAGGGTAATGTTCTCTGATCCATCTTCTAGTTGCCTTCTAGGTACATAAAAAATTGTCTAATCAGCCCTCTGCCCTTATTTTCTTTTTCACTTTTTAAATTTCTTTTTCATATCTACCTGATTTTTTAAAAAAATGTTGTTACAGTGTGCATACACTCAATAGAGAGAAAGAGTGTAATAGAAAGTGAGATAGCACCCCTTCCCCAGTGGGAATAACCATGCCACAATACCTTCTCCGTTGGGATTTTGGGCATGCATGCACAAGCATCTGACAAATTTTTCAAGCCGCCTGGTTCAGGATTCAAACAGTGCAATCAGTCATGTGTAATCAGTCACTTCAACCATCACCACTGTCTGGCCTACTGCCTGAATATTTATATAGAAAATCAAAATAGTACAAAATGCTTTGGTCATCTTCTCCATTTTTTCTTGAGTTAATTACTTTAAACATATTTATTTACTATAAAGGTGTCTTAGAGTTTATTAATATACTGGCGTGGCTATCTTTTCTGACTCCATTATGTTTACTGCTGTGTTTTTTAGAAGTTTGAATTTTTCCTGTAGGAATATTCATTGCCATGATCTTGAAATGGTAGTTTCCACTGGCTCAGCTTCTTATAGAAAATCCAGGGATTTCACTAGTTAAGTTCCAACTGCATTTTACTTTTGAAACTTGGTTATTTCTGCACCATACAGATTTTGTAAAGCCAGTCCCAAAGCTCTAGCAAGCATAAGCATACATTTAAAAAGTCATATTATTTTTTTATAGGAAACATGTTTATTTACCCAAAACTCTGGACACAGTTCTTAAGGCTATTTTCCCTGGCTGATGTTCAAATTTTCTAATTCTCTTAAGTTAAAGATTTAGTAGCAGGTCCTGGGTATATATGTAGGAGTTTTTCCATCCAGTGCCTAAACCTTGTATAATCCGAAATCTGTATGTTCTGTCCTTAAAGGTGTATTAAAATTTAATCAAGTAATAATGCATACATGCACTATATACATATATTCCCATACACACACACACACACACACACACACACACACACAGTAAATGAGAGATTTTTTCCTTACAGTGGAATTACACTAATAAATGTAGAAAAATTATGGAATTAAAAACCTGTTCTTAACCATCGAAGTCATAATTTAGAAAGGCAAAAGTCATCAGTGTATGGATGATAAAAATAGTTGACAAAAATTTGATGAAAAAGAGGGTCTTACAGCATTGCAACATAGATCCTCACAAAATATTTATTAATTGCAAGGAGACACAGTAACTTTAGAGCAGTGAACCATGTTTTTCACTAGTTTGAATAATCAAACTGAGTATCACCAAGTTATGCAAACTGACATCATATACTTCTTCCTAATGGTGAATTCAGATCAGATCTTATCTATAACATCTTTGTCATTTTTTAAGTATTCAAATATGATCATTAAAACATCAGGGCCAGCCAGCCCTGTGACCCAGTGATTAAAGGGAGACAGATCTGACATGGCAACCTCTGGTTTGAATCCCAGCCCTGGAAGCTTGAAAAAATTCTAGTTGTATCCCAACAAGATAGAGAAATGGAGGAGGAGGCATTATGGTGTGGGCATTACCCAGTGGGGTTTACTTTCTCTCTTTCCCTCTTTCTCTATCCGTCAGCCACTGGTGAGCATAGAGGACCTGTGGCAACACAACACAACAAAAAAAGAGACAATTGTAACTTGAAGGATTTGACTATCACACACTGCATGTATGTTTTGAAAGGTCATATCATTCCCCAAAAAGATGTACAGCAATTGAATATAAATAAAAAAAATGCAAAAATAAATTAAAAAATGTAAAAGTCAGTATTATGAAAGAACAGAAACAGTTAAAGAATTCTTTCAGTTTAAAGAAGTCTAGAAAGACATGACAATTAAACACAATGCATGGTCTTGGATGGGTCCCTGTTCTAAGGAGGAAAGATCTAAAAGGATAATATTGGAACAAATGGTGAAATTTAAATTTAGACTGTGGAGTGTTGTAATCAATGTGATCAATGTTAAACTTTCTGATTTTGGCAATTTGTACTGTGAAAGAAAACACATATGTTGTCCTTAAGAAATGTACTAGGGTCTGTTTTATGGCATAGCCATGATGTGCTGCTCAAGAAGAGCAAAATTCCACATGGTGGCCACAGTTAGAATCCCTAATTAAGTCAGTCTGAAACACACTGGACACGGTGTCCGAGATTTAATGGGCTGGAAAACTGTAGGGAAGGAATGCATTTGTGAGTACACTCCATGGAATGTGCTCTTTCTTTCTCTTTCATCCTTGTGTGTACATGTTCCTTTGTAATTTTTAAAAAAGGCACAAACTTAGTGTGTGTATTTAGGGTCGGAGCAGGATGAAAATTGAAACTTATTCTCAGATGATTCAAAACAAACATCATATACATATATATGTGTGTGTGTGTGTGTGTGTTTCTACATATATATATATGTAGAAAAATATAAAGCAAACAGTCCAAACTATTAAAAATTGGCAAATTCTTTTTCATAAACTTACTGTGAACAAATTATATTAAAATTTTTTAAAGTTACAAAAAAACAAAATTTAATCTTCTATTTAAAAATTAAAAATAAATCTTGGGACCAGCAGATGGCATAATAGTTATGTCACTGGACTCCCACATAGCCAACTGTGGTTGGAATCCTGAACCTGGAGGCTTGAAACTCATGCCGGGTGTGTGAGCATGTGTGCCCAAAATCCCAAGAGGAGAATGGAGGAAAAGGGATTGTGACATGGCCATCCTCCCTGGAGGGGTGATTTCTCACTTACTCTGTATCTGTCTCTGTCTCTCCATAAGCACAGATGACCTATAGCTGAATGAATTAATGTATAAATAAATAAATAAATAAATAAATAAATAAATAAATAAATATAATTACCCAGCAGTTTATTTATTTCTACTTTTGTTATTTTCTTTCTTTAACTTGCAGGGTCAATGTGCTAATCGCTTAGGACTTCTTGCTTTTAATTTCCTCTTTGCTTTTAACAATATTTTTTCTTTCTAGTTCTGGTACATTTGTCAAAGTATTCATTGTAATATTCTATCTAGCATTTCTATTTTTTTTTAATTTGTAAGAAGAAGTAGTTCTCACTATTATTTGAGTTAGAAGGGTCCTGTTTTATTTTTATATTTTTCTTTACAGGCACATTTCCTGATTCCTTGCCTAGTAGGAAAGCCCTATATATAATATTTGTCTCTTATTCATGTGTAGTTTTCATACTTGGAAGCTGTGTAGTTTGTTCACCTGAATTCAAAAGCTGGTTTTACCATACCCTAGGTCTGTAGAAAGGATTGAGATTTTCTAACCTTCTGTCTTTTCGTAGGTTAAATGAGGATAAAAATGATTATCTCATAAAACCAGTAGAATGGAGTCTCATTCAGGAATGACAGAGAAGGATGAAATTAGAATAGGTGAATTCTAAGTTCTTACAGAGAAATGTGATCTATGTTAGTGCTGAAGACAGCTGTAACATTAAGATTATTTAAAACCTATTGTCTGGTTGTTAAAAATAAAACAGTTTGATAAGAACTACTGAAAACTGTAGGAGGCGATTTGTGTTTGTCATTTAACATTAATCCAGATGAAAAATAATTATAGACCCACATTTCTATGCTGAGCAATCATACAGAGAATAAGTGAATGAGGACCTAAATAAGATAAGTGAGATGAAAATTAAAGACAAAATCATTACAGGTTTTCTAAGAAAGCACTGGAAGGACTGCTTGCATTGGAAATGGATGATTATTCAACA
This sequence comes from Tupaia tana, assembly GCA_026018925.1. NCBI lineage: Eukaryota > Metazoa > Chordata > Mammalia > Scandentia > Tupaiidae > Tupaia > Tupaia tana. Next base: position 83,609,800 of record JAKSZU010000005.1, read on the forward strand.
AAATGAGAGAAAGATGGTGACATATGTGTGTGTGTGTATGTGTGTGTGTGCACAAAATTCTTGAGTTCTTTGCTTTGATTTAGTTCATGATTTTCTAGATTTAGCCCTCATGCAGAATTATTTTCCCCTCAATAAGAATGTATTAATAGAAAGTGAGTATTTTTTTTTTTCATTTGTGCGATTGTCTACCTATTAAATTAAAAAAAAATACATCTTATCTGGATACCTAAACTAGGATAGATTAAATTGTAATAAAATGAACAAAAATCTCAGTTACTTAAAGTAACGCAGCTTTGTTATTGCTCAGGCTAATAGTCTGTCACAGATCAACAGTGGGTTCTGTTCATTGTTCACCCCTGACAAATTTAGGCTGATCAACACAATGTAAGAAAAAGAATGCTCTGAGCTATGCTATGTTAGGGCAGCTCCTAACTACATACGACTGTGTAGTTTAGAATAGTTCAAAATGAAATAAAGGTACAAACTTAGTTCCTGAGTCAGTCTACCACATTCCAAGCGTTGCCTAGTCACAGGGACTGAAAGACTCCTGTGCATGAAGTTAAGAGTCAGCCTGGCAGCTCTCCACCGGGTCTGGCCTGAGCGCTTGCTCCCAGTGCCACAGGCACTCATGCTCTCAGCCAACTGGCCGGAACTACTCACACAGGCCCACTCAAACCCCAGAGTCAGGAAGTACATTCCACTTTTTGGCCCGAAGTAGGAAAATTATTTGAGGACTATGTATAGATTTTTTTTTCTTTTTTTAAGGAAACAAAATTATTGATCACTCAGCAGGTATAATTATTGGGAATTAAAAACTTCCCCAAAACGGTCTATGAAATTATACTAATCTTTTTTGGGGGCATAGATTTTGTGGAGAACTCTGAAATGGGTCTTTACACATACACCCACGCCCACCCCCACCCCCACCCCCGACAGGATTTTTTCTATTTTCATTTTGTTTTCTCTGCCAGGCTAGCTGATGGACTCTTCATTTTTCAAATTCCAGACTCTAATGAGAATATGAACTGAATTTGTCATTCAGTAACTCTTTTCATCTAGTATGATGCATCCTTAATACTAGCAAATTCAATTTATAATAATGCAAATTTCTCGACATTTGTTTCTGAATAGTCTGTGTCTCTGTTTGTTTGTGTGTGTTGGTATCATGGCTACTGTATTACTAATACATTGTTTAAAATCTGTATCTATAAACTCTATTTTTCCTACCCCTGCTACACACACACACACACACACACACACACACACACATTTACATAAAATCTCTTTATTCGCTATGATCATTATAAGCCATTTTTTGTCAAAAGTTTTAATTCGGTATTTTATCTCAGTTCTTTTTCTTGCCATTTCTCTGTAAGTTTTTGTTTCTTTTTATAAGACAGGATCTTGTCATGCTGTGAGCCTCTTGCCATTGCCTTCGGGCTGGGACCACAGGCAACCCCCATCCTCTGGCTGTTTTTCAGGGTCTCCTTTTGTTCTTGGGCCGGCCTTCAGCTTCAGCCCTCTCAGGTTGTTGGAATAATAGGTGAATGTCAGTGGCTAAGCCTTTAGGTTGGACTGGGAACTGAACCTCTGGGCTTCAGAGGTGACCTCAGCCTACAGAGTTTGTCACTGGAGCAGTGAGAATCACTGCAGCTGGGCCTTCTCTGTAATAGCGTCATTGATCATTTCCAATTTCAATTCATCCCTGTTACTTTAATTCTTTGTATTTGCAATGTAGTTAGATAATTTTATTGTTTTAAGTTGGGAATTTATTCTTATATATTTATGTATGAATGAGTACTAGTCGATTGAAACACTTTTCAAAAGAGTTTTTTTTACTTTAAGGCTTATATTTTTTCTCCTTATGGCTTTATCTCTCTGTGGGATACTATATTCCCTTCCAGTTTTCATCAGATTTCCCTCTTTGTCCAGTTCTTCTTCTTTCTCTCTCCTTTCTTTTTCCTTACTTCCCCTCTCCTTACTATTCATTTATTTCTACTCTAGTTGTCAAGCCTTTTTGACAAAATTGCTCATGCTTATTTCAGTGAATTCAGTCAAGAACTCTTCTGCCTTATCTATGACCGGTATTTCTTTTCAGAGCTGCAATTTGTGGTATGTAGCTAGTTATCAATCAATGTTTTTATGTAATTTATAACCTAAGTTGTAAAGAAAGGGAAAACCGAGCTAAAGTTTCATGCCTATGTGGTAGAGAATCTGAGTTCCCTGCTTTTCTCTAAATCTACCTTTGGTTTCTCATGTTAGAACACTCTCTCTTCCATCAGGGCTACACTAACCTTTGTTGGTTTTAGCTTTCTCCATTGTCTCACAGTAACTGGCCTGTAACATGGCATACTCTCAATCTGCTCAAGATTGTCTTTTGGCCTACATCAGACCCTATACTCATCAGAGCCTTTATTTTCCAAATTTTGGGGAGTTGAGTTTAGGGACAGGATTAGAAGCCATACTAAAACATGCTAAAACTTGTTACTTTGATGTAAATTCTTGAAATTTATAACTTCCAGTATTATCTTTTTTCTCTGTTCATTCCTCCTGGTTTAAAACTAAATAATTGTTTTTTATCTTTTATTCATTTGTTATCAAATATAGGAGATTCTTTTTTTTTTTTTTTTTTTGGAGAGGTTTTTAAATATAGGAGATTCTTTACCCATAAAAAACTAATAGCAAATTTTAGACTATTGCCATGGAAGGGACATATTTAAGCCATACAAAGTAAAATATCTTATATACTAAATGCCATTCAAAATATGTTTTACAGATAGGTGTTAAGGTTTGAGCTGGTTTTCTTCATTCCTCAACAAGGTAAATCCACAAATTAAGAATAAGTAAAACACTGAGTTGATATAACAGAGTGGTTTTGTATACGTGGAATCTAAAAATAAAAATAAGTGGGTTTGTATTCTGTATATCTCTGATATTTTAATTTTCTTACCTATCTGCTTATTTATTTATTTATTTATTTTAGGTTTTTTTTTTTTTTTGCCATAAGGTACATGCTGTCACTAGTGAGAGACAAAATGAAACAGAGCAAAAGTGAGAAATCATCCTCTCAAAAGGGAATAGCCATGCTGCAATAACTTCTCCTCCATTCTTCCCTTGGGATTCTGGGCATGCACACACATGCAGATGGTGTGATTCTTAAGCCACCAGATCCAGCACTCAACCTGTAGCTCACCATGTGTGAGTCCAGTGCCCTAACCACCACAGTATGTATTGGCCCCAATTTCATTTTCTAGTAATTTTTTTTTTTCACCTTTGTATACATTTTGTCCTATGGAGTAAAATTTATTGAATATATAAAACCAAAACTATACTTCAAATATCCATTCACAAAAAATGAACTTGAAGTTAATCATGACTCTAATTGTAGTAGTTAAAATTATAACATTTTTAGAAGAAATTTTGTAAGAAAATGTTAGTGGCCTTGTGTCTGGCCAAGATTCTTAAAGAATACACACACACCCACACACACACACACACACACACACACAAACTATAAAAGAAAGTACAGCTAAAATTAATATGATCTAAACCAAAACCTTCCATTCTTCAACAGACAATATAAGAAAATTAAAAAGAACCTATAGTTCAAAAGAACATGTTTATATATAATGTACAACAAAGGGCCCATATACAGAATAAAAAATGAATGCTTAAAATTCAATAAAAAAAGACAATCATATTTTAAAAATTACAAAGTAATTATGTATGTACTCTACCAGAAAAGACAGAAGGATAAGAAATACATCAGAATTTGGACTGCATCACAGAGGTAAAATGTGTTACTCTGCAAGTTGAATCTCATGGAAAATGTCTCTTTTTGTTTCTGGAGACCTTCAAACTATGCTAGGTGCACTCTTGACCACGATCTGTGGCTGACCAAAGCTGGGATTGAACTGTGGACTCAAGATACTCTGGGAGTGCTGTCTCTCTGTGTATCTCTTTCTCTCTATACATCTCTTGTTCACGAATGAAATAAATACACAAACTTAAAAGTAATCACATGAAAAATGACTAATAAAAAACATAGAAATAAAAAAAATGTTGAAAATATGTGGATGGGAGCAGCAGATGGTATAATGGCTATGACACTGGACTCCCATGTAGTCAACTGCGGTTAGAGTCCCAGACCCAGTGGCTTAAACTCATGCTGGGTGCGTGTGTGTGTGCCCAAGATTTTGAGAGGAGAATGGAGGAGAAGGGATAGTAATGTGGCCATCCCCCAGGGGGTGATTCCTCGCTTTCTGTCTCTCTGTCTTTCTGGCGAGTGCACACGCCCTATAGCAAAAACCTCTGCCAAAAAAACCCAATTTTTTTAAAATAGAAAAGTATGTGGAAAATCTGGACCTCTTATCTATTACTACTTGGATATCAAAAAGGTACACTAGGAAAAATATGGACATGCTTTTTTGTCTTATTTGAATAATTTTAAACATAAATCTACCCAGAAATTCCACTGGTAGGTATATAAGAAAGTAAAACCTAAGTTTTCAAAAATTATAGTAACTTTATTTATTTATTTTTAAGTCTTGCTATATGGTGCTTGCTCTCACTGGAGAACAACAGAATTAGAAGGAGAGAGAAAGTGAGAACTCAACCCCCGGTGGGTGGTCAGGCTGTACCAGGCTGCAATCCTTTACCCTTCATTTCCTCTTGGGATTTTAGTCAAGCATGCTCACATGCCCAGTTTGATATTTTTTTTGAGTTGTCAAGTCTGGAACTTGAACCATGTAATTGGCCATGTGGGATCCAGAGACTTTAACCTTCACGCCACCCACTGGCCCATAACTTTATTTATTTTTTGGAGAGGTTTTTGCTATGGGGAGCATGCAGTCTCTAGAACGACAGAGACATACAGAGAGACAGAAAGCGAGAAATCACCCCCCAGGCAGTATGGCCATGCCACAATCCCTTCTCCTCCATTCTCCTCTAGGGATCTTGAGCATGCACGCACACGTGCCCAGTGTGAGTTTAAGCCATGGGGTCCAGGACTCGGACCATGGTCGATTGCATGGAAGTCCAACAATGTAGCCATTATTCTAAGTGCTGGTCCCCCTGTAACTTTATTTTTAATAAGCAAGGCCTGGAAACAAATCAAATGACCATTAATTTATGCATAGTCAAATTATGGTTTATCCATTCAACATAACTAAACCTACACATAAAAAAGGTGTCTACCCCTGATATTTAACATAAATATATCTCAAAAGCATGATGTGAAGGAACCAGCAGTTAGTTTAATGGCTATGTAGCTGGAATCCCATGTAGTCGACCATGGTTCACATCCCGGACCTGGTGGCTTAAAACTCACACCAGGCGTGTGTGCATGCCTGCCCAAGGTCCCAAGAGGAGAACAGAGGAGAAGGGATTGTGGCATGGCCATACCCACTGGGGGGTGATTTCTCGCTTTCTCTCTGTCTTTCTGTGTGTCTGGCGAGCGCACGCGCCCTATAGCAAAAACCCCTCAAAAAAAAAAAAAAAAAAAAAAAGCATGATGTTAAGTGAAAAAAGGACAGGTATAAGAGATTGCATACTGTATAATTCAAATTTTGTACTAGAAAACTATGGTAACAGAAAAGAAATCAGAGGTCCAGAAGATTTAAGAGAGAATTGGTTGCAAAGATACAGTAGTGAGCATTTTTGGTAATGGAAATATTCTATTTAATAATTTTGGTAGTGCTTTCACAGCTGGCTAGGGGTACATGGGAGGCTCTGATTTGATTTCCAGCTCACCCGAAAAACCAGACGTGGTAGCACTGGCCTGTAATCCCAGTAACTCAGGAGGCTATGTGATCTAAATCAGCACACACACACAAACACGCACACAGCACACACACACAACACGCACACGAAACACTACTCTTCATATTATTGAATTCATTATTATAAGTCAGACCTCTTAAAAAGCTGACAGAGAAAAAACAGAGAATGGGCCTAGAATTGTGAATTTGATTACGATTTGTATGGATATAAAAGGGCTAAGTTTCAGGACTCATTTATATAGTGCATGACTAGCACATTTAGAAACCAACTTTTGGCTCTGGGCTTTTGTAAGACAGAGAGTTAAATGGGGCATGTTAGCCATCAGAGATATTGAACAGAGAAAATATTCTCTAGTTTCCAAAACTTTAGCCATGGCCATCCATGCTATCTCTATGCTAACAAAGTTGTGACTCTTTCATGATTTTAAAAGAATATAAGGTCAGGAATTAATAGAAAAAGAAACAAAACACAGCCTTAATCTAAATAAATTGTTGGTTCATAGTTCTAGGCAAACCTATCAGCACATATTTAGATATATTAACCACAACTTCACAGTTCTGAGCTATTTTAGGTTACAATAATATCATAGAAATGAAACAAGAAGCTTAAAATAGTACTCTCTAATAGGAATTTTTTTTTATTACCATCCATACTAATGAGAGCTCAGAATATTGGCTACCAGTTGCTGGAAATAGGTTGTGAAAAAGTGTCGGATATTAATTTTAAATTCTAGCTCAGGATTAGGGCCGATATTAATAGAATTCCTTATGTGGAACTAGGGCACAGGTGGGTTGAAAACAGTGTGGGATGGATGACACAACAATAAACACCAGAGCTTTTACTGAGTCATTCTAGTTTTAGAGTTTCCAATATTTTTTCTAACTCAGAAAGCTATTCATACTGTGAAGCAATTCTCATCATTGAATTTCAAAGCTCCAGAAATCAATTGGTTAATTCCAAAACTTTTTCTTCTTCTTTAGATTTCCAGTTATGTTGTTTTTAAAATTTATTTTATTCATGATTTAAAAACAGATGGGTGAGAGGGAGGGAGGGAGAGAAGAAAGACCTTCACTAAGGTGTTATCACACAGTGATTTCTTTTTCCACAGCCCTCCAGTTTGTCAGAGTCTTGGTTACGGATGCTCATGGACCAAGTGGTGAGTTTTCAGGCCTACCTAGTATCTAAACCCATCATCTGCCGTGTGGCTTCCACCACTGCAATTCAGTTTGCTGCCAACTGTGCCACCAAGCTACTCTGGACTAAAAATTTTCAGTAATGATTTATGACTGGAGTTTGGCTACTGCAAGAAACTTTTCTAATACCCTAGTATGAAAGTATACCAGTCTGGTAGAATATTCTTTGTCAATGCCAGAAAATAAACATTCACAGGTAAACAAACTGTTCTCCATATCCACCCAAGGAATATGGAATCAGTAGACAGTTAAACTACAAAGACATACTGATATCTGAGTCCCCATGAGTTTATTTACTGGTAACTAAAAGGAATATCATTTTGATATTTGTAGAATTTATCTTATCCAAACCAATGCCTCCCTTTCTCTCGTTTAGTAGGGAACCTATATATGTTCAAAGTCTCCCTATTGTAGCAAATCTTCCTCAGAGGCTAAGACATGAGAAAGATGCTTCTTTGCTATGCATATATTCATCAAGGAGAGATGTGTGTCTTTGAGCATGAAGTGGTGTGTTGGACCAATAATGTAAAACTTTTGCTTTTATGCTTGAATTAAAATATTGCTTTGGGCTCTTACCCCACTCAACAAAGCACAGACTTTCATTTGGTATCATTTTATTGCTGCGCTGCAAGTTCTATTTTATTCTTGAATAAGGAAGTCATGCTGTGAAGTAAAGGCTCTGTTCACTTTAAAGTACCTAAAGCCTTTGGAAAATGGCTTTAAACCTTGTTCTGCATCAGCTGAGCATAGTGGGATTTATATAATTGTCAAAGTCATGGATTTCACCTTAAACTCTAAGCAAAGCAAGAGAGTTCCAGAAATAACACAACAACATCTTCTGCAAAGATATGATGATTCTTTACATATACTTCATTTAGTATTTATAAAATTCTTCATGGTGAGAAATGGTCATTTAATTTGTGAAATGGTGGAAGCACCAGGAAATTCCTCAGTGGATGAGCGTGTGTCCTAAGGTTCTGGCTGTAATATGCATCAAATATCTACAGCTTTAGGGGTGAAACGAGTACTATAATCTTCAACAAGGCTCTAGGAGTCCCCAGCTTGTGCTCATGGTAGTTAGAGCTCACTCTGTGCTTAGGTAGTTGAGAAGAGAATTTGGTATTTTTTCTGTCTAATAGCATCAACAATCAATATGTAAGTATGCTGCTTTCCTTTTTTTTCCCAATATTCTTGATCTTTCCCCAGTGGTCCTACAACAAAATATAGTAGTATTTTTAAGTAGTAACTTGAAAGACATTGCAAGAAAAGATATATATTTTCTTTTAGTTGAGAAAACTGACAAGACTGCTATTCGGTTTTAGTGGTTTCTTTTAAAACTGTTAACAAGTTTGATTGATAAGCTAATATCATTCTTAATAGCATGTCTCAATATTTGGATGAATATGTCTTCCCAAATATAATTGACTCTGAAAAAGAATATCAAATATGAGTTGTGATTGTCTTTTAACTGTTGCTAAAACAGGCGACCATTGTATTGTTCTTAGGTAACATACAGTTTGGAAATGAACAACTGTGTTTGTACAGCTATTCACACACCAGGTCTCCAGTTTTCTTTTTGTTTTGTTTTAATTTTTTGTCATTGGGCAGATACTGTCACTAGGGAAAGACAGAAGAAAGAGGAAAGTGAGAATTCACCCCCAAGAGGGATGTTCACACTGCAGTGCAATCTCTTTTCCTCCATTTTTCTTCTCTCCAGATTTTGAACATGCACACACACACACACACACACACACACACATACACTGTGATTTTCAATGTCTTGAGTTTGGCACTCGAACTACTATCCACCATGTGGAAGTCCAGCACCTTAACCACCATACTACCTGCTGACCTCACACCAGGTCTCTTCATGTTCTTGGTTTGTGACTTGCTATCCCATCACTACTCTGTCTCCGCATATCAAGTGTCTGTTTTAGACAGGAAGAAGGCATGCAAAAGGTAAAAGTATTCACATTTGAAACAGGAGTGTTGTAACTTTGATATAAATTATAAGTACAGAGTATGAAGTTACTTATTTTTTAACCTTGACAAATAAAAGTTGTATGCATTTACTGTGCATGACATATAGTTTTAAGATATACATACATTATGGAATAACTAAATTGAGCTACTTAATATATCTATCGCCTCACTTATCTTTTGGTGGAAAAAACACTTACCACTAATTCTCTTAGGAATTTTTGAGAGTACAGTACATTTTCATCAATGAAAAAGAAATAAATGCTGTAATTTGTGACCTGTATACACCTGGAGAACATTATTTTAAGTGAAATAACCTAGGCAAAGAAAAAAAAAAAGCACACCACATGGTCTCACCCATATGTAGAACCTAAAACAATCGAACTCATAGAAGTAGAGAATAGAATACAAGGTACTAGAGGCAGACGTGGTTACAGAAGAGGGAATATGGGGAAAACGTTTGTCAAAGAATACATTGTCACAGTTAAATGTAGTATATAGTATGGTGAGTGTAGTTAATGATGATATTTTGCATTCCTAAAAAAGACTATGAGAGTGGATATTATTTTTTCTCACTACAAAAAGAAAAATGAAGTAATATAAATACTTGTTAATTAGTCCGACTTAACCATTACACAATTATATGTACTTCAAAAACAGCATGCTATATATGGTGAATATATATGGCATTATCTGTCAATTTAAAGAATTAAGTTTTGAAAATAATTCAATACATTTTTATTGACTATATCTTTTACTATGCTGAACAATAGATCTGTTAAACGTATTCCTCCTATCTAACTGAAATGTTGTATCTTTGACAAAAATCTCCCCAGCCTGCTCATTGCCTTCAGTAGTAACAACCATTGTACTCTGCATTTGTGAGTTTGACTTTTTTAAATTCCACATGTGAGTGAGAGCATGTGATGTTTTTCTTTCTGTGCCAGACTTATTTCATTTAAAGGAATATCTTCCAATATCATCCTTGCTGTAAATGAAAGAATGGTAGGATTTTCTTCTTTTATAAGACTGAATAGTATTCTATTATTTATATATATATATATATATATATATATATATATATATATATATCTACCACATGTTCTTTATCCATTTACTCATTGATGGATACTTAAGCTGATTTTATATTTTAGCTATTATAAATAGTGCTTCAATAAACATGACAATGCAGATACTTTTTGAAATAGTGAACTCATTTCCTTTGGAAACATATCCAGTCATGGAATTGTGGATTGTAGAGTTTTTCTATTTTTAATTTTTTTGAGAAACCTCCAAGATGTTTTCATAATGATTTTATAAATTTACATTCTCAACGAAAATATGCAAGGATTCCCATTTCTCCAAGTCTTCTCTGACACTTTCTGTCTTTCCTTTTTTGGATAATAGTCATTCTAACATTCTATCTCATTGTGGTTTTAATTTACATTTCTCTGAAAATTAGGGATTTTAAGTATATTTTTATATTACTTTTGGTCATATGAAATATAGAAGGTTTCTTTTTTTTTCTTTTTTTGTAGAGTTTTTGTTTGTTTGTTTGTTTTTGCTATAGGGCGCATGCGCTCGCCAGACAGACAGAGAGAGACAGAGAGACAGAAAGCGAGAAATCACCCCCCCAGGGGGGATGGCCACGCCACAATCCCTTCTCCTCCATTCAGTTTTTGTTTGTTTGTTTGTTTTTGCTATAGGGTGCATGCGCTCGCCAGACAGACAGATAGAGACAGAGAGACAGAAAGCGAGAAATTACCCCCCAGGGGGGATGGCCACGCCACAATCCCTTCTCCTCCATTCTCCTCTTGGGATCTTGGGCATGCACGCAAATGCGCCCGATGTAAGTTTAAACCACCGGGTCCGGGACTCAAACTGTAGTCGACCATGTGGGAGTCCAGCCACATAGCCATTATGCTAACTGCTGGTCCCTAAATAGAGAAGGTTTCTTTTGAAATATTTTAATTTTTAGTTTATTAAAGTCATTTTTTCTTCTATGAGAAAGGTATTCAGAGATTGAGAGAAGTAGACCAGCAACCTACACTGGGTCTTCTATGCTGCAACCTATCCCCAGCCTCAGCTAACCTCGATGGAGGGCAAGCATGAACACAGCATGTTCAGAAAGGACTTCGGTCGCAACATAAAAGCTTCCCATGTGAAATTGGCCTTTCTGAACATCATATTACTGCGGTACTACCGTCAGGCCACAGACTGTAATGCCTTTTTTTTTTTTAATTTTATTCAACTTTATTTATTTATTTATTTTTCTCTTTTTTTATTGTCATCATAATCTTCTTTATATTACATTGGATTACATATAACTTTACAGTGTATTACAATGCTTTTTCAAAAGGGAATGCCATGCATGTCAGTCAATACAGAGACCTTAATGCCTTATTTTTAAATGTGTGATCAGATCCTCTGCCTAATTTTAACTGAGTTAATTGTTTTCTTACTATTGAGTTATTTACATTTCTTACATATTGTGAATATTCATACCTTATAAAACGTATGCTTTACACATATTTTGTTCCATTAGGTCGCATTAGTAAATTTATAGATCATTATTTGCAAACAGGGACAATTTAATGTCTATGTTTTCACTTTGCATTTTTTTATGTCTTTCTCTCGTTTAATTGCTATGGCAAAGATAGCCCTCTCTTTGTGTAAATGAAAGTCAAGAATGAATTTCCTTGTCTTATTCCTGATCTTAGAGGAAAAGTTCTTAACTATGAGTTGTAAGATTGTCAAATATGGCCTTTATTTTGGTCAATTACATTCTTTCTATACCTAATAGGTTGAGAGATGAGATGATCATATGGGTGTTATTCACCATTCTATTAATGTGGTGTATCATATTTATTCACTTGCATATACTGAATTATCCTTACCTTTCTGATATAAATTCTACTTGACATAGTGAATATTCTATTTCATGTGCTATTGAATTAGGGTTGCTAATATTTTGTTGATGATTTTTCCATCTATGCTTTTCAAAGATATTGACCTACAATTTTCTTTTCTCGAGGTGTCCTTGACTTGCTTTAAAATCAGAGTAATACCGGTCTCACATAATGAATCAGGAAGTGTTTCCTCTACTTCCGTTTTTTGGAAAAGTCTGAGAAAGATCAATCTTAGGTTTATTTATTTTCTTAACAGAAACAGTAAATTAGAAGCAATAACTTTTGACTAAATCTTCCCACCCCCTTAGAAAATATTTATTTTTTTATTGACCAGATTGCTTTTCATGCTATGTGTAAAATATCCAAGGGGGTGAGAAATTAATTTTTTAAAAAGAAAAGTAAAAGTCATAGTCTTTTATGACTATACATATTACATCATTAAAACTGCATATGATATCTTATAACCATATACAGATTGTAGCTGGATTTTCACTTGTAATGAGTTATAATGCTAAGTTCCTGAAAAATCTTTATAGTTTTAGAGTTGAGTAAACAACTAGTGTCAAAGTGGAAAATGATTAGATAGAAAGAAAGAATGGGAGGATTTATTGGGTAAGTATTGATTCAATTGTATTTCTAAGCAATGCTGTTTATTTTCCTTAACAGATATATATGCTAAATAGATACCACAGTTAATGAAATGAGGAAAAAAATTGTATATTTAGTTATGTAAGCTTCCAATTGAGGCAAATTATTCTTCAAAAAAAAATCTTTATGTATGTAGACTGATTATAAAGACAAAAGCTACAGTAGGGAGTAAAGCTATATGTACTCTTCAAATATCTGTGCAGCGTTTAATGACTACAGACCAAAAACCATTCTTTTGTGTACATTTGTATTGTGTTAATGCAAACAAGGGCATATTGACATGCTTTTTCATACTTTCTTATTAGGGAATATATGTTTATATCTCACAATATTTCTTTCATTTTTGCTTCCTTTACCCATTCTCACACTTTGGGAATGGGTATCCATTTCTGCTACTTAACTTTTTTTCTTTCTTCCAGTGAATCATTCTCCCATATATGATTTTTTCATCGCCTGAAGATTTCTATACCATTTTTGTCAATAGTTCTATTTTCTGGTAATTCTGCATTCTAATAATTTTCACTTTCTTACTACTGCTGTATACAGGAAGATTTCTGCCAGTTCTTCCAGTCTGGGTCCACGCATTCTCTCTCATTTCCTCTTTGATGTCTCTCACTTTAGTGTAAACAAGTATTGTCTATGCTATCACATGAACCTCAATTCCAGACAGGTTCAACGTTTTAATCATCCTCTCCCTTTCTATCTATATCTGTCTATCTAACTTTATATATCCATCTATCTATCTCTGTTTAAAAATAATGCTACAGGAAGTTTGAGAATGCATTAGCACTCATTGCTGGTTCATATTTAATAGTGATACTTTTGCTCTAGCCAGGGCCAGATTGTCAAAACTGTCCCTTCAAATGATTGTTAGCCTTACTCTTTATATTTTTGCGTTTTTCCCCTTTTTTTCTGTTAATCCCAATCAAACTTCATCATTTATTTTAATTGTTGTATACGTCTGAGAGTAGGTTAGAAGTAACTGGGTCATTTCATCTTCCCTTACTCGACCTCTCCCTGGTTCTCTTCATTCTTGTTTCCCCTCCCCCTCCTGTGCTCTTTTCCTTCCATGCAGTGTTCTCCAGTGTTTCTTTCAAAAATTCCCCAGAAGTTTTATTTTTTTTCTCTGTAATGATAGAAAAAATTTTCAAGTTATTTTTTCTATTGAAAAATGAGAAGTAAGAGCTTACCTTCATTTGATCATCAAAATACTGTCTTATTTCTCTTATCTTTTATATCTAAGCTTCTTAAATAAGTTTTGTTTACTGTCAGCTCCAATTTCTCATTGTGTATTCCCTCTGTAGTCCTCTAGAATTTGATTTCCTTTCTAATAACAACATTTAAACTATTCTATAACTTCGCCTGTAATTTTCTCCCACAAGACACTGCTTTATTTTCTTTCATCGTTGAAATTTTCCAGTCGTGATTTTCCTTCTCAAATCACCTTCCTTGACTTCTGTGATACTGTTTGTGTGATTTTTTTCCCACTTTTCTTCCCTCAATCACTGTCTGACATTTCTCTCTTTCACTTTCGTGTATGTAAGTCATGTGTGTGCGTGTGGTATTAGAGACAAGTCTGTCTGTGTCAGGATCCTTCTGCCTTAGCATTCTGAGTGGCTGGAGTCACACCTGGCTTTTCAGGGTTGGTCAGGTATTGAACCTAAGCCTTCCTGTGGCCTCAGCTTGCCCAGCCACAGTGTCTGGCATATGCTATCTTGGCAGAGGCTCTACTCTTCCTCAGGGCCCTCAACCAGTATTAGAAAATTACTACAAAATTTGCATCTTCGGCACTTGACAGAAATTATTATTGCTATTATTATCAAAGAACTCTCCCTAGAAATGGATTTATTATCTTTCTCATCCCAGTAATAATCCTTCTGAAATTTTCCATCTCCATTAGCTTTCCTCATACTCAGCATTTAATGGATAATTTAGATTGTGCTGTTTTGTTGATTTATTTTATAATAGAGAATACATGAACATGCTGTGAGAGAGAAAGAGAAGCACCCTCCATAGGGTCTCATCCAGCCTGGTCTTCCCAGGTTCTCAGGTGCCTAGGGACATACCCAGCATGTCGCTCCTCAGCTGGGTGGGGCTCAGAGCTGGGGCTGGCTACGTAGTCTCTAGCACCCAGTCCAGAACACTAGGACATGTCAATTGGGCCTATATTGTGTTCTTTGTATTCTGGCTTCTTTCCAAGTACTTCCTCTCCTCTGTTCATTTATAGAAATTGTATTTTTGTTTGGCTCCAAATCCTTAGAATCAACTCTTTGTATTTCTGTAGCTGTCACGTTCTTGTCAGCACCTGTCTTCTCATGAACGCTCTACCTCATAAGCTTCCCTCATTGTTTCAATGGATCACAAATGCAAGTAACAAAGTAACCTATATTGCATAGCAATATCATGCTGTTGCTATAGTAAGAAGCTATCTTCTGCTCATCTGTAATATCAAAGCTGGTCTTTATTTTGAGGAGTCAAGGCTTCATTATGTATTCGCTTATATTTCAGACTTTAACTATATGTGGTAAAAGACTATTTGTCACATCCCTCAATCATCTTACTTGTTCTTCTTCACACACAAGTAATGTTATCTTTACTCTCCTGAGACTCAAAAATCATATTCAAAATGGATTTTTCCCAAGCCCCAACTTTTGCTACTCTTGTTATTTCTATTTGTTTTTAGTTTTTATATGCAGAAATGTATAAAATATATTTTTTTATTATTTTAATTTAATTTTATTTATTCATTTATTTTATTTTAATTTGACCAGAGAGAGTGACACAGAGAGAGAGAGAAAGTGAGAAAGCAAGCCACCAGGTCCGGAACTTGAGCCTTGGTCAGCCATGTGGGAGTGTCCAGCACCTTAACCACCACGCCACCTGCTGGTCCTGGTATAAAATATTTTATCTCCTTATAATTTTATACTCTAACACATGCCTTTTGTACAAGTCTTTCTAATTATATAAAAATTACTTACAACTGGATTTTTATATATTAAAATTAAAAGCTTTATAAGTTTGTAGTAACTTTTTCTAAGTCATATATGGGGTCATATATTTTTGATAATTAATCATTAAATAATAATTTTTCATTTTCCCCTTTACTTCAACATTCGGTAGTCTTACTGCTTTAAAATAAGATAACTTAGAACGTATTCTCATCTCTTGATTTAACCTCAGAAAACACACAAAGATATAGCTCAACATGGAAATATTAGCAAGTGAGTGTTCACCTAACTAAACCTTTGTCTCTTATAAACCTGCAACTTTTTTTTTTTTCTTTTTTTGGAGAGGTTTTTGCTATAGGGCACGTGTGATCGCCAGAGAGAGAGAGAGAGAGAGACAGAGAGATAGAAAGCGAGAAATCACCTCCCAGGGGGGATGGCCACGCCGCAATCTCTTCTCCTCCATTCTCCTCCTGGGATCTTGGGCACGCACGCACACACGCCCGGCGTGAGTTTAAGCCACCAGGTCCGGGACTTGAACCGCGGTCGACTACGTGGGAGTCCAGCGACATAGCCATTATGCTAACTGCTGGTCCCAGCCTGCAACTTTTGATAGGGCGGTTTCTATAGTGAAACTGAGATAAAGTTTTTACAAAAATTTAAAAACATTTTGGAAAGAAACTAAGCAAGGCCATATGATTAATGTAAAAATAAAGCTGATTCTACATCAACTTCAAATGTGTAGTTATATTTTTGTGTTTTTATTATAAATACTAGGCAAATTTAAAATAGTTCATCTCACTATAAAGTAGTATCCACCCTTGTTTTATTTGGGATTTATTTTCAAAGTATAATCTATGATTTTTCTTAATATATTGAAAACTTTTTCATACTTTTTGATACACTAACAAATCTAATTTCATAATTTCAGAAGTAAGTTATTCTCATTTTCTATTAACGAGTGTGGAAAGTCTAATTTTTTACATTAATTACCAACTGTCCCCATACTTTCCATTTATAACCAATACGTAGCAATCAAATTTTAAATATCACAGGATTTATTCCCTTGAAGTTGTACAATTTTGCATATAATAAAAAGTATCAGTTGTTTTACAAATGAAAGTGTTCTATTTCCATATTTCAAAAAAAGAGCACAGGTGATCAAAATATCAAAAAAAAAATGACATGCTTTCAATTCCCTAAGGTTATTATGCTCTATGAAGATTCATTATTCTTTTTATTTAAGAAAACTTTCAACTTTTAAAAAATATTTTAGCTGTTACTGCCTCTGCTCAGAGCCCTATCTGACAAATAGCTGAAAACCCTCCTATACAGGGTAATAATTGAAATGGAAACTACTTACACTATTAATGACTTCAAGAGAACATTTTGAATGTAAATGGACTTGTGAAATTTTAGTCCATTGTAACACTTCCTAGTATTCATGAGATGGGATACAAGTATTTCTATCAATTACACTGTACATAACCTATCAACTAATCAGGCAAAATTCAATACAAGTTATAGAACTTTTCAAGTAAGAATTGTTACTCTGGTAATGATCGTTATATTGTAATCAATTACTACATAGTCTTTTTGTTGCAAATTCATAGTTTTTGGTATAATACTTCAAATGCAGGGGTATTTCAACACTAAGGAACAGTAACTCCACAATTTTCATGAAACTTATGGTGACAATTTTTTATCTTTGCTTCTTTCTCCACTTTCCTCCTTATTCATATAGGCAGATAGCTATTGAATGGATCAATTATTGAAAGCACCTGGCAGTAAGTTTGCTAATTAAAAAAAAAAAGCTAAAAGATTTGTTTTTCCCTATGCTAAGTCCCCAGAATCATAGAGTAGAAAATAATTGATCCTTGGGCTCAAGCAGGTATTTATGCTGTCTCAAATACACACACATTTTACAATAGGGGTATGGGCACAAACACAAACTTGGTGCTGCTGAGTGCTGAATTAATTTTAATGTGTGCTTGTGTTTATTTTTTTTTTCCTTTCCTGAGTATCCTTACTTTTCTAGTGATGATATCTATGAAAATTAATGTTCTTAAATTGAAATTATAATGATGTCAATTATAAGATCTTGGGTCCATAGTGATGAAACAGTAAACTCTATAGCTATTTAACTAAGGAAATATATCAATTAGCTTTAGTTGTATAATAGAACATCAATACATATTGGTTTAAATCACTGCCACTTATTTAATTTCATATTATTCAGATCAGGAAGGAGACAGAGAGTTAATGAGCAGAGTTTCTGTTGGTCTCTCAATGGCTCATTTCTGTACCTGTCCTCAGTAGCCAACCAACCAGCTAGCTCTGCTTTTCAGAATTGGCTGTTGCCTGGAGAAATGGAAAACTAGGCCATGTGTCCCGCTTGGGCTAGCATGAGTTTGCTCATGAGGTAAATCAAAGTTATAAGAGCAGCAGATTAAGTCTTAATACCTGAGCATTTTTAAGTCCTTTTTTGTCATATTTCCTAGTGTTTTCATACCCAAGAGAACTCTCATGGCCAAGACCAATATAAATGAAGGAGGATCTATCTAAGAAAAAATAAACAGAGGGACAGAAATAGTGAAGACTATCACAGCAATAACTGACAACTTATTTAAGGATATGTGACATAATATAAATGCAGTTTATATTTAAATTTTAAGTCTAAACATGATTTTTTTTATTTTTTGTTTTTCTTTTTGTTTGTTTGTTTTTGTTTTGCAAGAGGGATATTAATATTCCTTTTTTTCCTATAGGAACCCTGAACTTCTGGAGAATATGAAACATCCTAAGATTCTCTACAGGGTTTTTAGGTTAGAGTGATAAACTATTATTAATACCTATCTTAGATGAATAATTCAGGCCATGAAATAAAATAGCAAACACCAAAATATGTTGTAGTAGGCAGGAAAAACTGACATGAGTCACAGCAAAGGAACTGGAGGGGCTTTTATAAGGGAACTCTGCATATCAGGAACAAGTTTACAAACTTCAGTATGCTCTATGCAATAGAATCTGTATCCCCCTTAAATAATAGAGACTAGGTTAATGACATTTCAATAAACCTTATAATCTTCTTCATAGAATTCCAAGTAAAAAAACAATTTCTATGTATTGTTATGTTTAGACTTCTGGGGTTTGAAGAGCTGTTGAATTTTATAATTGGAATTAAACTAAATGCACGGAGAAACCTGAGCAAAATTCTGTTCTTATAGAATATCCACTTTACATTGTTTGTTTTGCTAGATTCTAAAACAAAATGCCATGTAACTTACTGGTTAAGAGAAATGGTTCGTCTGTCACTTGGTCTGCCTTTAGACCTTAGTCCTATTTTCTAGTTGTGTGACCCTCAGCAAGGTTGATATTCTCTCTACCCATCAGATTTTTCATTGGACGTAATAAAAGTAACTATCTGTAAGGTGCTTGCAAGTTCAACAAAGTCACATGTGAGAAGAGCTAAGCACGTAATAGATTTGTAATAGAAGGAGGGAGGAAGGGAGAGGAACAGGGGAAGAAAAAAGTATGTTTAAGTGACAAAAAAATGGAAAGCTCTTTGCTGATGATAATGGATATAGTAATGTCTTTGTTTTGACTTGTATGCATGGTATACATGCTGTTAAAAGGAATTTTATATACTTAAAGTTATATGTGACTAAATGCAAATTAAAATAAAAATAGATTTGTCCGCTTCATGATAAAATATAAGAGGGTGTGATGTGAAGCAATAACTGCTATTACATAACTCATAGCAAATGCTACTGAACTCTCTCATTGCTTTCTGAAGAGAAGTCCTTCTAGAGAAGAAAACTGGACCAGAAAATGCAGGGTTACTTTATCTCTCCCAAATCCTATCTCACAAAACTGTATTGAAACCATAGCAAGTGGTATAAAGGGTTGTATTGCCACATGTTATGATGTTAATGCACACTCAAGAGTGATATAGTCAACTAATTATAAATGTAAATCTTTGGTAAGAAATATTTTTTTGTTTCATCTGAAACAGTGAGAAAAATGGAATAGCATGAAAGAGAAGAACTGAGAGAGAAGTAACAACGGAGAAATGAGGATACAAATAGAACTTTGAGTATTTTTAATTTTGCTATTCAGAGGTAGTTCGGCTCAAGAGTGACATAATGGCATAAAGTCATGTTAGAGAGACCCTTTCACAAGGAACTCTGAATCATACATTCTGAAGTTTATAACATTTGTTGCTTGTGATAGCAGTGACCAGAGTTTCCTCATAAAAGTCCCTCTACAGCCTTCCCTATGACTCACATCAAGTTATCCTGCCTACTCAATACTTTTTGGTGGTGGTTATTTTGTTTTGTTTAACTACAAGAGTATGATGCTGAGTCTGAAAGATTTTTAGTCAGTTAATCAAGTAGAAAGCATCATGTGTCATCCTATTCCTTAGAGAAGTAAGACAGACTAAAAATGAGGATCTGTTGTTCAGATGAGAATTGCAATGGGCGGAGCTAAAGGTTCAAGTGGTAGGAGTGAAAATGTACATTCCCGTAGCTAGGAGAAGTTGGACCTGTTCAAGGTGCCGAATAAGGAGAATTTTGTCAGAAGCAATGGGAAAGGAAGAAATGGATCATGACCCAATGAATTAGAAGAACAAGGTCGAGCCAATAAAAGACCTTTGGATCAAGAAAAATAGTTGCGCTTTCCACCTAAAAGCAACAGATTTCAAGCAAGAGAAGGACAAGATTGGATTAGTGAGAGTATTCTGAATGCTCTGAGGAGAAAAAAAAATAAATATGGCAATAAATAATAGATTCAAAGAAATCAGGATTTAATGCTTTGCAAGTATTATTGAAAAAAAGGATTGCAATTTCTATTAGGATGACAAAAAAAAAAAAAAAAAAAATTTAGAATCACCAGGACTTTAAAACTGATTTGACTTAGTAATTTCTGGAAAAAGAGGCATCTTCATAATGCCCAGATTTCTAGTTTGGATAGCTGAGTTATTGAGATAGGAAAATATGGAGAAAGAACATATTTGGAAGAAGAGAATAGGATTTTGCTTAGAGATATATCCTGTACAAGTTTCCTTTAAGGGAAACTGAACATAAACCAGAAGTGAATCTCAAGAGTTATAGTATTTAAAGTTCAGCAAAGAAAGATGACCTGAAAATGGGACTGAACGTTAAGAGGAAAATAAAGGTTGTAATGTGAGGAGTCAAGAAGAGAGGGTGTTTAAAATAGGATTGCATTTTCAAGTGTATCAAAAGTTGATAAGGTGTAAAATTGCAAGTGAAATGAAAAGTTGCTATTAGCTTTAATGACATAAATCAATGGAATCTTAGAAAGAACAACTTCTATTAAGTGCTGTGGGCAAAAGCCAGACTGAAGTGAGTTGAAGAGTACCTGAGACATGAAGAAGCAGAGGCAGTGACACAGATTACCCTCTCTGGATACTTGATTACATGTTGGAGGGGAGAAGAGAAAGAAAGGAATAGTTGGAAGTGATGTGCTGTCAGGGAAAATCAACCTACCAGTGGGGTCACTGGCATGATTGAATGTTAGTGGAAAATGTCTGTTTATCAAGAGGCAGTATCATGAGACATGCTGAACATTGCAGTGATTATTTTTGAAACAAAAGTTGGACAATTACTGCAATGTAACAGACCCAGAAGTGAGAAACGTAGAATCAGATGCAAGGATATTTTTACATGTGGTGGCAGAAGGTAGATCAAATTTCTATTGGGTTGAGTTTTTTTCTCTATGATAATTAGAGCAAGAGATGAAGACAGGAGGAGTCAGAGACATGAAAACAGTGGGAAACGCATGAAAGGTAAATATCAGCGAATGGAAAATGAACTAACTAGGAAAATGTGGCAAAATTGCTGAGCAGGATAGGGGATTTATAAGACCATGCAAATATCAGTTTTTGTTGTTGTAATTACTGTTTTGCATTTATTTTTATTAGTAATACTCAGCCTCTTGGGTGGAAGTATCACTGATGTAGTATATACTCTCATTATGAGCAAACATTTTTAAATTAGTGAACACACAGATAAGGTGCATTTTCCAGATCTTCTGCATCAAGTGAGGCCATGGGACTAGTTCTCACAAATTAAATATGTGATGATGTTATTTTGAGTCCAAGGCAGATATGAAAAGATATGCCCTCTCCATTTATGCCCATAGCAACCAGAATGGAAGAAGACTAAGTCCCTGAATGACTGTATCAAACAAGTTTCCATTTCTCTTTCTCTAGCTGACTGCATTGGACAAAGATGAGAGAGTAATATATTTTACTTAGGTTAAGCCATTAAGATATGATAATTTTCTCAGAGGTTTTTGCCTTAGGGTGAGTGTGCTAACCAGAGAGAGAGAGAGAGACAGAGACAGAGACAGTGAGAAAGAAAGTGAAAAATCACTTTCCCCCCAGGGTAGATGGATGTTCCCCAATTCTGTCTCCTTTATTTTCCTCCCAGAATCTTGGGGATATGCACGCATGTGTCCAATGCAATTTTCAAGCCACTGTGTCCAGGACTTGAACTGCGGTTGGACATGTGCGAGTCCAGTGACATAACCACTTTGCCATCTGCTAGCCTCAAGAGATGGTGATTGTTGTTGTTGTAAACATGGTTGTTTTACTCTAATACAAAAGTCAGAGCACCAGGAGTCCTTGCTAACTTACTCTAGGTTTATGTATATGAGTTCTACGAAAAAATAGAAAGGACAATTTTATGAATCTACAAGAATATTTTTTAAAAAATCATTAAAACAAAACTGAAGGAAGGAAATTAAAGAGAAGAAAACTGAAGGTAGAAGTTTGGTAGTGGATAAGAAAACTGTGGGCCAATTGATTGGCAATCTCAGTGAGTCTATTATTTTAAAATTAGTGATTTTAGAGACACTGCTATTTACCTTGAAAAAGTGATCCATAGATCAGCTAACGGTGTGTGTATTATTTCTAAATGTGAGATTCACACGGGAGCTGCTTCTAGGAAATTGGAAGTTATGAGGTAGAGACCAGCAATAGGAAAATGGTAAAGTCTTCGAAGAATGAAAATACTTACCAGAGAGTTGGAATATGATGTTGAAAAATGAACATGACCAGGGACCAGCAGTTAGCGTGATGGCTATGTCGCTGGAGTCCCACGTAGTCGATCGCGGTTCCTGTCCTGGAACCGGTGACTTAAAACTCACGCTGGGTGCGTGTGTGTGCGTGCCCAAGATCCCAAGAGGAGAATGGAGGAGAAGGGATTGCCGCGTGGCCATCCCCTCTGGGGGGGTGATTTCTCACTTTCTGTCTCTCTGTCTCTCTCTGTCTGTCTGGCGAGCACACGTGCCCTATAACAAAAACCTCTCAAAAAAAAAAAAAAAAAAAAAAGAACATTACCATTAGTGGTAAGGCCAAGGATGCTGTAAAGAAATGTCACCTCACATTTATGAGAGACAAACAGTATCCTTACAAGGCTTGGGTTACTGGAAATATGCACGGCTGTATGGGATAACTCAGACACACACACACACACACACACACACACACACATTTTGAGGTTAATCCTGATAGTCAATTGGAGAAGTAAAATAATCATGTCTGGTAGAAATAAACTTTTGTCTGGAAGGGTTCCCCAGGGATAAGTCAGTAATTCATATGTTCAATTATTAGTGGTAGGTGTAGTAAATATAGTTCAGTAGTGTCAATAAGCAAGCACATAAGAGACATCTGATTCGTGTTTTGACAGCAGCACTGGCAGTCAGTCTTGAGAATAATGAAGTGAGAAATACACTGTTGTAACATTTGTACAAGATTATTTACTAGAAAATAATTGCTTTTATTGGGGGAGAAGGTTCTTCATAAGTTCTGTGGGGTAAAATGTAAGACTCTGAAATTATAAACACAACATAAATCTGTGTCAAGATAAATAAGTGATAAAACATCTGTTTTTCTTGAGAAACAAGGACTTTTTTTGCTGGAAAAAAGTGAGAAAATGATAGGTAAATAAGATCTTGGAAGACTTGGTAACTATGTGGAATAAAAGAATAGGAGAATACACAAGTGGTTTGCTAGCAAAAATAAAAAGGGGAAAGAAAACCAAAAACAAAGTTACCTAACATAAACTTAGAAATTATTTTGCTATTCTAATGTGATGACTTTCAGATCTTTAATATAAAGTCTTAAATACTTTGTATAAGTGTCCATTTTTGATAGTGGATTAAATTTTAGGATGTTCCTCATTTTTTCATCTCAATAAATAAAACATTTGGTGTAAAAAAAATATCCATGGAAACAAAGTACCCTAGAGCTGAAGTCGCCATGACTATGGGATCTTTTGGAGTCCTCAATAATCTTCAAGTCAAACGTGGATTTATATGACCTGTGAAACATGCATTCGAGCCAAGGTAAGATATATCCAAGGAGCAAAGTGACCCTCCCTGGTAACTGACCTACACGAGTAGGATCACTAGAGCTATCATTGTGGGTTAGGAACACAACCATCTTTTTATTTACCCAACATCCCATGAAGACTCCCAATGTGGTTCTCTGAAATGCTACTGATTACACCCTTATTATTGTTACTAAAAAAAGAGAAATTTAAACAGAAAGACTGAATAATTTGCTAAAGTCTGAAAAGCTGGTAACTGACAAAGTTAAGATTGGATCAAAATATACTGTCACCAAATTGTCCTAGTCTAACTTCTATATTAAAGGGTTTCCTTAAGTATCATTAAATATATATATATATATATATATATATATATATATATATATGTATATGTATATATATATGTATATATATGTGTATATACATGTGTATATATATATGTATGTGTATATATGTGTGTATTTATGTATATATATGTGTATATATATATGTATGTGTATATATATGTGTGTATATATATATATATATATATATATATGAATTCACAAAGCGATTTAGTCTTACATTCACAGAAATTAAAAACATTATGTCATATGCATTCAAGTTTCTGTTTATTGTGACACAAAATTAAATGTAGATTTAGGTAATGTTTCTCGAGCATCCTCCATGTGTAGCACTAGCCTAGAAACTTCTATCTGTACTATCTTTTCTCTTGCATATTTGCAAAGTTCAGACACATGATCAATAGAACGTGTGTATTTACTGTGTGAATGCCACTGACGGATATTCACTGTCCTTCTGAAGATGGGTAATGAAGGGCTTGTTCCATAGTCTAGTAGTTAAGGGACTCAGATCCCACCTGGGAGACATGCTGGGCACATGTATGTGCGACCAAACCCACAACTGGGGAGTGGAGAGGGTGTTTTCTTCTCTCTCTGGTGAGTGCATCTTCCCTCCAGCAACTAAAAAAGAAGAGAAAGATGGCTGCTGTATCAGAAGGTATGAACTGTGGTACAATGTCACTACAACCGGATGTTCTAGGGATTAACTGTCTTGCTTTAGCTTCACTTAGCCCCATAGTGAACACACACACACACACACACACACACACACACACAAAGTACCATCATGAGACAATTGTCTCTAATAGCACAGACATAACGTACAATCAGATAAGGATCAAGATGAAAGTAGAAGTTTTTTTCTGAGCATTTCTGCCTTTCAACAAACATTTATTAAGTGCATATCGGGTGTCATGTACCAGGTCTGGGTTAGAGACACAGCAATAAACGAAAAAGACAAAAATTCTGCCATCTTTTAGCTTATGTCGTCACCGTGAAATTTACCTTTCTTTAGAATATTCATTAAAGGACAGAGACATGATGGCAAACATATGTGCTTTGCCGTTGATCATTTGTTAACCTGGTACCTTTTTGTGAACTTGATCTTCTTAGCTATAAAACAAGGAAACTGTTTGAGGAAACTTTAAAAGTTTAATAAGAAGGAAATGTGTGAGTGCATTTAGTAAAAATGCAAGAAGTTACTTATCTTGATAGCCATTATTTTTTAAGCTAATACTTAGGAACATTATTGATTCAATGAAAATATAACTACTGGTGTCATTAAACATTCTTTTTGTCACAGGTACAAGTGGGCTTTTCTCTGTAGAAATGTTTGTAACTTCTATTTATTTCACTTTAAAGATCTGTGATACATGACTCTCACTGGGTTCCCACAGGGCTAATACTCTAGGAGTGTAAAATTGGATTTTCCATAATTACAAGAAGTCTGATGATAAAGAAATTCACCAAAAGGGCATCAGACCTCTATTATCACACACAGAGCATTTTATTCTCATATTAAAGTATGGTGTAGGGAAAAGACTAAATACTGATGCATCAGAAATCCTGAGCTTTATTCATAACTACACGATTTCCACCCACGTGATCACATGAAATCACTTTTCCCTACAAACCCTGCTTTCTCACCTGTAAATTAAGACCAACATTTCTGTTTCTATGGATTAAAGAGCTGTTCTGAGAATTAGTTGAAAAACTGTGTAAAATGTATCTCAAAACTGATCTTCAAATATGAGATTGCTTGGCACACAGCAGGCTTTCAATATGTGCTGACTGAATGGAGACTTTTATTATCACTTTTGCTTCAAGAACTGGAGTGTTTTAATTCATTGTAGACACAGTGAACTAGTATTTGAAGGTAGCAGGGTGACTCATTTATATTTGACAGATAATCAGATTGCACTGCCTGGTTTAATTATATATCTTCATGGGGAGCTAAATTTATTATAGAAAATGAAGGGCAACTTGCACAGTAGTTAGTCTACCAGTGCACACTAATCACCAAAATGGGTATCTGAACCCAATGTAATACAATGCAAAAAAATAGAACCAAGTTGGGATATGTTTTCACCACTGAATCTCTGGCCCTTCATACTGCTTCCTTTAATAAATATTTTGTAGCTATCCCATAAATAAAGCTGAATGAAAGGACTCCATAGATTTTATGGAAATAGAAAAGCTTTTGGATCACATATGGCTAAACACTAAAATCAATAAAGAGAGCATTTGTTTAAGTAATGATTGTGATACTATTTTCAATCATATCACTGTAGTTATAATATTGATTATAAGCATACATACATAATGGAAATAAAAAATCAAGTTGCCTAATCAGCAATTGGATTTTTACTATAATTGCTTTCCTCAGAAATGCTATTTTCTCCAATTCTTCTAAATTAATATAACGCCTTTATTTTTTTCCCATCCTGAGTGATATGCTTCACCAGAATTCTGATAGCTAAGAAATTCATTACTATCAAGTAGTCTCTAATTCCAAAATTCCAGTTTCTAGAATGTCAACGTCAGGATGATCCTTAAGGGGTATTTGCTATTCTCATTTCAGATTATGCTCAACTTGAAATATGAGGGAAGAAACAACTTGAAATACAATACATTCAAAAGATCTTCGGGGCTACAGTCACCAGACGCCGCTTTCCACACTGACTTTTGGGACCAGTTTTAAACAGACAGTGGCCTCCTCTGGCACCAACTAGATGTTGACTGTTCTTCCTACTCAGTTTAATTTGTTTCAATAGACAGATATTCTATGACTACTGGGTGTAATGTTCTCTATACCTTTTCATTAAAGAGGGGAGATAAGAAAATGCATGAATGATTAAAGTAAATTGCTATAAATGTTAAAGAGAAATACAGATGAACTGCAATGGGAAATATTAACTCTGAGCAGTAGAATCTTGAGAAACATTATGAAAGAAGAGAGGTATATACTTAAAAGATAATGGATTTGGGTAAGCAGATAGGATTTAGGGGAGAAGAGTCTCCTCTGTAACAATTAAGCAAGATGACAGGTAGCGAGATCCATCATATATTAAAGATAGTTTGAGATTAAAGTGATGGATAATGAAGATGAAAAATTAAAATGGAAAAAAAAAGTCTGTTTCAGAAGAGTTGGAGAAAGACTGTGCAGATGATATTTGAACTGACACAAACAACAAAGAAAAAAAGAAATGCTGACTACTGTTACTTTAAGAGGGATATGTAGACCAGTGCCTATCCATCAGATGTTGCCATTCTCCAGTGAAATAAAAATGAAAACTGAAATTCAGTATTTTAAAACCCTTTTAGCACTTTGACAAGAGCATTTTTAAGTCTGCTAAGTCTAATCAAAATACTTGCATTTTCCGCACATTTTCTATTTCATTCTGCAAATTTATTTTAGTGGCATCACAAAAATATGTGTCCAAAATAGATTTGGGGAGCAATCTTCCCCCTTTTACTCTTTTTAACCACAAATAACTTGAGAAGAGCTAGTGTGGTATGGTGGCAGCACATGAAGAATGAGAATGTGTGGAAGGGAAAATGCAGAATAAAGCCAGATCAATGTCCCTGAATGGTCAAACTGGGTTCTCAATTATTTATTTTCCCAGGAGAGTCAGGAAAAGTTTCTGACCTCCCACTGATTCTTCCGTTCTGTTGCCATCTCCTCCATTGCTGCTGCTGGAGCGTCTCCCTGGAGGCTGTGTTCATTGACAACAATGCCTGAGGTGACTCACACTGAAAGTGACAACCTTAACAGCAATATTTCTGCATGCTCCCACCAGCAGCTACTGCAGCAGTCTTCACCTAACTGCTTCCCTCAACCTTCAGCTCCTCTTTCCTGCCTTCCATGAAGTCAGCTTCTCCTGTACCCTTCCCTGTATCTCTGATACATCCTTGCTATACTCTTTGCTTCCTCCTCTTTCTAAACAGTAACATTTCATATACTATCCCCTAATTTCATCCATCTAAGCAATGGTTATAAACTTGCTTTTGATCATGGATCTTGTTGAAATTGTCAGGAAATGATATTCAGTATATCTTTCCTTTAAAAATATATGTGAATAGGGGCCAGCTGGTGGTCTGGTGGTTTAGAAAGCTGGATTCCACATGGCTGACCATGTAGTTCTAGTCTTGGAAGCTTGAAAGACATGCCAAGGGCATGTCAATACATATCCCAAATCTCAACAGGTCAGAGAAATACAGGAGAAGGCATTGTGGCATGACCATGCCCCAAGAATGTGCTTTTTCTCCCTCTTTCTTACTGGGCAAGAGTACATAACATCTGGCAAACTGAAAAAAAAAGGTATATGAACAAATTTATTTTATTAAATTTGTCTATCATATACATAATTTGTTTTCTTTTCTTTGGCTTGTTTGTTTTTAATGAATATGTTTTCAAATAATAATAAGCCAGAGGTAAAATCATCTTTAAATCAGCAAAATGTTAGCTTAGTTTTTTATTGCATTGTTAACAAAAATACCAGAGAGAGTAGAGGTTTACTTTGTCTCACTGTTCTGGTTACTGGAAAATCCAATGCCATCACAGTATGTTGAAAGGCAGAACTTTTAGTAGAGCAGGGGCTTTCTCTCTCTGTTCTTCTGGTCTCAGTCCATCTATTTTTAAATCAAGAACTCAATCATAGAGGCCCCACTCTAATGACTTTATCACAGACTAAGTCAGAAATTTTCATTTTAATGAAAATCTTAGAAATAGTCATCTTGCCTACACTAAATGGAAGATTTAAGTTGTTGGTAAATAAAAAGGCAAGATAATTTATGGTTTTAGGGGTACTAGTGAAGAATCCCTTGGAAGATGAGAAAAGAGCTCTAGATCCTGAGGTAGAAATTGCTAGATCTAGTCTTCTCAACCTTTTTGCAGTCTTCGACCTTGAGAACAGTATGACAACTAAGATCAATGAGAACCAAAGGCATTAATATCAACCTAGTAAGCATGGGCAACCCTAACACTGAGGGAAAGTGGAATGATCATTTTATGAAGAAGTACTGCTGTCCATGACAAGATTTAGACACCAATGAATCACCTAAGCATTGCTAAAGGCTCTGATCAGAAATGAACAATTTTTAGCAGTGACTTCATAGGTCACCTTTTACAGAGGAGCTGACCACCATGAGCTCTTGGTATGTCTTCAAAAACTTTGTGAGATAATAGGAAAGAGGCAGATTCAAGGGTAGGTTCCAGACTGGTTGCCAATCAGGAAGTCAAGGAGATTGAAATTAGTATTAAGAAAATGAAATGGCTATAACTGTGTATACTTCCAACATTCATTTCTGTTTATTTTATTTACGATTGAGAATCCATTGCTTGTGCTAGAGAGAGAGATAAAGATAGAGAGAGATAGCAAGGCACCTTGGACAGGGCCTCGTTATGCTTTAATCCCTTTTCAAATGGCACTTAGCATGATTTAAGCTGACCGGGGACCTAAAGCATCAGCTGGCCTGGCCATGTGTCTTCCAGCCCTGTAGTTCAGTTTGCTACCTATAGTACCACCAGGGTGAGTCCATTTTGTTTTTTTTGTAACTGTATTTATTTTTCCCATGAGTGAGGGTGACACAGAGAAAGATAAACCACATCTTCAAAAGGGTCTCAATTCTGCAATCTATCCCGAGCTTCAACCAGCCCCAGATCATGGATGTAATGTGCCTGTTATACTCAGGGAGGTCACCAAAGACAACGTGGGAACTTTTTCATGTGAGCTAGTCTCACGTGGCCTTGCATTTTACTGCTGTGAACTTGCCCAGTGCCCCTCACTTCAAGTTTTTGAAAGTTTTTATAACGACAAGTAGATTTTTTAAATTATATGTAAGGCATTAACACAACAAAGTTTTATATTTTTCCTGATTTTATCTTAAAATGGAAAATAAATAAGAAGTTGGAAACAAAAAATAAAACTCCGAATATTAAATTTGAAAAATAAAAGTTGAAATTGATTCATTCTCAATTTTGTATATGATTGCATATATTTGTTGGAATAATGCTTTGAGTAGCAGCATGCACATCATATTTTTTTAGTTTAACCAATAGAAATTTCTTATTTTTATCAGTTTTTTGAAAGCAGTGCCAAAACTGCTATAAACATAGCCAGAGCAAAGGTGAGCAGAGATTGCTCTCTCGATTCACTTTGTGATGAGAATAAAACAGTGATTCCAAAATACAGAAAGACTCTTCAAGTTAAAGTCATGTTGCTTTTATTATTTTGTCTTCACATTGATGGTGAGGTTATCTTTCACAAGTTCTATCTCTTTTCTAGGATAACTTCACATTTTAATTTTATTGTAACCTTTAAAAAATGAACAGCATTTTTGAGTGTCTGCAATATTCTGCCTGCCAAAGAAATTAATAAAATGATAATATCATCCTCATACCTAGTGTATATAAAGCATTTTTTATCACATTAGAAAGTTCACATAGTTTAGCTAATCTCCTCTTCCAAAATAGCATTTTTGGTCAAAAGAGTTCATAGTCTATCAGCATCATTTCTAATCTTGCATTCAGAGTATTAAGTAAAGAAAAATCATTCTTGTAATCAAAATATTGCCTCAGTCAGTGGGTATCAAACTGCTAATTTTTGGATCTCACCACAGGTCTGCAGAATCAGAAATTTAGGGGTGGAATCCAGCACTCTGCTCTAGCAACCCTTCCAGGTAATGATGTTGCATGCTACAATTTTAAACCCATTGCTCTCAGTAAACCATCTTCTAATTAAACCTTGCCATGAAAGTGCTCCTTCTGGTCAAATTTTTCTAAGATACCTTTTTTTTTCCTTCTCAAAATAAAAGATAAAACTTCTACTTAATGTTAATCGAGTTATTAAAAAAATATCTTTAAGTTTTGTTACAGGATGTATGCACTCACTGGAAAGACAGAAAGAGAGAGAGAGGGAGAGAGAGAAATCACACCCACTGGGTGTGGGGGGTGACCACACCAAAATCCTTTCTCCTCCATTCTCCTCTTGGGATTTTAGGTGTTCATACACATGCACGCACATATTCCTGGGGTAATTTTTAAGCTGCCATGTCTAGGACTCAAACTGTGAAGTTGGTCATGTCGAATCAACCTGTCTTAACCTCCACACCACCTGCTGGCCCCATTCTCTAAACTTTCTCTGTGGAAATCTAGGAAATATTTACACATAGATGGAAATGACATATTTTGCTTCCATTCTGTAAAAACGAACAAACAAAACACCAACGTGCCTAACACTGAAAATAATTCGGAGTATTAGCTATAATGAGGCTGATGACATGCACTGTAGTAAATAAGACATATTTCTGTAGCGTAAACTGGGATTTTTACAACAATACATAAAATGTTGCAAGCTATGATTCTTGATATGTGGTGCTACTTTCTTCCCCAGCAGTACAAAAACACATGTTAACATATATTACAGGTGCCTACCAAAGTACAAATACTGTGATTTTATTTTATTTGAAGATTTACTTTGCAAAAAAAAAAAAAAAAAATTAGACCATGAACTTTCAATGTTTCTTATTAATAAAATGATGTGATGAAGTTCAGCAAATCTATTACACCCCACAGTGATTATAGTTAATAACAATAAATTGTCTACTTTAAAACTAACAGAGTAGGTTTAGGTGTTCTTAGAACAAAAACTGAGTCATGAGGCAAAGTATGCATCAATTTGATTGAATTAGTCATTTAACAATGAACACATATATTAAGCCAACATGCTGGGGCCAGACAGTGGCACAGTGGGAGTGTTCTAGAGACCATGTTAAGTATGCGTGGAGCATGAGTGTCCATGAGCTGGTGTTGACAGAGACTGGGGGTGGGTCATGACCTCGTGACTCTGTACAGGGTGCTGTGTTCTGTCTCTCTGTGTCTCACTCTAAATAAACTCTAAAAATCCAACCATTGTACACCATAAACAGATGCAATATTTGTTTGTCAATTAAAAATAAATAAATAGGACCATCAGGTGGCATGGTAATTAGGACTCTGAACTCCCACATGGCCAACCAAAGTTTGAGTCCTGTACCCAGTGGCTTAAAACTCATGCCAAACGTGTGCGTGCGTGCCCGGAATCCCAGGAGGAAAACAGAGGAGCAGGAATTGCGTAGTGGCCTTCCCCTGGGTCGGGGGAGTGATTTACTCACTTTCCCCCTTATTGTCTTTCTCTGTCTCTCTGGTGAGCCCACATGCCCTATGGGGGGGGGGGGGCGGGGAAACAACTAATAAATAAATAAACAGATAAATAAGTAAATGGTATTTTTTTAAAATGGTGTGACAATACATGTAATTGTGCAAGCCTTGAAACTGGCCATGCAGACATCCAACAGTATGTTGGAGGGAAATAAATTAGTCCATTTCTTCGTGATTAGTTTGTGTTGGCCGCCGCCGTTGGCCGCCGAGCCAAGATGGCGCTGCTGGCTGCATAGGGAGGCGTGTACAAACAACTCCTTCTACAGCCAATCAGGACTTGCCTCGCACAGGTGAAGGAACTTGCGGGTGGGGCCGCCGGGAGGACCCTATATATATACGGGGAGAAAGAAGAAGTGGAGAGAAGCTAGCTGGTAAAGAGGAAACCTGTGAATAAAGACTGCGGGAGGAAGAACCGGGTGTCGTGCCGTCTCGGCAGAGAAGAGATGGCGCCGACAAGTGGTGGCCCGTACGGGGACAAAAACAGAAGAAGCTGAAACCTGTGAATAAAGATTGCAGAAGGTTCAGAACCTCCGAGTCTGCAGGGCAGCTAGTTGGTACCGGGCGGGTCCCGGAAAGAAGACCTAGGCAAAGAGGCGGAAACCTGCGGATAAAGACTGCGTGAGGAAGGACCGGGTGCAGAAGGTTCAGAACCTCCCAGTCTGCAGGGCAGCTAGCTGGTACCGGGCGGGTCCCGGAAGGAAGACCTCGGCAAAGAGGCGGAAAAGGCTAAGAAGAAATTTTAAAGAAAGCTAAGAAATTTAAAAAATTTAAAGGACTTAGAAGACTAAGAAACTTAGAAGGCTAAGAAATTTAAAGGACGAAGAAACTTAGAAGGCTAAGAAATTTAAAGGACTAAGAAGAAACTTAGAAGGCTAAGAAATTTATTTTAAGGTTAGACCTCGGCAAAAAGGCATCGGCCTTCTAACAAAAACAAAAGGGGGGAACTGTTGGCCACCGCCGTTGGCCGCCGAGCCAAGATGGCGCTGCTGGCTGCATAGGGAGGCGTGTACAAACAACTCCTTCTACAGCCAATCAGGACTTGCCTCGCACAGGTGAAGGAACTTGCGGGTGGGGCTGCCGGAAGGACCCTATATATATACAGGGAGAAAGAAGAAGTGGAGAGAAGCTAGCTGGTAAAGAGGAAACCTGTGAATAAAGACTGCGGGAGGAAGAACCGGGTGTTGTGCCATCTCTGTAGAAGAGAAGGGGCGCCGACAGTTTGAATACCAGAATAAACATCATTTTGAGGATGTTGAGTGGTGTGGTTTCCCATGTCAAAATGGTGTCACATCTATTGTATTTCTTTCTGCCAAACCACACTTTGATTTAGCCACTTTCAGAACAATTAGCTTCACCAAATGATGCCAAATCATGTCCAGATTCTTCAGCTGGACTAGATGACTAGCAAACTATATGAAGCTCTGAGGCAAGGACTGGGGCAAATCCAAAATTTAATTAGTGTCCAGCATTGTTCAAATTGAGCTTATTTTTCACATGTGCTTTCGGGATGAATAGTTATGAAGTGCTTCTTTAGTTCTGCTGTCTCCATGATTCCTTTGCCAAACTTCTAACCAAAAAAAAAAAAAAAAAATTACTGAAGGTTTTTAACAGCATTATATTTTGCACAGTGAGTAAATCCAAAGAAACTTCTGCCTGCCAGCCATCTTTTCTTCCTTTCTTTTTCCTTCCTTCCTTCTTCTCTCCTCCCTCCTTCTATTCCGCTCTTTTGACTAGGTCCAGTGAAGAATAAGGAGATGTTCCTAATCAGAAATGGGAACCTATATTTTTATTCAGTCTTCTTGGAAAATATTCTGGACATCATTAGATGGCAATAGTAGTAGGATATCGTACTGTAGCATTTCATGACACTTTAATTTGTTTGGAAAGAAACAATGTCTTAAAACTAGAGTATAAAAATTTTGAAGTAACAAAGGAAATCATTAGGAGAAATGATGCCTATCAAACCTATTCATAGATTCCTACATTCGCCCTGTACACTTTAGAGCACTAATTAAAATGTTATGCCTTATATAACCTCTTAGGGTGGCCCTAGCCTCCTCTGTAGTTTGCATTAGAATATACACAGTTGGACACCCAAACTGAGTCGTTCAGCCCTTTGTATTGAATCGAACTGTGGTATCACTAGCTTCACACATGCTACCTTCTCCTACATGGATACCTCTTAGAAACTTTACAGTCAATGTGCTCAAAATAGATCTTTTTCAATTTTCTTCAATGCTTCTTTGTCTTTGTTACTATTTCACGTGACAGCAATGATGCTAACCTGTTAGTCCAATTGGGAATTTACATATAACTCCTCACTTAATAAAGTACCCACATTTTAAAAATGAAAGTTATCTGTAAAATCTGTCCAGGGGCTAGCAAGAAGCAGTGGTTAAGGCACTGGATCCCACATGGTCTACTTCACAGTTTTAGTCTCAGACCTGACAGCCAGAAAAACATCCCAGTTGTGTGTGTGTGTCTGTGTGTGTGTGTGTGTGTGTGTGCCTAAAATCTTAGAAGGAGAACATATCAGAAGGGACTGTGGCATGGCCACCCTGCGGGGGGATGATTTTTCACATCCCCTATCTGTCACCCTCTCCATCTCTCTCCAGGGAGCATACTCATACTGTGGCAAAAATCTGGAGGAAAAAAAAAAAACTATCCATATGTTTTCTTCATATAGTGACATTCTTCAGTTTCCTAGGTAAATTTTAAGAGGTTTTTGTTATAGAGTGCTTGCCAAGAGACAGAGACAGATAGACAGAAAGTGAGAAATAACCCCCTGTAGGCGATGATCATGCTGCAATCCCTTCTACTCTATTCTCCTCTCAGAATCTTGGGCATGCGTGCACATACTCCTGGAGTGAGTTTGAAGCCACTGGGTCGGAGACTCAAACCACTGTCCACTACATTGGAGTCCAGCAACAAAACCATTACATTACACCATCTGCTTATCTCAAGTTCCTATGTAATTTTTAAAATAACTTTTTAACTAACCATTTAGATTTCTGTCCTTTATTATTTCGGTCTGTCCTATATCTAAATCTCAGAATTATTTTTATAATAGGTCAGATGTTGTCATTATATTACTTCCTCATAATCCATAAGAATCTTCCACTAACAAGAATCAGCAGGAAACTCTTAACCTGTGTATCATGCATGACCGTGGACCAAGGGACTTCTCTCTCCTTCTCTTTTTATCCTCACAGCAGTTATATGAGTGCTAAATATCTTCTGGGGATTTAAATGTTTATCCCATTCTTGAAATGTATCCAAATATTATAAGTTCATTAACTTACGTACTAATATTAAATTAATTTTTCTTTAATCTGAGAGTATCATTGCATAAGATTACTTTTTCTAAAGACAGGATATAGGTCATATGGAGTAGAGTATGAGTTCTCCATTACAAGTGCCTTAGTTTGAATCTCACAGGAGGTATTGAAACTTTAATAATTTAAATTATTTCGGGACCAGCAGTTAGCATAATGGCTATGTCACTGAACTCCCATGTAGTTGACTGTGGTTTGAGTCCCGGACCTGGTGGCTTAAACTCACGCCAGGCATGTGTGCATGCATGCCCAAGATCCCGAGAGGAGAATGGAGGAGAAGGGGCTGTGGCGTGGCCATCCCCCCAGAGGGTGATTTCTCACTCTCTGTCTCTCTGTCTCTCTCTGCCTTTCTGGCAAGCACATACACCCTATAGCAAAATCCCCTCCGCGCAAAAATAGTAAAAAAAAAAAAAAATAATTTATTTTAAGGTTGTGGAGGTAATAGTGATAAAATTGAAATTTAGTATTTGTTAACTATATACTAAACTTTCATGAGCTCATATTAGCTACCCATTCATTGATTATCTTTAGTAAATTATGAAGTTAAAATCTAGGTTGAGAAATCTACCTAATCAAAAAAAGAAAAAGAAAAGATCACCATGAACAGAATTGTAGCTTAGTAAAATAGGTTTATTGACTTGTTGCATCAAATAGTCTAAATGTCTCTTGCCTGTGAAGTGCTACATGAGGGCTGAAGGAGAGGAATAATTTCTGGTAGTTTTCGGGTTTGTCCTGAACATTCTGAGGGGTAAGGAAAGGAAGGCTCAGATCTGGGTTGACTGAGGTTTCTAACATGCAAGAGAAAGAGATTTGAACTTAGCACTGGTTGCTGTCATGAGATAACGGAGACTAACAATTGGGTATTAAACTGACCTCTATTCAAGAGGTTGTAGGTACAAAGGTGGATGAGAAGAGTTGTGGAACAGATTGTGGAAACAGTAGTCTCTCAGAGAAAGGGAGTCATTTTGACACTATACAGCTGTAAGGAGAGAAGTATTATTTCCAGTTAACTTTGTGGCTGGCTTTATCGATGTCTGTTATCCTTGTCTGATTTTACTGTTTCAGTCCTGACTAGTTTCTTTTCTTTTTTTCTTTTTACAATGTTCATTTCAAAAATTGTTAGTACTTCAGAGCTCAATTTAGTTATTATTTCAAAGGCAAGATTTTGGACCCAGGGAGTTTGGACATGAATCTTATCCCTATTACTTCCAAATTGGGTAAATATGGAAATTCACATAACTTCTTGCTTCAGCTTTCTTATATGCAAGAGTCAGTAAAATAATAACATCTTCCACATATTCAAATATAAATTTAGTACAGAATCTGGCATTTAATAAATGCTATACAGGTGCTTTATTATATTAAGCTTATTCAACTCTAGGTAAAGTCGTTTTTTATGAATTTTTTTAATTTTCTAGGTAAAGTAGTTTTTAATACCTACAAAATACTGTGATACAAGTTTCATATGAGGCATGGAAACAGAATGCAACTTCTTGTGTACATAATGATCGAAAACAAACGAAAAAGATGAAGCCACAGATATAACGAATAGACCTTTAGCTTCCAATCTTACGGTTGCCTATTGGAGCCAGAATATATTACTAACAATGTAGGTGGAAAATCTGGAACAGTGTGTTCTTTGGGCTAATAAGAATCAAATAACGACTAGAATTATTTTTTTCATAGATATAAAACTATGGTGAAAGTGCTGTCAGTGACTACTCATATTTTATAACATAGTTTCACTACCTTGGACTGAGGCTATAAGAGATTATATGACTTTTCCTTTCACAATCACACAGCCAGTGTCAATTTCAGGAATATAAAAACACTGAGGAAGGCACGGTATCAATCAGACAGTTCTCATAGGAGGAAAAGGGCCATAAAATTAGTCTTATAGTAGTTAAATGCAGTATCTTTAATATCAAGAGAATTTCTGTCATACTCTATAGTCATAATTCTATTCAATTAAGTTTAGGTTTTTTTCTCATTCTGAATTATCTTTTTTTTTTCTTTTTTTTTTTTTAGGATTTCTCTGTTGCCTAATCAACCAGTTTTTAATTTTTCTTTTCGAGAGATTTTGTACTGATTATATTTAAGGTAATGAATATATATATATGTATATATATGTGTGTGTATATATGTATATATATATATATATATATATCCTTATTTATGCTTTTAAATAAATATGAATTTCCAATCCCTATAAAATTGGTTTCAATTTTAATTTCATTGCATCAGCTGTAGCAAAAGAGTAAGTCTATTCTTTAATTACACTTTTTTTTTTTTTTTTTTTTTTTTTACTATCTAATTAGGAGCTTAGTCTATATTTTTCCTAAGGCATCCAGTCTAATCTAGTTTTACCTTTCTGTACAAATATTTTTCTATATTTTTCTTAACATCTCAAGATGTAATTATGTCACATGAATTTGGACATAAACTGTTGCAAAACTATTGGAAAGGATCATCTACTGGTGATTATATATACTACATTATGATGCAACCTATGGAATGTAAAATAAAATAAAAGGTATACATTTTTCAGTGCAACATTATTGTTTCTAACTCAGGCTTTTTACTTTTTTTTTTTTTTTTTGGAGAGATTTTTGCTATGGAGTGTATGTACTTGCCAGAAAGACAGACAGAGACAGAGACAGAAAGCGAAAAATCACACACACACACACCCCCCCCCCCCCGGGGGAGATGGCCACACCACAATCCCTTCTCCTCCATTCTCCTCTCAGGATCTTGGGCATGCACACACATACACCCAGCGTGAGTTTAAGTCACCGGTTCAGGGTTCCTACCATGGTCGACTACGTGGGAGTCCAGCGACATAACCATTACGCTAGCTGCTGGTCCCTTCAGGCTTATTACTTTTTCACATAAGTGAGATATTTCTTTTTTTTTCCCTTTATTTTATTAATTTTTTTTTTTTTTTTTTGGAGAGGTTTTTCGCTATAGGGCACGTGCGCTCACCAGACAGACAGAGACAGAGAGAGACATAGAGACAGAAAGCGAGAAATCACTTCCCAGAGGGGATGGTCACGCCACAATCCCTTCTCCTCCATTCTCCTCTTCAGATCTTGGGCACGCACGCACACGCGCCCAGCGTGAGTTTTAAGCCACTGGGTCCAGGACGCTAACCACGGTCGACTACGTGGGAGTCCAGCGACATAGCCATTATGCTAACTGCTGGTTCCCATAAGTGAGATATTTTTCATAGAAGTTATGAGGACCATAATATTTATTCTTTAATTGTATTTGTACTTTCTCAGCTCAATTCATTTTTCCTTTTTTTTAAGAAAATGTTGAAGACTGGCCCTAGGATCTGTTGATTAAGAAAGTTGGATCCCACATGGTGAACCTTATAAATTGAATCCTGACCTCAGCAGCTTGAAAAACATGCTGGTCATGTGTGTGTGAGTGCCCAAAATACCAATAAGGTGGAGAAATGGAGGGGAAGGAATTGCACCCTGACCACACCCAATTGGAGGGTACTTTCTTCCTCTCCCTCTGTTTTTTTCTCTCTCTCTTTTGCAAACTCACCTTCACTCTCGCATTTATTTATTCATGTATGCTGAGACTGACTCATGAGGAGAAATAAAAACAGTTACTCTCTGATACAAAACTATGATACTGTTGGGATTTTACCCATTTCAAGAAACTTAGAGTAAGAACCCAAGAACTGTCTGTGGTTATGGCAATGTGTAACATGTTCAAGGAAACAAAGGCTATTATTCTCATTCAACTTTTCAAGAATCCTTCATTTAAATAATTTTAAAAAATCCTAAGGATAAGTTTACAGTACTTCTTTTCTAGGATTTACCCCCAAAACACTACCAATGTCTAGATTGCTCTGTTTCTGAAAACAGAATGAAAATCTTAACAGGGTTGGGGACAACTTTCTGATGCTTTTCTCTAAAGAGCAGATAACTTATCCTTCAAATGACTCCTTTGATTAGGAAAATAAATGAACATTAAGCACCAGAATTTCAAATACTCCATTTTTCTGCCATTATGGCATGCTAAGCTTAACATTTCTAATTATATACATCTATAACTTTTATTCAAGACTTGTCTTTTATGAAAGACTCTAGCTCTCTCAATCTCAGCTAATGACAGAAAATAAATTTTCATAATCTAATTCTAAATTAAATTAATTGAATTCCCATTGAATTATACTGAACAAAAGAATCTATTCATTCACCCTGCCACTGGATGAAATGTTTTTCATATGGATTCTGATTATTTATGTTATTATAAATATTTTTAGGTTCATACTCCTCTTCAGGCCTGGGATACTTACCTCTTTTTGAAAATCATTTTTATTCAACTTCATTGTCTTTCATTAAATGTTGTAAAATATCCTAATCCAATTGTGGCATGAATAATTCCTATTGTCCTTTATTGATAAATAATCAGAATTACCTGAATAAGTTTAGAATGCCTCTATACACTTGTTATCAGGTTATAATGAACACATTTCTTAGACTAAATTCCATCACACAGACAGAGGTTAAGTGAATGTGTAAAGTAGAAGGAATCCCATATAATTAAGTTTGGGATAGCTGAATACAACTAGTGTGAAATTATTCATTGTGAAATGTCTGACAATTTTCTAGAAGTAGGATTCTGTGCTCTTGATTAATAGCAATGGACACACTGAAATTCTCCAGTTTAATGTCACAGCATAGGACCTTCAATGGATTCAATTCTACCTAATGGCTTCCCTAGATTCTCCTGCATGTTTATGCCTGATTTGAAGTTGTCTATAGAATATGGCAGCCATATTACATATATTGACTGGAATCCTTGCTTTAATCAGAGAGGTAACATCTAATATTTCTTTTTGTTGTTGTTGTTGAGAGGTTTTTGCTATAAGGTGCGTGAGCTCACCAGAAAGACAGAGAGAGAGAGAGAGAGAGAGAGAGAGAGAGAGATAGAAGCGAGAAATCACCCCTCAGGTGGTATGGCCATGCTGCAATCCCTTCTCCTCAATTCTCCTCTCGGGATCTTGGGCACACATGCACATGCGCCCGGTGCGAGTTTAAGCCGCTGAGTCCAGGACTCGATACGCGGTCAGCTACATACATGGGAGTCCAGCAACATAGCCATTATGCTAAATGCTGCTCCCTAATTTCTAAAGAGATCATTTCTAATCCAGCTTTGGATAAATAAATTTTGACCATTGACAATCTCTGGTGTGGAATAAATGACTGGCTTTAGAGCATAGTTTATATCAACCTACTTTTTCGTGTCATGTTGTTTTGATTCATTTTGTTCGTTTTTGAGAGATTTTTGCTATCGGGCATATATTCTTGTCGGTGAAATAGAGAAAAAGAAAGTGAGAAATAACCCTCAGGGTGGATGACCACACCATAATCCCTTCTGTATTCCCTTCTTGGGATTTAGGACACACACGCACACACGACCTGTGTGAGTTTTAAGCTGCTGGGTCTGGGACTTAAACCACGTTGACTATGTGGGAGTTCAGTGATGTAACCATTACGTCATTTGTTGGTCCCCTGACTGACTCATTTTAAATTAAACAGCAGATTCTATAATACTTAGTTGGGATATTGTCTTATCTGTGAAGGAACCCTCTTTTGTCAAAGAACAATAAGGAAAATCAGTCATTTGCCACTCCACATATCCTCTTTTCTACTTTAGGGATTAATATTTGACAATATATAATATCTTGAGGCTCATTCTCCATAGTTATTAAAAATCTCTATACTGAATTTTCCAGAGGGTCTATACTTAAATGCTACATGGCAATAACGTAGCTGTATGAGGAGGAGAAAGAGGTCAGTCAGCAAATAATTATTAAAAATTCTTTGAAGGTTCACTAGTTCTATCCCTTAAGGATTTCGATAGTTAAAAAAGAAAATAAAAATAAGCTTGGTCTGCTGGGTGTCTAAGCAGGGGAATGGTGGATTGGCAGCCTTATCTAGATATGTAGCTAAATCTAAATAAAAAAAACATAGACTGAGACATTTCTGAGAAAAAAATAACTGTAGTTCACAAGAATAGACACCATCAAATATGAAGAAGAATCACCTAAGTATACAGGAGTCAAGTCAGAATGTGCAGGTCATCCTCAAACATGGTAAGAATGATTCAGTGCTCAGAATTCTATCCTACTGGAAGAAGCAGGAAAGCAGGAAAGTGAGGGTCTCTATGCATGGAAAATGGTCCAAATTCATTCAGACAAGCAGGTAGCTTTTCAGCTGTATTGAACCTGATTACTGCCAACACAATGTTTTCGCTCTCTGATCTTAAAGTCTCTTCAAATGGCTTCTTAGAGGTAGCAAAATAGAATTAGCAGCTACATGCAAATCCCGTTTCCCTCTCCTATGATTCTACCATGCAGTAGCTTTAATCTGTGATTTATTGTCACTGGAAAAATAGCTGCTTTTAGACTCCAGTTCAGTTAATCTCAACCGCTTTCATTATTTGCATCAGCTGAGAATTTCTGTAGCAATCTAGAAATGGCGCTATTTTATATTTATTCTTTTGAATCTTGACTGGAAATTAGACAGAGGTGCTTAAATCATTTTAATCTCCTGGGTATGCAGGAGATATACAGGTGAGAGATTTGTTTTCCTTGCTTATATTGAAGACAAAACAGCACCAAAAATCTTTTTTTTTTAAATAAATTACTATTAAATTGAGAAAGTAATCTATTTATTTATTCTATTTTGTAGCTAATTTAATTCATTCTAATGGACAATTTTAGCACCCACAGCATGCTCGTTTTGTTAATCCCTGAAGTATGAAAATAACTCATTTGCAACCTTATACTTTGAAAATTTTACTTTAACTGCTAAATGTAATATAATGTCAAAATTTTGGCAACAGAATATATTCATACAAGTTTAAAGAAAATTTACTTTTATAAACAAATTAGACCCAGACATGTCTGAGAACAAATAACTGAAAGTCACAAGAACAGACACTCTCAAATATGAAGAAGAATCATATAAATATATAGGAGTCAAGCCAGGATGTATGGATCAGCCTCAAAATGTATTTAATACTTTAGGTAGTTTAATTTTAATTAAATAATTCTAATAACAAAGTGTAAATGTGCTAACATGCTATTACTGTGTGCTTTATTGCGTGTTTACATAGTGCTTTAAAACTTTAGTCAGTTCTGGGGCCAGCCAATGACATGGTGGTTAAGGCACTGGATTCCTACATGGTAGACTTCCAGGTTGAAAGCCTGGACCCAGCGGCTTGAAAATCACATGTGAGAGGGAACCAGCAGTTAGCGTAATGGCTATGTCGCTGGACTCCCACGTAGTCGACCTTGGTTCGCGTCCCGGACCCGGTGGCTTAAAACTCACGCCGGGTGCGTGTGCGTGCGTGCCCAAGATCCCAAGAGGAGAATGGAGGAGAAGGGATTGCGGCGTGACCATCCCCCCTGGGGGGGTGATTTCTTGCTTTCTGTCTCTATGTCTCTCTCTGTTTGTCTGGCGAGCGCACGCGCCCTATAGCGAAAAAAACTCTCAAAAAAAAAAAAAAAAAAAAAATCACATGTGAGAGTGTGCCCACAATCTCAAGATGAGAATGGAAGAGAAAGCATTGCAGAATGGCCATCTGCTTGGGGGATAATTTCTCACTTTTCTTCTCTGTCTCTGCCTCTCTCTGGTGAGGGCACAGATCTTAAGGAAAACAAAACAAAACAAATATAAACTTTAGTCAATTCTTAAAACTATTTTATATGGTATATACTGTAATTATCCAATTTTACACATTTAGAGAGGTTGAACTTTCTTTTGGTCACTCAGTCACTGTAAGTAAAGCTGTTTAATATCTTGTTTTGATCATATGCTATCTGTCTCTAAATTAATCTTGTTGACATTAAATGAATTAACTTCTTCCCCAAAATCATTTATTTATTTAAGATATTTTTGCTATAGGACTTGTTTACTCACTGGAGAGTCAGGGAGAGAGAGGGGGGACAAAAAGCGAAAACTCACTCCTGAAGGGGCATAGCCATGCTGAAATCCCTCCTCTAGTCTCCCCTCAGGATTTTGGGCACCCATGCTGCCACCTAGTGGTCTCCCCCCAAAATCATTTATTAAATACCTACTCTAACCATATGTTATTCAAAGTGCTTGAGATACATCTGAGAACAAAAACAGACACAAATTACTGCCTTCGAAGTCTTTATCTTCTATGAAGTTATGATACAAAACAAGACACAAAAATAGAAATATTAATAAATAAATTGCATGGTATGATAGATAATGGTAAATGCAATAAAAATAGGGATCAGATATCAGGAATTTGCATGGAGAATTATAGTTTAAGTAAGATTGTCAGGATCTAGCAGGTGGTGTGGCAGTTAAAGCACTGGACTCCTACATGGCTGATCATGGTTCAAGCCCTAGAGCTGTCTGCTTGAATTTACAGTGGACATGTATGTGTGCATGCTGGAAATCCTGAGAGGAGAATGGAG
Organism: Tupaia tana; assembly: GCA_026018925.1. Taxonomy (NCBI): domain Eukaryota; kingdom Metazoa; phylum Chordata; class Mammalia; order Scandentia; family Tupaiidae; genus Tupaia; species Tupaia tana. The sequence goes on from JAKSZU010000005.1 coordinate 83,653,962, forward strand.
GAAAAGGAACTGTGGCATGGCTATGACCTCTGGAATATGATTTCTTGCTTTCCCTTTCTCTGTCTTTCTACAGTAAGTGCATGCACTTTATGTAAAAACCTACTTAATAAGTAAATAATGAAATATAGAAATAAAGTTGTCATATAAAACTGAACCAAAAGAAGACCTGACCCTACAAAGACTTAAAGGATATGAAGAATAAAATAATATTTTTTAGAAAGTAGTTCGAAGGCTCCACTTGAAGTATTTGTCTGGAGTATTTGAGTAATTGCAAAACATCAGTGTGGATCAGTAGTTGAAAGAGAATGATGGTAGAGAAAGAGGCAAGACAGATGATTAAAAGGATACAAATAACATAGGGTTTTGTAGGTCACAGTATGGTATCAATTACTTAATTACTAATCTGAACAATATGCTAAGAATGGGAGTAACAGAATGTGCAGCATGCATGGAGTCACAGAAACAAATTAGGAGGCTGTTGCAGAATCCAAGCAAAAGCCCATGGTGGCTGTAACTTAATCCTCTTAGTCTCTTGGGTCATGGTAATAACAGGGCCAATGAGAAAGAGGAGGGATTCAGAATTTATTTGAAAGTAGAACAAACTGGAAAATAGGACAGATTGATTTTGAGGAAGAAAAAGAGAAATAAAAGTAACTCCAAATTTTGCATTCTACCAATTGGAATAGAATCTCTATTAACAGAGATGAGAAAGTACAGAGGCCATCAGGTGGCATACCAGTTAAGGCACTAAATTTCTGTAAGGGAGACCATAGTTTAAGTCCCAGACCCAGTAGCTTAGCAGCTTGAAAATCATGCTGGGTATGTGAGTGAGTGTGTGCAACATCTTGAGAGGAGAATGAAGGAGACAGGATTATGGTGTGGTCATTTCCCTGGTGGGAAGTAGGGTGATTTCTTACTTTCCCTCTCTCTGTTTCTCTGGTGAGTACAGGTGCCCTACAGCAAAAAAGAAGAGAAGAAGAAGAAGAAGAAGAAGAAGAAGAAGAGAAGAAAAATTAGCTTTATGTTTTTAATTTTCTTATTTTAAGAAAGAAGTTATGATAAACAGTTTAGTTTTAAATATTTGTAAGTTATAGAAATAGAAATATCATTTAGGCATCTTTGTACATATAAGAGAAATCGGGGATGAAGATATGTATTTGAGCATCAGCAAATAGATCTTTTAATGTAATTTATAATAGCATTTTTTAAATAATTATTTTATTTAACTTTTTTATTATTACTATTTTCCAGTTTGATCAGCCAGAGAGAGAGAGAGAGAAAGTGAGAAAGCAAGCCACCAAGTTTAGGACTCAAACTGTGGTCAGTCATGTGTGAGTGTCCAGCGCCTTAATCACCACACCACCTCCTGGTCGCCAATGGCTAAAATTTCATGAGATCTTCAAGGGATTAAATAAAAATAGATAAGAAATGTGGTTCCTAAAATACAACTAGTTCATTATGAGTTTGGGGGAAATAAAGGAACCAGAGTTAAGACTGAGCAATGGCAAGGAATAGATGAAAACCAAACAACGGTGACTGCCAAGGACGACTAAGGACGACAGTTTGTAAGGGGAAAAGAATTAGCAACAGTGTCAAATGTAACTTCTGAGCACTGATCATTGGATTTAGTGACATTGCACCCGTGACAGCGAAAGAGTGGTACTCAGTCAAGGAAGGAGAATAGAAGACTGAAATAGGATCAAGACACAACTGTAGGAAAGACAATGGAATCTGCAAATACACACACCGTTCACTGGAAAAGCAAAAAGTAATGACACAGAAGATATGGGAGGAATTGCTGAGCAATGTCCTTGGCTGGTGAGAGATATGATCAAGGTCAAAGTGTCAGCATTCAGTTTAGGTAGAATTGGGAATATCTAATCTGTAGCAAGCAGCAAACAGGTAGAGAGCATGGGGATATATCTGTGGCTAGATGTTGTTGGAGCCTGTGGATGCTCTACTGATTATTTAATTTTATGAAGAGACTGCCACACTATGTGAAAGAATACAGTAGGAGGCATTACAGAGAGAAACAGGGGGGAAGAGTCTAATAGGAAAGCGGGCCATTAAGTGGAATAGTTTGCTAGACAGCATGAAATAACTTTAAACCTAAAACAAGAAATGCTTAAGGTTTGTGATTAGAAATTTAGAGTGGAAAGAGATATTTTCCTTACTCGTTCTTCGATAGCCACATTAAACTGCACAGGTGCACAAATAAGGCAGACAGAGTTTAGTTTAAGCAGGTTTGTGGCTTTGTCAATTGAGTGTGTTGAACGGCAGGGGAAGAGGAGTTGAGGTATAAGCAAGAGCGTTATTATAATGATTGATCATGAAATTAAAACTGGCTAAGAACAGAAGAAAGGACATCAATGAGCAGAGTGACAGTAAAAAGCTGATAGAAACACGTAAATGTCATCCTGGGAGAGGAAGCTCACTAGAATCAAAGAAGTCGGTGACTAGAGAGGGCTGCATAGTATAAAGATAGTGGAGGGTTGAACTGTTTGGATTGACAAGGACATAATAGTGGTGATGAGAAGCAAAATTAGAGCCAAGGTGAACATGGAGGAAAGTTCAATAAACTAGAGTACTGGAAGAATGATTTAAGTATATCGAAATCACTACAACTTTTAGGGAGAAATATACGAGAATGATACAGAAGCCTAAATAAGAAGCATCTACCACCAATCTAGTTAAGTTTTTAATTACTGAGCTTGTTTAAAAGCAAGATAGACTCTTTTACATGGCGTTCCTGTAGAAATGCAGAATTACAAATATCAATAAAAGATTCATGCATTCAGGCAAATCTTGTGAGTATACACACACACACACACACACATATATAAATATAAATATATATATATATATATATATATATATATATATATATATATATATAACTACACTCTCACTGCATTTATGAAGTATCTCCAATATTATTTTCAACTCGGCTTTCTAAAACTCTCAGCATCATTATATTTCACATAGCTTCCACATCATTTAATAGCTTACTATGAATGACTCTACTTTTGTAACCTGTTTAGTTAGAAACTGACGCTGTTTATCCATTTCAGTCTCAGGTGCTTGTTTTTTTTTTGCTTCCACAGATGCTCTGTGCTCACCCCACTGCTCCGATTCTGTCAGCAAGAGAGCAAGGCTCCTATGAAAACCACCGAGTTCACATTCATCCACTTTTCCCTGAAATTCTGGCATGTTTCCAACCACCTACTCCCTTGTTACAGTTCACAGTAATTCAATCTCACTCTACACAAAGAAAATTTTCCAGTTTAATTTAGAGTATAGAATTAAAAATTAGAAACACTGTATAAAATTGTTTTTTAGAAAGAAAACCTTAACCTATCCAATAAAAAAGACTGGCACCTCAGGAGGCAAATAAGAAAGTGACATCTTGTCCCATAGTGTTCTATTTCATTTTGAAAATGAGGCCCTGCTGTAGATTTCACTTTTCCATTGGGAAATAAGTTTTCCTTTCCAGAAGATGAACAAATATATGATTTGTGGTTGACACGCTGCCCAATAAACCCATCACTATTTACTGCCAAGAATTCCATGCAAGATAGTCTAACACAATCACGGCTCAAGATTCCATGTACTGTGAGATTGAAGAGCACTTCTGGAGAGCTTCCTACAAATACAGAGATGTGCTGTTTAATATATAAAGCCAATTTCTATTTTTGGCAAGTTCTCCAATTACCTGGCTTGATCATTTTGTACTTTAATATACATAGAAAAATTCTCAAGAGCAATTTATAATACATTCCTAAGCTCAAATCACTAAAGTATATTTTGAAACATTCTCTTCTCTCCTCTTTCTTGATTTTGTATAGTTTAAAGCCATGGTTCTGTATTTGTCCATCTATAAAATAATTGAACTCTTATTCATTTGTTTCCAGTATTTCCCTGTGGTTTATTTCACATCATTTTTTACAGAGCACATTATCTGACTTTCCTCTTTGGTTTTATTATTTTTCTTTTTCTTTATTTTTGGAGAGGTTTTTGCTATGGGGCGTGTGCACTCACCAGACAGAGAGACAGAAAGGGAGAAATCACCCCCCAGGGGGGATGGCAACGCTGCAATCCCTTCTCCTCCATTCTCCTCATGGGATCTTGGGCATGCACGCACACACGCCCGGCGTGAGTTTAAGCCAGCGGGTCTGGGACTCGAACTGTGGTCGACTACATGGGAGTCCAGCGACATAGCCATTACACTAACTGCTGGTCCCCCTCTTTGATTTTATTGATCAGCCCAAATCTGAACACTTTTCTGGAGACAGAAGGAACACAATGTACTGTTCAAAAATGCATGGGGGAGAATGTTATTAAAACTTACTCCATATAATGTTTCAAATTATTAGATGGTGGTGATACTAGTTATCCTGATTAAATCACTAGACATCATGTTCATATACTAAAAATTCACATTGTACCAATTGCTATGTTAATAAAAATGATTAATTAAAATATGGGCAATTTAAATCTATGCCCTTAGAAAAGTTTATTCTGTTAAGGTTATGGCTTTATATTTTCAGTTTTAATTGCTCTCCTTTCCTTGGGAAATTACTCAAGAATACAGTATAAACTTCTGCATGTTCAAATGGAGAAGACTCATGGAGCAAAAATAGGTTTTTCTTGCTCAATTAACTTTCTTGCTCACAGCACCAACACCTAGAGTTTGGATAAAATGCTAAAACTAGAGGCTAAATATCCTTTTCCTGACTCTGTGGCTCTGATAAAGAAGACTCATTCGTACTTTGTTTAAAAGAAAAAAGTTACTAAACTAGGAAGAATTTTTACCACGATCACACATACTTTCACACTCTACATGCATAGATTTCTCTCCTTGTGTGGTGAGTGAGAAAATGGTCCCATCCCAAGAGTTTTGACCCATAGCTCCCACTCCAATAATCATCTAAAGAAAAGGGACCAATTATTAATTTTTCATTTGGCCTAACTATGTAACGGCTTATAAAAAAGAGTTTACTACTTCACAGAGTTAGAAGGGCAAATAACTAGAGTTACCCCTCATGATATCAGTTTTTAAAAATATTCTTTCAGGAAAATGAGTTGCTGGTAACAATTCCCTAAAAGTTACTGCGAAAAGGGCAGATTTTCTTTCTGGGTTTGCGTCCCTGCTAGATCTCCTCAACTTGTCGGTAAACAAAGGAGCCATCCACTCTGTGTCTTAAATTTGGCTTTGGCTAAGACTTGCCAGAGCAAGAAATAGATTCTTTCTTATCTTTCCATAGTCTCTACATGAAATATCAACATCTTGATCAATATCGAGTATCAACTTTATGCTATTTTCTTTACAGATATATTTTTGAAAAATGTGGCAGATAATAATAATTTTCACCTGAGAGAGAGGAAGGGGCATGACTTCTCTCTCTCTCTCTCTCTCTCTCTCTCTCTCTCTCTCTCTCTCTCTCTCTAAAAAGCACATGTGCCCTATGCAAAAGCCTTTAAAAAATAAAATTAACATGGTTATACAAATGGTTTTTATTCTCAGGGACCAGCAGTTGGTATAATGGCTATGTCGCTGGACTCCCATGTAGTCGACCTTGATTTAGTCCTGGACCTGGTGGCTTAAATTCACACCAGGAGCGTGTGTGTGTGTGTGTGTGTGTGTGTGCCCAATATCCTGAGAGGAGAATGGAGGAGAAGGGATTGTGGTGTGGCCATCCCCCTTGGGGACTGACTTCTCTCTTTCTGTCTCTCTTACTCTGTCTTACTGGCAAGCACACACGCCCTATAACAAAAACCTCTCCAAAGAAAAGAAAAAGTGGTTATTCTCTATTGTTTTAATATCTGATTGGTAGTTGAATTTTAAAAGGTACAAGTTGGTATAAATATCCATTAATTAAAATGTTTTGTGGTGGATATATTTATTATTTATTGCATTTAAAATGCCATAATTATGCAGCTGAAAAAATTCAAAATATATTATGTCTGAAATTTCTGAGTTTTAGCAATGTGGGGTAGTCCGAGCCCATACCTCCTGGCTGAGTGTCTCCTGATTTACATCTGATTTGCGCTGGTTCCTTGGGCATCCCAAGGCTGGTCTGGGATGGGAAAGCCTGCCTGTGCACCCATTCATGTGGCTTTTGGTGGGCACCAGGTCCTATGTGGCTATTTCCTTGAGCTTCAGTTCCTCTTTGTGTGAATCTCTTCACATGAACCTTCTTCAGACAAGATAGCTTGCTTCCCACGGAGAGGGAGGGAGAAAGTAAAGGAGCAATGTCACAAAATGGGGATGGTAGTCATGTTAACTATTCTTATAATTTATATAGTATTGCTCTGTCCTATACTTTTTTTCTTATAATCTGGGACTCAAAAGATGTGTTAGGCCAAGTGGGATCCAGTCACCTTAACCACTATATTATAACACTTGCTGGCCCTGATTATTGGTTTTCAAACTCTATTGATTGGAACCAAGGATCTGAGGAGACTCAGGATTACACAAATGTCTGCTCTGATTTTCATTTAAAAAAATCTTAACACACATTCAAACTAAATATTTCATATCAAATTTTACCCTAGCAGAGACCAGCAACCAAGTAATGTGTGGTGACAGGCCAATTCATTTGTATTTGCATCTTACTCTCTTTCTTTAAATGAACATCTCAAGTCTGAAAGGTGAAGTTAAGAAATAGCAACCGCAGACTATTACTGTTGATAGTAAATCATAAATTAGAACTTTCTGAATGTATGTAATCAAATAAAGTATAGAAATAAATACCAAGGTGATGCTCATCTAATTCCATTCCCAATGACTTTAAGATTTTAAATTTTATCAAAACTATTATTATTTTCTTATTGATTGATATATAAGAGTTATACTTTTACAACTTTTAAATTAATCCCAATAAACTGGAGCTTATAATTACATGCAGATATTAGGATCATATAAGACATTTATTGAATATATTTATCTGTACAAAAATATTGGAAACCCATTGTGGTGGGTTACCATTGGAGGACTTTTTCATGAAAGAAGATTTGCATTTATAAAAAATACAATAGGACTGAATGCACAAAAGACTGGAGACAAAAAGGAACAAAAGGTAGGGAGCCCAGTTCGGGGCTCTGGCAATGGCCCAACTGAAAGGTGATTAAGAGTTGAAATATGGCATTAGGCACGTTGAAATCAACAGAAATCAAGACAGATGGGATTTTGGTATGAGAGAGAGCTGAACCACGGTTGACTACATGGGATTCAAGCGACATAGCCTTTATACCAACTGCCAGTCCCTGAGAATAACCAGTTTATAACCATTTTAATTGCATTTTTTAAAGGCTTTTGTCATAGGGCACATGTACTTTCTAGAGAGAGAGAGAGAGAGAGAGAGACAGAGTGAGTGAGAAGTCGTGCCCAGAGAGAATGGTCATGCAGCATTCCCTTCTTCTCCATTCTCCTCTAGGGATTTTAGGCACACATGTACTCGCACATGTGGTCAGTGTGATTTTCAAGTTCCCAGGTCCAGGACTTGAACCACAGTCAATAGGATATAAAATAAAATATTGTCAATGGGATATATCAATAAGCATATTGATGTACTTAAGTATAAGCCTTATTGACCATTTTAATTGCTTTTAATAGAAATTAAATTACTTAGGGTCAGCTGATGGTGTGGTGGTTAGGTCAGCTGGATCATACATAGCCAACTGCGTGGTTCAAGTCCCAGACCCTTGGCTTGAGATATATCCTAGATGCATGTGTGTGGATGCCCAAAACCCAAAAGAAGGAGAGAAGAAGGAGATGAGATTGCTGTGTGACTAATCCCCATAAGGGATGCTCTCTCTTATTGTTTCTGTCTCTCAAGCAAGCACACACATCCTCTGGCATTTTTTTCTTTTTTTAAAATTTATTTTGTTATTATTTTATGAGAGAATTTGATATATGGTGTGTGTGCTTGCCAGAGGGACACGGAGAAAGAAAGCAGAAAATCACTACCACCTCTCTCTCCCCCCTGACAGGATGGCTATGCCACAATTCCTTCTCCTCCATTCTCTTCTTTGGATTTTGGAAATGCACACACATGTACCTGGCATAAATTTCAAGTCTCCAGGTCTGGAACTTGAACCCCACTTAGCCATGTGAGAGTCCATCACCTTAATCACTATGCTACCTTCTGGCAAATATCTTTTAGAAGTTATTAAGTTGAATTACCTATCTGAATTATTAAAATATGTGTATATGAAGTTCCCATTATGTTCATGGATTCTAAGTGACTCAAACTCTATCAAGAGCAAATTATAAATTTCAGATTACTATAAATTCTAGCATTTACACTCACTGCTGCAAAATTAATCAGCTGCAATGAGGTTATAAATACAAACACACACATACATTCAAAGAGATGTTTTAAAAAACAAAGATGAAGGAAAAAAAAAAATATTTGTTATTCACCCTAAAGGTGGAAGGAGAGCCAGCAGGTGGCATGATGGTTAAGGGGCTGGACTCCCACATGGCCAACAAGGGTTCAGTTATGGATCCGGTGGCTTGAAAATCACACATCAGTTGTGTGTGAGTGCGTGTCCAAAATCCCATGAGAAAAACAGAGAAGAGACGGCAATGTGGCCATCATCCCTCTTAGGTAGGGAGGCTATTTCTTACTTTTCCTCTCATTGCCTCTCCAGGGAGTGCACGTGCACTATGGTAAAAACCTTAAATGAAAAAATAAATAAATAAAAGCAAAGATGGACCAGTAGTTAGCATAATGGCTGTGTCACTGAACTCCCATGAAGTCAACCGTGGTTCGAGTCCCAGACCTGGTGGCTTAAACTCAAAACTTCTCCAAATAAATAAATAAATAAATAAATAAATAAATAAATAAATAAAAGCAATGATAAAAGGAAAAAAAAATACATGATGCTAAAAGAAAACATAAGCCATCAACTTTTACATAATATTTGCATTTCAACAACCCATTTTAGAAAATCACTTTATTTTTATTTATTTATTTATTTATTTATTTATTTATTTATTTATTTTGAGAAGTTTTTTTTTGCTATAGGGCAAGTGTGCTCACCAGAAAGAGGGAGAGAGACAGAAAGCGAGAAATTACCCCCTGGGAGGATAGCCATGCTGCAATTCCTTCTCCCCCATTCTCTCTGAATCTTGGGCAGGCACGCATATGCTCTCAGCAGGTGTTTAAGCCACTGGGTCTGTGACTCCAACTGCAATTGACTACATAGGAGTCTAGCGACATATTCATTGTGCCAACTGCTGGTCCCAGAAAAGCACTTTATTTTTTAAAGAACATAATGAAAAAAGATAAAATGGGTAGATATTTTTAAACCCAAATTTTGTCTTTTCTTATATTAATTTTGACCAAAAAGTTTAATTTTTCTCATGTGAAAGATATTGAAGTATTAAAAATTTTCTCCTTTATCTTAGGCTCTATCTTGTTCTCATTCCCTTTGCTAATCATATATTTTTTAAATAATAGTTGCAACATGGAATTTTATTCTTGGTCTTACTGCTTCCCCTATATTCTGGCTCAAGCTAATGACATCTACATTTTTCACATTTTCTGAAAATATAAGATAAGTGAATGATCTTAAGAACAAATTGAACCTTGACTGCTGTTCCCCAATCTATCCTAATTCTTTTCCTACAACACTCTCTGATGCTTAAGACCCACTGAGACATTATATTACAGGCTTGAGCTAACAGGTTGTGCTTAGTTTTCTTTCTTTTTTTTTAATCTTTTCATACTCAATGTGCCTTCTTGGATAGAAATACAGTACAGAGGGTGTATATGAAGTTCACTGTCACATCAATCTCATCATTCGCTTCTTTTATTAGTGATGGCGTGACATTATTTTTCCCTAATTCTATTCTATTCTTCCCAACACCTAACCAACATGCATACAACTTGCTTTTGTCACTTGGGTTTCATCTTCAATCCTTCCAAGTCACATTTTAATTGCATTTCTGAATAGTTTTATTTTATCAATGAAAAAATAATTTAGGTCCTGTTATTTGCAAATTGAGCTGTAGTGCTGAAATCCATGTGGCCAATAGTGGTTCAGATCTTGGGACAGTCTTTTTTTTTTTTTTTTTTTTTTGGAGAGATTTTTACTATAGGGCGCTTGCACTCGCCAGACAGACAGAGACATAGAGACAGAAAGTGAGAAATCACCCCTCAGAGGGGATGGTCATGCCGCAATCCCTTCTCCTCCATTCTCCTCTAGGGATCTTGGGCATGCACGCACACCTGCCTGGCATGAGTTCTAAGCCACCGGGTCCGGGACGCGAACCGCGGTCTACTACGTGGGAGTCCAGCGACATAGCCATTATGCTAACTGCTGGTTCCCAAATCCTGTTACAGTCTTGTAAACATGGCAGGTGCTCCAGATCCTAAGAAGCCATAATGCTGGGGTAGGTTGGTGGTTGTGTGCCGAGACCCTGTTAGATGATGCTTCTGTCTCCCACATGCTTGCACATGCACTCTCTGTCATGAGTAAAACAAACCTAAAAAATATAAAACCAAACTAAAATTTCTAGGTTAGGAAGAGCAAATTTAATATGTTTTAAAAATTTTTACCATATTGCTATCTTTCTAGTTGGTTTGAACAAACTTGTCCATACCACTGTGAGCTTCCTTTGACCATGCTTGCTTCAGTTTTACTTTTCTTTCTTCCAAGGGACTTGTTTTTGTGTATTTGTGTGTGTTTCTTTATTGCTATCCTACCAAAATATACATTTACATCATCTTTTTATTCTCTAAATGGTTGTTCTTAAGATTTTAAGCATGCATATTTAATTCTACAAGAATATACAAAATTAATATTTTATTCTCTCCCCTAACAAATACCTTAGAATTCTTTAACCTGATATTGTTGTCCATTATTTGTTTTACCTTTAAAAAAAAGGTTATCAAGCTTATCACTATTATATATTTAATCAATATTTATTTATATGCAACCAATATTTAACAGTTTATTTGATTCAACATTGCAATTTATATGCTTCTTCTTTTTTTTTTTTCCTCTCTCTCTTTTTAAATTTTGTCAGAGGACACGTGTACTTGCCCAAAAGAGACAGAGAGACGAGACAGAACGGAAATGTGAGAAGGAACTCCCCATGGGGGAAATGGTCATGCCACAATCCCTTCTCCTCCATCTTTCTCTCCTTGCAGATTTTGGGCACAACTGCACACATGCCTGGCATATTTCTCACCAGATCCAACACTCAGCCTGCACAGTCAGCCATGAGGGATCCAGTTGCCTTAGCCACCACATCCTAGACTGCCCCTGAATGCCTATCACTTATTGATTTAAATGTTCTTTTTCTGAAATTTATATGTAGTTCAGTCTCCATGCAATGATTCATAAGAAGTAAACTATTTGTTGTACGTTTGTTGAGTATGTCAGTTTTTTCCATCGTTCCATCATAATTGACTGAGTGTGTAATTTTTATTTCGTAATATGCCCTCAGCAGTTTCATGATGACGGTCCACTTCCTATAGGCTCCATTACTGACAATAGAGATTAACCTTCATTCTAATTATGATTACTATCAATATATACTTTGTTTCTTATCTGTTTTTAATATTTTCTCTTTACCTTCGGAGTTCTACCCCTTCAGTACAATGTCTAGGAGAAGATGTGATGTTATTTTATGTCTTTATCTCTCTGTACTAAACTGAAGATGATTATTCAAGTGTATTTTTAAATCATCAATTTTTTTTCAGCTACTTTTTCTGCCAATTGAATTTTCACTTCCAGTAACTTTTCTGTTACATATCTAGTCATAATTTTTTTTAAAGGAAAGTTTTTTGCTATAGGTTTCCTGCACTAGCCAGAGAAACAAAGAGAGGCAGAAAGCAAGAAATCACTCCCCAGAGGGCATGGCCGCACCACAATCCCTTTTCCTCTATTCTCCTCTCAGGATCTTGAAAATGCATTCACACACCTCTGGCATGAGTTTTGAGCCACCGGGTCTGAGACTTGAACTGCAGTTGACTACATGGGAGTCTAGCAATGTTACCATTGCACTGTTTTTTTTTTTTTTTTTTCCTTTTTTCCTTTTAAAATTTGCTTAATACTTTTTTCACAATGTCTAATTCTCATATTATATTATATTATATTATATTATATTATAATCTTTCTTCTATTTTCTCTTTAGAAAATTTGTGCCTATAGATATGTCCAGATTGATTTACGTTTTCAGTTTTGGGGGTTCCATTAATTGTGTTTCTAGTATCTCTTTACTCTCATTATTACTATTATCATTACTCATGTGATGTAATGTTTTGCTGTTGTGAGCTCATATGCAAAGACTTTTTTTCCCCACAGTTAAGGCTCCTTAAAAATGGGACACTGTCATCCAAATGGCTGGCTTTAGCATGGTACATTACACTATGCCATGTTAGGCAACAGACATCCAGTGACTGGCTCTTGCCGAGGTCCAAATATCTGGACTCTTTGCTTCAATTTTGGTCAGCTCTGAAGTGCTAGTATCAATCTCTGTTCCAACTGCATCATTATTCAACTTCTCTATGTCAAAGATTACTTCCTTCAATACCTGATATTGTTTTTGAGCGCACTCTCTAATCAAATACTTGTACACATGTTCCACTTTTACATTTTTTTGTTTGTTTTATTTATTCTGAGGAGCCTTACTTATAACCCTACCTCTAACCCTATACTGGAGTGTTAGAACAGGATTATTACTGGTCAGGAGGTGATGTGTCTTGTATCACTGGTGATAAGGCTGAGTAGACACCTGCATGCCTTATCAGTGCAATTGCAAATCTTTCACAAGTAGTGAACAGGTCTGAGGTTTTGGTGGGCAGCAACATACTGGTAGGTACAATATCTCAGGTATTTGAGAATTAAATTGGGAAGACGTAAATTTACATTTAAATTCTGTAAAATAATTTGACTCTTACTGAATGTCGTGAAGAAAGATACCGAGGGATGAAGATAATTATTGAAGAATAAGGTGGAGTGCTAAAACCTCAAAACCTCTTTAGCTGTACAGTGTAGAAAGTTGGTGACAATTCAATATGTATTACAAAATGCCTAGAAAAGTACATTTAAAAAAAGTTTTCTTCGGGGACCAGCAGTTAGCATAAAGGCTATGTCGCTGGACTCCCACGTAGTCGACCGCGGTTCACGTCCCGGACCCGGTGGCTTAAAACTCACGCCGGGCGTGTGTGCGTACGTGCCCAAGATCCCGAGAAGAGAACAGTGGAGAAGGGATTGCAGCGTGGCCATCCTCCCTGGGGGATGATTTTTCACTTTCTGTCTCTCTGTGTCTCTCTGTCTTTCTGGCGAGCGCACGCGTCCTATAGCAAAAACTTCTTTAAAAACAAAAAAATGTTTTTTTTTTCCAGAGTGTCTGTGTGCTCACCCGAGAAGATACAGAGAGAAAGAGAGGCAGGCAGAAAGCACCCCTCAACACAGGGCATGGTGATATTATAATACAATCTCCGCCATTTCAACATCCTGTTGGGATTTGGGGAATGCATACACACACACACACACACACACACACACACACACACACACACTTAGCCAGTTTATCAAGCTAGTGGGCTTAGTATTTGAACTACATGGTTGGCGAGGTGAGATACAGCTTTCTTAGCCACTAGGCTATGGAGCTGGCCTGAGAAGAGTGGATGTTGAATGAGTGCAACGCACTGCAATGGTAAATGCCAGAGATGATGGATATGTTTACTGACCTGATTTGATCATTATATAATATAAGCATATTTTGAAAAAACAGACTGTAACGTACAAATATGTAAAACTATTCTATGTAAATTAGAACTACAGTCTTAACATCACAATAGTAATGTGTAGGGAAACTCTAGGCCTATGATTAAGAAATGCACTATGAACTGAGGGAACTGTAGGATCCAGTCAGTGTGTATTGCTAAGAGCTGGGAAAGCATGCTGGGGGCAAGATCCTGAGAGCTGAAATAGGATAAGTATAAATGTAGTTAAGAGAGAGTTCATTGATATGGAATTTCTTTTTCTTAATACAGAGTCCTTAGAAGATAGTGTTAATGGCCAGGTTGACCATTTTTAGGAAAAGTAACGCCCTGCCCAACATGAAGTAAACATGCCAGGGATATCATGGAAAATGGTGAAAGTCAAAAAAAAAAAAAAAAAAAAAAAAAAAAAAAAAAAAAAAAAAAAAAGACTCAGAGGAGCGAAAACAAAGAGCAAATATATTTTGAAGGGCAGAAAAGCCACCAGAAAACTCTTTCACGTGAGATCTTGGAAAACACTGTTTATAAAAGTTGTAAAGAATAGCCTACGGAACTGGCCCAAGGCCTAGTGGTTAAGGCTGCTGAACCCCACACGGATTACCCCCAATAGTTCAGGTTTCTGACCCAGGAGCTTGAGAAGCAGGAGAGATATGCATGTGTGCATGCACAAACAAAATCTTCAAACAAGGGAGAGTTGGAGAAGGGATTGCAGAGGGACCATTGCCCACGAGGGGTACTTTCTCCTCTTCCCTTCTCTCTCTGTCTCTTTCTGGCAAATGCACGTCTTCTGGCAAAAATAAATAAATAAATAAATAAATAAATAAATAATCCTTGTGAAGAGGGGCATCAGATACTTTGGAATTGATGGTGAATTGTGGTCCATGGACTAAAATAGATCATAATAACTCGTTTGTAGTAACAGGATGTGATAAGATTCTAACATATTAGAGACTGGGTTGCGGTGTATGATCATTGAGAACAAGGTCAAAACAGCAGCCTATGGGGATAGACGTGCTTAGAAATAAGAAGATGGCTACTAAAATAAAAATATCATAGGGATAGCCAAGAAAGTTATTGTTCAATCTATATAATCAAAATAATAAATTATGAACGATTTGGAGGTGGAGAGCAGCTGCTGTAATAAAAAATAATTATCCTTTCTGAGATTCTGGAGTTGAGCCAGTTTTCAGACCTGGAAAAGCACTGACTAATGGAAAGGCCACGTTTGCAGGAGGAGGGAAACTATAATACCATAACAAGTATACACAATTATGATTCATCCAATCCTCCTACACAGAGACCTATGGTCATACACTTGAGTAAAGAACACAGTAGAATACCGGGGATATGAAAGCATTTCTAGAACTGTTAGGAAACAGAGACCAAGTTGACAATAATTCTCTGAAATAATATATCATCCTGATGTCCCTCAAATATAAAATATACAGGGGCAAGTGATCAGCTGAATCGTAGCCCAGTGCTAAGCATCTTTGGATCTACTGGGTCCATGGACCCATCCAGTGATTATTGCGCCAGTTCACAAGTATAATTGAAATGGCCATACAACGTCACTGGCAGAACTTCAGAGTCTACTCCTAGGCCTGTAGACAGCAGCTATCATACATGGGAGGTCAAACAGAAGCATTTGAAACTGTCAAGCTTTCAGCTCATAAAGTAAAATATTAAAAAGACCAAAAAAAAAAATCCTCCCAAATACGAAAAATGTCCTAAGGTAGAATTTAATAATGCCCTTAAATACCTAAAAATCTACATGGTGATCCTAAGAAGGTTCTATCAGGCACTCATAAAAATTAGATGGGATCTGGAACTAACAGAGGGAGTAATGGTTGCATTGCTCGACTCCCATGTAGTCGACCATGGTTTGACTCCTGGACCTGGTGACTTGAAACTCACACTGGGTTTGTGTATGTGTGTGCCCAAAATCCTGAAAGGAGAATTGAGGAGAAGGGATTGTTCCATGACCATACTCCCTAGGGGGGTGATTTTTTTCTTTCTGTCTCTCTGTTTCTCTCTGTCTCTAGGACAAGCGCATGTGCCCTGTAGCAAAATTCTCTCTTAAAAAATAGTTAGATAGGTTCTGGAATTTTATAGTTTATTGTAAAAAGCTTAGAGTAAACTCAACTGCAGTTGTAAGGTGAGATATAGTATCTTCACTAGAGGGATTATAAGAACATATATGTAGTTTTGGCTCAGCTGGTGGCATAGTGGTTGGGGCGGCTGGAGAGAAAGAGAGAGAGAGAGAGAGAGAGGGAGAGAGAGAGAGAGAGAGAGAAAAGAAAGAAAAAAAAGAAGCAAAGATTTTTTTTATTGCTCTTAGGAAGGACCAAAAGCATTTTGTATTTATAGTTGTGTCCCAAAGCTATGTTAAGTTCCCATTCGTCATTCATATCATTTAGAAGGACCTGGATCTTCCAACATTTTAAAGAAACTCTCGTAGCTTCATAATATTGATAATACTGTCTTATACAGAACAGTAGAGTGAGAATTGGTGTGTATATTAGTGTCTACATCTATGACCTAAGCTTTTAAGTCATAGATGCTCATTATATTAAGTAAAACATTACTTACAAAAGAAATAATTGCAATAACTGGGGACTTTACAGTATAAATATTAACTAAAAGCACCTATTACTAATAGTTGCTACAATAAAGTTTTATTTTCTCACTAAATGACACCCTAAAATAAGTTGTGATAACAACTTGCAAATAAGTAGAATCTGAGAGACTTTAGTAATACAATTTAATTTTAATGCACAATGTATCAGAATTGAATTACCTTACAAATTACCTTACATTCAGAGTAGATCTCCTGCCATGAGATTTGATCATAACCTATTGTGATGATCTATTGCTGAGGCTAATTTAATATGACAACATTAAATATTGAATTCCTATTATTAACTCTCCTAATTTAATTTTATGGTCACAAAGAAACCTTCAAAAATGAAGTTTGGCTTTTTGTATCTGATCTTTCCAGGAAGAGACTGTGTGTTGGATTCTCTTTGCAGTTTTATTTCTGACTGTAAACTAATTGTATTGTTATTCTGGATGAATACAACAAACTTGGTTAATCTGTGACCACGTCTAAGAAAGGGAGCCAATTTATATTTACAAATGATCTTCCTTATCCTATTAGGAGCTCTGAGCTGAGAGTAAAGGATTAAGTTCAGGCTTAGAAAGGACTTCTTTCCTAGAACTGTCCAGCTGTCTGTGGCCTGTTTGTGTCACTGTGAGTTCCATAGTGAAACTCACTATATCCATAGTGAAAACAGTCACCAATTCCATGTATTTTTTTGCAAATGTTCTGTAAATAAGAAATTATTTAATTTATTTAACTAATAATGGTCAACAGTTAGAGAGCTGCTTCTTTACTGTAGAATAATTCAAATCAGAAGATTTGGACACAGGTTATATACTAAGCCTCACCAGATATAAACTGAGGAATCTGAGACATGCTTCTTTATGTGTGTGTGTGTGTGTGTTATTACTATTCAAATATGAAAATCCTGTTGTAAAAGGACTAAGTAAAGTTAATATTTTCGAGGCACTTGGAATAAGACATAGTGCCACAAGGATAATTCAGTGCACTTTGAGCATGGAAAAGCACAAAACAAGTTTAGTTGTCATCATCACCATCATCATTTCCTAACCACTCCACAAAGCACAATCATTTAAACACAAATTTTTTTCCTAGAAAGAGCTATCTACCATTTTACAAGAACAAATAAAGAAAGAGAAAAAGAAAGGAAGAAATCTAAATATAACGCAAAGATAAGCAGAGTATTGTGAAATGTAGAGAATGGTGTCCATCTTTCAGAGTTCATGTGAAGATTAAATGGTTTCTGTAAAATTCCTGTCAGCAGCTGGCTTCTCAGAAGTGATTATTGTTGCAATCAGTGTGTCTTGCTTTTAGTTTGTCATAAAATCACGTTTACTGTTTGGTATTTAGTATCAAAGGCATGTGTACTCACGAGAGAGAGAGAAAGAGAGAAAGAAGTCCCCAGTGAGGCATTGTCACGTCACAATCCTTTTCCTCCATATATCCACTCCATCAGGATTTCAGGTATGCGCACACATCTGCCCAGAGAGTTTTTCAGGCCACCGTGGCAGAGATTTGAACCACATTATGCTATGCGAAATTGGCTCCCTACACACAATGCTTCACCACGTGCACATGGAGCTGGCCATTTATTTTATTTATTTTTAATCAAAGTTTTAGAATCTCAGCTACAAATTGCTGAGGTCTTGGGTATGCTTTCCCCATAGGATTCTATATCCCTGGAGATGTCCTTCCTTCCAGAGCCTCAGGAAAGGAGCCACCAGTTTACCAGAAGAATCTTTTCTCTGTAGTAGCTGCTCTACCCTCTCTGGGAAAATGGTCGCACACATTCGCTTGACTTCGGTGATTATTTGTGAAAACAAAAAGCCATCTCCGTCCAGGAGCACACTGCTCAGCACAGTCTTTTACTTGGAGGAAGGGCAACGAGGCCTTGACATCTGCTCCATCACATGCTTTCTCAACATCAGCACCTGGCATTAGGACAAGCTAAGTGTTCGTTGTGAGGGGCCTGACTGCAAACTGTAGAAGATGGAGCAGCACCTCTGGCTTCAGCCTTCTAGATGCTGAAACATCCTTTCCCATTATATAAAAGGTGGCAATCAAAATGTCTTCAGCTATTGTCACCTGTGCTTCCAGGAGGCAAATTTGCCACGGTTTGAGAGTCACTGTTTTAGACACATGAGCCTACAAACTTCTATGATTGCTTCTCACATTACCAAATTAATTTTTTTTAACTGTACCTGGCATCCTAACATACTGTTACTATAGTATTTTAACCAATTTTATATGTGAGCAATTAAGATTTAGGTTTTTTGTTTATTTATCTTTTTCCCCCTAGGGCGTGTGTATTTGCTGGAGATAGAAATAGTGAGAGGCCAAGTGAGAAATCACCCCTCAAAGGGAATGAGCATGCCATAGTCCCTTGTGTTCCAGTCTCCTCCTGGGATTTTGGACATGCACACACATATGCACCCAGTGAGATTTTCAAGACCAGGCCTGGACTTGAACTGCGGTCGTCTATGTGGGGGTCTAGCACCTTAACCATCATGCCACATCTGGGCCCCAGATTTGGGTTTATAAGAAACAGCTTTGAAGAAGTAGCATTTGCTCTGGGGCTGGAAAGATTACATGAAATAGAGAATGGGTAGGGGAGGTAGTATTTTAACCTGAATAAGAGAAAACAGACTTGAATCTGTAAATGTGCCTACATTGTTTTGTGGAGTCCAAGTAATTATGTATGACCTGTTCTTAGGAAGTACAGGACCTGCAGAGAAACAGACATTTATTATTCAGCTTCAGAGTAAGACAAACTTTTCTTACTCATCTGGGTATGTTTTGTAGCACCAAAAAATTAAAGTTGGCAAAAGTAGGTCATTGAGTCTAATCCAGGGGGCAGGTTGGTTCTGCTGTGCGAATGAGGCTTTATGAAGATCAGTGCATAATGAATATTCATTTAATTTCCTCTATTCAGTGTTAGACTAACCTGTTAAACAACAAATAGCAAGGATTTGTTCTAAAAGTTTGTACCTTAAATTGTAATCATTTACAGAGTGCTTATTGTGTGCCAGTAGTGAGCTACTTCATTGTGTGTAGTTACTCTGGGACATGTATAAACATCCTTACCATTATTTACAAATAAGAAATATAAAACTCAGAAATTAGATTTCAGATTCTGTTGATTAGAAAGACTTTTCTATAATATCATTAATACTATCCATGTTGGGAGGTGAGCTTGTATTGACACAGGAAGAATATTCATTAAATGCTCTATTGATTCCAATAGATTTGCACTAACATTACCATCAGAAGGGTCAACATTTGTTATGTAAAGTAAAAATCCTGCTACTATATGCCACTTGTACAGTTCCCTAACAATACAGACATTTGAAATTTCCAATTTGTCTCTCTTCCTTTCTTTATCTCCACTGATTTTCTCTCTTTCCTCTACTCTGAATTAGAAAGTCTGGTGAGAGTTGACTGTCAGTATTTTGTAATACAATGTGATATTTAAAAATTAAAATCTTACTAGGTTGCAAATTGATTTGAGACATCAACATTTATAAAAGAATGAAATTAATATCCAACTATCAAGTTATTCTCTAAGCTCAGATTTAGAATTTTCTGGCTCTAACATTTGTTGGGCATTTGTAAGCAGTATTTTGCTTTCAAATGCCAAAAAAAAAAATCAGCTACCTAACTTGGAGAGTAGAATATTAGCTTTATAATAGATCTGAACTCTCAAATATAAGAATGATCAAAACAAAGGAGAAACAATAAGATTCAATTAGTAAGAATGTCCTATCTCTCACTCTGGAACACATATTAGAATTTCATGTGGTTACAGCAGATGGTATAGCATTTACACCACTGGACTCCATCATGCTGGCTGTGGTTCAATTCCTGGACCCAGCAGCTTGAAACACACATGGCCATATGTGCATGTGTGCCCAAGATCCCAGGAGGAAAAGAGAAGGGACTATGGTATGATCATCTCCCCTGGGAGTGAGTTCTCATTTTTCCTCTCTCTCTCTCTCTCTCTCTCTCTCTCTCTCTCTCTCTCCTTCTCCTGCAAGCACACATGCCCTAAGGCAAAAACCTCTAAAAAAGTGAAAGAATTTTATGTAACACAAACCTATAGTCATATGAACATCCCATTTGGCTACACAGAATTGTGTATGATCTGCAATTGTAATCACTGCACACCTTTGCTCAATGTGTCTCTCCCTAACTGTTAAGCCAATTAATTCTTTTCCATACCTTTCAATAACCTTCCCTTACCTTAAAGACTATCTCAAAAATCATTTCATATATAAAGGCTTTCTATCTTTATAGTTGAATTTCTCTTTCTTTTTCTAGCTGACTTAAAATTATGTACTATTATTATTTATAACCTTATCAGGGCTTTGGAGACAGGAAACACAGTTCACTGTCTTTGGAATACACAGTAACTACTGGTACAATACCTTTCACAAAGCTATGCTTAAGAAATGTTTATTGATGAGGATTTGAAGTTCTCTCTTATGGCAAAATATTTGCTCCAGTACCTCAAGCCCTCTCCTTTCTGAGAAGTGGTCATGGAATATAAAAGAAGAATCATTTTAGGGGCTGGATGGTGGCACTGTGATAAATTGTGATGCTGTTCAAGGCTCTTTACATAAGAAGGTTCTGGTTTCATGTCTGAAAACCACTGAGTGCGTAGGACAAGTGTGTGCACATGAACTTGGGACTGAGCTAGCTGAGGCTGGGGAGGATCAAGTCATCAAGACTCTGTTGGAAGTATTGTCTTTCTGTCCCTCTCTCTCACTTATAAAAGAAATAAATAAATGAGCTTAAAACCAACAAGAACAAGGGCCATTAGGTTATGGCTCTGGACTCTTACATGGCTGACTGTGGTTTGAGTCCCAGACCTGGCAACTTAAAAACCATGCCAGTGTGTGTGTGTGTGTGTGTGTGTGTGTGTATGTGTGTGTGTGTGTGTGTGTGTGTGTGTGCCCAAAATCCCCCACGGAGGCTTGTCCCGACCCGGGGGGACAGTCGAACAGGTTTCCTGAGGGAAGTAGTGAGAGCCGGGACAAGCGGCGCAGTGTCACAACATGGAGACGACACAGTGTCTTCAGTGTCGTCTGTTTATTGTGAGCAGCAAGGTACAGCATAGAGAGACTACGCAGTGTTACAACTCTTCAGGGTTGCATCATCTATTGTGAGCAGCACGGAGACGACGCAGTGTCACAACTCTTCAGGGTCGTCCGGAGATGATGTAGTGTTACAACTCTTCAGGGTCTTCAGGGTCGTCTGGAGACTTTGTGGTGTTTCAGCTCTTCAGGCTCTCCAGGGTTGTTGTCTGGAGACTATGTGGTGTTTCAGCTCTTCAGGCTCTCCAGAGTTGTCGTCTGGAGACTGTGTGGTGTTTCAACTCTTCAGGCTCTCCAGGGTCGACGTCTGGCTACTGTGGGCCAGGCATCGTGGTTATATACACGCTGGTGGGCCATGATTGGTTGTAAATGGTGGGCTATGATTGGTTGCTTTTCGACCAATCATGAGGTGCCGGATATGCAAATCTGAGGGATCCTAGTGGCCAATCAGAGCAAGGTTTCTAAGGTCAGGTTTTTTGAAGGGAACCAATCATGGCAATTATTTGCTCTCTGAGAAACCTCAGCAGACTTGCTGGTGTGCAGCCTCCCACAGAGTCTGACTTCTCACTTTCCCTCTCTATACCTCTCTTTGGGGAACACATATACCCTACAGCAAAAACATAACACAGATAGAGAAAATTCAGAAAACAAAAAACAAACACACTTTTGACAGAATATTATATAGAAGATGCTCTGAGTAATTGAGAGCTTTGATAATATGAATTCAATTATTTTGAAGATACCATACCTTGAACACATATTTCTTTGTTTTTAAGTTTGTTTATTTCATGTGAGCGGGAAAGACAGAGAGAGAGAGAGACAGAGACAGAGAAGTACCACTGGCAGTTTCTTTACTCCATGATCCATCTTGTCTCACTGGCTGGATAACAGGCATGTCCACGCTTGATTGTTCATGAAAACTTCAAGATGTGAACCCAGCATCTTTCATGTGGATCCAGCTGATACTCCTGCACCATCCTCTGGCCTATGGAATCTTAAAGAATCTCTTTTTACTCTACACTCTTCCTCCTTAGGAATTACTTGTCACTCAAAATCCCTACGTTCTCTGAGATCATCTTTAATCTTTGTAATAAATTTGTTTTCTTTTATTCACAGAATATGATTGTGAGGTGGTCCTTCCTTGGTACTGAAATGCTCTCCTACAATGGGGAAGAAAATGGCACTAAAAGTCCAGTGGAAAGAATTCATGATATTAAAGGACAAGAAAAATGGCTTCATCATGAACAATACCAGATTATGCCTATTTATGAGAATGTTTAAGCTGTCATCACTTTTGATTTCTCCTTGTTGTTTCTTTAACTTTGCTTTTTTTTTACTGTGAAGAAAGAAGTCCAACAATTGTAACTTGCTCCAGAGTTATGACAATTTATAGAAGAATCAATATTTCGAACATAATACTTTGTTCTAGTTTCAGTCTAGAAAAAAAAATCAGACTTTACACAAGCTAAAAGTCAGTATTTAAAATTTTGTGGCTCACCACTAATTTAGAAACAAAGCATCTATAACTTTTGGTACACTGCATCTGTTAGAAAACACAATGCCCTAGGCAAAATACCTCTCTTTGTATTTTATCAAGTCAATAGATATTGAATTCTATGCCGAAACAATTAGGCTGAGTAAAATAATAGGATTAATAATGACTTTAAGTGGCTCTCAAGCTTTTATAAGACATATCTTAATTATAGGAAAAAGACATATTGTTATGTATAAGACCGTTATAAATAAATTCAGACTCGGCCTTAATGGTGCAGTTGGTAGAGTACTAGACTGTGGAAATGGAAGTCACATGCCAATAATAGTTTAAGTCCCCAGTTCAGTAGCTCTAAATAACACACTGGGTGTAGACCCAGAGGCCAGGATCCTTGTGAGCTGTAGGACTGGAGCAAGTGATGTGGTAAGTTGGGGTACATGGGCATGATACTCAAGGCAGGCACCACAGCGGACCTGATTCTTTGTCTCACATTCATGAAAATTAGAGATGTGGACACAGAGAGGGGATATCAAAGCAAAGTTTAATAAGAGAGGGCAGGAAACACAGAGCTCCCAAGCAGGGAGCAGGTCCCAAATGGGTTGCTGAAGAGGTGGGTACCGTAGGGGTTATTATCTTGATTAGGAGGAAATTTGTTCAAGCTTGTTTTCAGGAGGGGTTTGTGCGGCATTCTTCTAGTGGTAAGGGGTCACATGCCTAGATTGGTCTGGTTATTTTTCCTAATTTTGAAGTGGTTACAAAGGTTATTAGATTCTCTTTGTCTAAAAGCTATGGGCTATAAAAGACCATTATTTTATCTTTTCAGAATGTGGTAGGGCCTGGGAAAAATTTTAATGTTTCTATTTGTTTTAGGGCATGCTGCCTAGGTTAAACACTAAGTCACTGCTGCAAGCCTTTCTGTGAGCAAACAGTTCAGTGAGAGCTGAACTGCTACTGAACCATTGTGTCTCCATCTTAACACTTACCCATTTTGCAATTACATTTTTTTTACCTGTACCCTAACCATGTTTTTAGGGTACCTTCCTCTTACCTCACAAGGAGATCATTGTATGACCAAGTCCTACAGAGGGTGCTTTCTCTCTCACTCACTCTTGCATGTTCCCTGTCATGAATAAAAATAAGAAAATACATAAATTCAGAGTTATGCTCCTGAAAATTCAGTCTCCTGCATGTTCTACTATCTCAAGATTTAAACATTTTATGAATAAAATGTTCATTCCTTCAGATTCCAATCTTTCTTTTGTTCTTGTTTAAATGGTGTCTGGATGTAGGAGTAGAGGAAGAAGACACTGTACATCTTTCATCACATATGGGAATGGAAGGGAGTGGGTACTTGTGTTATGCAATGATTTCCAAAGTCTTATTGTTCATTTCTAGGTAGTGATTCATCTCTGGCATTTTTTAGAGCTAAGTAATGACCACAAAACCATATTGTGAATTTATCTCTAGCAGTTCAACACACATTTGGCTAGCTGTATGGTTGTAGGTGTGTTTCCCCTTCCCAGAGCCCCACATTAGAAGTAGAACCAAATATGTTTGCCTGTAATACTCTCCTCTGCAGCAATCCACAAACTGGAAAGGGCAGGATTTACTTCCCCCTCTTTCTCTTCCTGTCTGATTGTACTTTTCCTTAGATACAATTCCTGACAAATATTAAAGACCACCTTTTGATGTTATAAGAGAGGAAATAAAGTCATTGGAAAATCTTTTCTTTTGGCAAAGACTTGCCATTTAAGAACTCCATGTTATGTCCTATTTTAGATATTAAAAGCCTAATATTAATTGTATTCTTTTACTTTCTTTATAAATCAAACCAAATATTGTAAATGGCAGGAGAGCAAATTTTGATTAGATGATATTTGTTCTTATTGCAAAAGCAAAAATGGAAAAATATCTTTAATGTTAGAGCTGTTTAAACCAATGTCCGTCAAGTGATCATAAATCAGATGGATTCTAGAAACTTTCTCCAAATGATAAAATGTAATCCTCAAAAAATTCTTTGTTTGATGTGGGTAATATTAGAATCTTCATTTTTATTAGTTTTTCGGGGATTAAATTAATTCCACATCATGAATGACAGTTATTAAGTGGTGAAACTTAGCCTATCTGGCCCTTGAGTTAAAAATCATAACAACTGAGCTTACTTCTTTCTATGATAGAAAATAGAAAATAAGAGGAAAAATGCACATCAAGTATTTATCTCTAAGGAGAATTTAATTGTATCATTAGTATTTTCTCTCTTATTCCTAATATTAAACAACAGAAAAGAATACATTTTCAAAAGACTTTCCTCAGTATTTAAACCATTCCTGCTTTTTATCACATGCTAGATGTCTGTATACACTGCTTGGCACATATATTTGCACATGGTTATTTTTAAGTCTATTTATTTACTTCTTTCATGAGCAAGAAATGCAGAGAGAGAGAGAAAGAGAGAGAGGGCAGTAGCACACAGGGTGACAAGGCTGCCATCCAACTCCAGCCTTCAGCCACATTTGCTCTTGGGCACCTGTGCACCTGGAGTATTCAGGGAGGTCCTTGGATTTGAACTCCAAGCCTTCTCATGTGGGATTACTCTGTGGGGCAGTCTGTTTTACCTAGTGCCTTCACCTGGCCACTTACAATAACTTTTGACCTTTATTAATTAGTAAAGAATACCTTTACTAATTATTGTAAACATTATCATTATTGCTAAGGCTTGTAAAGAATTTTGCCAAATAAATTTAGATAAGGTCTATTTCAATTTCCTCATTCATCTGCAGAGGATGTTTTCTGGCTTCCCCTCACTCTCACAGGATTCAGGTTCTTTTTTTTTTTTTTTTTTTTTTTTTTTTTTTTTTTTTTTTTTAGAGGTTTTTGCTATAGAGCATGTGCACTGGCCAGAAAGACAGAGTCAGAGAGACAGAAAGCGAGAAATCACCCCCCAGGGGGGATGGCTATGCCACAGTCCCTTCTCCTCCATTCTCCTCTTGGGATCTTGGGCATGGGCATGCACGCACATGTGCCCAGCGTGAGTTTAAGCCACCTGATCTGGGACTTGAACTGCGGTCCACTAAATGGGAGTTCAGTAACATAACCATTACGCTAACTGCTGGTCCCAAGGTTATTCTTATTGGCTAAGATAATTTAAAAATAGTACCCTACAGTTGATACAAATGTATTTCTTTGAAGGTAAATATTCACAAGGTATAATGTTTAACTGCATATTCAGGATACTAATGCCCTTTTTGCTCCTTGAGAATGATCTTGGTTTATTATTCCTAATTGTCTTTTGATTCACAAGTTTGTATTATATTAACATTTCATTTAAAAATTTCAGGTATTTTTTCATTTTTCTGTTGTATATATTTTTTCATTTTTACTTTTATAACACAAGAATTACATTTTTAAGCAGAGAACTTTACATTCTTTCATCTGTTAAATGTTTCTTCCCTTTGCCCTTCCACCCACCCTCTACCACCTGCTCTCCACCACCTGCTCTCTACCACCCACTCCCTTCCCTTCCAGTCTCTTGTGTCTACACTTATCTTCTCTACTATCACTTCATACATGTTCGTAGTAGGGAAAATACCTTTAGAAAATTGAAAATTTCCATGTTCCAATCTGTAGTTCTTTGCAAAGAATTTCTTAGCTTCTAACTTAAATAATATTTACTATCATATCAATAACTAATAAATATTCACTTACTATCTCTACTATCTCTATTATTACATTAAACAATTCTTTAAAAATTATTTTTTAATGTTACATGTATCAGTCAACTGAATTGGTGGTTATATGGCCATTTTTATTTTTTCCAAAATTCAGTGTAAATGTTTTAGTTGTTATGGTTACCAGGGTATCTAGTGGTTAAAGCAGCCAAATCCCACATGGCCAATCCCAGTTGGAATCAGGGCCCTGGCAGCTTGAAAAACACATAGGACACATGTGTGCACACACACCCCAAATCCAGACAGAATGGAGAAATGGAAAAGAAGGGATTGCAGTATGACCATGCCCCATTGGGGTGTGCTTTCTCCTCTCTTCTGTCTCTCTCTTTGTCTGGTTAGCACACATGCCATCTGGCAAAAAACAAAGTCTTAGTCATAATTGTTATAAATTTTTGTCTAAGTGAAATTTTTAATTCATGCTAATTCAAGTCTAAGTCAAATTTTCAAAATTTTACAAGATTAAGCATTTTAAACTTGGAAACTAGATTTCTTTGACTCAAATATCCTACCTCAATATTGAGTTCTTATAACTTTTCATTACTCCCTGTCATTATTTCCAAAAATTCTTTTTTAAAATTATTATTATTATGCATTGAATCACTGCACATTATTTAGATTGTAAAGAGACTTTAGACAGCATGATATACACCTCAGACTAGTTCAGTTGAGAATATTATACATATCATCATCAACAGGGAATAAACCATGTCTGTTTCCCACAAATGTCTTACCTCTCTATTTTTTCCCCAAATTTTCTTTCCTACATTCTTCCCCTCTCCCACTCTCATTAATAGTGTTGCTAATAAGTTGTATTTATTGATCCCATCTTAAATGCAAGAATATAGGGATCAGCAGTTCGCATAATGGCTATGTAGCTGGACTCCCATGTAGTCAACCACGGTTCGAGTCCCGGACCTGGTAGCTTAAACTCAAGCCGAAGGCGTGCTTGTACGTGCCCAAGATCCCGAGAGGAGAATGGAGGAGAAGGGATTGCTGTGTAGCCATCCCCCCTGGGGGGTGATTTCTCATTTTCTGTATCTCTGTCTCTCTCTGTCTTTCTGGTGAGTGCACATGCCCTATAGCAAAAGCTTCTCAAAAAAAAAAAAAAAAAAAAAAAAAATATATATATATATATATATATATATATATATATATAGTTATTCTAGTGTCTCATTGCATAAACTAACTTAATCTACATTACTTTTTTCGTGGTAAATAACATTACCATTATCATTTTCTCAGAGATTTAGACCAAGACAGGTGATAAGCCATTGTTTCTTAGTAGCACAATTAAAAAGTGAAAATATCAAGGCCAGCAGATAATGTGGAGGTTGTCAGGCTCGATCTCACATGGCCAATATCATGGTTTGAGTCCCAGATCCAGCAGCTTGAAAATTACACTAGGCAGGGACAAGTGGCGAGTTGATTAAGGTACTGGATTCTCACATGTCTGATGGCAGTTCAAGTCTCTGACCTGGTGGCTTGCATTTTACTTTATCTCTCTCTTTCTCTGGTCAAATGAAAAGAACAATAACAACAGTAATAATAATAACAAATATAATTAAATAATTCCTTTTTAAAAATAAAGGAAAATTACACAAGGAGTGCCTCTATGTAGGTGCCCCAAATCCTGAGAGGAGAATGGAGAAGAGATTATTCCCTGCATGGCCATCCCCCCATGGGATGATTTCTCATCTTCTTTCCCTTTTTTTCTTCTCTCTCTTTTCTGTCTGTGGTAAGCACACTTGCCCTTTAGCAAAAGAACCAAACAAAACCAAACAACAAAGTAAAAAAGCCCAACTCTTAAGGCCAGTCAGTTTGAAAATAGCACTTTTTGGAGGGGAGGGATGAGAACTTCAAACTGTAGTGATATACCATCTCATATGCTTTAATACTATTCTGTTGTTCATCCTACAGCTGTGCTCCCACATCTTACATGTTTTTGGTAGCAGCACTGTTTCAGGTCCAAAAGACAGAAATTGGTGCTTCAAATAAGAAAGCCTTCCACATCTTTCGATTTTGAACCTTGCATGTCTTCTTTGCTTTTGCGTCCCCTTGTTTCCCTCATCCTCTGTACAGGGTCTCCAGAAATGTGTCTTTCTCTTGTCTTATTTGACTGATAGGTGGAACCAACTCAGGGGAAAGCTATTCAGGTAAGCAGGCACAGAAACGAGCAACGAGGAACTGTCATGATTAGATTTACATCAGAAATGATAGGAAACACTGCCAAGGATACTCTAGAAGCAATCATCTGTGTCTGATAGTGGTAAAAATAACGAGAAGGGAACAATTCAGCAATCAAAATGCTGATTTTTCTTGACTGGACAGACTAAAGCAGTATAGTAAGAACTCTCAATATTTCTTTTTATTCAGATTTATAAGGTGGGTAGCTTCATTTATATACAAATCTCTATCATAGTCAGGGCTAGAAAAAGGGCAATATTTAAATATCAGGTCAATCATAGCATTCCTGATATGATATCACAATACAATTTAACCAATGATAATACAACCTAATAACATGTGTTTTTGATATTGAGATTCCAGTTTTATTATTCAAATTGGCCTAAATTCCATTTATATCTTAGGCTATTATGACATGAGATTCGTATATTTTCTCCCAGCATTTAGGGAGTCTTTCAGTTATCATGATCAAAGAGCTATTGTCTATTGTTCTTCAGGCTCATCATTTATAAAATGGAGCTCTGGTAACAATACTGTTTAACATGAATTGTTATAGATATTTAGGGCATATGGAATACATAATGAACACAGGATGATTGCTCGCTATTATTTTCATTATTACTATTTAATTGCATGCACTCTATACATACGGTCTGGCCATGTAAAGTCACCTGCACTTGGACCAATCAATTCTCAGCACACAAGAGAAATGGAGAAAAGAATGCAACACAGTGAGGACAAACTTCTGTTCCAATAGTAGTGGCTGTTGATACATCGAACTTCATTCTGATGAGCTAGGGACAGAGAAGATGTCCCTGGGATTTTTAGCTGCCTAGGCTATTATTTGTCACTCAATACCAAAGGAGGGAAATAAAATATCACTTAAAAAGCATGTGATTCCATTCATCCTTCAATCAGGATGATATTTAAATTACTCCCAGATGAATAAAAACATACATTGTTGAAAAACAAAACAAAACACAACAATCACAAGCAAAACAAAACAGAAATCCAAAAAGGAAAGCTTACATGCTAAAAATTCTTTCCTGTTAACAACCTACAGTCCATATGCTGAAGCCTATTGTGTCTTGATCTAAGAGGAGATGCAGAACAGATGGTATGTTGGTGGTAGGCTTAGTTAAGCCTGTCTTCTGTTAAGAAAATTTTTGCTGTTCATATTTCTGATTTATTATACATAATATTTTTTAAGTTTTTTTTTTTTTTTTTTTTTTTTTGTAATTGTCAGAGGGCACATGCACTCACCAGAGTGACAGAATAAAGACAGGGAGAAAGCACCCCCTAATGGGACGAGGTCACATTGCAATCCCTTCTTCCTTTCTTCATCCTTCAGGAATTGGGGTATGCCTGCACATGTACTTAGCATGCTTTTCATGCCACTGAGGTCGAGCTTTGATTTATGGTCAGCCTTGTGTTGTTCAGCTTCTTTATCCACAAGGCAACTGGGCTGGTCCCATACCTAAATTTAATACGTATTATAAATGGCAACTGTGACAATAGAAGCAATTAAATAATTTTGATAGTTAAATCTTGATGATTTTTCATAATACTGGATGAAAAATAAACATAGGTTCTTGGTGATGGCATTTAGCCTGTCGGTCTGCAGTCATTGCTCAAGAGAAATTGTGCATAGGCCAGCTGCAGTGGTGCAGGCAGAGGGCGCCATTAACATTCTCCAAGCTCATCAAATTGAATAGGTAACATTGATGTTGATAGGCCTCTATTATTATTAACACTTCTTAGGAGAGGACTCAGCTAATTATTGAATAAGAAAACTTAGATGATAAGTTTTCTTTTCCCACTGTGAGCTTTTAAAACTGGTAGCATTGAAAATACAGTGGATTTTGTTGTCAGAAATAGATTCAACCCCATTTGTAAGACATGTACATTTGGACAAATTTATATTCGTAATATTTTATATTACTGTAGAATAATACTAATTATCATCATTGGATTACTTCTGAATATTAATGGAAATATTAAATAAAATTTCTGGCACATATTACTAATATAAACAAATCATACTAGTTCATTATTTTTTTAAACTGTTTTACATTACCTTCCTCTTTAACCTTAACATCTGTTGGGACCAGCAGTTGGTGTAAATGGCTATATCGCTGGACTCCCATGAAGTCGACTGCTGTTTGAGTCCCGGACCCAGTGGATTAAACTCACAATGCACGTGCTCAAGATCCTGAGAGGAGAATGGAGGAGAAGGGACTGCGGCATGGCCATCTCCCCTTGGGGGGTGATTTCTCACTTTCTGTCTATCTCTCTTTGTCTTTCTGGCAAGCACATGTTTCCTATAGGAAAAATCTGTTCGCTTTACTATTTTCAAAATATACTAATGCATATTGAAGCAAAATGCAAGAATTTTTTATCTGCAAAATATAATCCATGAAAGTTTCCAGTAGTTCATTAGTCTAACTTTTTGCTAAAATTTTAGGTGTGTAACTTTAATTTTTACTATTAAAAACAATCACTTTAAAATAAAAGGTAATTTACTAATTATATTTCAATACACTTTCTTATGTTTATGGAACATTTATATCTTTTTAATAGTTTATGCAAAACTTTTCTTTAAAGAACTGGATTATAAATATTTTAGTCTTTGTGCATCATATGCAACTCTTTCACAACTACTTGTACTATTGTAACATAAAAGTAGCCATAGGCAATAGTATTTTGCAGATGTATTCCAAAAAATTTTTACTTTAAAAATCACATTAAAACAAAAGTGAAATGGCTAGCCTTATAGTGCAGTGATTGTTGTCCATTGGAAGCTGTATACCACATGTCAGATGGCAGTTCAATTCCTAATTCCAACAGCTTGAAAAATCTGCATGTGTATTTGGACATAGTGGCAACTATGGACATCTTGGCCTATGGACATGTTGGTAAATACGTCCAAATAAGGACAGGTTGGCAAAATGGAGAAGGAGTCATAACATGACCCTACCTATTGGGGGTACTTTCTTCTTACCCTCTCTCTGTGTCTCTCTGCCTCTTCCTGGTGAGTACACGTGCCCTCTGGCAAATACAATAAAATAAATAAAAAATGGAAGATGGCTACATAAAGATAGTTTTTTATATTTGTGAGTATAATCAGGCCAATATACAGATATATTTCCTAGTTTGTCAGCAAGAGACCCTGTAAGTAATAATGCTCCAGCAACAAAGAGCAAACAGAGTGCTCAGATCTTGGTTTCTAATAACTCCCTCAGAAAGGGAACCAGGGCCTTTGTAGAAATGGCAGGCTGTGAGACTGCTGCAGTAAGTACACAGGATGAGCCCAGGACATCTGGTCATTCAAAAAGTAGGAAATACTCAAAAACAAACAACAGAAAGAAGGGGTTCTGCCAGGTGGACATAGATACCAACTCAAAGTGCTCCTAATAGACAAGTTGGAAAAATCTGAGTAATAAAATAAATAAGGTATCTTGGACTATAACTCAACATATAAAATAAATGTCCACAAGTTCATATACAAATAAATGATGAGCGGAATCAGCAGGGGTGTAACAGCTGAGGTCCTAGATCCCACATGGCCCATCATGAGATCTGAGTGCCCCACCCAGTGGTTTGAAAATCGTAACAGGTGTATGTGTGTGTGTGTGCCCAAAATTCTGAGAGGAGAAGGGATTGTGACCTGGCCATCCTGCCTGAGGGGTGATTTCTTATTTTTCTCTCTCTGTCTCTCTCTGGCAAGTACATATGCTCTATCACAAAAACAAATAACAACAAACAAATAGAAAAGACAATTAAATGGTGGAGAATAAACAAATCTCGAGTGCAGAAGAAGTCCTAATAACTTATATGGGTCTTTGGCTTTAAGGAGATGGTATATATCTCCCCACTCCTGAAGTATGAGCCAAGCAGAGTGACTTCTTTCCAAATACAATATGGAAAGTCAGGATAGGAGAAGAAAAGTAACTTGACTGTAGAACTGCTGGAAAAACTTTAACCGAAGTTAAGTGAACTAAATAAATAATACACTTGATATGTTATGATGAACAAGACAACTTACCCCTGCACCTTCATTTCAGAAATTGATAACACCAATCCAATAATGTGAAAAAATATTGGGCAAATTTCAATCAATGTATATTCCATAAAGTCCCTGGCCAGTTCTCAAAACTGTTCTGGTTATTAAAAACTAATTAATTCTGAGAAACTGTCATAGTCATGGGGCACCTAAGGAAACATGGTGACTAAATGCAATGTGTTCATTTGTATGAGAGATTCAGAGGCAGAAAAAAAAAAAAAAAAGAAGATATTAAGGGAAACAGTATAAATACGGTATGGAATTTTCTTAAATATAATGTGTTTCTACAAGCTAATAAATTGTAACAAATTTACCATAATAAGGAGATATTGATAAGGGAAAATAGGGGTAGATCATTTGGGAACTTGGTATAGAATTTTTGCAATTTTTCTGTAAGTCTAAAGCTTCAAATACACTCATGCACACACATGCATATATCCGTAGTCAGTTCTCCCGAGGAAGTTCAACATGCCCTCATGACTTTCTCAACCACCTAATATTTTTCAAATATATCACACACTCACTCATGCATGTATTTTTAGAGATTTCTGACTTAGGGTATATGTGCTTGCCATAGAGAGACAGACAGGTACAATGTGAGGGAAAGTGAGAAATCATCTCCCATAGAGGGTGGTCAGACCACAATCTTATCTCCTCCATTATCCTCCAGGAATATTGGGAACATGTGCACACGCATGTATGCACCTGGCATGATTTTCAAGCCACTGGGTCTGGGACTTGAACCACAGTTGACCTTGTGTGAGTTCAGTGACATAATTGCCATGCCATCTGCTGGCCCCCACACATTTATTTTTAAATAGTCCAGTGGCTTAGAGTTATCTCTGACTAAAACCCAAACTCTTTATTATGGCTGTGTGTCCCTTGCTACTACCTCTGTCTCCCAAGAAACCTCAGCTTTTGGTGCACTGATCTCAGAAGTTCAACCACACCAGATTCCTCTTTTTGTTCCTCTAGCTTCGAAGCCTTTCACAGGCTCAGGACCTTTATGTCGGCTGTTCATCTTTACACAATATGATCTTCTAGAGATTACCACGTGCCTAGATCATCTCTTCTCCATCTCATCTCACAATAAACTTTGGAAGAGAGAATTCCTGATCACATTTTCTAAAGAAGACTTCTCCCACATTGCATAATTTATTTCCTGCATAGAACTGAGCATAACCTGCAAGTTACGCTCTTATATTTCTCTTATCTATTTTTTGACTCAGTATGTCACTCCATTAGAGCACAATCTCTATCTAGAATTTTCAATACTCTTTTCATATCTGCCATACATTTTTTAAAATTCAAACAAAGAAAATCAACTAGAGTTGTAAATAAAATCCTCTGTATCCCTCACCTAGATTCACTATGTATTTTTAAACATTTGCTTTTTTGTATTTTGTTTTGTTTTTGATATACGGTGCATGAACATGCCAGAGAGGAAGAGAAGGAGAGTGAGAAATCACTCCCGAGGGGGTATGTCCCTGCTCCTGCAGTCTCCTCTTGGGATTTTGGGCACACATGCCTGTGCGCCTGGCATGATTTTCAAGTCACTGTGTCCAGGATTCAAACTGTATAGCCAACCATGTGGGATCCAGAGTTCTAACCTGCTGGCCCTGAATATTTGCTTCTTTTTTCTCTCTAAATACATTCACTTTTATACACACACCACACACATATCATTCATATCATTTGAGGATAAATTATAGATAATGTTACACTTTTCCTCCTCAGTGTACATACATTTCTTCAGAGAAGGAAATTCTCTTTCATAACCATAGTACAAAGAATAATTGAGGACATTTGATATCATTGTACTATTACTAGGGGCCAGATGGTGGTGAGTAGTAAAGGTGACTGCATTCTGCAAGACAGTCTTGCATGGGAATCCTGACTTATGTTCAGAGACCTCTCTGAGTATGCCTGGCATAAACTTGCCCTTTATCTGGGCCTGGCTCTATGTCTCTACCACTCATGGAAAATAAAAATAATTAAACTTAAAAATTACTATTTTTTCCTAATAATATCCTTGACATCACTTTAGTTTTCTGATACAAGAGTATTCATTGCATTTAGCTGTCTTATATTTTTAATTTATTGTTTTCTCACTCTAACACCATTATGAATCAATCTTTTTTTTTTTTTTTTCTTTTTTTAGAGAGGTTTTTGCTATAGGGCACCTGTGCTCACCAGAAAGACAGAGAGAGACAGAAAGCGAGAAATCACTCCTCAGGGGCGATGGCCACACCACAATCTCTTTTCCTCCATTCTCCTCTTGGGATCTTGGCATGCACACACACGCATCCAGTGTGAGTTTTAAGCCACCAGGTCCAGGACACGAATCGCGGTCAACTACATAGGAGTCCAACGACATAGTCATCATGCTAACTGCTGGTCCCAATGAATCAATGTCTTATAAATGAACAGGATATAAAGAGAATAAAAAAAAATCACAAACTGAGAAAAAATATTTGCAGAAGACATCCAATATACCATTGTTATCCAAAATAACTCAAACATCTCAAAACTCAACACTAAGAAAATAAACAATCTTTTTTGAAAAAAAAAATAAGCTAAAGACCTTATTTAACAAATTACCAAGGAAGATATACAGATGCAAAATAAACACACAAAAAAAATCTCAACATTGTATGTCATCAGGGATTGCAAATTACAATAATAATGAAATGCCCTTACATACCTATTAGAATGGCCAAGATCCAAAACACTGACAACACCAAATGCTGGTGAGTATGTGGAATAATGGGATCTCTCCGTCATTGCCGGTGGGAATGTAAAATAGTGCAGCCACTTTGGGAGACAGTTTGGTTGTTTCTTAAAAAAAAAAAAAAAAAAAAAAAAAAAAAAAAAAAAACTAAATATACTCTTACCATATGATCCAGCAATCGCACTACTTGGTATTTACCCAAAGGAGTTGAAAGCTTATGTCCACACACAAAATTGCACATAGATGTTTATAGCAGCTTTATGCATAATTGCCAAAACTTGGAAGCAGCCAATATGTCCTTCTGTAGGAGAATGGACAAAAATAAACTGTGGTACATACAAGCAATAGAATGTTATTAAGTGCTAAATACAAATGAGCTATCAAGTCATGAAAAGATGTAGAGGAAACTTGATTGTAGATACTATAAAAAGAAGCCAATTGTAAGAGGCAATGTACTATATAATTTCAACCATATGACATTCTGGAAAAGGCAAAACTTTGGAGATAATAAATAAAAATACCCGTTTTTAATGGGACAAAAAAATGTGGTATTATCTGTGGAAAATAATTTTATAGTTTTATCAACTGGACTAGGAAGAAATGTTCACGTGTTGAAATATTCACTTTGTAAGCTAAATAATGTGACTGAATGTATAAAAGAAAATGAAATTTAAAAAAAATACTTAAAAAGTAAAATAAAATAAAAATACCCGTAGTTGCCATGAGATAGAGGGCTGGGAGGGATGTCTAGGTAGAGCACAGAGGAATTGGAGGAGGGAGGCAGTAAAATAACTATACATGGCATTAAAATAATGAATACATGTCATTGTATACATGTTCACACCCATAGAATGGTCAACCCCAAGAATGAACCTTAATGTAGACTGTAGACTTGAGTGATAAAATGTGTCAGTGTAGGTTAATTAATTAAAACAAATATATCACACTGGTTGCTAATGGGAGAAACTATACAAAGTTTCTAACTATATAAAGCTTATGTTATATATCTATACCTTTTCTACCTCCCAATGTTACTGTGAATCGGAAACCATTCTAGAG
Source organism: Tupaia tana (assembly GCA_026018925.1). NCBI lineage: Eukaryota > Metazoa > Chordata > Mammalia > Scandentia > Tupaiidae > Tupaia > Tupaia tana. Next base: position 83,690,677 of record JAKSZU010000005.1, read on the forward strand.
AAAAAAAAAAGTCTTGAAAGAAATAGACCAGTTGTTTAGTAGAAATCTCCTATTTGGTTTTGTTGATTTTTCTACCTGATTAAATTTAGTTACTGCATTTTCATCTGGAAAACCACATAACTGGCTGTATCTTCTTACTGTATTGCATTAGGAGACACTAGATGCCTCTGTGTCACATTAATGGTGATGTTAACTTTGATCACTTGATTAAAATGATGTCTGCCAGGATCTCCACTGTGAAGTTAATGTATTCTTTTTTGTAATTCATAAGTAATATGTGGTGAAATGTTTTGAAGTGCTATAAATATCCCAGTCTTTTTCAAGCTTTCATCTGCTGGTTTCAGTATCTATCTAGACTTCAAGTTACATTAGTCCTTTTACATTTACTAGAAAGAGTCCTCCCTCTCATTTTATTAACTCAGGTATTATGCTGAATATGTGTGAATACAAAATTTATTTTGTACATAAGCATACATTCTGTACATGAGAATAGGTTAGTTTTTTTAAAGAAGAAAGTAAAATGAGGCATTAAAAATGGCGAAGAAATCACCCATAGTATATAATGGGAATAAGGGCAGAGGAAGTCTTGAAAAAGGGGCATAGGATATATCATTAGAACAGTAAGTAGTCATTTGTTAAGTTAATTCCATTTGAAGAGGACCAAGGTTTTCCAGTTTTCTAACAGTCAAAGAGCGTAAATTTTCAAGGAGTGTTTAGGTGGGTAAAATGTCATAGTGTTTTAAAGGATAATACCGTTACAAAATTAGTTACTTATAAAGCAGAGCTGCTCAATGTATGCAGAAATAGATGTGAGGATTTGTGGATGTGAATCAGTAGTAAATAATTAAATTAATTAAATAGAGACAAATTCTCCAGGAGATAATGTGGAAAAGATAGAGGAAATGGGAGTAGCTAAAACAGGTAAAACAAGGTGTTTTCTTTGTTTTATTTTATTTATTAATATTAAAAAATAAGAATGCATGTATCAGTCGATGCTGTCTGTAGAGATAATGTATTATGGGTAAAAAAATGTAGAAGAAAAATACTAAAGAAAAGTCCTACAGTTGTTTTGCAATAAACAGACCATAGCATGACACAGTCCTAATCCTCTAATTACCCCAGTCAAGGAGGAAAGAGAGACTTGGCAAGTACACCAACATCTCTAATAAGAAGGGCCAGGTACTTAAACGTAGTTTACATGGTGTTTTCTTTCATGTGAATAGTCCTATTAACTTACCGTAAATACCTAGTGAAGGGCTTGCTGTATTGTTATTTTAGTCTGGAAGGAAGCTGGTTTTTGTGGAGGTGTAAGCCATACACGGTCACTACAGATGGAGAGGACCTGGAATGCTACTCCTATCTGGAGAAGTGTATTTGTACATGCCTTCAGGAGGGAGGGGGAATCATGGCTAATTCTGTCTTTTAATTTGCCTAGTAAAAAATGAAGATTCCTGGGGACCAGCAGTTAGCGTAATGGCTATGTCGCTGGACTCCCATGTAGTCTACATTTATATATATATATATATATATATATATATATATATATATATATATAATATATATATATGTTTGATAAAATAGTTTAAGAGTTAATCATTGTAACTTAGTTGTGATTAAAAAATACTATTTGCATTTATTAACAGAAAAAATGACCACGATAACTTTTTTGTATGTTTACTATGGAAGGCAGAGTTCTGGATGTTACTGCAAAATTCCAATTCTATGGTTACTGTATAAAGCATTTATTTAGATACCACTGTGCAAATAAAATAAAGTTGCCAGTTAGTTGATTTTAGTTAGGAATATCGCCTTGGATAATTCAAGGAAGATCAAAGTAATCACATGAACCGTTACAGATGAGATATTAAGTAAGTAGAGTTAGAGAGATGTTGTCAAAGAAGGAGGCAGAGAAAAGATGACAGGATGGTCAGATCGATTCAATACCTGAGAAAAGTTCTACATCATCGTAGATATTGCATAGGGCTGGAGAGCAGAAAAATGCAGTAATCTCTAGAAGCTGAACATGAGCGTTAGCCAAGAGTGGGAACGGCAAGGAGTACCTTAGTCCTACAATTTCAAGAACTGAATTTTTCCAGTGATCTAACGATCCTCCCCGTTGACTCCAAGTAAGAAATGCAGACCTGCTGGCACACTGATTTCGAACTTGTGCTACTCAATGAGCCCACCTAGACCTCTGACCTGTAGAACCTGTGGGAAAATGCATGTCATTCTTCTAAGTGGTTACACCGCCGGTGATTTGTTATGACAGCAATACAAAACTAATGCAGATTGTATTTTATACACAAATAGAAGCTAATATCGCAGCAATCATTTCTTAGGGCAATTCATGAACTGTAATATGACTTCTACCACATTAACTCCTGTGTCACGAAGTTCATTTCCTGAGTGATTATGTAATGTCCTTCTGAGAACTTACGAGATGCTCTCATATGCCATGAATTTAGACATCATTTTTTTTTTTTCTGGGAAACATTTACTAATTTCAAGTTCCCAATTGTTACAGGGACAAGATAATTCCATTTCTAGTAAAAGTACTCTGTGATAAACATCTCTAAACATATGGCATTTTCTAATACTAAGCATTTCTGATTTTTGAAGTAATACCCTTAAGGTAAATTGAAAGAAGTAAAATGTATGCCTTTTAAAATATAATTTTTTATTGCTTTCCCACTGGCAAGATAAGTGATGGTGTTAAACCTCTTCCTTAACGATTTGCACTTTTCCATATTGCCTTTATTAATATTATATGAATATTTAAATTATTTGTAATTCCTACAGAATATTTACTTTATATTACAAAAGTAAAATAATTTCTAATTTCTCTATGTATTTTTATAAAATTCTAATATATATATGTCACTATATATATATATATATATATATATATGAAATATACATGATTTATGTATTACTAATGTGCAGATGATCTGACTTATGAGTCTCCTTAGGATTTTTCAACTTCTTTTATAAATAATTATTTTACCTAACTTTATTTATTTTATTTTAATTTGACCAGATAGGGCCAGAGAGAGAGAGAGAGAGAGAGAGAGAGATGGAAAATGAGAAAACAAGTTGCCAGGTCTGGGACTCAAACCACAATCGGCCATGTGGGAATCCAGCACCCTTAACCACCATGCCACTTGCCAGCCCCTGACTTTTCAACTGTTTAATGGTACAAAAGTAATACACATTCATTAGAAGTTGTACCCATACATCTAAATATCTTTCACTTTTAGCATAGTATTTAATAAATTACATGAGCTATTCAACACTTCTTTATAAAATAGACTTTGTGTCAGGTGATTCTGCCCAACTGTAGGCTAATTTAACTGTCTTGAGCTCATTTAAGATAGGGTAGACCAAGCTATTATATTCAGTGGAGTCGGTGTGGTAAATACATTTTTAACTTATTTTGCGCTGACCAAACATCCTCATCTGCTTTAGAAGACAAGGCATGTTAGAATTAAACATCACAAAGTTATATCAATGTTTTTTTTTCCTATTCTATTTTTATTTTCTCAGTCACTTTCTCCCTGTGCAAGTTTTAGAGTTTTATGTAACCCAATTAGTACATCTCTTCCTCTGTGATTTCTTAATTGTTTCAAAACTTAGATAATTATCACTGTCAAAATAATAATCCAATTAGACCTCAATTTTATTTTGTGCTTGTTCTTCTACATTTATCTTATGTCTGTTTTTGTGACTGTCTTTATCAGTTCTGTCAAGTAGAACTTGTGATGATAGACATGTCCTGAATCTGCACTATCCGACACAGCGGTTACGAGCCTAGTGTACCTATGGTGCCCTCAAAATGAGACTAATAGAGTAGTGTTACCATTCTCGGTCATAATTAGAATATTTACAGTGTGTAAACATGTGTGATTTATAAGAAGGACATACTTTATATTTTCCTTTGCGATAGGAATAAAGTTACATAGGACTATTCACATACAAATTATACCTTTTAAATCTATATAGACTGGTACAATTTTAAGTTTTCCTCCATTCTCTAAAATTTACTGGAACATATAGAATGCCTTATATTGAATGGTATGGGACGAGTGTTCTATTTATTGGATATATGCTGCTATGTAATTACAAATATGAAACTGCTTTAAAATCAAAATATGCCTTTATTTCTCAACAAGGTTTTTGCTAGAGGGCACATGTGCTTGCCAGAGAGACAGAGAGAGATACACAGAAAATGAGAAATCACCCTCAGTGGGGAAGAGGGGAGAGGTGTTCACAACAAATCCCTTCTCCATTTTCCTCTCAAGACTTTGGGCATGCACACATAAGCACATGAGTTTCAAGCCACCAGGTCTGGAACTAGAACCACGATCTAGTGAGAGTCTAGTGCCTTAACCACTATATCACCTGCTGGCCCCCAAATATGTATTTTATAAATGTTTGTGTTTGTGTTTATATATATTTATACACACAAAATATAATCCTGTATATTTTATATACAGATCTATGTATGCATATACACACACACATACATATACACATGTGTGTGTATATATCACACACATTTTATATTCTACAGGTGTAAAAAAAACAAGAATAGATACTTTTACTTTTATTTTTTTTAAGGTTGTTACCATAAGATATTTGCACTCACCAGGGAGAGAGAAGGATGCACAGAGAAAGACAGTGAGAAATCATCCCCAAGGAGCATGGCTATGCCACAATTCCTGCTCCTCTATTCTCCCGGGAATTTGGGCACAGGTGCACACATGCCCAGTGTGATTTTCAAGCCTCCAGGCCTGGGTCTGGAACTTTAATCACAGTGACCATGTAGGAGTCCAGCACCTTGACCACCATGCTATCTGTTGGCCCCTATATAGAGACTTCTTAACAATCCGAACAATCCGAACATTTCAGAAGAACAGAACAATCCAGATAATATTTTGCAAAAATGAACAATTAAAAGTGGAGAGTCTTCTGAAGTGGGCACCAAGCATAATATCCAGGTGAAGTGTCCAGCCATATATACTTCAAGGAGTTGGAATGGTCAAATATTCCAACAGAAGAGAAATCCTCATACCCAATTGTCCTATCCCAGTAGATAAAACCTTGAAATGAATGTACTAATTGTAATGAATCAGTAATCAGATGCAGGAAGGAAAATAAAAAAGAAAAAAAGAAATTCGTTATTAAAACTAGGAATCTCCCTGCTTCCACTCTAGCCTTTAACCAAGGTCCTAAAGTATCGCGAGAGGAGAATGGAGGAGAAGGGATTGTGGTGTGACCATCTTCCCTGGGAGAGAGGGGTGATTTCTCGCTTTCTGTCTCTCTGTCTCTCTTTGTCTTTCTGGTGAGCACACTCTCCCTATAGCAAAAACATCTCAAAAAAAAAAAAAAAAAAAAAAAAGTGTCCCAAACTTGACTGAACTTTAGACAGGTTTCCCTTTTCTTAGAGCATTTACACCTTAGGAAGCTTAGAATGGTAAAGTCATTTTCCACTCAGTTCAGATGTAAATGTTGTTGAAAGTGTCTTATCAGGTTTACAACCAAGAATGTCTTCCTCAAGGACCTGGTAGCCATTCCGTTTACATGTAATCATCTAGAGAGATGGTATCTCTGTCTCCCAGTTTCTGTTTGAAGGTTACCAGCCTAACTTCTAACTGTACCTCTTTCTCTCCTGCATTGCATCTCCCTTCAAGGAGGTTTTCCATGATACAGTGATAGCAGCAGAAGCTGTCCCCTTCGGCTTTCTTTACTTCCCTCTTAGACATAAAAGGCTCTATTCCTTCCAGCTCTTGGTTACTGATATAATCTAACTGGCAGTTACTGAGGTAACCCTCACCAAAGAGCTCCTTTGGCAATAACAAGTTTGTCACCTGAAGATGTGGGGACATTGCTGCTTATTTTTGGCTGTGTTGCAGCACAAATATCGCTGACACTGTCCCTTCTACTAAATCTCATTAGGCAGCTATATGATCCCTAGTTTTTTTCCACCTCCCCAGGGCTCTTTGCCTGGAAAATGGATCATAGGCCCCTTTGCTTTAGAAAACATCAACTCTATTTTGATTTTGTCATATCAGAGGAATCTTTTACTTATTTATTTCTTAGAGAGAGATTTTTGGTATAGTTCCATGTGCTCACTAGAGGGACAGAAGCAGAGATAGAGATACAGAAAGCAAGAAATCACCCCACTGGGGGGATGACCATGCCACAATTCCTTCTCCTCCAGTCTCCTCTCAGGATATTGGGCACACATGCGTATGCGCTAAGCTACCAGGTTGGGACTCGAAGCATATTCAACTACACGGGAGTCCAGTGACATAACCATTATGCCACCAACTGTTCTCATTCTGTCTCTTTTCCCTCTCAGCAACTGAGTTTAATTGAGCTTAGTTTTTCTTTTAAAGTATTCAATACTTTTTTCTGACCATTATGTTTTATTTAGGAAGTTTACAATTTTTTCATTTATTTTGCCAGCAACCGGGATAGTGAGGTATAACATCTATAACATAGTCTTGATCCCATAACCTACCTCCAGTCTCCCAGTCAGTACAAGATCATGAGTACCATGTGGCTGGTATACTCAGGGAGGTCTCCAGACTTGAACCAGGAACTTTCTCATATGAGCTTGCCTCACAGAACATCACATTCTGCCATTGCACCATGGTCTGATCCCTGAGCCTAATTACTTCGATTATATCCCTTTATCCACAAACAATCCCTACCACAATATCTGTGGTGGAGACCAGAACACTTTCACAATTTCTTATCAGTACCTTCTCTGGCTCAATAAATCTGAGAAAAGGAAGAGACAACATGTGCAGGAGTTGTGAGCATGTGAAGTGGAAAGGAAATAATCATGAGGGAAAAAGAAAGCTGTTCTTCTCCCTGTTTATACAATATACGACCCGGCATATGATCTTAGATCATTTTATGACTAGAAAGAACACTTTAATTCATATGTAATAACTAAAAGTTAAAAAATAATATTTATGGGAATCTATTGTTTTGGACTAGCTTCCTGCCCTAGGCCCTGGAAGACTAGATCAAATCCAAAATGGAGTCACTCATGTTATGTGAAGCAGAGAAATCACTAATGGATCACATTTTCCTGAAATCAGGTGATTCACAGTAACCAATCAGAAAGACCCCAGTCAGCCTGAATTAGCATAAGAAGTTTCTTAACCTGATGTTATCCTCTCTGTATTTTTAAAATACTATTTTCTTAATCTGACCTTACCAAAACCAACCATGCTACTGTATTCAGCAGACCACTCAATTAGTTATTTAGAACGAGACATTGCCTGATTCTAGAATTGCAAATCAGTCATTAGATCTTTAAACAAAATTTATTGCAAATTTTTCTTGTTAAAGTTTCTTTCTTCAATGAGTGAGACAGAGATAGACAATACTCATGAAAGGGTCTTGATCCTATGATACCCCTCCAGCCTTAGCCAGCCCTGGATCATGAGCATACACATGTCTTGGAGTATACTCAAAGACATCTCCCACATGAACTGGGAACATACTCATGGGGGCCAGACTCACTGTCATGTTTTACGGTAGTGCCATTGTCTAGTCCCCAGTAAATCTGACTTAACAAAATCACTCAATAGTTATTTAATTTTTTTTTTCTTAGTAAATGAAGTATCTCCATTGCACTTAGCAGGTCTGTGAAAATAGATTCCCTCATTAAAAACATAAAACCCAGAAAGAAGTGAGAATGGAGACTTCTGCTTTGTGTTATCTTTCTGTCTCTAAACAATATGAGACCTACATTTATATTTGAGCAAACTAGCACTTTGTTTATAGGAAAAAAACACTCTAATGGCCCTCTTTGTTACTTAAAGATAAATTGAAGATTGTATTATGAAATGTACAGTTTCAGGACAACAAAGATTAAATTGCTTGGCATTATAATGTAAAGAATTATTCTCATTGTGGAAGGAATTTGATCCTTGCATTTTATATATTCTTAATCTAAAGTTATCCAGAGGAAAATTCAAAATAGCCACTGGACAATGAAAGGCAAGGGATAAAAAGTTCATAACAGGGATAGGTGGTGGTAAAAATCTAATGTAACTGGACCCACATGGGAAGGTCCAAGGATTATGTCCTGGGATCTTCCTGTACACACTGGGTACATACACTTACACATAATTCAGGCTGGCTGGGGGTAGATCATGGCATAAGGATTCTGTTGGAGATCCTCATGGAAGTAACAAGTAAATAAACTTAAAAAGAAAAAAAAAAAGAAAGAAAATTGGTATCTTCATTCCAAATAAGAATCTAAACAATACACTTGAGAAACCCAACCTGTGGAGACAGTCCATGGTGTATGTCTCAGACTTTTCAAACAGAATGCATAAGAAGTTCAAATACATAGTCAATATTATCTTGGTTATAGTGGAAGAGGCTATAGGCAGAACAAATGGTCAGATTAAAATAGTGGCAAATAGAGCTTTTATTCCATAAGGAGAAGAGGAATTCCTACTTCCATTCTGATCAAAAAAAAAAAAAAAGTTCTATGCCAGGTCCTATGGATGGGTGATATTATGTCCCCTACAAAGTCATAGATTAAAGTTCCAACTCCTAATATGCTGGTAATTAGAGAGGAGGTCTTTGGGAGAATATGAGGTTTAGAATATGTCCTTACTGGGCTGCTTTCATGGGTGAGGCCAGTGTCTTTTTAAGAAGAGAAACCAGAAAGTTTATTTTTCCTCTCTCTCCTGTTAGGTGAGACTACAACCGGAAGGCAGACACATACCAGCAAGAAGGGAATCCTTACCAGAAACTGATAGGTTTGGCACCTAGATCTCGTATTTCTAGCCTCCAGAACTGTAAGAAATGAAATTTCTGTTGCTTAAGCTGCCTGAATTATTTTATTTTGTTATGGCAGCCTGAGCCAAGTAAAACAGATGGATTGTGAGTCTCTGAATGGGAGGACATAACTTGATGAAGGAGAGAGATCATGGGAAAAAAAAAAAAGAAAGAAAGAAACAAAATACCATTAAGCAGAGCCAAGAATACATCTCTAGATAACAGATACTTGGGAAACAGAGAAATAATCTTGAGAAAACTTCATTGAAGGACCCTAAATATGTGTAAGTGGTGTGTGATGTTTGTATTGAGGGGAGGGATGGAAAGAAACATTGTAGATCACTTATTTTATAAACCAATCTTCAGTAAAGTCTGATTAAATGTGACTGACTTTACACATGTTGAGGAAAGTAAATGATGTATCCATGTCTAAGATTTCTGTGGAAAAATCAGCAACAAGGAGCGTTTGAGGAAATAAGGTATGAAGAAACCTGCAAAGGAGATCATCTATGACTGATATAAGATATTCAACTGAGGTGAGATGCAAAAGCTCAGGTCAGTTCATAATGCGCGCAATCATTCATCATGAACTTACTGACAAACAGGAGGTGAAACTGTAAAGGACTAGATTTTCGGTCGACAAATGAAATGAGATAAGAAGCATGATATCTGAAAGCTGAAGAAACTTGAAATTCCTGGAACAACAGGCAATGATCTCATTATTTCAGACCTAAGAGGCATCCTACCCATGAAGGAGAATCAACCTCTCCTTGCCTCAGGACATAACCTTAAACTTTCTAAACTAGCTTTCTGTGGTTTTACAATATCACTCTCTACTTATAATTTTAACCCTACACTTTGTTTGTTTTTGTTTCCAGCTGAAAGCATTTTCTTGGTCAAGAGGAATTGGAAAAAATTGCAAGAAGCTTACAAATTTCCCAAGCTTATTTTGAACGATAATAACTGACCAGTCAGAAAAGATTGCTTGACACTGTACTAATACAAATACAAACACTGTAACAGCATAATTTCATGAATACATAGAATAAGTAATGTGTAAACTTAGAGTAAATAGAAAATGTGCCATCGGAAATAATAGATCATTCAAGAATGGAAATATGGTATGTAGTACATTGAGGGACAGCACTGAATTTTTAAGGAAATCTTCATTCAATTTTGAATTGATAAAATAAAAAGGACTAGAAACCCAAATAATGAGAAGCTGTCATATGTTTATAAAGTATAGTTTTCCCCTCAAACATCTGAAAAATGAATAGCTTGACCAGTGGAACATTTGTAGAAAAAAATTCTAATATTATTTTGAGCTTAATTTATTTCTCTCTTGCTGTTGAGGATATAAACAGAATTTTTCAAACCTACTAGGTAGACTCCTTACCTTTACACTAATGCCATGTTTAAAAGAACAATTTTCTTCTTTTCTTTTTTGAGAGTTTTTGTTGTTGTTGTTGTTTTTGTTGCTGTTGTTTTTTTTTTTTTTTTTTTTTTCATCTATATGGCACATGCGCTTGCCAGAAAGACAGAGAGAGACAGAGAGACAGAAAGCAAGAAATCACCCCCCCAGGGGGGATGGCCACACCGCAGTCCCTTCTCCTCCATTTTCCTCTCGGGATCTTGGGCACGCATGCAGGCACATGCGCCCAGCGTGAGTTTAAGCCACCAGGTCCGGGACTTGAACCGCAGTCGACTACATGGGAGTCCAGCGACATAGCCATTACACTAACTGCTGGTCCCAAGAACAATTTTTAATATAAACCAAGCAGAAGAATTATTTTTAGTGAAGTTAGATGCATGCTACAAAGGAGATTTCAAACCCGACAGCCCACTGTGGGTCTATACTATTGCCCTATTTCTGACTAATAAAAATTTTTCATTGACGTAATATGACCTATGAGAATTAAAATAAATTAACATAATAATAATGATAATGAATTCAAATAAGAGCATCTAGATTCAGGTTAAAGAATATTTTGTATTTATTTCCATTTTCTTTCTTTTTTTTCTTTGCGGAGAGGTTTTCGCTATAGGACGTGTGCGCTCGCCAGACAGACGGAGAGAGACAGAGAGAGAGAAAGCGAGAAATCACCCCCCCAGGAGGGGTGGCCACGCCGCAATCCCTTCTCCTCCATTCTCCTCTTGGGATCTTGGGCAAGCACGCACAGGCGCCCGGTGTGAGTTTTAAGCCACTGGGTCCAGGACGCGAACCGCGGTCGACTACGTGGGAGTCCAGCAACATAGCCATTACGCTAACTGCTAGTCCCAATTTATTTCCATTTTCAAAAACCAATAATACACTTGTATTGCATATCTAATTTTTAATGACACAAGGACATTTAATCTGAAAGTCACATTATTGAAACTTGGTTAAGCAATTTGATAAAAGAAAAAGAAAGACATTAAAGCAAAACTAGACAATTCTGGGGCCGGCAGGTGTCATGGTGGTTAAGGTGCTGGACTCCCACATGGATGATCATGGTTTGAGTCCTGGACCTGGTGGCTTACTTTCTCACTTTCCCTTTCTTGTTCGCTTTCTCTCTTTGTCTCTCTCTGGTGAGTGCACATGCTCTATAACAAATTATATAATAATAAATAAATAAATTCTTTAAAAAAATAATTATTTTATTTAAATTTATTTATTTATTTATGATTTATTTATTTGTTTTAATTTGATCAGAGAAGAAGAGAAAGAGAGAAAGAGAGAGAGAGAGAGAAAGGGAAAGTGAGAAAGTAAGCCGCCAAGTCCAGAACTCTAACCTCAGTCAGCCATTTGGGAGTGCAGCACCCTTAGCCACTATGCCGCTTGCCTGCCCCAAAATCAAATATTTTTAAAATTATTTATTTAATTGTGTTTATTCACTCATTTATTTTAATTTGACCAGAGAGAGACACAGAAAGAGAGAGGGAAAGTGAGAAAGCAAGCCACCAGGTCTGGGACTCAAACCGTGGTCAGCCATGTGGGAGTGTTCAGCAGCACCTTTACCACCATGCCACCTGCTAACCCCCTAAAATTAAATAATTATTAAAAAAAGTAAAACTAGACAATTTTTGTTACTTTGCCACTGATTACATTAATGACTGCATTTCATTGTTAAAGGAAAATATACATTACATTTTTGTATATTATTTATTTAAGTCTTCTGTGAAAGTAAACCCAACAATATTTCATTTGTCCCTTTCTCGACAAGAAAAAGAGAAAACTATTTTTCTAATACACTGACATTTTTATGTAACATCCTAAAGCTAATTTAATATTGAAGTCAAAAAATTTTACTGACACTAGATTCTTTTGAATTTATCAAAAATTTCAAAATAACCTGAGGGACCAGCAGTTAGCGTAATGGCTATGTCGCTGGACTCCCATGTAGTCGACCGTGGTTCGAGTCCCGGACCCGGCGGCTTAAACTCACGCCGGGCGCGTGTGCGTGCGTGCCCAAGATCCCGAGAGGAGAATGGAGGAGAAGGGATTGCGGCGTGGCCATCCCCCCTGGGGGGTGATTTCCTGCTTTCTGTCTCTATGTCTCTCTCTGTCTGTCTGGCGAGCGCACGCGCCCTATAGCAAAAACCTCTCCAAAAAAAGAAAAAAAAAAAAATAAAATAACCTGATAAAATAGAACAAAAAACTAACCTGACTTCAAAATTGTGGAAAAGAATGCTGGCTTAGGTAAGGAAGGTTTAAAAAAAGGTATTTATATTGTCAATATTTAAGTCAATATTTAATAAGTAAATAAAACCACTCAGTGGGATCAGTGAGTAAGGAATGCACCTTAGTATCATTAACTCTTTACATATGCTAGATAAATTGCATTCCAATTTTTATTTATTTTTGTAATAATACCCATACCTCCTTGAGAAAATGCTGACATTACAGATGAACACAATGAAGATCAGAAATGGGTTCCATATATATGAATCTATCTTTAATCAAATGTCATCCTTCTTCAAGTATATCGAACTAGGTTCAAGAGTGAGTGTTTGAAATAGGATTTGCTTTATTCTATATCTTCCTTATTGTGCCTTTGTTGTTTTAAAAGAAATAGTTTCTGGAAAATACCAACTACATTTTGTGTTCTATCTAATTGTTTATATATAACCTAACTTATAGAAATGGCCCCCAGATATGTTCTGAGATAAATATTAGAGGTTTGGCTTAAGGAAATTACTGAAAGCACTAGAAAACATTATACTTAAAATATTGTAAAACAGCTTTGATGTAAAAGAGCATGCAATAAATGTGGTTGTAAATTTTCTGCACTTGGAAAGAATAGTGCAATGATGAAAAAGATTTTGAGTAAAATGAATGAGATTTTTCTGGTAGCCAACTAGGAATGCTTACTAAATTTTCAGGAAAAATTGACTTGATTTTATGTTTTCTTCTTTCTATAGAAAGTGCCTTCAAAAAGTTAATGGAAAATGCATTTGATGAGAAAACCATGATGGGATTGCAAATTTCTTTGCAGCAAATTAAACTCATACTTTAGTTGCATTTTCCATAAATGTTTTGAAGTCTCCTCATATTAAGCCAACTGTCCAATTATTGTTGTGTGACTAGGTATAAGCAAAAAGTAGCAAAAATCCGAATAAAAAGCTATCCATTACATACTCAAAAGAAAGTTCATCATGAAAAATACAATAAAAGTATACCTCCTAGAAAAATTTGCAGGACAAGGAACACATTTGGGGTGCAAACATAACAGACACTTCTGCAGCCTATCAGTAAACCTGAGAGTATTCCAGTTAATAAATCAGAACAGAATGGGAGAAAATATTTGCAAATCACACATATGATAAGAGATTAAAATAAAGATTATGTGAAGAACTCCTGAAATTCACTTTAAAAAAATGGGCGAAGGAATAGAATAAACATTCTCCAAGGAAGACATAAGCATACTCATAAAATCACATGAAAAGATGCTCAATCTGATTATTAGGGAAATTCCAATTAAAACAACAGTAAGTTAGCACTTCAACGCCATTGGGATGGCTATTCTTAAAAAGAATGCTTATATAGGCATATAGATATGGAGATAGAAATATATGTGTGTATATATAAAATTTCTCTTTTAGTCCATTGAAATATAAGAGAATATGGCTTAATTTGTATGCATTTGTGAATTTTCCAAGTTTTCACCTGTTATTGATTTTCGGTTTTAAATTATTGTGGTAGGAAATGATGATCTATATGATTTCAATATTCTTGAAATGTTAACATTTGTTTCGTGGCTTAACATATGACCAATTCCAGAGAATGTTCTTTGTGCCATTAAAAAAGGTGTCTATCATGGATACACATTCTCTGCAGAGATGTTTTGTAGATTAACGTTAGAGTCATTTAGTATAGAATATAGTTTAAATCTAATGTTTTCTTACTGGTTTTATGTTTGCATAATCAGTCCATTGCTAAAAGTGGGGTGTTAAAGTCCCCTACTCTTATTGTCTGGCAGTCAGTCTCCCCATTCCTATCAACTAATATCTGCTTTATATATTTCTAGGATGCATATATATTTACAATTTTTAGAGTCTCTTGTTTGCGTGTCCCCTTTAGATAATTGCCTTCTTTGTCTCTTTTTACAGTTTTTGACTTAAAATCTACTTTATCTGCTATAAGCCTAACTGCTCCAACTCTCCTTTGGTTTCCATTTGCATGGTATATCTTTTTCTATAACTTCATTTTTGTTTATGTGTGTCCCTAAAGGTGTAGTGAATCTCTTACATGCAGAGTATCTTTGGGTCTTGTGATTTTATCCATTCAGCTACTGTGTATCTTTTGACTGAGAAATGTAATCAATTTACATTCAAGGTAATTATTAATAGGTAAGGATTGAACTACCTTACCTATCAATAGGTAAGGATTGTCTTTTTGTTTTGTTTTGTTTTTGTTTGGCCCAAGAGGCTTCTTCATAAAAGGGTTTTTAACTCCAGGAGTTTCAGTGCACAAATGTACCAGCCAATATGCTGCTCAGTACTTACAAGCTATCCTCTTGGATCACTGGGGTTTTCTATGTCATTATTTGCCATGAATGCCTTGTGGATTATACATGCTTTGTCTTCTCCAGCTCTCAGATTCTGCTGGGCTCTGCCTTTGTTGTCCGTTTTGTACCACAGCCTGGAGACTCAAGTCGGTAAAGTGGGCCAGTATAGCTCACCCGATTTACTTTATTCTCTTGTTCCTTGTATTTTTTTTTCCCCAGTCAAGAAGGCAAATTCTGTCATATTTACACCAACTGGGCCCTCAAAGTGATTTGTATGATTTAAAGGTTAATGAGAGTTGACATTAGTGATTCTAATGAATACATTTACCAGTAGATGCAATATTCTTTCTTGCAAATATTAAGGTATAAATAAGGAGGATGCCTTAGGCTACTCAGAACAGACAGAGCTCACAGAACTCCAATAATATCCGTGTTTGACTTCACCTCCCAATTAGGAAACAAAAACTGTATGGCTATGGGTGTCTAGAAAATCTCAGACAAAAATAAAAGAGGTTAACAGACATAAGAATGAATGTAAATAAGGCAAATAGGTTATGAAATGATGTATCACTATAGAGTTTAAAAAAAGTCATTGTCAACATATAAATATCTCCTCCTCAAAAAAAGAAAATACATACCTCAACTGAGATTTCTTGACTATATTAACAGTACACTTTCCAGTTTGTTAAGTTTTTAATTCCATATATCTTATTTTTCAGAGCCTAGTACACTTGCTTTTGGCAGGGTATAATCATCATTATTATTTTATATTTTTGGTAATTAATGTTCAAATTAATTTGATTTCTATCAGCTGACAGTTCAGTGTCTGAAGTAGGATTTAAGAAGTCATGGCATTGTTTTTGTTTGTTTATTTATTTAGATTTTTCCCATAGGGTGTGAGTCCTTATGGAGAGAGACAGAGAAAGAGAGAGAAAGTGAGAAAGCATCCCCCAGGAGGGATGGTCATACTGAATTCCTTCTTTTCCATTCTCATCTTGGTATTGTAGACACTCTCACATATGCACCCAGAATACTTTTCAAGCTGCCAGTCTGTGACTAGAACTGCAGAGTTGGCCATAATGGATCTAGTGCCTTAACCAACTAATCATCTGCTGACTGTATGCCATTCGTTTTTAAAGGACAAGCTCTATCTCTGATTATGCAATACAAATATGATATGATTGGAAGATACCTTTGATTAAAAAAAAAATGAGGGCCAACTAGTGATATGATGCATAATGTGGATAGATCCCACAAGACCTGTGGTAGGGTTCCAGCCTAGCCCCCGACATATTGAAAAGCACACTGGGCATGTGTGAGTGTATCCCCAAATCCTTACAGGAAAACTGAAAGAGAAAGGGTTATGAAATAACTATCACCCCTGGGGGTGCTTTCTTACTTTTCTTCTCTCTGTCTCTCTCTGATGAGTGCATATACCTCTAACAAATTAAAAACTATTTGTATTGCTTAGTGAACACATACATGAGCCGCTGAGGACGCGGTAAAGGCTGACTGAACACTGTGACATTTCCAGTCAACTGTGACTGTACCTTTGTCCTTCCCTGGCTGAAACATCAGCAGGATTGCTAGAACATAGAGATGGTCTTAATACAGATGTTTTCTTATGCAGACATTCATACTGCCTGGCTGCCTTTTTTAACTTGAAGGACGTTTTCCCGGTTTATAAACAGCCTTCCTTTTAAAATAAACTACCCTGCTAACACCATGCATGCTAAGTTTATGCCTGTGGCATTTTTAGAAGCAGAGTTACAAACCTCTGGGAATATAAATTTAATGGAAATCCTGACAGCTTCCTATCTTTAACTAAGAGAATGCTGTCAATGTTATATGGCAATCCCCAGTAATACTGATGAGGTCAGCTCTGTACAGCTAACTAATTGCAAGATGTGTTTCTGCTGACAAATTATAAACTGTGCTTATACATGCTATACAAATATAATGTAGTTCAGAGCATTGGGTGGACTCAGAGCTATCAGTAAAAGTCATTACTGATATTGAATAAATAGAAAATTGCTGCTCCTAGCACTTTTTAGATTACTAATGTGAAATGCACATACTATATCATATCTATCACTGTGGAAATACAATCATCTTTGTTTCTGAGTCTTGTAAAAATAATATATATCAAAATTAAGCATTTTTAGAGTAGACGATGGCAAATATAGAGCAATGCTTACCAATTACAATGCATTTTATCTAATTATGCAACTGAAGAAATCATGTTGGTCTATGTCAAATTTTCAAGAAGTATAAGAACCTTCTGTTGGGTACACCCATTTTGTATTCCTCTTAAAAACCAAAGTTTTTGTGACCATATCATGGTGTGGTGGTTGGAATCTTAATCACCCACCACGCTTCCTGCTGGCTCCATGCTTGTTCTATAATAAATACATAATAATTTATTATCATAGTTGTAAATGCGATAAAAGAACTGTCTTCTTCCTTCAAGATGTGGAGGCTAGCTCCATGGTGCAATGATAGTGCTCTGGTCAAGAGATCCAGACCCTTGGGACCAGCAGTTAGCGTAATGGCTATGTCGCTGGACTCCCATGTAGTCAAACGTGGTTCATGTCCCGGACCCAGTGGCTTAAACTCATGCCAGGCGCATGTGCGTGCGTGCTCAAAATCCCGAGAGGAGAATGGAGGAGAAGGGATTGCGGGTGGCATGGCCATCCCCCCTGGGGGGTGATTTCTTACTTTCTGTCTCTCTGTCTCTCTCTCTGTCTGTCTGGCGAGCACATGCGCCCTATAGCAGAAACCTCTCAAAAATAAAAAAGAGATCCAGACCCAGGTGGCACAGTGGTTAAGGTGCTGGACGCTGCCACATGGCTGACCACAGTTCAAGTCCTGGACTTGGTGTCATGCTTTCTCACTTTCCTTCTTTCTCTCTCTCTCTGTGTCTCTCTCTGGTCAAATTAAAATAAATGAATGAATAAATAAAATTTAGTAAATAATCCTAAAAATAATTTAAAAAAAGAGATGTCAGACCCCCACACGGCAGCTGCATTTTGAATTCCTAGCCTGGTCAGCCTGGAAACACACTGAGCACATCTGTGATTGTCCATATTTGATGAGTTGCAAGACTGGAGGAAAGGGATTACAATATTTGAAATACACACACAGTTTTGTTTTTTAAACAATGCAGTTTTATTAATTTTTCAAAGACCTCTCTGTATAACAGTAATATTCTTTAATTATGCAATTTCATTATTTTAAAACATTAAATTTGGGAAACATGTTACTTTTAGGAACACTAGAATTGAGGAAAATTTGCACTGTATTTCAATAAAGTTATGAGAAACCTCTTTGAAAAAATATAAAAACAACTGTAGCAATTGCAGATCAATCAAAACATGAAAATGTATAAGGTATTTATCATTGGGAAATTCTTTATGTGAATTCACTCCTAAGTAATCTACAAATACAATGTAATCCCAATCAAAATTCAAAGAGGCTTATGAACCTATTTGACCAGTTGATGAACCAAATTTTATAGAAGTCCAAAGGGTGAAAAATCACCAAGCAGCTCTTGAAAAAGAATTATGAGCTAAGAGTACTTGCTCTATCAGAGATCAAGACATAGTAAGAAGGCGTGATGTTGCTGCAGCTATAAAAAGGTAGACTAAGGTAAGAGGAAGAGAATATCTGAAACAGAGCTATACTTGCATATGCACTGAGTGTATGTTAAGAAATGGCATTGCAGTTCAAGGGGGAATAGACATTTCAATTAATTGTGTTTGAATCATGAAGCATACCATTGGAAAACAAAAATTGGATCACTGCTTTTCATCTAGCACAAAAATCCCATGGATCAAAGAGCAAAATAAAAAGAAAAATCATAAATATTTATTATAGAAAATATTCTATATTTAATATATGTTCTGACTTTCAAAGTAATGCCAATAAGGAATCTTTTACCATCCAAAATAGTGACATTTTTAGGCTTCAATTTCCTAGTGTGATATATATATACCCAATATGTGTCCAACATGTGAATCTGAGTTTTATTTTAACACCGAATTTAAGAATATAACTGACAAGGCTTTATAAAATAACTGCTTGAATCATCACAATTATTCCTTGTTTTACGAAAAGGGTAATTGCTCTCATTTTTAGTATATTACCACTGATGGGGTAATTTTCCTATCAGGCATTGCTATACCGTAATGTGTAGTTTTATCTTGGTAAAATAGAAAAGTATTTCAAATATCTAGCTCCCCTCATCTTTAAAATTTCTAAGAATATCACAACTTTAGTGTTGACGAAGAAAAGATATTTTGAATCGATCATAATATTCATGTATTTCTTATTCAATCTCATCTTTTTTCTTAAGATACCTTCTTCTGGTGACAGCGGAGTATAAGAATTAGGAAATATGAGAACTCTGCTATCTCACTTGAATCTGATTAAGATTTCTGAATTGACATTAGCTAGTTTTTCTGACTGAGACTAAAGACTCTTCCTTAAAATGTGGTGAGTGGGGAATCAGCAGTTAGCATAATGGCTATGTCGCTGGACTCCCACGTAGTCGACCGCGGTTTGCGTCCTGGACCCGGTGGCTTAAAACTCACGCCGGGCGCGTGTGCGTGCGTGCCCAAGATCCCGAGAGGAGAATGGAGGAGAAGGGATTGCGGCTTGACCATCCCCCCTGGGGGGTGATCTCTCGCTTTCTGTCTCTATGTCTCTCTCTGTCTGTCTGGCGAGCGCACGCGCCCTATAGCGAAAAACCTCTCCAAAAAAAAAAAAAAAATGTGGTGAGTGTAGGCCTAGTTGTGGTGGTATAGAGGAAGTGCAATGCACTGCGATGCTGGAAGCCATAAGGAGGCTGGGGTTCAGTCCTGGGTATATGTCAGCTGTGATCTTGGCCAACTGGAGAAACAGAGGAGGGATCTCAGCATGACATTCTACTGATCATGCTGTCTTTCTCTCTCTGTTTCTCATAAATAAGTAAATAAATAAATACACTTTAAAAAGGTATTTGATGTGCCTGGTAGCCACTGGACCCCACATGGCCAGTTTCACAGGTCAAGTACCAGATCCAGTGGTTTAAAAATCACACCAGTCGTGTGTGTGTGTGTGTGTGTGTGTGTGTGTGTGTGCCGAAGATCCCAAGAGGAGAATGGAGGAATGGAGGAGAAGGGAATGTAGCCTGGCCATCCCTCAAGAGACGTTTCATGTTTTCCCTCTCTCTGTCTCTCTCTCTGGTGAGGTACATGAACCCTATAGTGAAAAACTAAAACAAACAAAAAAGGGAATTGGGTGATTATAGAAAATTTTTCATATATCCAAATTTATTTTTCTTTAATACTGTAAACTACCTTCTTCAAGGATCTTACTGATTTCATATTTATTTGCTATCTTTTTCAAGGTAGAGTCAGTTTAGTAACAAAAAATGAAATTTCACCTGTGTTTTTAATATTAATTATAAATCAGACAATAGCTGCAATTTCTTGAATGCCAGACATTTTACATTTAAGAGTTTTTTTGCTATAGGGCACATGCACTTGCCAGAGAGACAGAGAAAAATAGAAACGGAAAGAAATAAATCATCTCCCTTGGGGATGGTCATGCCAATATTCCTTCTCCTCTATTCTCCTTTTGGGATTTTGGACATGTTACACACACGTGCTCTGCATGAATTTAAAGTCGCTGGGTCTAGGACTCGAACCATAGTCAGTCATTTGGGAGTCCAATGTCTTAACCCCTATGCCACTTGTTGGACCCAAATTTTGCATTTTTTATCTCAATAAGTCATAATTACATTTTAAAATGATCTATGATTGTTCTTAACTGTTGTACACTGTTCCATAGCCTATACTCTTGTTTACATGTGTTCTTGAAACTTTAACCCAAAAAAAAGAAGAGCAATTTTTTTTGAGAGGTTTTGCCTTAGGACACATATGGTCTAGAGAGAGAGAGAGAGAGAGAGAGAGAGAGAGGCAGAGACAGTGAGAGAGAAAGTGAGCAATAACCCCCCAGGGGGATGGCGATGCAACAATTCCCTCTCCTTCATTCCAATTCCATATCTTGGGCACTCACACACATACACCCAGCATGAGATTCAAATACTGGATCGAGGGCTTCAACCACAGTGGGCCGTGTGGGAATCAGTGATGTGATTGTTATGACATCTGCTGGTGCCCAGTGAAGAGCACTTTGTGTCCACAACATGATATAATATTAAATGTGGAAGATGATCAATAACTTTACATAATAGATTTAATTATTATATGCAGTATATATTATTTGAAAATACAATGTGTCCCATAACGATGTACAAGTATTATATAAATCAGAAATTAGCCCAAAAGGCACATAATTAAATTTTTTGATAGACTCTTTCAATAAAAGTATCGAATGTGTTAAAAAGGAAATTAATTTGTAACAAATGATAAATTATTATAAAAATACAGAAATTATTTCCAAATATAATTATAAATTATTTTACTTTAAATTATTTATATTTACATGATGTAATAATGTTATTATTTAATTTAAATGTCATGTTTAAATAAAGAGTGCTCTAAATATATTATTTTAAGTAATTACTAAAATTAGCCCAAACTGAGACCAGCAGATGGCATAATGATTAAATCACTGGTCTCCTACATAGTCAACTGTGGTTCAAGTCCTGGATGCTTAAAACTCACACTGGGTGCATATGCGTGCATTCCCAAGGTACTGAAAGGAGAATGGGGGAGAAGGGATAGTGTCATCTCCATCCTCCTAGGGAGTGATTTCTTGCTTTCTGTTTCTCTCTCTGTGTATCTCTCTGTCTCTCTGGATAGAGCACACTTCCCATAGCAAAAATCCATCCCAAAGAAGAAAAAAAATAAGCCCAAATTGAATAATACTCTTCTATCAGGTTTGGACTTATTTGAAAGGATTTTAGAGGTAATATTCAAATGTGTAATTTAGTTAAGAAAGTGTTAAACAATGTAACAGAATTATGTTGTCTCATTTTATCAAAGATGAAATCCTAGAGTTGACTATTAATAAAAGCAAATAATTAACACTGGCCCCATGGCCTAGTGATTAAGGGAGACGGACCCACATGGCACACTACAGTTTGAATCCTGACTGAAAAACGCTGGATGCAAAGGAGTGCTTGCTCCAAAGGCCAATCTGATGCAGGGATGGAGGAGAACGGATCACAGCATGGCCACAGGCATTGGGGGATGAGTTGTTTCTCACTCTCTCTGTCTCCCTGTCTCTCTCTGGCAAGTGCACAAGCCCCTTGACAATGCAAAATATAATTAAACACACACACTTATATGTTCCTACATATTATACTTCCTTAAATATACTTTAGAAGAAGCACAAATATATAGTTCCATGAGAATCTTAACTATTTTCAGCTGGAGTACGTCTACATTGCCCAACTCAAGTTTATTGACTTGAGAAAATGCCTAGAATGTAAGCCAGATAACTTGGATTAAATTTATTTACATATTAAATATTATAATATGTAAATAATGAACTACAATAGTTCAGTACTAGTGCTGGCATACTCTGTGATGTATATTATAGAAATGAAGTCATATCTTAAATTTAGCACTACATTTTGATAAGTGTAGTCTCTATATATCATTCTATATGTACACACAGTCATACATACCTATATCCATACATTTCTTCAAAATAATATGTATTGAATGCCAATCATGTGCCAGGCACTGAAGATATCACCAGTGCGAAAGTAAGGATAGTTCTCCAATTTAAAGCGTTTAGAATCTATTTTCATTCTATTTCTTCTATTTTAAAACAAGACATACACATTTCCATTTTGTTAAACTTATATAAATTGTCACAAGTGAACAAAGCCCTAGCCTAAAGGTATTTTGTAGATGGATTAAAGTCCATAATCGATTGACTTTAATTAAAGGCAAATATCCTATATAATCTGTGTATGCCCAATGCAATCAGTTGACATGCTTTAGGAGCATGGTGGAAGCTTCCCTTAAACAATAAATTCAGCATGTTTGACAGCAGCTTTATTCCATGCCCTGGAATTTGAGTCTGATGGTCTGATGATTTTGAGCTAGTCTAACCAGCCAACTAAATAATATAAGCCAATTCCTTTTCCTTTCTCTCTTTTTTTTTTTTTTTTTTAGAGAGATTTTTGCTATAGGGTACATATACTCTCCAGAGAGACAGAGAGATAGAAATAAAAAAGTCACCTCCTTGGATTCTCTTCCTGGGATTTTGGGCAAGCATACACATATGCCCACTGTGTTTCAAATCGCTGGTTCTGAAACTTGAAACATAGTTGACCATTTGGGAGTTCAGCACCTTAACCACTATGCCACCTGCTGATCCCAAATCAACAAATCAATTTCTTTTAATAAATATTCTGGGTCATTAGGTGGTGTGGTAGTTAAGGTACTGAATCTCTCAGAGTTAACTCTGGGATTTGAGTCTTGCCAACTTGAAAATTATGCCAGGTATTTCAGCGTGCACGACCAAAATCCCAAAAGGAGAATGGAGGAGAAGGGATGTTGGCATGGTCATCCCACCTGAGGGAAAATTTCCCACTTTCTCTCTCTCTCGCTTTCTCTTTTTTTTGGTCTTTCTCTGATGAGCACACATACCTAATGACAAAAATCTAAAAAAAAAAAAAAAAAAAAAAAAAAAAAAAAACAAAACTCTGCATGTGAGAGAATTTCAAAAAGTTCACAGAAAACTTGAATTAAAATATAATTTATTTTGTTGCAAGAAAATTTAGAGATCTATGAATACTTTTGTTCATTATATACATTTTCCGTGTCCTTTTTGAAGACACTTATGTGTGATTGTGTGTGTATGAAATAGTCTATCATTACTCATATATATATACACACACACAAATATATATGTGCATATATATATATATATATATATATACACACACAGTCCATCATTATATATATATATATATATATATATATATATATATATATACATATATGTATATATGTGTGTAGGTGTATATCTATATACACCTACACACATACACACATAGTCTGTCGTTATTCATGGAATCTGCATCTGTGAAAATACCTACTCACTAAAATTTAATTTGTACCACAACAATAATACTTAAGGATCTTTTTAAAGTTGAATAATTCAATGTGTCTAAAAACTTAAAAGATCATTTCTTAATTTATTTTTCTATCTATTGCGTATTGAACAAAAACTTTTCCATAGAGAACTAATATATGTTGATTGAACATTGAACATCTGTATGATACAGAAAGCCTCATATTTCCAGATAGTACAGTACACTGGTGCCTATCGCTTTCCCAGTGGGGGCTGCACACTGCCCTAGTGGCTCTAGCGTTCGGAGGTCTCCAGGGACGTTCCTGCTCTGATACTACAATTCTTCATGGCATTGGCCTGTAGTGGGCTCTTTCTAGCAGCCTTGCCTTGCAATAAGTCTATGCCTGAGCTCCCAAGCTTTCTGATACTTCCTTTAAATTCTAGGAAGAAGCTGCCAAACTCCCATAGCTCTTGCATTCTGTACACTTGGAAAATTAACATCATATGGGCCAGTACCAGCAGTTAGTGTAATGGTTATGTCACTGGACTCCCATGTAGATGACTGTGGTTCGAGTTCTGGACCTGGTGGCCTAAACTCATGCTGGGCACGTGTGTGTGTGCCCGAGATCCCAAGAGGAGAATGAAGAAAAAGGGATTGCAGTGATTTCTCGCTTTCTGTCTCTCTGTCTTTCTGGTGAGTGCATGTGCCCTGTAGAAAAAACCTCTCAAAATAAACAAACAAACAAACAAAATCGTATCGACCATATATAGACTACTATGGCCATGACCTCCTTCTGGAGCAGTGGTTTGGACCATACTTTGGCTCAATTAAGCCACAGTTGGAGAGATGAAAGTAGCCAGGCCCTGCACCTAGCCCAGGGAGCTCCAGGCTACTCTGGACAGTGAACTAACTCCTGACCAATTCTTAGGAACCATTCTAGATCTCTAGGTCAGTGATAGGGTAGAGTATACAATTTCTGAAATGTCTTTGGGTTCATTTTCCTATTTTATTGATAATTTTATCTTGGCTTTTCCCGTGTGTGTGTGTGTGTGTGTGTGTGTGTGTGTGTGTGTGTGTGTTTGATTGGTTTTCAGTTTTTGCTATAGGGCTCTTTTACTCGCTGGAATGAAACAGAGAGAGAAAGTAAGGCTATTTTCTATGTATGCTGATCTCTTTAGTAGCTAGTAGCTTGACTACATCTATGTTTTCTGTTCTTAGAAATGCTCTTTCATTCGTTATAATATGAACAGGTTGCAAGCTTTCTAAATCTTTCTCTACTGCTTCTCTTTACTACAATATTTCATTGAATGTGCTTAAAAGTAACCACGTAGCAGCCTGCACATATTGTTATTTAGAAATTTCTTTTGTCAAATAACTTAGAACATCGTTCGTAAATTCAGACTTCCATATTGCCTTCGAGAGTGGCATAATCCTTTGCTACTTTTTAACAAAAGCTGGCTTTTCCTGACTCCTAATAGCTTCTTCATTTTCACCTGTGATATCCTCAGAATTGCCTTCACTACCCATATTTTTATCAGCCTTCTGGTCAAAGACACTTAATCAATCTCTAAAAAGGTCCAGTTCATTACTATTCCATTCTTCTGAGCCTCTGCCAGAAACAACCTTAATGCAGTCCAGCCTTTCTCAAATTCTTCCATTCTCTGACCATTACCCAGTTTCAAAGCCACTTTACATTTCAAGTTATTTGTAAACCACCACCATACTGCTGGTAGCAATTTCCTGTCTTAGTTCCTTATTGTGTTGCTATAACAAGTACCTAAGATTGGGTGATTTCATAAGATTAAAGGTGTATCTGGTCCACAATTCTGCCAGCTATAAAATCCAGAGGCATGAGGCTGGACTCTGGAGCTATATCACAAGTTTACAGAGGTGGAGAGGAAAGTAGGCACATACAAAGAAAGAGCATATCCTGAAGACAACCATCTTGCTTTCATTTCAACCCACTCTTAAGGGACTTAGTGAAAATTAAATTCCTCCACAGAAACATTAATTATCAATGAGAGACCGACTCTTATCTTCCTAGACTTCCCACTAGGCTCCAACTCCTGACACTGCTACATTGGTTATAAAATTACGGTGTGAGTTTTCTGAAGAACACAACACTCAAAGATAGCTCACACTTTCCAAAAATAAATAAATAAATAATAGCTTGCTGAAAAGGTAAGGGAAACTATTTTCATTGTCCCAAGAAGACAGTTAGGAAAGTTTTCATTACCAGAAGTTCAATTGCCTTAGGTAGTTTCCTTAGCCATAGCAGTTACATTTTATAAAAGAATGATTTGTATACAGTAGACGGTCATATTGATTTGTTGTTGTGAAGCTGAATGATAAGGAGCTTAGCATCTTCACAGTTCTTTAATTAGCCCTTTCTGCAAAAGATGGATGAGATCTCTTAAACTTCATAAAGATGAACTTGAGAGTTTCAACTTGCATACATCGAAGAGCAAACTTAGGTCATAATAACACCTAAGGTGTTTTTTAATCATTTGTTGAAAAAAAAATCAGTTGTATTTCTTGGGTTCTTTTCTCCATGCTCGGTTGAATCTCAGTGAATTGAAATTTCTGAGCACACATATGAAAATATCCAAGGAAATTCCTCAAAACCCCTTGCTACATATTATAGCCAAATGGTCACAAGCTTTCTGTTCAAAAATGATACTGTTGAGAAAAAATAATTGTATTTATTACAGATTAGGATAGGTGAGGTATATTGAATGGGATTCAATTATCTTTTCTAATAGTTAAAAAAAAAACTGTAGCAAACTCTGGATATTCAAAAACAAAAAAGTCATGCATCAGTATTCAAGAAACCATCTGTCTTAAACTGGTTTTCTACTAGTATAATAAAGCATGACCCTGCATAATAGTGTTTCCTGAACTCTTTCCAGCTATATGCCAAGTTTTGAAGGTTGTATAACATGTATTTGGGTTTTAAACTCTACACACCTTCTTTTATGGTCACATCTGTCATCCTGAATGCTACACTGTTTGCAGAGCAAGGTACAACTTGCTTTGAGTCAGAGGTAAGTGATGAAGCATAAAATTAAATGAATGTCTAAGAAAGTGTTTTCTGGAACATTCAAGAACTTTGCCTCATGAGAACATAAGGGTGCTTATTCAAGGCTGTAAACATTTCTTTCTAAAAGCACCATGGTTTTGAATGGCAAACATTAAATAGTGCAGTAACTGTGGATTCTTTTATAGACACTCTGAGACATTATATTGCAGAGATTTTGTTATGTTATTACTGACTTGTGGGTAGTATTGTTTTCAGTCTTAATTCTGTCAAGGGTGCTGCCAACATTTCTAGTAGAGTGTTTACAAGTAACTCATAAATATAGATGTAGTAGCTAACATAGAAGTACAAACACAATCTTAAAACTAGTTTAATAAAAATATTAAAGGTATATATGATAGTAATCCTGAGGCTTCAGAGAAAGCATCATAAAATAAGTAATATCATTGTTCTAGATAGATATTAATCTAAAAATAATTCTTGTAAAAGAGGTGGCAAATGATTGGAAATGAAATGGAAAGACCAGTGCTGCTGCTTCTTGAAGATATTTGGAATGTGACGGTGTAAGGCCATAAGAAGTAGGGCTGAGGAGTTGAGACAGACTGTGTGATACCATGACTGTTATCCCCAGGAGTTCTAGGTATCTTAATAGCTGATGAGATTTCAAATGAAAGTGAAATTGAATGCTGATACAAGAGTTTAGTTGTAGTAGCCTCTGCGAGGTGAGCATTTTGAAGTGAAGGTTTTGAAATAGTTTACAGAGTAAAAAGTTGTTTGATGCAATATATTGTCATGTCCATTTAATGAGGTTTGTCAAAAAAAAAACCTGAAATGAATGATGAATATGAAACTTTTATCTTTCAGTTGTTAGTACAGTCATATTAAGGGATAAAGTAGACTACAAGATTGCATTAGCAATGACAACCACATAGTAAAGTCAAATCAGGGCAGCAGTAATCTGGCTGGCTGAAGACGGTTTCAGTTCTCAGTGTCCATGTTACCCCCATCAACCATCCTGAAGCCTGAGCTCAAGGCTTGGCTGTTAAGAGTTGTTTTCAGATCTGCGTCTCAGCACTATCTGATATGGCATGATGATGTTTAAGGTTTTGGAGAGTGGTTGCTTCACCCTCCCTAACGATCACATTTTCTGGTCTTTATGTGTGATGACCTTCCCATAGAACATTTCATAATGCAGCATCAATACAGTAGCACATGTGACAGTGCAGAGCACATGTCTGAATTATTCAACACAGATACAAAGTACAAGAAAAAATATTGGAGTTTGAAGTCTGCTTTTAAACCAGTAGCCAAGAATGCCCAAATTTAAGAAAGAATAGACCTCATGAAGTATTTTCAGAGCCAGGTGTAATTACATTATCCAAATTGCCTAATTATTTTCCCTTTATATGTGTTTTTCAAAAATTTCCAGATCTTTTTTATTAATAAGTTCCCAGCAAGAGCTACATGGATATGAATACAACATTATTCTCCTAAAATAATATTATTTTTTTCTCTAAAGGGCAATGCTATCTAAGGAGGTTCTATTCTGAGTCATGCCCATTCAATTTTATGAGCAAGGGCATTGCCTCCTACCCCTTCTTTCCTCTGGCCAATACATACAGAATATCTCCCTCCCTTTTACCTCTTTTATAACACAGTAAAGAGGCTTGCAGAGAGGAGAAAATAGTTGATGATTTCCCTCCAAGAGTTAGGGTTTCATTTCTGAAAATGTCCAGTGCTATAACAATATGGCACTGCTCATCTGGAATAATCTGGCCCCAGGAAATCAGATTTTTAGTATCAAGATAAATAGAGAGAGACTTCAGCAAAAGATAAGAAGTGCTTCTTGCTCATAAAAATCAGTAAAAAGGAGATCGTCTCCAAATGTACACCATCTGTTCTGTAATTCTCTTCCAAGTCTTATTTCTATGAAAAAATCATTTGCCAAAGCTGAAAAAAAGTCCACCTCCTATAAATGTATCTAGAGTATTGTTTAGATGGAGACAGGAGCCTCCCTTTAAAATAATAAGGCAATAGATAATTTCTGGCTGTTTGACCTATTGGGATTGTATGGCATTTAAAAGTTACCTAATTGTTAGGTCAGTTACGAAGGAAACCAAGTAATTGATCACCAGTAAACTGTGTCAAGGTAAGTCAGGTAACTCCCGAAGGACAATAAATCCAACAGGCCACTTTATTGTATGCTTTAACTATGTCACACATAAATTATGTTGGACATTGAATTCATAATAGCAAATGACTAAGGATGCAATAAAAATATTAAGAATGGAAACATTGCAGCTAACATAGTTACTAGTAAATTTAAACCATAAAAAGAGAAAAGATAGCTATGAAATTAAAGAGTCAAGAATAGTTTTATTGCTCTTATTTTATTATATATATATATATATATATATATATATATATATATATATATAGTGTCAGAACTGTTGTGAGTAGTTTTTGAGAGTAGGAAAAACAGTTTGGTTTTGCTATTTTTTATATATCCCAGTGGGGAGTAATTTTATTTTTGTTCAAACCAATGACAATATCTTGGTCAAGGAGGTTTGAGAGTCATTGAAAGTGTGACTGATTTGATTTTCAGAATTCTATTTATTCCATTTGATTATTTATATATATATATATATATATATATATATGTATGTATATATATATATGTTTATATATATATACACACACACACACACATATATATATATATACATATATATACATATATGTATATGTGTATGTTTGTGTGTGTATGCTCTCAAAAAAAAAAATAAGTTCCTTTGAATTTCACTGCTGAGGCAACTAATAGTATCCAGTAGCATTCTTCCAATCAGATTTTCAGGACTGTGATTCTTTACTGTCTCTATGCTTTAGCTATACATTAGTTTATGAGAATGCAGACGAAAGGATGATTACATCTATTGATTAAAATGAGTACATCACATTCGTCTGCTGAAATATTTGGCCACATCTGCTTGCATGAATAGAAGATGACATTACTAAGCCCATGGGCTAACCTGTTATCAACTCATGGAATAGTTAAAGCATTCTGTGAAATTAGAAGAAATGCAGATATTAGTCTCTGGCACCCATTATATATAGAACTCCTAAAACCCTTGGAGACAGGGCTCTTAGAAAAATCTTTGTTTTAATGTTTGGCTTTTTGATCCCAGTTTTCAACACAGAAATTCTAAAACCTTTGTTATTTTCTGGGTGATAGGAACAAATGACATGGAGCTGATAAATCTCTTGGAATTTTCTGAGTGATAGGAGTACCCATTATTCTAATGAGACCACTCTTGGTGGGCTTTCAGAAAGCTGTAGGATGGGGGCTGATTATCAGGGGACTCAATCATGTGACTAGCGAGTTGAGATCTTCAGCTCACTGTCAATTTCCAGTGGTTGACTTTTAAGTCAGTTACTGCTAGCTAATTATTTAATCAATCATGCCTACTTCATGAAGCTTCCATAAAAACCCAAAGGATAGGTTTTAAAGAGTTTTTGCATTGCTGGACTCATGGAGGTATTAGGAAGATACATCCTTTCCATGTGATCATTTGTATTCTCTGTAATAGCCTTTATGAGAAACTGGAAAATGTGAGTGCTTTTCTGAATTCTATGCATAAGCCTGGCAAATTAATCAAGTCAGAGGAGGGAGTTATAGGAATCATAATTTATAGAAGGTGAGTCAGAATTGTGGGTGACAACCTACTATTTGTTATTGCTGTCTGAAGTAGGGAGCAATCTTGTGTGACTGGGTCCTTAACCTATATTTGATCTAATTCTTGTATAAAGTATGAGAATTAAATTGAGTTATAGATAATAGACACTCAGTTGGTGTCGTTAAAAGGATAGCTTGGAGAATAAGGGAAAGAATAATTGTACACACCTAGTGTCAGAAGTGTTGTGGAGAGTGTTTTTTGAGAGTAGGGGAAACAGTTTGGTTTTCCTATCTCATATATCCCAGTGGGAGTGCATTTTATTTTCTTGTTCAAACCAATGACAATACGTTGGTCAAGGAGGTTTGAGAGACACTAAAATTGTGATCAATTTGCTTTTCAGAATTCCATTTGTTCCTTCATCTTTCCTGAAGATGAAGATTATATGAATGGTAACATTTCTAAAGAGTTATAGAGATTTGCAACATTCTTTGATAAGAATTCTAATCAAATGGGTACCTCTGTTGTGAGAGAGTTAGCTTAAAATCTCCCGATTTGGGAACACAAAGACATGGCTGTTTTCCACTACCAATAGAAACATAGCTCTTTGTCCAAGAAAGCTCTTTCTTTTCCTTAGAAAATAGAAATAGGTACCAGCATACTAAAAATTCATTTTAAGGACCAGCAGTTAGCATAATGGCTTTGTCGCTGGACTCCCATGTAGTCGACTGCGGTTTGCGTCCCAGACCCGGTGGCTTAAACTCACGCTGGGCGCATATGTGCCCAAGATCCCAAGAGGAGAATGGAGGAGAAGAGATTGCAGTGTGGCCATCCCCCCTGGTGGGTGATTTCTCTCTTTCTGTCTCTCTGTCTCTCTCTATCTGTCTGGCGAGCACACGCGCCCTATAGCAAAAACAACAACAAAAAACTCATTTTAGAGGATAAGTATATAAAATCAATTTTAAGACTTTCCAAAAGGTACTGAGGTTTGAGAGTCTTCATGTCACACCTCTACATCTTTACCAGGATGAGGGTGGTAACATATATCCCAGAGACAAACTCAGAAATGTGAGTGTAAACGTTCTCCAACAATGTTCACATCAGAGTGGCCAATTTATCCTTGCGGTGGAAGTAATCTTACTTAAAAATTTTCAAGTCTCCACTTGAGTATAGTGCTGTTTAGCACCCAATCTCAGGCTGCCAAAGGTTATTTTCATGCTTGACTTTGGGTTCTTTTTCCAATGTTTCCTTTCTAATGGAAAGTAATCATAGACAGTATAAAACAGTATCTCTGAACTTCTTCAAAGACTCAGTCTCTTGGTGTATCATTTGTACTAAGATCCTATTATTTTTTATTTTTATCATAATATTTTATATTACATTAAATCACATATATCTTTACAGTGTATTGCATTTCTTTCTCCAGCAGGAATACCACACATATCAATCAAGACAAAGTCATTACTATCCACCTCATCATCATCAAATAGCTTTTCATCTTTTTTTTTTTTTTTTTTTTTTTGGAGAGGTTTTTGCTATAGAGCGTGTGCGCTCGCCAGAAAGACAGAGAAAGACAGAGAGACAGAAAGCGAGAAATCACCCCCCAAGGGAGGATGGCCATGCCGCAATCCCTTCTCCTCCATTCTCCTCTCAGGATCTTGGGCACACACGCACATGCGCCCGGCGTGAGTTTAACCCACCAGGTCCAGGACACGAAACGCTGTCGACTACATGGGAGTTCAGCGACAAACCATTACGCTAACTGCTGGTCTCTCATCATTGTTTTTTCAGATTATTATTATTCTCATTCTTTTTTTAAACATTCAAGCACTATATATCATTTTGCTTGTAAAAAGAATTTTTTTTTTTTTGAGAGGTTTTCGCTATAGGGGTGCGTGTGCTCGCCAGACAGACAGAGAGAGACAGAGAGACAGAAAGCGAGAAATCACCCCACAGGGGGGATGGCCACGCCGCAATCCCTTCTCCTCCATTCTCCTCTCGGGATCTTGGGCACGCACGCACACGCGCCCGGTGTGAGTTTTAAGCCACCGGGTCTGGGACGCGAACCGCGGTCGACTACGTGGGAGTCCAGCGACATAGCCATTACGCTAACTGCTGGTCCTTTTTTTTTTTTTTTTTTTTTTTTTTTTTGTAAAAAGAATTTACCCAACATGAAATACTTCACAGATCAGTCCAGTTAAGAATACTTCACATGTTGTCACTAGGATCTTATTGTGGTATGTCTAGGAATGATCAGCCAAGAAATTTCCCTTCAGTTTCTCTGTCTCTATCTCCTATATGAATTTGTACATTTATAATTCTATTATCATAGAATGCATTTGATCACTCTTTATTCTGATAATTATTTTCATCAGATTGCTGCTGAGGTCGGAGACCTCTGTTTGCAAAGCATTCAAAAGCCTGAAAGACACTCATCCCCCCAAAAGATAATCTATTTCCATTGTATACATTATTTTCCTACCTCTATTTATCCAACAAACTCTGGTGAGTCTGATTCTTAGTAGAATTTTCTTAGGACAAGGTTGTTTCAGTCCTTGTATTTTCCCATTTCATTTGTAAGGTATGACCCATTCATTGTTTAGGTTGTTGTTGATTTTTCCCTGGGCAAATAATATTAGGGTGGGTAAAAGATAAGAGTTTCTGTTTTATCAGGCTTTGACTATTACTTTTGTTTCTTTTCTTTCCTTGTTTTTTTTTTTTTTTTTTTTAGAGAGGTTTTTGGTACAGGGCACATGTTCTTGCCAGAAAGACAGAGACGGAGAGAGAGAAAATGAGAAATCACCCCCCAGGGGGGATGGCCATGCCACAATCCCTTGACCTTCATTCTCCTCAGGATCTTGGGCATGCACGCACATGCACCTGGCATGAGTTTAAGCCACCGGGTCCGGGACTCGAACTGCGGTCAACTACATGGGAGTTCAGTGGCATAGCCATTACGCTAACTGCTTGTCCCACTTTTGTTTCTTTTTTAGCTCCCTTTTTTAAACATGTATTTTTTATTTACCTCTGGATTTAAAGGATATCATCAACCTTTATAAGTTTTAGTAGAGATTTTGTTTGGTTATTCTTAACCTTTATGGGTTCAGCTCTAATAATCCTATTCGTGACAGGAAATATTTACCACAAAGTCATCTAGTATCTTCTTGAAAGTTTCAGTTTGGGTTCAATTTCTATAAAAGTTACTTGTAAGACAAGGTCCAAATTAGATATAACCTCCTTATGAGTAGGGAATTCCTTAGAAATTTTAAGGAAGAGATCAATTTAGAAATTTACTTAGACTATAAATTGTCCCTTATTAAATTAGTAGGTTTGGTATAACAGAGGGGGGAAAACATGTGCCATGGTGTGGGTGTGAGCATGGGTGGTATAGGCCAGGATACAAAGAATGTTCGGAAATTATTGGACATAACTACCATCTGAGTAGTTTGTTGACTAATAAAAAGTTTGAATAACAGCCATAGGGTTAATCTAAATAGTGTAGTACCCCGTCAATGAAATATTTAGCAAATTTTTTCTTTAGTATGTAAAGAAATTTCTTGGCTGTTTCTGTGCACAATAGTAATGTACTACTCAAGAGAAACCAGATCCCTCATAAGAGCTGTGGTTGGAACACTCAGCCTGGTCAACTGAGAACATGCTTGGTACACATGTGAGTACTCAAGACCTAGGGGCTGGATGACTGAAGGAAGGGCATTGCAACATGATCAGACCTTGTGGAAGTTGCCATCTCTCTCTCCCTCTCTTTAACATGCATGTGCACATGCTCTATTATGAATAAAGGGTGTGAAAAAGATTTTTAAAAATCTAAATACATTTATTCTTGTGAATTTAAGGAAAAATAGAAAATTGAGTGCTTGAGTCCTCCTAGTGCCTCCAATGATTATTCCCATTTATTTTCCTTCAGTTTCTCAGTTTTTATATGCCTCTTTATTTTTCCAATATTCTTTCTTTTCAGGATATCAAAAGGTATTTTTTTTTTTAGCAAAAGACTCTTTTGTGATGCTTTATGCATCACAACAGTAGGAACAGCTAATTGTTTTATTTGAAAGGGTACCAATTTATTCTAAATCAACTTGTTTTGGTACCAAAGCTCTTTTAAAAGCTCCTTTAAGTTGTTTAGTGGGATATTGGAGATCTGGCAATTACTAAACTTCATTTACAATAACGATCTAAAAAAAATCTTATGCTGCATAAACAAAATTTTAGATGGTGTTATAAATGATTATTCTGAGATATATTTTTCCCTTAATATTTTCTATACTCAAATCATGCTTTATAGATCTATGTAACTTAACATAGTATCATTACCATACTGTCTATAATAGCGTAATGATTTACAAGTTCTGTACACCTTTATTTGTCTCTTTAGGAAAAAAAAAAAACTTAGAATTTCATGGTCAATTATAAGCACTTACAATAAAAAAAATTGAGCACACAACACACAGTAAGGGCAAATATTATATCAAACAATTTATTTACAAACTTTTACATGTGAAATTACATCATAGATGTACTTATTCTTGAGATATGTCAAGAAATTTTGAATATCAGTGAATTAAATTTATGTAACCTGATGTTCTAGTAAATGGTTTTCTTCCTTCTGGATAAATAATTATTTCAGTAGAATTGCTTTCTTAGCGTAGACTACTTTATACATACTCCTTCTCCATGGGTCCTGACTGTCCTCTGATCGTCCTTGTCCAAAGTACCATATTTAAAACTCAACATAAAGAATGTACTTACTTTGTGTAAAAATTTAGAAATCATATCCCCATTGTGTCAGTAAAATCAGAGAGAGATTTTTGTATCCTATAGCCTGAAGGTGTATTTGGTCTTATGTCGGAGATATTTATTAATGCCAATCTGCCTGAAACACTGACATTGCTGCTATTTCTATCTGAAAAAAAAAAAAAAAAAGTCTTCTAAATTTGATACACAATAGTTTTGTGATTATTCTTTTAGTATAGTGCTGGCTTAGTACCTTTTATGGACTTTTCTATTGTCTGGACATTTTACAATTTCATATAGACAAGGCTTAAATTGTAGCTATTTGACTAGTAGAGATATCGATAATTTCTAAGCAGAAAAGATAGCCAAATTTTACGGTCTATTGCTTTCTTAGACATTGACCAATCCAGATTAGAATGGTTATACTGTCATTCTTTCATCAAATTACCTGTCAATGCCTAGATGCTGAATTTTTCATTTGTTAAAAGAACAGGGTCTCACTCTCTTGCCAGGCCAGCCTTGAAATGACAATCTCCCTGTCTCAATCGCCTGAATAGCTGGGATTAGAGACATGCTGTATCACATATGGCCTGAATTTTTTTGAACTGGTATTAACATTTTGCTGGTTTCTCCTTTAATTAATAAGATAAAAAATTCATTTGCAAATATAAAATTATATATTGTATACACACGTTGGTCATTATAATTGAATATAATTTAAAGGTAGTGAATTTTTAACCGTTACTCCTTTGTCCAAGTGCCAATTAGGTTGTATATATTAAGGTTGTCCTTAATGATTTCTTCTTAGTTAATTCAGATATCAAAACTTTGGCTTCCTTGTTAACCATCCTTTTGAATGACAGTTACTACCATAGGTCCTATAAGAATATTAAGACTGAATAATTTCACTGAAATTGAAATTGGCCAGTTCAGCACCTTGAGATCTAGGCTGAGATTTGCATCATTAGTACATTCATTTTTCAAAATAACTAATCCATGTCAAAGATATCGTAATAAAAATATATCATTAAGGAAAAAAAGCTCTAATAGCATATGATAATATTCTGATACATAGAAATCAGATATTATGCTAACTAGCATTACCTGTGAGTATATTGATTATGGTTTGCTTGAGTTTCTCCCTGCCCTGATAGTGAATATAGTTTCAAACTTTTTTTTCCCAATTTTTTAAAGTTCATTTATTTATGGATTTCATAAATGAGAGAGACAGAGACAGAGATACAGTACCCCAACAGTGTCATGTATAGTGTTACATTTTAATAAGATGTTGGCTCTAAAATGATCTTGTTAGCATAGTTTACATTGGCAGTGAATGACAAGAACTTTTTCTAAAATTTTAGATATAATAGATAATTGTAGAGGATTCATTGCACTAAAACAATTGAGTAAATTATCTGTATAACTGGAAACACCATCGAAAAGAGTGTAGGGAGAAGCAACTTTGGAACATTGTCTGTTTTGTCATGCTACAGTGAAAAGAGGATAAAATTGGAAAGCAAACGAAAATGAATTAGATCTTAATTTTGTCGTGTGTGTGTGTTTGTGTGTGTGTGTGTGTGTGTATATATATATATATATATATATATATATATATATATATATATGTGAAAGAGATAAAACCAGTATCTTTTATTTCATTATTAAAAGGCTTATGAGGGCAAATTTCAAATGAGGTAAGATATTAGGGAGTCTCATATAATTAAAGGATTTATGCACATTAAAGGGTTTACTTAGGGTTTATCTACATGTACTATGATGAAGAAATGCAATGTAATGTTATGTGTAAGTATATTTTAATACTGTTCTATAACTGGATAGTTTGTTCCCCACATGGTGCTCAACTCTGGTAAACTCATTCAAAGAGTGTCACACACATACAGAAAATGCAGTCCTATGACAGACCTTGGTAGTTCCAAAAAAAAGATCTGTAGATAAACAAGAGTCTTTGGTGATCTATTTAAGAGTCACTTTATATTGCTAGTAATAAACAAAACAGAATGAAATTATTTTCTATAATACTGGTTTAACTTCAACTTCTAAATTAATATGTTCCTTTTACTGTTGTTTTTTAAATAATGATAATTTCATACATTGGTATAAGATTTCCATTTTGGAAAAATTTTACAGATACTATACTTCATGTTTTCACAATTCTGCAAATTAGTAAGTCAAGAATCAATATATTTGTATACTGTAGGAGAAATCAGATACGGGAACTTAGATAACTGCAAGAATAAATGTCTTACACTTCCAAAGTCTGTACGTCAGATATTTTGAATAATAAAGTAGGTTCTTACAGAATGGAAACTGACATTTTGCTTTTGCATTAACCTTAGTTCTTAGAGAAATAATGCCTACTTAAAAGCACAATGAACACGTGTTAAAGATGAAATGTAAACAGATACAATATAGCACATTATAATATCAGATGATTATTGTTTGAGGTAAGGTGAAAATTTAAAAAGAAAGATACATATTCAATAGAAAATAGAATTTTCCTTGTCTAGTTTTGAATGATTTTACTTATAATCCAATACTTTATGCTTTATTTATGTATATGTGTATGGCTATACATATGCACACTAGTATTATAATAAGAATAATTAATTGAACCTTTCATCTAAGGCATTGTAATGTCTTAAATGAACCAAGAAACACGTTTGTGCTATTTTTTTTTCCTTTTTAAATCATTTATTTATTTATTTATTTACCCACATTTTATTAATTCACAAAATACCTTAAACTAAAACTATGAACAAATCTAGAATCTAGTTGCAAGAACACTGTAATTTTCTTCTGAAACATTTTAAATGAATTAATTAATTTACATTCATTCCCTGAACATTGTCAGAGCATACAAAATGTGATTTCCCATCCAAAATATACTGGATAGTGGCTTAATCATACATGTTATCCTCATTAATTTTCCATTTCTAGATTCATATACATACATGTATATATTTATTTTACCCCTTTTTCTCACACTCTGCCGTTTCCCACCTTCCTCCCATACTATCTTAGGTGACTACAGTTGTTTTCCATTCCTTTCTTCCTCCACATTTAATTGAGTCACAAAATTTCTTAAGTAATCTACCTACTTTCAATAGCAAGTTTAGCTGGTATGTTCATATCAGTGAATACATGTCTGACTTTAGGCATGAAACTCTGAGTAATATGAATATACTATAAGGTAGCACCTAGCTGATGCTATAAAGCTTACTATAGTCATTAAATAGATATTTTTAATATTTTCTTTATTTTCAAGAAAAGCAGTTTTAGCTTTAATAAATCAAAGAAATGCTAAGGAACTTTACTTAAAACTTAAAGCCAGAAAACAGATTGGAATTCCATTAAAGTAGTAGCTATATGAACCTATCAGCAGCTCAAGACAGGACAAAAATCCTTAAAATTGGAAAACGATGCCTCGAAGAAAATCAGCAGTTCAGTTTTAGTGAAAAGTCATAAAATGCTGTTTCACCAGTTCAGTCTCATGTACTTAATCTATCTTCTGTTGTGGTTCAATCTTCCCTATTAAATTCGGGGATATAATATTCAACTCCATACGTGTCCACTCCAAAGTTGGCCATTTTCTTAGTTTTTTTTTTTTTTTTTTTTTTTTAGAGAGGTTTTTTGCTATAGATCATGTGTGCTCGCCAGACAGACAGAGAGAGACAGAGAG
Source organism: Tupaia tana (assembly GCA_026018925.1). Lineage (NCBI taxonomy): Eukaryota > Metazoa > Chordata > Mammalia > Scandentia > Tupaiidae > Tupaia > Tupaia tana. Next base: position 83,729,672 of record JAKSZU010000005.1, read on the forward strand.
ACAGAAAGCGACAAATCACACCCCAGGGGGGATGGCCACACCGCAATCCCTTCTCCTCCATTCTCCTCTCTTGGGCACGCACGCACATGCGCCCGGCGTGAGTTTTAAGTCACCGGGTCCAGGATGCGAACCGTGGTTGACTCCATGGGAGTCCAGTGACATAACCATTACGCTAACTGCTGGTCCCATTTTTTCTTAGTTTTTAAACTCTTATTTCTGTGTGTCTGTATTTAATTTTCCTGGTATAGCACTTCCTTGAGAACTTCTTGGAGATCTGGTCTGGTGTTGGTAAATTCTTTCAGGTTTTGTTTATCTGAGAATATTCTTGTCTTTTCTTCCCATATAAAGGATTATCTTGCAGAGTACAGTATTCTTGGTTGAAATAGCTTTTCCCTTAACACTTTGAATATAGTTTCCCATTCTTTCCTCACTGTCATTGTTTCCAATGAGAGGTCCGCTTTTAGCCTGATATCCTTTGTAGGTAACTTGACATTTCCCTCTTGCCAATCTTAGTATCTTGTCTTTGTCTGTGGTTTTGATCAATCTGACTATAATGTGTCTTATAGAAGATATTCCTCTCTTCACCTTGAATCTGATGCACAAAGAGTGAAAACAGAATAGCATAGAGATTGCAGATCATCTCCTTCTGCTCATCTTTGAGCTCTCAGATTGTACTTCAAGAATTAAGAAGAAACGCACCATCCATCATCTGACTAGAAATCACCGCAGGATTACAAGATATATGTGAAAGTAAGACAATACCTCTCCTCCAAGGGAAAAGAATAACACCTCTTCATCCTCAGGCAGTACAATAAAACTCATGGAAATGTCTGATAAAATATTCATAATGACAAAGTTAACAGAGATGGAAGAGAAGAGAGACAATGAACTGCAGAAGAGGCAGGAGAAAGGAGCTGACAAGTTCCAGGAGGTGAGGAAATTCTTGCAAGATTTAAAAGAGGAGATACACACTCTAAAAAAGAATCAAATAGAAAAGCAGACTAGATCATGCAGAAAATCGAATCTCAGATGTAGAACATAGAATTGCTGTCCTAGAAAAATCCACCATGAAGACTGAGAAAATGGCCCCCCAAAATGAGAATAATATACGAGATATACTAGATACTATCAAACGTCCAAACATCCAGATAATCGGTATTCCAAAAGGCAATGAGACTCATAAGGGCATTGATAATCTATTCCATGAAATCCTGCAAGAAAACGTTCCAAACCTGGAGAGGCATTCAAAGATTCAGTCCCAAGAAATACAAAGCTTGTATTAATTTTCTGCTCAAAAACTTTTTGAAAAAATACTGCATTTGAAGATAACAAAACAGAGTGGTTTCATTAGCAACGAAAACATTTAATGCTTGATATACTCAAATGCGTTGTTACTATTCTGAATAAACAGGAGTGACTCCTGTACAAAACACTGGGTAAAATTTAGAGACAGATAACTCCACACACACACACCAAGGGGTTATGGATTTTATTATGAACATACTAGTGAGAACAAAGCAGGCTTCCCAAGTGGACCAAAAAATGGCTTGAGAAATCAGGAAAAGGAGGTTGGTTTGGAGTATCTTGTGGTTAGGGTAGAGGCTATCATTGTTTGAACTTCCTATAGGTGATAAAGTAGTAAGTAGCCAGGAATTTTTTATAAGCTTAATCAGATATGGGGCAGAAGGGAAAAGGGAAAATGTGAGACTTAAGAGCTACCTATAGCCAAGATAATAAAAAAAAATTGGACAAACTCTATTTACTAGGAGATACCAGAATGTCATATACATAATATTGTGGTATATATAGTTAACAATACTTTTATATTTAATAAAATAGCCTTGGCTGCTGTCAGTTAGAATGCTTAGGGTCAAATTCTGACTTTTCTCTGATAGGGCCTCTGAGAAACACTGAAAAAGTTCTATGATCTCTCTGCATTTATTTTTCTTTTTTTAGTAGTAAAACTCACAGGTTATTGTGAGAAGTAAGAATAACTTAGTCATGCACACAACCAATAATAAGTATCTAAAAATCATTATTATATTTATGACTAGAAAGATAAGTTTAACAATGTATTTTATACAACTTCCTATTTTTCATAAGTAAAATAAAGCAATAAAGTTGTCCATGGCAATATACAAAGTTTTTACTATGCACCTGACATTTCTCATTGACAAAATGCTACTCATGTTGCAATACACTTTTTTAGGAGAGTGGATCTAGCTAACTTTCTTTGGGCCACACCCTTATTTTCTTCCCTTCTCTTGAGGACTAAAATCTCCAACACACACACACACACACACACACACACACACACACACCAGAACTTAAACTTTGAAATTTGAAAGAATGGTTCTAATTAGGACAAATACTACATTTAATACAGTAAATAAATAGTTTGCTTATTACTTACTTAATTAATTTATTTATTTTGGGTGAAGACATTGTTGACTTTCTTTAGGGAAGAGAGTAACTTTTAATTAGCCAACAAATTTAAAGAAAGTGGGCAAATCACTCTAATATTAAATTCTAGTAATTAATTTTGGTTTGACAGTATGGAAGTGAAAAATTAATTTTTAGATTTGTTTTGTTCACTTATTTTTAAAGTCTCTTATTTTTAACATTAGATCCTTTCTAACAGTCTGTCAGATGAATATACCTCAAGAACACAGGTATTACTTTGTAGAATACACTGTATATTTGTCAGTTTTTACCAATTCATTTATTCTCTGGGTGGTGGGTGAGAGAAGATGGACAGAGAGAGGAAAGAGAAAAAGATTGTGCCCTGACAGATGCTCAATGCTACAATCGACTCCCAGTTTCAGGTAGATATGTACCCAACATACTCAACGAGGTCTTCAAATATGAAACCAGAACATTCTCATGTAGATCAACTTCTAAGAGTATCTGTACCTTTTAGGAAATAAATAAATAAAAAATAAAAATACTCTATCCAACTTTGTCTCTCTATATAGTACAAAATAAATCAATTTAAAGATGAGATTATTATTTTTCTTTTCTTTTACGTTTTTGCAATAGGGTGCATGCACTCTCTGGAGAGAGACAGAGTGATGGAAAGTGATAAATCACCCCCCAGGGAGATGGCCATGCCTTAATCCTTTTTCTCCATTCTTCTCTAGGGATTTTGGGCATGCAGGCACCCATGCTCAGTGTGGATTTCAAACTGCTGGGCTTAAGGCTCGGCCCTCAATTGATCATGTGGGAATCCAGCACGTTAACCGTCACACTACCTGTTGACCCCTAATATTTTTATTTTAATGTTTCCAATATCCTTGGAAAAAGAAGGGACCAATTGAAGTACATTGCAAAAAAAAAAAAAAAAAAAAAAAAAAAGAGTACTTCACTGCTTTATGAAAAAAGATGAAAAAAATATAATGCCAACATACTTTTATCGAAATGGCATGAGAGTCTCAAAACCTGTTAAAGTCAAAATACTGAGAAATTCAGGGCATGAATCACATACATCCTAGAGGGATAGGAGAACAAAAATCTTGGAATTACCAATGGTAGCCCTCTCTTTTGGAATCTGCTTATATTGATCCTTCAGGAAAAAAATAAGCATGAATAATTATGGTGTTTTCCTTAGAAGGCAAGGACCTATAAACTTACAATATGCCAAAGCAAGAAATTAAGGCAGCCACCAGAACTTAACAAAATTGCCTTAGCGGTCTTGTTCAAGAGGGAAGATATTCAAGGTAAGTGAAATGTTTGCATTTTTTTTAAGCTAAGAGAAATAGTTTAAATGAGCTCTCTTGTTAAAATTCCATAATTCCTCAATAGAATACCAGAAAACCGATTGGAAAAATCAATCATAATGTGGTAAACACATTACTGGCTATATTATAGAAGGTGAAAACCTTAGTGAGAGATAAAGACTGGAAATGCACATTGTAAATTTATTAAAACAAGAATAAGTTCAATCTTGTCATTTAGAAAGAATGCAGTATTCTGACTCAAACATTTTATCATCTCTCTATCCATCATTTATCCATCTATATTCCTTGTGCTTTTTGGTAGACAATTCTCTATGAATTTCTCTCAATTCTGACACATTTTGAAAAGAAACTAACTGCTCTTTTTTTCAAACTAACTTTCAAGGGATTTTTTTAATAGGGAATAGGACTGAAGAATAAAGTCTTTTTCCAAGCCAAGGACAAATTTGTTTAAAGCCTCGAAAAAAAAATGATTGTGTCACTCTGGAGAAAAAGGTAGGCATGCTTATTGTCCAGTGTAAAAGATACAGGTTCCCATGTGCAAGACTCCTCTCATTTTACCCAATCTACAGTTCTTTCGAATACCATCTAGCTATTTTGTGCCATTTTGTGAGAATCAGGACTTGAGAAACTGGTGCAAGAAATGCAGATACCCTGGCTACTGTATTGTCTTGACTATACATTTTTGACCTAGGAGTTTTAGATCTTCTGCCTAATCCATGAGACTAATTTGTTAGCTTGTAAGATAAACTCTCAGACACTTACTAACTGTGAATCATATTAGATATGGTATTTGAGGAGGTTTACAGGTATAATTGTTGTAATGACTAGGAATTGGCTTATGTTTTCACATTTAGGGATACTGATGAAATTATCATATCGGAGCATACTGCACTGCCTCTTTGTGCTGTTTATAGGAGAGAATTCTAGTCATCTTAATACAAAATGTAGGAATGTGAAAGTAACTTTCATTTCATTTTAACTGGTAACAAGGGACACACGAGGATGTGCAGTAAGTTTCAAGAGAAAAACCTCAGGAAACAACTAAGCTACCCTTACCCCAAAGGAATCAGAGCATCATTGGTTGATACAGTCTTGTTTTTAAGGAAAAAGTCTTAGGAGACTAAAAACTGGGATAGTTTTTGGAAAAACAAAAAGCCTGAATCTCAAAGTCTTAAGGTGCCTTGAGAGAAATTCTGTTCTAATTCTCAAGAGAAAGAAATATTTAAAAGAATGAGTTCTTCTTTTCTTCTGTGAGAAAGACTGCCTCGGGACCAGCAGTTAGCGTAATGGCTATGTCGCTGGACTCCCACGTGGTTCGAGTCCCGGACCCGGTGGCTTAAACTCACGCCGGGCGCATGTGCGTGCGTGCCCAAGATCCCGAGAGGAGAATGGAGGAGAAGGGATTGCGGCGTGGCCATCCCCCCTGGGGGGTGATTTCCTGCTTTCTATCTCTCTGTCTCTCTCTGTTTGTCTGGCGAGCGCACGCGCCCTATAGCAAAAACCTCTCCCAAAAAAAGAAAAAAGAAAAAAAAAAAAAAAAAAAAAGAAAGACTGCCTCATCTTTTTGGTAAGAGGGATTAAATTTTATTTATTTACTTATTTAAAAATTTATTTACTCCCTCCGTGAGTGAGAGACACAGGAATAGACTACACTTCCAATGGAGTCCTGAGACAGCATTCTACTCCCAGGTTTAGCCCGCCTGGGTATATAGCCACCATGGTCAGAAAGGTCTCTGGCCATGAACCCAGAACCTTCCCCTGTGGGTCAGCCTCAGAGATTAGTGCATGTTCCTATTGAGACACCACTAGACACAGGAAAATCCCAAGTTTTAGATGCCATATTGATTGGAAGATATGATCTCCTTATTAATAAGGTCAACCTTGAAAACCAGTAAGACAACTTTGCCTCCCAGACTCTTGTGCTCACATATATTGAATAGCCAAAGGTAGAAAGTGCAACAGAAACATCAGTTTGTCTTTGCTCCCCAAGTTTTATTTCACAGTCTGAAACTGGATCCAATAAGTCATGATTAGAAAAGCACTGAAGGTCAGGATAAAGAAAAAAGTGAGATTAGGAATTCTGAAGAAGTTTTAAATTAAAGTCATTTAATTAAAAACAAGCTGGTGTTACAAGCTGAGCTGTAGTCGAACTCTGCATTTGTTCTCATTTGTCAAGAGTCCAGAAACAAGGAGTAATTAACACCATAACCAACCACCCAGAAGAAGAATACAGTGTGGCAAGGCAGTACTTTCTTTTTCTTTTTTTTTTTTTTTTCTTTTACTAAACCAAAGCCTCCTATCATTAAACTCTTTCACAATTATAATAGGATTTAAATGATGTACTCAGATTTATGTTTTCAAATCACAGAAGGAATTTACTAATTTTGTGCAGACCTTACATTGCTCCTACTATTCTTTAAGATAAAAGCCAATGTCCATAAAAGTTTATAGAAAGTCCTTAAGGTGCTGAAGGCTATTCATTTTCTGAGGCTCATATCCCCTTTTAGCTTTATTAAATATCCTACCCTTCCCAGCATCCTTCAAGAATCAGGTCAGTGTATCTCCTTCAAGAGCATACAATGCCCTTCTTTTCCTCAATTTAATTTAGACACTCCCCTGGTGCACAATCATAGCACTTATTGTATTAAATTGCAAACATTTGTCTACTTGTCTGTTTCCTTCAGTGGACTGAGTTCCTCAAGGACAGGAAGCTTAACACTCATTTGCACTTACCCCACATCCCAATTCACTGTACATGGTAGTCACTGAATTAATACTTTTGAAATAATAGCTTCTCTACAACATGGTGACCAAATCTCTGGAATATTCTCTAAATTCTAAGGAAGTGGTGAGAGTGAAGAGACAGATTTTCTGATAGAGAATCTATAGAAAGTGAAGCTTAGAATCTGTAACAAAAAAAAAAAAATCATAAGGGATTATATAATCTAATTGAGAAATTCTTTCCATTTCTAATTTATCCTTTATTTAATTTTTGATTTAAGATAGCTAATATTAATTTTCTGGATTTCACTTTTATCATCTTGTAAATAGTTGATTGTCCTGGATGTAATGGAGTAAACATGTAAAATTCTACCAGTAATGATATAGCCAGTTAAATATTTGAAATAACAGGGTCATTATAGAATTTCTTTTCCTAGATAACCAAAAATCTCTCTCTTTTTTTTTTAAGGATTTTGCCACATGTATTTTGTACTCACTGGAGAGAGACAGGGAAAAACAATGAGAGGGAAAGTGAGAAATCACCCTGCAGGGAGGATGACCACATGGAAATCCTTTCTCCTCCTCTTAAGATTTTTGGCATGCATGCAAATGTGCCCTGAATGATTTTCAAGAACCATATCCAGGACTCAAACTGCAGTTAACCATGTGGGAGTGAGTGCTTTAACCTGCTCCACCAGATGGTCCCCCAAAATATCTTCTTAAAATACATTATTATACCGCTTTCTCTAGGTAAAATCTTTTTTTTTTTTTTTTTTTTTTGAGAGGTTTTTGCTATAGGGCGCATGTGCTCACCAGACAGACAGAGAGAGACAGAAAGCGAGAAATCACCCCCCAGGGGGGATGGCCATGCAGCAATCCCTTCTTCTCCATTCTCCTCTCAGGATCTTGGGCATGCACGCACACACGCCTGGCGTGAGTTTTTTTAAGCTACCGGGTCCGGGACTTGAACCACGGTCAACTAAATGGGAGTCCAGTAACATAGCCATTATTCTAACTGCTAGTCACTAGCTAAAATCTTGAAGTGAATAAGCACTTGCTAGGTCTAATCAGTTTAGGAAAGTTGTATATTACTTCTTTAGGTAGTATTATTTTCTGAGTTTGCTATTTCCATGGTAAACAATGGGAAAACTTAATATTTTTTTTAATTATGGTGTAGGGTACAAATAGTTAAAATATATAGTAAAATAATACATTGCTCTATAAGTTATTTTATTGTATAATGTCATACTTAAACAAGTACCAAATAATAATATACATATTTGGGATTATTCTCTGGCACACATAAAAGCACATAAATATAATCCCATGGGTATTTGTCAGCATGAATTCTATGCTTGGTTTTCTGTTTTTTGCTTTCTTTTTTATAGATCCTTTCCTTCCTGTTTACATTTGTTCGCGATCTGCAAGCCAAAAATATTATATTGTTATCAGCACGTTAAATGAGGGCAGAGAGCATGGCTGCAGGCCTGCTGGGCTAGTGGTTTTACTTGGGATAATCCTGTTCATTGGTTTAATAAAGAAAAATGACTGCAAAGAGCATCAGAAATTTTAGCTGTTTAATCCTTTTCCCTACTTCACCAAATGCTCTTTTTCTAAAAGCTTTTTAAAAGTTCTGTTTGAAGCATTACTTTTCAAAGTTTTTTAAATATTGACTGAATGGGTCAGTATTGATGAGCCATGTAAACTATATGAAATCAAAACAATCTGACATTGATTTCTCTGAAGTTAAAAGATTTTTCAGAGATTAGTGTAGCAATGCAGGGAAGTTTCTCTCTGAGTTCTAGAGCTCCAATTCAATTAAGGAAATTCATTTCTTTTTCTGGTAGTGGTTATATTGGCAATGTTTTTGCTCTCTTTAGAAGGTAAATGGAAAATGGATAAGTAACTAAAAAAAAAAAATAGTAAAGGAGCTGTGGGGAGAGAAAATACAAATGTGGACGGAAAGGTTTTCTGTTCTAAGACCTAAAGACCCTGGCTATCTTTGGATTATCAACAGTGTGATGAAGTAAAGGAAAGAAAGAGAGATAGAGCGACAGAGAGAAGAAAGACAGGAAGGGAGGAAGGAAGAAGGGAAGAAAAGAAGGGAGGAAGGAGAAAAGAAAGGAAGGAAAAGAGAAAGAAAGAAGGAAAAACGAGAGAAGAAGGAAAGAAGTAAGGAAGAGAAGAAAAAGAGAAAGAAAAAAAAGAAAGGAAGTAAAAAGAAAGGAAGAAATAAGAAAGGAAAAGAAAAAGAGAAAGTAAAAAGAAAAAAATAAGAAGGAAGGTGTAAAAGAGGATCTAAAAATGGAAGGAAAGAAAGAGAATGAAGGAAGAAAAAGAAAAAAAAGAATTAAGAGAAAGAAGAAACAAAGAAAGAAAGAAGTTAAGAAAGAAAGAAATAGAAAAATAGCCAAAACATCCTTTGAAGCTAGTCCCTTCAGGTTGTACGGTCAACACTCCCTCTCCTTGGGAGAAGGACTTGTAACTGCTTAGACAATAGAGTGCGGACAGGGATTAGGTCTTAATGGAGATGCAATTTCTGTCTTGGTCTCTTAAACACTCTTAATTGAAATCTGAGCTGGGAAATGAGGCTACACTAAAGAGGAGATAGCACATTCAGGCATCCTGTTGACAGGCTCAGATAAGCCCAAAGTTTCAAATAATTCCTGACTTTACCAGCTAGAAGTCAGGTGATTGAAAAACCCTCCAGAGAAGTCCAGACTGAGACATGGAATTGCCCACAGCTTTGAGTCTTAACAGTTAAGGGCCTGGGCATAAGGAGAAAAGATATTCCATGCCCTTGATGATGAAGTTCTCAGCTACAGACTTTGTGGATTTAATAAAATGCGATCTTTGGGAACCAGCAGTTAGCGTAATGGCTATGTCGCTGGACTACCACGTAGTCGACCACGGTTCGAGTCCCGGACCCAGTGGCTTAGAACTCACGCCGGGCGCGTGTGCGTGCGTGCCCAAGATCCCAAGAGGATAATGGAGGAGAAGGGATTGTGGCGTGACCATCCCCCCTGGGGGGTGATTTCTCGCTTTCTGTCCCTATGTCTCTCTCTGTCTGGCGAGCGCACGCGCCCTATAGCGAAAACCTCTCAAAAAAAAAAAAACAAACGATCTTTCTCTCAGTGAATGTGGACATAGCTTCAATATCCAAGATACACTTAATGTAGGGAGTAGTAAACTAGATTTTTGGGATGACCTTGGGAAATATTATTAATAGACACAACATGTTTTAGGTTATGGAATTTCTGCTGGTTGTGATGATGGTTTCATGAGTATTGGCATCTACAAGTGTATTCACTTATATATATTAGCTGTGTGCCATTCCCCAATCATAAGTTGTCTTACAAAATAAAATAAAAACATTCTCTTACAGAAATAAGTGTATTGCCTTCTGACATTTTGACTTAATTCTGCTTTGTGGTACTATAATTTAGGAATCATATTATATTTCAAATTACATACTTTTAAAATAATTGTTTCATTATTATTATTATTATTATTATTATTATTTTATTTAACCAGAGAGAGAAAGAGAAATGGAAAGAGAAACGGAAAGTGAGAAAGCAAGCTGCCAGCTCTGGGACTCATACTGCTGTCAGTCATGTGGGAGTCCAACGCCTTAACCACCATGCCACCTGGCAGGGCCTTAAAAATTAAATTTAACGATGAAAATAGACTTAAACATTCTGCATGGAAGGGTGCTTGGAATTATATTGTTAGCTGCCAATTAATTTTATATGCTCTTGAGGTCATTTAATTAGAAAAATTTGGTTTTGTATATATTTAAGATAGTCATCTAATATTTAACCTTATTAAATCGCAGTACTCCAAAGGTTGCTTCTGCTATTAAAGCTGTAATTCCTAATTAGCAAAGTCAAAAATAACTAGGCTAGATTTATATTCCACTAGGTAGCCCACTTCTACAAGTAAAATTCAGAGTATCATAAAATTAAAATTTCATACCTCATGGAACTACTATAGATTATATGTAACATATATAAAGTATGTAGACTTACTATATTAAAATGCATATGACCCCGGTAGGTATGCAATTACATTTTAATTTTTTAAACTAAAACATAAACTTACAGCGTTCCTACAAATCAAGGACAGACAGAAAGACACACACACACACACACACACACACACACACACCGTTTTCATTAGTCACTTTCTATGCTTAACTTCTATCTAATGTTTTCTTCTACTCTTTTCTTGGTCCCTTTTAAACTGAGCTTGATAATAACAAAATGCAATATTTAAAATTTTGACTGTATTTTAGTATTTAGAACCCACATCATAAGGTTGATAGCTGACAATTGAAAATAACCAAAGTTATGATTTATAATAGGTAACATAATATCTTTCTATATAAACTCAAAGGATCTGTCTCTTATGCAGCATATAATTTGCTACATTTGTTCAACTTATAGTTTCTTCTTTTATGGAAAGGAGACCAAAATGAATTTTCTGATACTCTTCTGTCTTGAATCATTGAAAGTTATTCATGATTATTTTTCCTGCTCGGAGACTGTTTACCTTAGACTAAGTTAACAACCCTTTCTTCTTCTTTGAAGACAGCTAATTACTGTAGTGGGAACTTTCATCAGCCATCACATATTGCATCTAGAAGTGCTGGAACAATAACTCAAGGCGACTGATTGACAGTGACTGCTACCAAATTAGCATTTCCATGGAAGCCAGCATCAGTTATCGTCAACAGACATTATCCTCCTCTGAGATTTTCTGAACTGCTTTTCAATACGGGGCCAAATCACTCAGTATGCAGCAAAACAAAAGAAACTTTGCCTGAATACTACATTAGAGCAGACACAAGTATCGTGTGTTCTTTCACAGGATACATTATTCTCTAAATTTTAAGAGGCAAAACAAAACAAATTCTCACTGTGTTAGACAGTTCTTCTTGTAGTGGGATGTTTTAAATTTAGCATATTTTTAAAATAGCACATACAATGTACTGAGAAAATTGAAGTTTTAGAGCTTATTGATTAATATATTGTCAATACATTTGTCATGAAGGTTAACAAATGTTGTTAGAATTTGATCTGAGTGTATGTGAAATGGTAAGAAATTATACCTTTATGACAAGGGGTGAAAGTAGATTGCCTGCAATTTTAAAGCTTTTACAATCCAATGCAAAATGCATCAATATTTAAATGCTAAGTCTGAAAGCTAAAAGGGGAAATTAGATACCTTCTAATGAAACTGTCTGTATATAAATAGGAAACTAAAACCAGAGACCTTCTGACTTTACCACTTCATTCATAAAATACTTAGAAAATCAGGACTAGAATCTGGGCATCTAAATTTACAGTGTTTCCCTAATTTGCACACACATACATGCATACACACCAAATCTCTGGTCTCTTTCTATGCCTCATTTTTGGTTTCCTTTTATGTTTTTTAGTCCCATTTAAACTGAGTTTGAAAATACCGCAGTGCAAGATTTAAAATTTTGGCTCTATATTAGTGCTTAAAACCCACATCATGAGGCTAATATCTGATAAAGTAAACAAAGTTACGATTTACTGTAGGTAACATAATACTGAATCAGATATATTAATATTGAAGTTTCTATTATAATTGACTGTTATTTGTACATTATGTTTTTGGATAGTGTTGCTTTACACATTATATACAATGTATCTATATACATTGACTTGAGTGCCATTCAAGTAGAACTAATAAATGTGTGTGTGCACACATACATATATGCATACATATGTATATATAAAATATATAAATATTCACACATTATACATGCACAGATACACAAAATGTATGTATGTACATACACATATAATATAGAAAATTAATACATATATAATATACATAACATAATATATACATGCAGGTATATATGTCATATATGTGTATATAACATATAATATATACATGTAAATATACATATATGTATATATGTTATATATTTTATGTATGTGTATATACAATACATGTATAAATAAAATTTCCCAAAGGTTGAGTTTCTATAATACTGATATATAACTACAATATTTCAGATATTTACCTTTATAATCATTAAGTGAAAATTATATTAGAAAACTTCTAGATTGATTAATTTTTCCACTGAATTATTTCCACCTTGGATGATTGAATGTTTTATTACCACATCAGCTTTGGCTCATTCATATTAAATTAATCATCATTACTTGGAAATACCTTGTTTCAACTCTTTCAATCATTGAAAATTATGTTACTCCTAATACTGTATTTAGAAATTTGAGTTCTTGCAATGTTTCAAAAACTTCATTCTTCTTTCTGTTGTAGTAATTTTCCTGTTACCAGAGTTCAAAAATTTCTCTAATAACATGTCATAGCATATAAAATAGATTCTCTTTTAACTAAATGAAAACATAACTAATTCTATCCTTACCATAATAATACAGTTTTATAATTATTTATAAACCCAACTACCCATTATAGAGAGTAAAGAATAGATTTTAGTTTGTCAAAATGGAAAAAGTAGATATACATTAATTTAAACAAACGATGTCATGTTCTTTAAGGTTCTGAGCAGAGTGAATGGATGCAAAGAATAGGTCATTCCAGATCAGTTATTAACATATTTTATCAGTGTTTATTGAATTATTAATTTGGTTAGCTTACTGGATGCATTCTATCTGGATTGCTGAAAGGCATTTTACAAGGTCCCATGTGATGTCCTTGGGAATAAGAATTCATCTGGTTGGGAGGTAGGGCAGTTGGTTAGGGTTGTCAGTGGTTGATCGCATTCAGAAGATAATTACCGAACACCCTGTGGAGAGAGAAAACTAATTGTAGTAAAATGCGACAGAGGCTTTTGCCCCTAGTCTGTCTGACAATTTTATCAATGGCTTGGATGAGTAAAATTGCCACCAACACACAACTGGAAGTGAGAGCGATTATGCTGCATGACAGAGAGATGTAAATAAGAAGGAAAGGATATAAGATATCCTGGGAGAGAGACATCAAAAATCAACATGATGGGGAACTAGCAGTTGGCGTAATGGCTATGTCGCTGGACTCCCATGTAGTCGACCGTGGTTCGCGTCCCGGACCCAGTGTCTTAAAACTCACACCGGGCGCGTGTGCGTGCGTGCCCAAGATCCCAAGAGGAGAATGGAGGAGAAGGGATTGCAGCGTGGCCATCCCCCCTGGGGGGTGATTTCTTGCTTTCTGCCTCTATGTCTCTCTCTGTCTCTCTGGCGAGCGCACACACCCTATAGTGAAAATCTCCCCTCCCCCAAAAAAAATCAACATGATGCATCAGAACAGATTTATACAAAGTCATCTCAAAGGAAGTAGAAAGTATCAATGAGAGTGTGAAAAAAGAGGAATTACAGAAGCAAATGTTGGCTGTTGAAATTCTAGAACTGATTGGGGGAGAAAGAACCTTAGATAATAGGTTTCAAATATCCATATTCCATTAGCAAATTCAATCCTGTTAATATTTTGTATAAACGCATTAAGCTTTCTTATCATGATGCAAGTAAATATAAAATTAACATATTAATCCAACTGATGATGTGCTCTCTAAACTAATCTCATCATGCTATTGCCCTCCATTATGGATATGCTTTAATAGAATAAACTGCTAAGATTCCAAGATTCCTTTGTATTTAGAGAATCATATGTCTACTTTGAATAAGTAAATCATTGTTCTTGGTCTATAGATCAATTTTGAGAGCAGGATTAAGTTAGTTCATAGTGAGAGAAGCATGAAGTCTGGATGTAATTATAAATCAGCTTTCTGACTTTGCAAATAATGTCAGATCCTAAACCACTGTAAATTCATAAATATATGAATGTCATAATGAAAGGCCCCTTGAGGAACAACCCCCGGGCATTACCAAGAGACACCCTGTAGCATTATCCTTCACAATTCAAGGTCAGCCTTTCTTCTTTTATTTTGAGTCTATATTCAAAATCAACTATGAAAAAAGAGAGAGAGTAATCTATATCAACATACATGAAAAATATTTAAAAATGTTTTTGATTATAAGATCAATAGCAAAAGCATACAACATGACAAAAAAGGGAGAAGGGATTGTGGCATGGCCATCTCTCTGGAGTATGGCAATTGCTCAATTTCCCTCTTTCTTTCCCTCTTTCTCTTTCTGGTGAGCGCATGTGCATTAAGGCAAAAAACTCTAAAAAATACAGTCAGGTAACAATTCCATAAATTAATAAAGATAATCTTAGCATAGTATTTTCTTTATAAAAGATATGCTACTTTCAAAAAATGCAAAGTAGATTGTTTCTTTTTGACCTAGTCCATGGAGTACAATTTTAAAAATGATAGGAATGATTTGTTTCTTGACTGTTTGATAAACTCTTTTTTAAAAACCATCTGTTCTCCATGATTGATGAATTGATTCTAATGTAATAATTACATTTGTGTATTATAAAACAACTCAGATTTTTATTTTTATGTTGACTATTGCTAAATAATTATACTTTACATACAAGTGTTTTTTCTTATTTTTCAAATTTACCATTTTCTAGGTTATATTTAACCTTTGTTTTATCTTCAGCTATGACCCTTATCTCACAATTATTAATGTAACTAGTAGTAATTTGTGTGCCTATTTTCCTGAGTTAGTATTATAATACTATCTAGTCAATATGTCTTTCAAAGATCCAATAATTTATTATGTTTACACTATTTTATAGGTATCACATTATATTAATTTTGGGAGGGAGAGATTTTTTGCTATACAGCATATGCACTTGCTGGAAAGACAGAGAGACAGTAAGCAAGAAATCACCCCAGGGAGGATGGCCATGCCACAATCTTTTCTCCTCCATTTTCCTCTTGGGATTTTGGGCATGCACATATGTGCCTGGTCTGAGTTTTAAGCCACTGGGATTGTGACTTGAACCACAACCAATCATGTAGTGTCTTAACCACTACGTCATATGCTGGCCCCTATTTTCATTTAATTTTTATTTTTTTTCTCTTCATGCTTGTTATTAAAATAGCACAAACAACTCTTTTTCTGAATGTTGACACTTAGCTTATTTATTTTGTACTTTAATTATTAATAAAGATATTTTAATGGTTTTACTATCACCTGTAACACTGCATTGACCATACTGTTCATGTTTGGAGATATTGTAAAACCTTTCATGCCTGGTACTTTTGATAATTAGGTTTTAAACTACTGCTTATATTCTATTATAATTTTTAATATTTAAAACATAAATATTGTAATTTAAATCATTTCTTTTTTGTATTATTTGTCATATGTAAAAAGCAATTTTTTATATTTCTAAATAATTTTTGTTTTTACTTTTGTTGTCATTACTGTTGTTATTAATTGCTAATTTTGTTTTCATTGTGGTGAGAACATGCAGTATGATTCCCTAAAATTTATTAAAAAAGCCCACCTGGAAGGTAATTTACTCTTATAATATGCACACCTAACTAAAATATTAATTATATTATTATAGAATGCAATGTCTTCAACATGCCTACCAACTAAGTTTGTTTCATTGTTCATTTCTGTGTTTCTCCTGATTTTGTATTCTCTTTATTATAACTTACTAAGGGACACATTAAAAACTTCTTACTGGGACCACTAGGTTGCACATTATTTAGGCACTGAACTCCCACATGGCTGACCAAGGTTTGAGTCCTGGACCCAGTGCCTTGAAAATCACTCCAGCTGCATTTGATTGCATGCCCCAAATACCAAGAGAATGGAGGAAAAGGGATTGCAACATGGCCATCTCTCTTAGGGGATGATTTTTCACTTTCCCTCTCACTTTTTCTGTTTGTCTCTCTCTTGTGAGACCCAGCACCCTATCTGAAAACCTTTAAAGAAGCAAATGAACATATTACCAATATTATGGATATTAAAATTTCCATTAATTTTCATTTTGTAGATGTTTTTAAATTAGATTTTTTGAGATTTTTTTTAGCTATAAGGTGTGTGTGCTCACCAGAGACAGAAAGCAAGAAATCACCCGCTAATGGAGATGGTCAAGTTGTAATCCCGCTCCTCCATGCTCCTCTCAGGATTGTGGACACACATGTATAGGCACCTAGTATGAGTTTCAAGCTGCTGGGTCCAGGACTTGAACTGCAGTCAATCTCGTGGGAGTCCAGTACCTTAAACATTATGCCACCTGCTATCCACTTATATTAGATTTGAATAAAGTAAAACATACACATGAAAAGTGTAGAAGTCATAAGTACCTAGCTTAATGAAATACCAAAAAAATTCATTTCTACCTAATTATCAAGCATGACATTGAATAGAAACTGCCACAGAAATTTATATAATCTCTCTGAAAAGTAATCATTATCTTGATTTCAGTTGCAGAGATCTTTTTCATATTATGTTATGAAACCATAGATTATGCATTCATTTATGGCTTGATATAACGTTATTTTTATGAGATTTCTCCATGTTGGCATAGCAATAGTTTATTTTTAATTCTATATATTATTTCAACAGTAAAATGGATTGATATATCACTATTTATCTATATTTTTGTTGAGGGCAACAGCTTTTAGCTAGTATGCATAATGCTGCTATAAACATTCCTTTAAATATGCTTTAGTGCATACAAATGCAATTCTTTTGTATATTCCTGTAGTTAGTTAATATTTCATAGATGACGAAAATATTCAAAATTTAGTAAATATTGCCAAACATTTCTGAATGCAATTTTGCAAAATTTTATAATACCAGTATTATATAAAAGATCTCATTAGTTCTCCTTTCCACTAATACTTAATTCTTGGTACCATCAATCTTTTTTATTTTAAACATTCTGTTGGGTGTTTTTGGATGTCCCATGGTTTTTCTTTTTATTTCCTTGAAGACTAATGAAGCTAAGCAGTTTTTCAAATGTTTATGGCTTTCTTAGATTTCTTCTTATGTAAAAGGCTTGTTCAACATTCTAATTTTTTCTTTGTGTTGTCTACTAAGCTCTGGATATATTAAGGCTATTAATTTTTCTTGAATAAATGTGTTGCAAACAGGCTTATACTACTCATTTGCCCATTTTATAATGCTCTTAGAGATGTCTTTGATGAATGAATACTTCCAATATTTCTTGCTAGTGTCCTATTTTACTATAGATCAAATATTTTTATTTTCACAATTCTGTTTATGGAAGTTAATGTTTGCTTTATTTCAAAGCAACATTAACTATATTTTAAAAATTGTTATATTTTTTCAGGTCTTTTGTCCATTTTTTAAAGTTTTTTCTTTAATTTAAATTTATTTATTTACATTCATTTGCTGTACATCATTACAGCATACAAAATGAGATTTTCCATCCAGAGAACACTGTATATTGGCTCAATCAAGCACATCAACAGACATGTTATCATCAACAAATAATTTTCCATTTCTTGTTTCCTATATGTTTTGCTTTTTTTTTCCTATCCTTGATTCCCTATCTCTTACCCTCTGCCATCTTCCACTCTCCTCCCACACTGTCTCTGGTATCTATGTTTGCTTTCTATACATGTTTTTCCCACATTTTATTGAGTCACTAAAGATCTTGATCTAAATATTTTCATAGCAAGCATAGCTTATATATACATTTCCATGAACACAAGTCCAAATTTAGGCATAAGCCTCAGTGAGTAGAATGAACATCTTGTAAAGTAGCACCTAGCTGGGGCTATACATCTTACTGCAGTCATTGAATAGGTATTTTTAATGCATTTTTTTTTTTTTATTTCAAGAAAAACAGTTTTAGTTTTTTTTTTTCTGAACCTTTTTTTTTTAACTTAATTTACATTCATTCCCTAAGCATCATCACAGCATACAAAATGTGATTTCCCATTCTGACACTCTATCCTTTCACACCCTCTTCTCACACTATCTTTTGTGTCTACAATTGTCTTCCATTCCTTTCCCACCCACATTGCATTGATCACACAATTTCTAACATAATCTAACTACTTTCAATAGTGAGTTCACTCATTACTATTAAGAAAACCAGTTTTAACTTAAATCAAAGAAACGCCAAGGAACTTTGCTTAAAGCCAGGAAACAGGTTAGGATTCTGTTCAAATGGTAGGTGCATGAACCTATCAGTCTCATGTACTTTCATCTTCTGTTCTGGTTCAATTTTCCTGATTAAATTCTGGGATATAATACTCAACTCCAGACTTGTCCCTATGATTAAGTTGGTCACTTTCTTAGATTTTGAACTCTTATTTCCGTGTGTCAGTATTTAATTTTCCTGATATAGCACACCCTTGAGAACTTCTTGGAGATCTGATCTGGTGCTGGTAAATTCTTTCAGGTTTTGTTTATCTGAGGATGTTCTTATCTTTTCTTCCTACCTGAAAGATAATCTTGCCGGGTACAGTATTCTTGACTGAAATTGTTTCTCTCCTAACACTTTGAATATATTTTCCCATTCTCTCCTCGTTCGCATTGTTTCCGATGAGAGATCTGCTGTTAGCCTGATGGGATGTCCTTTGTAGGTAACTTGATGTTTTTCTCTTGCCAATCTTAGTATCTTGTCTTTATCTGTGGTTTTGGTCAATCTGGCTATAATGTGTCTTGGAGAAGATCTTCTTGGGTTGATTCTATTTGGGGTCCTTTGTATTTCTTGGGACTGGATCTTTGAATGCCTCTCTAGGTTTGGAAAGTTTTCTTGCAGGATTTCATGGACTAGATATCAATGCCCTTATGGGTTTCTTCACCTTCTGGAATGCCAATTATCTGGATATTTGGACGTTTGATTGTATCTAGTACTTCTCGTATATTATTCTCAAATTTTTGGGCCATTTTCACAGTCTTCGTGGTGGATTTTTCTAGGCCAGCCATTTTCTCTTCTACATCTGAGATTCTATTTTCTGAATGATCTAGTCTGCTTTTAATACTTTCAAGGGAGATTTTGACTTCCTGAATTATAGACTTCATCTCTTACAGCTCCATTTGAGTCTTTTGTAAAGTGTGTAATTCCTCTTTTAGATCTTGCAAGAATTTCCTCATTTCCTGGAACTCGTTCATTATCATAGCAGTTCATTATCTCTCTTCTTTTCCATCTCTGTTAGCTTCGACATTAAGAATGCTCTAAATTCCTTATCAGACATTTCCATGATTTTCACTGAACTGCTTGTGGATGAAGAAGAGTTACTCTTTTCCCTTGGAGGAGAGGTATTTTCTTGCTTTCCCATATTTCTTGTGATCTGGCGGTGATTTCTTGTCATCTGATGGATGATGTGTTTCTTTCAAATTCTTGAAGTTCAGTCTGAATATTCAGAAGCAAGCAGACTGTGGTGATCTAGAATCTCTTTGCCGTTTTGTTGTGATCGCTGGTGCAGCAGATTCAGTAGATATTGAGGAATATTTTAACCTGCTAGCTCGTTTGCTGGAGGCTGAATTATCAGTAGAAAATCTTCATTCCCTGAAAATCCTAGTTTGCTGGAGCCATGTGGAACCCTCTTCTGAAGGCCTGGCCTCTTCTGCCTCTAGCTCGTTTGCTGGAGGTTGAATTATCAGTAGAAAATCTTCAACCTTCTTCTGAAGGCCTGGCCTCTTCTGCCGCTAGCTCGTTTGCTGGAGGCTGAATTATCAGTAGAAATCTTTATTTCCTGAAAAACCTAGTTCTCTGGAGCCATGTGGAAACTTCTTCTGAAGGCCTGGCTTCTTCTGGAAAATTTTTGATAATAACATGTATGATTAAGCCACTATGCAGTGTATTCTGGATGGGAAAAATTGTTATTTTTAACCTGGTAGAGTCAAGCTTATTGTTACATTTCAACTTCCTTTGTCTAGGTATATTTTGCCACAATGAAGGTATGACACTTTGGTTCAAAACATTTTTAAGTAATCCTTCTGTAGTATTATTTTAATTTTTAATTAACGTGTAAGAATGGAAGATTATTGTTTTTCAGTGTAATTTTCAATACATGTACATGAATGTATTGTATACATGTATTGAAATGTATGTATAATTATCAACTCAGGGAATAAATACTACCACCATCTCTAATATTCTTCACTTTGTGCTGTAAACCTTTGAAGTGCTCCTTTGCTGTTATTTTGAAGTAGACATAGAAATGTCACCAATTCTAGTTATTCTACTGGGTTAGAGTGGTTGGAACTCATTCCACCCATCTGTAATGTTTGCATCTACTAAACCAGTTCTTTCTGCTTGTCAACCCCTTTCCACTTTCTACATTCTGGTATCCCCTGTTTCACTCAAATGCTCTAAAAATCTTTTGATGTAATTGGAGGGTTTTTCTTTTTTATATTTATGTTAGTTATTGATGTATTCAATTTTTTTGTTGTAATTTTCAACTTTGGTTATATAAAACAGGAAGGCACTCATGTAGGGAAGCTAAAAATTTTGATTTTATAAAAGAGAGTTGAATAGGATTACTAAAGGCTGGGAAGGATCGAGGGATGAGGGACCTATGGAGAAAATGATAAATAAACACAAAGTTACAGTCAGACAAAAAGAATAAATTCTGAGTTTCTATTCCACAGTAGAGTGATGACAGTTAACAATAATATATTGCACACTTTAAAAGGGCTAGAACAGAGGGTTTTCAATGTATTCAACACAAAGTAATGATGACTATCTTAGGTGACTGATATGCTAATCACCATGATTTATTCAGCATATATTGTATTCATGTATTAAAAATCACACTGTACCCTATAACTATGAAAAATCATTATGTGTTAATTAAAAAACACTAACACTAATTATTAGGCTTTTTTGATTAATGTTTTAGAATTATACACATTATTTTCTAATTTTTGTATTCTTTTTTTCTTCTGTCTCACGTTAAGTTCCAGTGAAGTAACCTTATATTAATGACACATAGATTGTGTTAGTGTATCACTTCTGAGAAAGTCTTTTCTTTGCCGTCATACGTGAATATTTTTTTAAACCTAGGTGTGGATTTTTAAGTTTATGGCTATTTTCTCTTGACAGTTTAAACTATTTATTTCAGTGTTTTCAATTGATGCTTTAACTTCTCATGTTACTCCAAAAAAATGTTCATTTGTACATCATATATTAATTTTCATTGGTTGTTTCAAAAGCTGTAATTGTTTTCATAAGTTCTGAGCAATTTTTAAAATTTCACTGTGGATTTCTTTTTATATATCCTGCATAGGTTTTTTGTGTGCTTTCTGAAGTTCAAGATTAGTGACTTACATCAGTGGTAGAAAGTTCTCAGTAATTTTCTCACTGACTACAGCTTTTCTATTTGGATGTCATTTGTCCTGGAAATCACACCAGACTAATCACCCATTTTTCATGTTTGTTCTTCAAACTTCTTTACTCTTCTTTCATATGTTCCTTCACTTTTATCTATTTGATGAACTCTTAGTAAATTCCTCTGATTAGTCTTTTCAGTTTACTAATTTTCTCTTTGGCTCTAATTTGTAATAATGCCATAAATTGAGCTTTTAAAAACAATCTCTCCCTGTCTCTCCTAGGTAGCTAGATAGGCACATACAGCTACAGATATAGATAATAAGAGTAACTGTATAAATAAGAGTCTAAATTTAAGCATAAATATAAAATTATAGGTATAAATACAAATTAAAATATCAATAAACACATAATTCATAGAAATTCTGTTACACTTGCTCAAGTTCTGCTAGATCATTTTCATAATGTTTTGTTTATTATATCCTGTGTGGATATACACAAGAAGATCTTTGAAAAGGTAATTGAAAATATGTGTGATAAAAAAACTACATATGAATTACAATTTCTTTTTCACCAAAATTAGCTGGTACTGTAATTGTGTTTTTCCATGAACTTTTTGAAGTCTATACATAAACTGACACACACATGCATATATATACACACACAAATATACATATATATATATATATGCAAAAATGATGCATTTACATATGGATATATGTATACATTCATACATATACATACATATAGAGTTGTAAGGTTTGCATTACATTAACATGTTTCATCATTTAGGTGTCATGTTCTTATTTTGCTAACCACTTACACAATTCACTAAACATGTTTCATCAAAATTCCCTTTTTCCCCAAATGGCAAGGTAGTTTCTACTCCTCACATTGTATATCACTGCTAATCTCATTTGAATAATTTTAATATTTTTTATTCATATGGTGCTAAATTTATCACTATTTGCTCTCAACAGTAAGTATTTATATGCATAATACTTCTTGGATAATTTTATTCCATCTTATTTAAATCTTATTTGTATTCTGTTCATCTTTCAGATGTAAAAAATATTTCATTTTCTCTATGCAGTTCATATTTACCTACCTATTCAATCACCAACAACCTTGTTTTAAATTTTTATTCTTTTTTTGTCTTCCAGTTTTTGCTATATGGTGTTTGCACTCGCCAGAGAGAGTCCGAGAGAAAGAGAGCTGAAGGCAAGTGAGAATCACCCAAAGGGACAGCCATACTGCAATCCTTTCTCTTCCATTCTCTTCTCCAGATTTTGGGCACACATGTAGACGTGCCTCCCATTTTTCAGGCCACTGGGTCAAGGACTCAAACCATGCAGTCGGCCATATGTAATCCAGCTGCCTTAACCTCTGTGCCACCCAATGGCCTTGTTTTTATTTTTTTTATGATGTACTTTAATTTATTAATTTTTTAGGGAAAGACAATGTTTCTCTTTATATATATATATATATTTTTTGCTTAGCATAATTTTAAAACCAGTTGATTTATTTTTATTTACATTTTTGTGCATCACTAAAATGTATACATGTGGTACATGACAGTCAGAACAAGGATATTACTATATACATATTTTTAAACAGAGAACTTTATATTCTTTTGTCTATGAAGTGTTTCTTCTTTTTACTTCTGGCACCCACCCTCTACCTTTCATTTCCCTCCCTGTAGTATCTGGTATCTACACTTAGAATCCCTGCTATGTTTTCAGATCTTTCCGTTTCTGCCATAGTGTGCAAACATCCAGTATATATATATATATATATATATATATATATATATATATATGTGTGTGTGTGTATATATATATATATATATATATATATATTTTTTTTTTTTTGTCTATGTGTGTGTGTGTGTGTGTGTGTGTGTGTGTGGGAGAGATTTTTGCTATAGGGTGCGTGCGCTTGCCTTACAGACAGAGAGAGACATAGAGACAGAAAGCGGAAAATCACCCCCCAGGGGGATGGCCATGCCACAATCCCTTCTCCTCCATTCTCTTCTCGGGATCTTGGGCACACACACACACACGCGCCTGGCGTGTTTTAAGCCACCGGGTCCGGGACGTGAACCACAGTCGACTACGTGGGAGTCCAGTGACATAGCCATTACACTAACTGCTGGTTCTCAACATTCAGTATATATTGAACAGGAATATACATTGTGTATCTTTCAGAGTCTGGTTTACTTTGCTTAGAATTAAGTCAACCATATTCATCCACTTTGAAAAGAAAAAGTGACATGATCTCATTTTCTGTATAGCTGCTTAATGTTCCATAGTACATATATGTCATCTTTTTAAAATTCAGTCATCAGTTCTTGGACACTTAGGTTGGTTCCATGTCTTAGCAATTGTGAATAGTGCTGAAATAAACAAAGATGTATAATTGTCTTTTTGACTGTTTATTCTGTCCTTTAGATAAATATAAAGGAGTGGGAATACTGGGTCATATGGTAGTTCTATTTATAAGTTTTTGAGAAACTTCCATATTGCTTTCCACAGTGGTTTTATTAATTTACATTCCCACTAACGTTCCCACCTCACCCTCTCCGGCACTTGCCATTTTTTAAAAATTTTTGATTATAGCATTCTGACTGGAATTAACTTGTATTACATTGTGATTTTGACATGCATTTCTGTGTGATAAGACATTGAACATTTTTCATATGCATTTTGACTATTCTAAAACTTCCTTGGAGAGTTGTCTATTCAGCTCATTTTTTAATTAGATTATTCATATTTTTTGTGGGTGAGTTGCTCGAGTTCTCTATATCTCTATTATAAATCCCTTGTCTGAAGCATAGTGTGCAAATATTTTCTCCCATTCTGACACTTGTCTCTTTGTTCTAATTATTATTTCCTTTGCTGCTAGAATATTTTTAGCTTGGGGTAATTACACTTATCTATTTTTTACATCTTAATTGGGGGCCTTATTAGTGGATAGATAAGACTTAAGGGTCTTATTTTAAAAATCTTTGCTGGGATCAGCAGATGGCATAATGATTGCATTGGTGGACTCTCTGTCAACAACGCTTTGAGTCCCGGATTCTGTGGCTTTAAACTTACGCTGAGCATGCTTGCATGTGCACCCAAAATCCCAAGAGGAGAATGGAGGAGAAGGGACTGCAGTGTGGACATCCCCCTTGGGCGTAATTTATCACTTTTTGTCTCTCTTTCTCTGTCTTTCTGGTAAGCACATGCACCCCATAGCAAAAATCTCTCTAAAAACAAACAAACAAACAAACAAAAATAAATAAATAAATAAACTTGGCCATTATCATTGTCTTCAAGAGTTCCCCTTATGTTTTGTGCTAGTAGTTTAATAGTTTGAGGCATTACATTTAAGTGTTTGATCTATTTTGAGTTGAGTTTTGATATGTTGGGACATAGGGGTCTAGTTTCATTTTTTGGCAGGTAGATATTCTGTACTTTCAGCACCAATTTCTGTAAGATTTTCTTTTCCCACTGTATTGTTTTGTACCCTTTGTCAAAGATCAGTTGGCTGCATGTTTTGAGATTTATTTCTGGATCCAATTCTGTTCCATTGAGCTATGTCTCTATTTTTGTGTGAATTATCATAATGTTTTGATTATCATTGCTTTATAAAATATTTTGAAGTTAGGTAATAATTTTGTTTTGTACAGTAATGCCTTGGAGATACAGGGTCTTTTATTGTTCTAGACTGATTTTATATTTTTTTCCATGTGTTTAAAGAAAATAACTTGTAATTTGATCAGAATCTCATTAAATTCATAAAGTAATTTGGGGAGGACAGACATTTTTATTATATTGATCTTCTACTTCAAGAACACCAAATGTCTTTCCATTTCTTTGTATCATATTCAGTTTCTTTTTTAAGCTTCTCATAATCTTTATTGTTTAAGTCTTATACCTCTTTGATTAGATTTGTTTCTAAGTAGCTTGTTATTTTGTGGGTATTATAATTATGATTTTTTTAAGTTCTCTCAGTGTGTTCATTATTGGTGTAGAAAAATTCTATTGATTTTTGAATATTTATTTTTATCCAAATATTTTGCTGAATGCATTTATTACTTCAAGGGGTTTTTTGAGAAATTCCTTTGAATTTTCTTTGCATGTAATCATACCATCTGTAAATAGGGAAACTTTAGCTTCTTTTTTCTCCTATCAGAACTTCACCTGTGAAATACTGCTTTCAGAGACGTAAAATGATGATTTTCTGCTGAGACCTCTTCCTCACTTATTTCTATAAAGGCACAAAGCCAGGTCCATCTCCACATGGATCCTGAATTTCAGCTGTGACATATTGTGTGCCACGCAGTTTTCAATTTTTGCTTTTTAAAATTAAAATCTATAGCTTTTTACTACTTTTTTTTCTTTTTATTCTATATTTTCTTCTTTCCTTTTCTCTAATTTCTTTTTCTTTATCTTTACTCATTTACTTCTCAGCTCCTACACAGTAAATGTCAAGACAGGCCCAAGTGAACAGGATCTGCATGCGATTAGGGTCAGAATATTTCTCTATTTCCACTGATTCTGATGCACAGAAAATGAGAATAGAACAGAAGAGAGATTGCAGATCACCTCCTCCTGCATGTCTCTGAACACTCAGATTGAGCTTTAAGAATGAGAAAAAAATGCACCATCCATCAAAGGACTAGAAATCACCACAGGGTCACAAGAAATATGGAAAAACAAAAAAAAATATCTCTCCTCCAAGGAAAAATAATAACTCCTCTTCATCTTCAGAGAGTATGATGAAATTCATGGATTAGATAAAGAATTTAGAATTTTCATGGTGACAAAGCTCACAGAGATCGAAGAGAAGAGAGACAATGAACTGCCAAAGAGGTAGGGGAAAGGAACTGATGAGATCCAGGTGAGGAAATTCTTGAAAGATCTTAAAGAGGGAGTTCACACTATAAAAAGGAAGCAAATGTACCTGTTAGAGATGAAGACTATAATATAGGAAGTCAAAACTTCTCTTGAAAGTATTAAAAGCAAAGTAGATCATAACAAAAATTGAATCTCAGATGTAGAAGGTAGAATCACTAGCCTAGAAAAATCCACCATGAAGACTGAGAAAATTGTCCCCCAAAATGAGAATACCATATGAGAAATACTAGATACCACCAAAGGTCCTAACATCTGGATAATTGGTATCCCAGAAGGGGAAGAGACCCATAAGGGCATTGACAATCTATTCGATGAAATCCTGGAAGAAAATTTTCCAAACCTAGAGAGACATTCAAAGATCTAGTCCCAAGAAATACAAAGGACTCCCACTAGAATCAACCCAAGAATATCTTCTGCAAGACACATTATAACCAGATTGACCAAAACCACAGACAAAGACTAGATACTAAGATTGGCGAGAAATAAGCATCAAGTTACCTACAAAGGATATCCCATCAGGCTGAGAGTGGATCTCTCATTGGAACCAAGGAGAGCGAGGAAAGAATGGGAAAATATATTCAAAATGTTAAAGGAAAAGCAATTGCAACCAAGGATACTATACCCAGCAAGATTATTCTTCATATGGGAAGAAAACACAAGAACATTCTCAGATAAACAAAACCTGAAAAAAATTTACAAACACCAGATCAGATCTCCAGGAAGTTCTGCAGGAAGTGCTATACCGGGAAAATTAAATACAGTCACACAGAAATAAGATTTCAGAAACTAAGAAAATGGTCAACTTAATAGTGGGGGCAATATTATATCCCAGAATTAAATTGGGAAAATCTAACCACAACAGAAGATAGATTAAGTACATGATACTGAAATTGGTGAAATAGAATCTCATGACTTTTGACTAAAACATTGCTGATTTTCTTCTCGGCTTTGTTTTCTTGTTTTAAGGATGTTTGTCTCATCTTGAGCTGCAGATGGGTTTATGTACCTACTATTTGGACAGAATCCCAATCAGTTTTCTGGCTTTAAGTTTTAAGTATATTTCCTTTGAATTTCTTTGATTTATTAAAGCTAAATCTGCTTTCCTTGAAATTAAAAATATAGTAAAATATACATAATTATTGACTGTAGTAAACTATATAGCATCAGCTAGATGCTGCCATATAATATGTTCATTCTACTCAGAGTTTTATGCCTAAGGTCAGACATACATTCATAGATACACATAAATCAGCAGAGCTTGATATTGAAAGTAGTTAGATTATTTAAGAAATTTTATGAATCAATAAAACATTGGTAAAAAAATGAATGGAAAACAACTGTGGACATCTGAGATAGTGTGGGAGGAGGCTGGGAAGTGGCAGAGGATGAGAAATAGGGGGAATATGTATATATATGTATATGTATATATGAAACTAGAAATGGAAAATTATTGATGATAACATGTATGATTAAGCTACTATGAAACATAATCTGGATGGAAAATCACATTTTGTATGCTGTGACAATGTTCATTGAATGAATGGAAATGAATGTAAATTAATTAATTAAAAACAAAAAAATTAAGAAAAAGAGAATTCCTTTTATTTTGCTATCATGTCTAATAGTGTTGTCTAGAACTTCTAAAATTATGTTGAAAAAGAGAGGATTAAGTGGGAAGCCTTATGTTATTCTAGTTTTTAGTAGAAATGCTTCTAGTTTTTTAGTTTTTTTCTCATATGGTATGATATTAACAATGGGTCTATCGTATGTGACTTATTATTTTTGATGCAAAAGTAATTGCAGTTTTACATTGTGGAGCTTTGCTTTTGACATTGAATACGTTCTTAAATACATGTGGTTATTTTACACATAATTTTAATACACATTTCTTGCTTCTATTTTGCTAATGATTTATTTATTTATTTATTTATTTATTTATTTATTATTTTGTAGTTTTTTTTTTTTTCTATAGGGCACTTGCACTTGCCAGAAAGACAGAGAGAGACAGAGAGACATAAAGCAAGGAATCACCCCTGAGAGGGGATGGCCACACTGCAATCCCTTCTCCTCCTTTCTCCTTATGGGATCTTGGACATGCACACACACATCCAGTGTGAGTTTAAGTCACCAGGCCTGAGACTTGAAATGTGATCCACTACATGGGAGTTCAGCGATGTAGCCATTCCGCCATTTGCTGGTCTTGCTAATGATTTATTACATGCTGTTTATTTTATATATATTAGTCTATGTGTTAGACTATGGAAATTATGTTAGACAAAAAGAAAATTTGAACAGTTTTTTTCTTGAGGTCAAAATGGTTTGTAAAGAGCAGAGAAAACTCACAGCATCAACAATGCACTGGTGGTGAAACTGCTAATGAATTTACAGTGTAGTTGTAGTTCAAGAAGTTTTGCAAAGGAGACAGGAGCCTTAAAGATGAGGAGAGTAGTGGCTGGTCATAGGAAGTTAACAATGACAAATTGAGAGCAGGCATCAAAGCTGATCCTCTTATAACTACACAAGAAGATCCTGGAGACTTCAATGTATACCATCCTATGGTCATTACACATTTGAAGTAAATTGGAAAGGTGAAAAAGCTCGACTAGTGGATGCCTAATGAGTTGATCGAAAATCAAAAAATTATTTTGAATTGTCGTCTTCTCTTACTCTATGAAACAACAGCAATGAGCAATTTCTCTTTCAGATTGCGATGTGTGGTGAAAAGTAGATTTTATAGGACAAATAGTGATGGCCAGCTCAGTGACGAGACTGAGAAGAAGCTCCGAAGCACCTCTCAATGACAAACTACCACTTCATGCATCTCAACAACTTTTTGCAGGGAAAATACTTCCACATGCCAGCAGGATGTAGAAGAAACTTCCTAAGATTTCACAAAATCTAAAAACATGGATTTTTATGATACAGGAATAAACAAACTTATTATTTGCAAAAATAAGTTGATTGTAATGGTTCCTATTTTGATTAAGAAAGATGTATTTGAGCCTAGTTATATGATCCTAAACTACAATTGCTTTTACACCAACCTAAAATATTGTTGAGAAAAGTCCCTTTCATACTTATTTTGCTGCAAGTCTTTATTATAATTGGAGGTTGTACTTTATCAAATGCTTTTTCTGCATCTAGTGATAAAATCATATAGCTTTTATCTTCTCCTGTTAATGTGATGTATTACCTTTATTCTTTTATATATGCTTAAAACATTCTTGCATTCCTGGAATGAAGTCTACCTGTCATTGTGTATAATAAGTCATTGTGTATAATCTTTTATTTATTTATTTACTTTTTAATTTTATTTTATTTCATCTTCCTTTATACATTCAATCGTGTTATTTAGCTCACAAAGTGAATATTCCAACATGTGCACATTTCTCCTTAGTCCAGTTGCTAATACTGTAAAATTATCTTCAAAAGATAATATCACATTTCTTTGTCCCATTAATGTGCTTTGCTTCTCTATTTTTCTTCTAAATGTCCTTCCTTAGACTCTACTCTTGGATTCAAGAGCACACTTTACTAGTATCTCATAGAGAATTTTTGCATCTGTATTCATCAAGCGTATCGTTCTGGAGTTTTTTTTTGTTGTTGTTATGTCCTTGTCTGTTTTTGATATCAAGTAATGGATTCTTCATAGAATGAGTTTGTAAGAAAATCCTTACTTTTGGATTTTTAGAAGTAGAGTTGAGAAGGGAAGCCATTGGGACGTGGTCTTTTTTTGTTGTTGTTGGGAGATTATTTCTGTTTCATTCACATTGCTTCTCACTAGTCTATTCAGATTTCTTATTTTTCTTTTTCTGATTAAGCTTGAGTAACTTGTACATGTCCAGAAATATGTCCCTCTCATCTAGATTTTCTAGTTTGTTGGCTTAGAGTAGCTCTTATTATTTGCTTAAATTTCATTGTTTTTTTGATAGATCTGTTGTGATAATACCAGATTCATTACCGATTTTATCTATCTGGTATCTTCCTCCACTTTTCTTGACTAGTCTAGCTAATGATTTGTCAATTTTGTTTACCCTCTCTCAAAACCAACTTTTTGGATAATTAATTTTTATTTAGTCATTTTTATGATCTATTTCATCTATTTCAGCTTTAATTTGTATTTTTTTCTTTTAGTTCTTAAGGATTTCATTGCTTTTTCTTTCAGTTCTTTGAGACATGACATGAAGTTTCTTTTTTTCACCTTTCTATTTTTTTCTTGTGAACCTTAATTGTTGTGAACTTCCCTGTTATGATTGCTTTTCTGTGTTCCACAGATTATGGGGAGTATTGTGTTCATTACCCATGATTTCAGTGACTCTTTTTGAGTTTTCTCTTAATTTATTCAGTAGTTTGGAACTTGTAGAGTAGTAAGTTGATTCATTTCTACATTGTTGAGGATTATTTCTGTGGTTGATTTGAAATTTAATTCCAGTGTGGTAAGAAAAGATGCTTGATACAGTTTTTGTAATTTTAAACTTGTAGAAGCTTGTTTTGTGCCCTATTTTGTGGTAAATCTTTGAGAATGTTCCATGAGGAGATCAGAAATAATGTACTTTGAAGTTGCTGGGTGAAATGTTTTATAAATGTCAGGTTCATTTGGTTCACAGCATCAACTGGCTCTTTAATCTTTTGTGTGTGTGTGTGTGTGTCTAGATGACCTGTTCAGGGGTGATCATGGGATGTTGAAATTCCCAATTAGGGTAGTGCCCTCTCCCTTTAGATCTAACAGGCTTTCTTTTATGTATTTGGGTGTCCTTGTGTTGGGTGCATAAATATTTATAACTGATTTATCTTCTTGGTCAATTAATTCTTTTAGGACTAAAGAGTGCCCTTTGTCTCTGTTTACCATTTTAATTTTAAAGTCTATTTTGTTTGATATTTGTATTGCAACTCCAGTTGATTTTTGATTTCTGTTTGCATGAATTTTTTTTTTTCCAGCCCTTCACTTTTAGTTTATGCATGTCTTTACCAATGAGGTGTATTTCTTGTAATCTACACATGAGGGATTCCTGTTTGTTTGTTTGTTTTTCATTTGTTTTTGTTTCTGTTTTTATCCATTGAGTCAATCTGTTCTTTTAGTTGGGGAATTTAATCTATTAACTGAAATATTATTATTAATATATGTGGACTTACCCCTGTGGTTTTGTTCTTTTTTTTTTTTTTTAAAGTTGCTTTGTGTTTTCTTATTTCTATTTATCTTGCTTCAGGTTTCCTGATATCTGAAGTATTTCCTAAAGAGCTGGACAGTCTTGCTGAACTCATTCAGCTTTTGTTTATCTGGAAATTATTTTATTTCTTCTCCCCATTTGAAGGATAATATTTCAGGGTATAGTATTTTGACTCAAATACTTTTTTCTTTTTATTCTTTTCTTTTTTGGGGGTGGAGAGGGGTTTTTGCTAGAGGGTGCATGCACTCACCAGAAAGACAGAGAGAGACAGAGAGACAGAAAGCAAGAAATCATACCCCCCACCAGGGGATGGCCACATGGCAATTCCCTTCTCCTCCATTCTCCTCTCGGGATCTTGGGCACCCACGCATATGCGCCCAGTGTGAGTTTAAGCCACCAGGTCCGGGACTCAAACCATGGTTCACTACATGGGAGTCTACTTTTTCTTTTAAAGTTTGAAATATTTTTTTCCCATTCTTTCTTTGCCTGGATTGTTTCAGTTGATAGATCTGAGGTTAGTCTAATGGAGTAACCTGCATTTTTCTCTTGCCATTTTTAGAATATTATCTTTGTCTTTGATATTTACCAGTTTGGCTACTATGTGCCTTGAAGACAATCATCTTATGCTAAATCTATCTGACTTTCTTTATATTTTTTGGATCTGCTTGTTCTTATGCCTCTTTAGATTTGGAAAGTTTTCAGCTAGTATTTCACGAAAGAGATTTTTCTATACTTTTACCCCTCTCTTTACCTTCTGAAATGCCTATTATGTGGATCTTTGGTTGCCTTAATGGGATCAAGGATTTCCTATACGCTGTACTCATTTGAATTGTCATTTTTGCATTCTTTTTGGTAGCTAGACTAGATCAGAAGTTTTGTCTTCAATCTCAAAGATACTTTATTTTGCATGATCTAATCTACTATTAAAACATTCAAGAGAAGTTTTGATTTCCTGCACTGTATTCTTTATCTACAAGAAGTACTGTAGATAAGTTGTTTATCTCTCTATGTAGTTTTTCCTTAAAGTCATAAGATATTTCTTTTTTCATCTCCTGGAATTATTTGTTCATTTTCTGTTGTATCTCACTGAGTTTTATTATGATTAATATTTTGAATTCTTTTTCTGACATTTGTGTGATTTCTTGTGCTATTTCTATGATAGCTGAAAACTATTATGTCTTTTTGGAGGAGAGGTCTTTCCTGGTTTTCCCATATTTTGTGGGGCTCTGCTTCAATTTCTAGGCAGTTGTTAGAGTACTCACTTCTTGTTTCTTTGGGATAGATTTCTGTAGCTGTATGTACTCATGTGCTTCCTATTGATGTGCGTTACCTTCATGCAAGTTTCCCTCTTATGTGGGTGGGAGTGCTGTCATCACAGTGAAAATTTTAGGTTTATTTATTCAGGGGGGTAATTTCTCTCTTTTTTCTCCAGAAGAGGGTGTAAAGAGAGAATTCCTTCAGAGCTTCATTGTCCTCAGAAAGATGTTCCCTCTACATAAAAACCTATCTGGTCCAATGTAGTTAGAGCTAAGCCAGGAAGAGAAAATATAAGAATGGGACCAGCAGTTAGTGTAGTGGCTATGTCGCTGGATTCCCATGTAGTCAACTGCGGATCGAGTCCCGGACCTGGTGACTTAAACTCACTTCGGATGCTCCTGTGTGCGTGCCCGTGATCCCGAGAGGATAATGGAGGAGCAGGGATTGTGGTGTGGCCAACCCCTCTGGGAGGTGATTTCTCACTTTCTGTCTCTCTGTCTCTCTCTGTCTCTGGCAAGCTCACGCACCCTGTAGCAAAAACCTCTCCAAAAATAGAATTAAAAAAAATAAAATATAAGGATGCACACTGCACAGCATATGGGTCAAAACTCTCTCTTCTTTATCCTTTCTTCAGGGTTGTGGGATTCTGGGTCATGAGCAGTGCTAGAAAGTGCTTCCTACTTCCTTGCGCTGGTCCAATAGGAACTGGGTAGGGGTTGGTATGGACCTGAGCAGGCCCTACTTCTGTCTAGAAATAGTGGGGTGGGTGTTGGGGCACAGACAGAGCAGAAATAAGCTGCAGGATGGCCTCCACTTTTTCCATGCTTCAGGGTTCCTGGAAGGTGAGACTATGATCCATGCAGGGAGGTCTTTCCTACCTCTTTACTTGGACACAGCAGGAACCGGATGGTGATTGGTGTGGGCCTTGGCAGCTCCTACCTACTATCTCTGGGAACATGGGGAGGGGTGAAGTGTGGGTGGAGCAGCTATCAGCTTTGGTTGAGCAGCTTCCACTTCCTCCTTACTTGGGGCTGGGGGGATGCTGCCCCTCCTACCTTTTTGCTCTATGATGGCTTAAAACATGGGTTTATAATCAACTTTAAAAAGTTTTATTTGTATTACTTTTTAGTTGACCTTTGTCTATACCTCAGACTTTAAGGACTTAAAATGTTTTTTGAGAAGATGTAGATTATGTGTCATTTTACCACTACCACTGCCCCTGAAAGGTCCTATCGAAGACCTGTTCATAAGATAAACATTAATACATATATTGAATTGCAAATAATACTACTTATTTTGATAAAGTCTATTCATAAAAACAGCTTTCCTGACATGAAGCATTAGCTTTCCTATTTGGACAATGCAAATTTGAGTATATGCCAGTTAGCACAGAGTGATCAATATAGATTTAATTGAAGTGAGAAAGGGAATTTGGAAGACAAAAATAACTGGATCGAATGTTGAATTTCTCATAAAACTCTTAACAGTTCTTTGTCCTTCATTTCCCTGAAGACTACTAATTTAAAGATAGTTTTATTACAACAAATTGCGCAGTAACCACAAACATTCAGGAACGTGCATTTTCATTTGATCCTAAAATTAAGCTAAACTCTTCAACTGTTTTTTATATAGAAAAACATATTGGCCTCATTAAGATTAGTAATGAGAATTGATTTTACAGGGAATAATCTAAATTTTATGCATGTCATCGTAACTGGGCTAATGAAATGATTTTGGTTGCCAGAAGCATTTCAGTCTGGCTATCTGGAGTGCAGCATTTTACATGAGCTGCCAGAAATAAAAGCATTCATTTGCAGTTCTAGACAGAAAATGTGGGTGTCTACAGACTGCCGTACAGAACTAGAGGAACCCAATTGGACAATAAAAACCTTTAAAGTATCTCTCCAGATGGCTGAGCTGCTGTTCCTTCACGTGGAACTGTAACACCCTACTTTAGGTGATGGCATTTCTGCCTGTGTATGAAAATTCAGAAGAAAAGTTTAGAATTCAAAGAACAGTATTCGACTTGGTTGGTGATCAATATTTTTAGCATGATTTTTGAGGTGTGATATTTATCATAGCCCTGATGATAGGAATACATAAGTTTCTTCAAATAACTGTGTAAATATGAACTTTCTCTACAAACAGAAGCAAATATCTACCAGTACACAATGGAAGAGAAATGACAAGGAGACATTATGATTAACAAGTTTAATATTCTATTGACAGTCAATAGCATTTTTTTAAATGAATAAATTAAAGATACATCTCTTGTGTTGCATGATAAAATAATTTGCGTGTCCTTATATCTTTTATGAAAAATGACTAATGATTATACAAATGTTATACTCAGAGAAAGTTGTCTGAAATGGCAGCCAATAGCTTCTGGATATATTAGATTTTATTGGTATTGTGCAGATGTGTATAATTACTGTTTTGCTTTGCTTGAATAGAAGCCATCTGTTTATGTTAGGATGATTAGAACATTTAACAAATTTAGTCCCTTTAGCAGACTCTGAATTTCATTTATTTATTTATTCATTTATTTTCCTTTTCATGAGATTTAAGGGATCACTACAAGGACTCCCAAGATACTTAAACTTCATAAAACCTAACTAGTTGTACATTCACTCATGTGTGTCATGATAAGGCCTGTATTTTCCAATCATCTCTCTACTGCCTTTGCCGACTGACAGCTCTACCAGTGGTAAACACACAGTGTATTATTCAAACCTGGGAGAACTACAGAAAGTGCTAAACAGATAAACTAGATGGGACTCCAGAGCAACCAGAGCACGCCAGGATTGTCTCAAGCCACTTGTGACATATGCTGGCCATCGGATGACTTTATGTGGGACTTCGTGTAAGCCTATTGTCCTGTGAGACCAATGGAATTGGCCCTCACTTTAAAAGGGGGTGATAATATGAAAGGAAATAAATTTTCAGTTTTAGTCAGTATTGAGCATGAAAAATGATGACTCTCAGAAACACATGATTCTACTAACACATAAATGTATGTATAGTTTTAGAAAAAAATAAAATAGCTTGTCTATGTTATTCAAGCCCAAAACAAACAAACAAAAAACTTTGAACTGTGAAGAGTATTGACATTGCTCACTAGAGTTCTTTCCTGCAAAAGGTTCCATTAAGTCCATTTTGCTAAAGTATTATATAATAAACTTGAATTATTCTACCTATATATTAGACAGATTTATTCACTGTTCTTATATTTATATGTATTTAGCTGAGTTGTTCACCTTTTTAAAATTTTATTATTATAATTTCCATTTAATACATATATTTCTACCTATTTATAGGATACAGTGTGGTTTTTCAAATCTTGTATCTATTGTATATCAATTAAATCCTGATAAAAAATTATCCACTCTCTCAAGAGTCTATCATTATTTTGTATTGTATACATTTGAAATTTATTCTTCTTCTAACTATCTTGAAGTATACGTAGAATTATCAATGATGATTGTTACTCTACTACATTATAGTACTCTAAAACACATTCTTCTTATCTGACTGTGTGCTTGTATCTGTTAACCCCTTTCTCCCCATTCCCCTTGGTTCCCTATGCTTTTCAGCTTCTGGTAAAACTATTACTCTATTTCTGTGCAAATATCTTAACTTCCATGAATGAGTGAAAAGATATTTGTCTTTTAGTGCCCATTTGTTCACTTACGTCAGCTTGAAAAGACCTTGAGCTGTAATTATTAGGTATGTTGCCTCAAATTGTTGTATATTATACTTTTCATGACCAAGTATTTTTCTGTTGTGTATATATATACTGCATTTTCTTGATCAATTTATCAGATAATGGACAACTAAATTGATTCCACATCCTAGCTCTTGGGACTCACACTGCAATAAATATAAGAGTAAAGATATCTGATCAACATACTGACTTCTTTTTCT
Source organism: Tupaia tana (assembly GCA_026018925.1). Taxonomy (NCBI): domain Eukaryota; kingdom Metazoa; phylum Chordata; class Mammalia; order Scandentia; family Tupaiidae; genus Tupaia; species Tupaia tana. The sequence continues at coordinate 83,766,569 of JAKSZU010000005.1, forward strand.
TTTACTTTTTACATTTTAGTGTGATTATTGGAGCATAAGGTATTTCTATTTTTAGTTTTTTAGGAATGTCCAAACTGTTTTCAAAATGGTGTATTAATTTATGTTCCCAGAAATAGTCACAAGAGTTCCCCTTTCTCCACAGCCTCAGTACCACCAGTTATTTATTTACCATTACAGCCATTCTAACTGCATAAGGTAATATCTTATTGTGGTTTTGACTTGCATTTCCCTGATGACTAATGATATCAAGCAGTTTTTATGTATTTGGTAGCTATTTGTGTATGTCTTTTTTTTTTTTTTTTTTTTTTTGAGTGGTTTTTGCTATAGGGCATGAGTGCTTGCCAGACAGAGAGACAAAGTGAGAAAGAAAGCAAGAAATCAACCCCTAGGGGGGATGGCCACACACAATCTCTTTTTCTCCATTCTCGGGATCTTGGGCACGCCCACACATGCGCCCGGCTTGAATTTAAGCCATCGGGTACGGGAATTGAACTGTGGTTGACCACATGGGAGTCCAGCAACATAGCAATTACGCCAACTACTGGCCCCCTGTGTATGTCTTTCTTTTTTTTTTTTATGGAGAGTCTTTTTTTTTTTTTTTTTTTTTTTTTTTTTGCTATAGGGCACATGAGCTCGCCAGACAGAAAGCAAAAAATCATCCCCCGGGGGGATGACCATGCCACAATCCTTTCTTTCCCATTTTCCTGTTGGGATCTTGGGCACACTCACACACGTGCCCCGTGTGAGTTTTAAGCCACCAGGTCCAGGACTCGAAATGCAGTCGACTACGTGGGAGTCCAGCAACATAGCCATTGTGCTAACTGCTGGTCCCTATATGTCTTTTTTGACAATTGTTCACCTTGATTGCTGATTTTAAGATCAGTTTGTTTATTTGCTAAAAATTATTTAAGTTCCTTATATATACTGGCTAGTATTTCCTTGTCATATGTGTAACTTGTTAGTTTTTTTATAGGTTCTGTCTTAACTCATTTGATTGTTTTCTTTTGCTGCAGAGCCATTTAGCTTTATGTAATTAATTTTCCCATTCTTGCTGTTGTTTTTTATACTTTTGAGAGAGATTTTTGCTATAAGGTGTGTGTGCTCACCAGAGAAAGATAGACAGAAAATGAGAAATCACCTCCTAGGGAGGATAGTCACACCACAATCCTTTCTCTTCCATTCTCCTTTTGAGATTTTGGACACGCAAACACATACCTGGTGCATTTATGCTGCCAGGTCTGGGACTCAAACTGTGATCGACTATGTGGGAGTGAAGCAATGTAACCATTATGTCATCTGCTGGTCCCTAGAGGTCTTTTTTTAATATTTTTGATTATATAAATGCTCTGAGTCATTTCTCCCATGTTTTCTTCTAGTAGTTTTATGGCATTGGGTCTTATAAGTAAAGTATTTAATCCATAAATGGTAAATTTTATTGATTCTTTTTGTTTTTGCATATATTGTCATGAAAGAATAACCTCTTCATCACTCTCTAACATGATAGACTACTTTGATTTTCTTTCTTTCTTTTTTTTTTTTTTTTGGAGAGGTTTTTGCTATAGGGCACGTGCACTCACCAGACAGAGAGACAGAAAGCAAGAAATCACCCTCCAGGGGGGATGGCCACACTGCAATCCCCTCTCCTCTATTCTCCTCTCGGGATCTTGGGCACACACGCACATGCGCCCGGTGTGAGTTTCAAGCCACGGGGTCTGCGACGGGAACCGCGGTCTACTTCGTTGGAGTCCAGCGACATAGCCATTACGCTAACTGCTGGTTCCAACTACTTTGATTTTCTGATACTTACTGATTCCTGAATGTGCAAAAAAATGGTCTGATACACATACACACGCACACATTTATATGTACCTTGAGCTAGTTACCAATTATCTCCTAACAAAATAACTCAGGGTGTAAACAGTAAACATATTAATGTATCTCAAAATGTTGTAGGTCAGGATTTGGAGATTCCAATAAACATGGTACTACACGTGGTGCCAACAGACATTAGTTGGTGGTATTCATCTCATGAAGTGCTTAAAGTGGAGGTGCAAGTTGGTTTTGTGCACATTCAAGTGCCTTAATAGGAATGGTTGTAAAATCTCAGGCTGTCCACTGGAGCACCTATACTTAACTTTTTATGTGTCTTGAGCTTCCTCAGAGCACATTGACTTCAGAGCACTCAGATTTCTTATATGGGAGCTCAAGACTCCAAAAGAGCAATAGTAGTAACTGATAATGTTCTTAGATTTGACAATGTTTTAGTATCAACTTTTGTGCGGTACAATTATTTAGCGTTATTTATGTACTTATTTTTTTAAATGTTGTCAGAGGGCATACGCACCTGCATGACCATTATGGGGAATGGTCATGCCACAGTCCCTTCTCTTTCATTTCTCTCTGTTGGGATTTTGGACATGCAAGCATACATGCCCAGCATGTTCCTCAAGTCACTGAGTCTGGACTTACACCATCCAGTCACCCGTGTGAGAGCCAGCTGCCCTAACCATCATACCGCTGACTGAGTCTGTCTTCTTTTTTGATTTATTAAATTTTTTTACAAGTCATTAGGTAAATTCATTAACTTTCTGATAGTATCTGAAATTTAGATTTATTAGATTTTTACTTTTTATTTCTGCATTGTTATCTTGCTCCCTCCTTTGTGTGCATGTTTTATTTTCTGTGACAGTATTCCCTTTTGTACTTCTTTCAATGAAGAGTTGAGTCTCAAAGAGTCTTTGCCTTTATAATGAATGTTATTAATCATTTATCTCAATATTGAATTATAGACCAACAGTTATTTTTATTTATCACATTTGTGGTAATTTTAATTATATTTTGGAATTTAGTTTAATTAATGAAAATACTCTAAAGCAATTTCTACCTTTTTGCATATATTCTATATTTTGCCTGTCCTGGCTTTTGAAGTATTCGCCTCATCCTTGAATAGACTCTCCTTTTACTGACATATGTGTCCAGATTAGAATTCATTCATCATTCTTAGCACTGAAAATGCATTTCCATTTGAGGATGTAAGTTATCAAATTTCTAAAGTTTTCTTCTTTAAGAAACTTCTATCATAAATTTAAAAATATTATAATCCAGACTCATATTTTTTAATTGAGCTTTTATTTGTTTAGCATTTACCATCCTCTGTCGTGCATCTTAATTAATTTCACAGCATGTTCTCATTCCCATTTGGGATATTTTAATTATTGTAGATAGTCGATTGTACATTGATTTGGTTTATTATGTTTCTGCGTTTTTTGGGGGAACAACTTTCTATCTTTGTTATCCCTCTGTTTAGCACTTTGAAGAGGGCAAAAATAAATGTATTTCACACTATTTTATTTGAGCATCACATAACATGTGTTTGTGTGTATATATACACGTTTTCTAATTTTATATGTCTTTCTTAACAGTAGGTGTATTCATATATTATGTACACTTAGATTTCTTTGTGTTTAAACTATATTTTGATTATTTTTTCATTATTCTGTGTCTCTCCTTATATCTTTATTCTGTCCAGGATTTGGTGTGCATTTGTGTCTTTTTTTTTTTTCTTTTTCCCAGTGAGCTCTTCCCTTGTGGTCTCCTGTCCAAAAAAATAGGTCTAGTCTTTAATCTTGGTTTGGGCTGATGCCGTGCACTTATTTTGGGGATGCAGAAAATCTATTTTTCAAAACAGCAGGTGTTTTGGTTCACTCCTTGGTCAAGGGTTTGTGATTTTTTTCTTTCCTCCAGCCTAGACAGTAGATAGGTTCATAAAAGCTTCAGTTCTGGGCAAAGGTCAGTGTCAGCTTTATGAAACCTTCTTTTTGAAGCTGAGGGTGGGGGAATACAAACTACACAATTGACCTGTACTTTCCATCCTGAGTCTGACTTCAGTCATTGTCAAATTTTGAAGGGAGGTCGTTTCCTTGCCTTTTCTATTCCTTTGCCCATGTTTACCTTACATGGACAGAACTTCTGGCAATCCTCACCTGCTTCTAGACCTAGAGAACACACATGGCTTTAGCCCAGCTCTCTGCTATCCATTTTAGTGTTGATTTTGATTTTAAGAAATCCTGCTTTGCAAAATTGACTTTCTTATTTTTATTTTATGTTTTATCTGGTATTTCTATGATTGGGAATAGAAATAACTATATAAAAATGAGATGTTACAATAGTAAAATTTGAAATTTAAATAACATAAGTTACATAATTATTAGTTAAAATACTATTCCTGATTCTTCTGCACTTTTCCCCATGAAGTTGTAGAGAAAATAATTGACAACATGTTTGTGTAATAATTTTGCTCTAATCTGAGGTATCGTCAAAAAATCTCAAGTTTGTCTCGAATTGTCACCAAACTAATCTATTTAAATACATATATATCTTCTACGTAACACATGTATGGATTACATATGTAATATCTACAAGTGGACCTTAAAAAGTTTATGGAAAAATGGAATTAAAGTGTGAGTTTATTTTGGTGCAAAACTAATTCAAAATCCATACATAACTTTTTAGTTTTTCATAACACTCATTTTCCATAAACTTTTTAAAGATTCTGCATATATAATGCATGTATGATGGCAAAATATCATCAACTAGCTATCTACCTGCATCTGAAACAAACACCCACCAGTGTTTTCACCTGTTTGACTACTCCATGTGAACAAGAAATAAATTTTCATTTGCTTTGTGGATGCATGTGAGAGAGGCACATAGGCAAATCCTTGGTCAGGTCACGTCACTCCACGATTTCCTTCTTACAACTCTCCAGTTTGTTTGAATCAGGTCTCTGCATGCTCAGTGTGGTTCAAGTTGACCTGAGAACCAAGCCTGTGATCAGGCATGAGATTTTTAGTGCTGCACTTCATTACACTACCACTTGCACCACTAAGTCTGGGTCTTAATTTCTATTTAATGTCTTTCCAACTACCTATATCTCTGAGTAGTTATAAGATAATAATATTGGTTAAGTTAAAACATTGGGAACTTAATTTTTTCATGTAAATGTATTTCTCAAAAACCAGTTAGTATCAAAAATTAAAATTTAAAGTAAGTCTATCTTTTCCAAAAACATATGTTTCAATTTGGAGATGCAACATATCCCAAAGGGAGAAAGTTGAGATGGCTGACTTACAGAAAGCAAAGCATCTACATTTAGTCATAGAGTCGATTAAAGAGAATTAGATTAAGTCAGTGATGGTGTCACAAAAAGCATGGAGCCACTAATCCCTTCATAAATTTGTGTACTGGTTATAGGACATAATCTTGCTTACATAATATGTGACTTACCTTATCTTTAATGTTTGCTTGGGTGTAATTGTATAGAAAGAGTTTTTACATTCTCTTATGAATTACTTTGAATTCTATCATACATATTTTTAAATAAGTTTGACTTTGTCATAATATGCATATAAAAATGTTCAGGTTAATTGGAGAATTGAGTGAAAATTTGATTATGACCATGTAATCTTGTAGACATACATTTTCTATTTCTGATTCTCAAAGATGAACAGGAAATAATGTTTGTTTACTTGTTGTGGTCTAATAAATTCATTTTAAATACACACAACAATATAATTACAGCAGTATTCCAAAAAACTCTTAATTCAACACAAAATGGAAAATTATTTGTTGATGATAATGTTTATGATAATCCTTTAACTGGACTAATATACAGTGTATTCATGCTAGGAAAATCCACTTTATAAGCTGAAATGATATACAGTGGTCAAATGCATAAAAAATAAATGAATTAAAAACTCTTAATTTGAATTGTTAATTTGGGTTGTTACAAATAATTCAGATAACATATTGTTAAACATATCTTATTTAAAGTTTATATGGGGACCAGCAGTTAGTGTAATGGCTATGTCGCTGGACTCCCATGTAGTCGACCGTGGTTCAAATGCCAGACTCAGTGGCTTAAACTCACGCCGGGCGCGTGTGCGTGTGTACCCAACATCCCAAGAGAAGAATGGAGGAGAAGGGATTGTGGCGTGGCCATCACCCATGGGGGGTAATTTCTTGCTTTCTGTCTCTCTGTCTTTCTCTGTCTTTCTGCAGAGCGTACATGCCTTATAGCAAAAACATCTCCAAAAAAAGGGAAAAAAAAAAGGTTTTTACGTGTTTCCTTTGAGAGAAAGAGAAACAAGTACACTTAACAGGGTCTTCTCGTTACCATAATCTCCCCAGCCCTGAAGTCAGCTAGGATCATGGATGTGTCCATAAACATATCCAGGAGTTCAAACTGGAGCAGTCCCCCATAGTCTCCAGCATCTCACATCAGCCCTACACTGTGTACCATCATATCTGGACCTCATAATTATAACTTCAGCGTACGTTTTAAGCTGTTGAGGTCATGAAAGGCTAACATACAGACTGATTCTTCTGAGTTCTGTCTGTTCAGAGCTGACATATACTGAACTAATCCTCCAAAATTGTGTATTATGAACAGGGAACTACTATTGGTCTTTGTAATGCATTATTTTTGGAATATTATGTTAAAAAGTGATATTTGTCTTAAAAATGGCCAAATAACATTGATGCCTGACTCATTGACCTAATATTTTAGCAAATGTACAAGAGGGCAGCTTCTGACTATCAGAGAAATGCTAGCCAACTCTTAAAACTGATAGTAATAAATAATGAATCCTAGATATACTCAAAACTGGGTTTATATAAAATAAACACAGAGATACATGCAATTTCACTTATTTATTGTATGTACCTCGGTTGTATAGCATGACTTTTTATATGCATTTGCATAGTGAAATGACTGTGGTAGTTAATCAAATCAACATATCCTTCATCTTCCATAGACACATTTATGTGTGTTTGTGTGTGTGGTAAAAAATGCTTAAATTTTAAAAATCAACCATGACACTATACACACATTGTTATGTATATAGTTTTCATCATTTTTGCTAGTCTCTCATTTATATCAATTGATTCATCTGGAAATAATATAATTTATAAGGGTAACTTTATAAAGCAAAGAAATGCCTAGAAATAACTGTTGGTTCTAAAACTGTAAACTATACAGATGAAACTGAATTCAAAAGTCTGCCTTGGCCATTCCTCTTACAAAGAAGGCTCATTACAAGATATTCTGACCCCTTGCATGTGCTATGTATTTATTTTGGTAGTCCAAAATATACAAGCAAATTTTCATTGATCACAAATTAGGTTGGAGTCATCAACATTACAATTAGCTTTCTATGCAAACCTAAAATAGACATTATTAAATCATGGCAATTTTTTTTTTTGAGAGGTATTTGCTATAGGGCACATGTGCTCGCCAGAAAGACAGAGAGAGACAGAGAGATAGAAAGAGAGAAATCACCCCCCCCCCCAGAGTGATTTCTCATCCCCAGGGGGGATGGCCACATTGCAATCCCCTCTCTTCCATTCTCCTCTCGGGATCTTGGGCACGCACACACATGCGCCCGGCGTTAGTTTAAGCCACTGGGTCTGGGACTCGAACCATGGTCGGCTACATGGGAGTTCAGCGACATAGCCATTACGCTAACTGCTGGTCCCAAACCATGGCAATTTTAAAGTCAGATGTCCGCCAGTAATAAGAAAAACTATACTTATCTTAGAACTCTTAAAAAAAAAAAACACACATTCGCTTAAAAAATGGGGTCAGGTAGTAGAATATATACTAGGTACTGCTGCTGCTGCACAAACCACAATTGGAGTAGCAAGGTGGTAGACTCCCTGGTTTTCCAGTTGCCTATTCTTATACATTTCAGTCCTGCTATGATTGACATAGTGATACCTAAAGCTAAATACAACAGAATCCATAAGGCTTTATTGAATAGTTTATCTCTCATATTGTATTCACATATGCTATCATAATTTTTTAAAGAATTATTTAATTTAACTTTATTCATTTATTATCATTATTTTCCAGTTTGATCAGAGGGTGACAGTGAGTGAGGAGGGGTGAGTGATAAAGCAAGCCATCAAGTTCAGCACTTGAACCATGGTCGACCCATGTGGGAGTTTAACTACCATGCCTCCTGTCACCCCGTGCTATTGCAATTTTAAGTTTTAGATTCCTCTTCTACTACTTAATTTTAAAGGTAGGAATCCCAAAGGCATCTATGTTTTGGGTTTCTTCCATCTGTATTTGTAAATAATGTAATGGCAGGAACTAGTATTAGTACCAATATTATGAGATCGTTTCATTCCCATTAACTCCATAGGTAACTGAATTTCTTTGTAAGTTTTGCCTACACAGGACTAAATCTTTTGAGAAACAATAAAGAATATTACTATTGAAAACAAAGAAGACATCAGACTCTCTTAATACAAATTCAAGTGTCAGAAACAGTCCTTACTAAGACTTCCAATAGAAGACTGAGTCTCATTAGTTACTGAGTATCCACATTTTCAGAAGTCATTATCTATTCCTCTTCCAAAAGTCTGGCCATTGCCTACAGTACTTTTCACTAAAACTGACCAGTTGGTATTCTTTCATTTTCCTTAGGCACTTCTTGGACTTTATTCTTTTGTGTTGCTGGGTCTGCTTAGACACCTAAGTCAAACCATTCACATTTTGTCAACGATATGACAAAATGTACTTAATGATTTTTGCTTTATCATTGACCACGAGAATTACCTCCAGAATATGTATTGCTATATCCTATTGCTTCTGTTAACTCCTGAGAAATTTCAAATATGATTGGCTAGCATTTATAAGACTCTGCTTTTAGGAAATGAGAGGTCAAGCCAAGGTAGTTAGTGGTAGCTAAATTTTCCACAGCACTTTGTTTCACAAGCAATGGATTTTCATTATTACACATGAATTTTTGAATACTTTAGTAAACAGTATTAAAATATCATGGTCCACATTTTCTTTCTCTGTTGAATTTATTTTTATTAATTATTTTATTTTATTTTTTTGACTCTGCCTTTTCCCTTTCTCCTGCATTGTATGCCATTCCCTTTCTTGGTATTTTTAATTTTCTTCTGAGCAACACACTTCCCAAAAATCATGCACTGACTTTATTTTCTAACTCTGAGTTCATAAAAATATTAATAGACTCTCCTGGAATATGAAAGTAAAATTATTCTTTTTTTATACATTGTTTGGCACTGTTACCTGTGATTTCCATCTGGCATGAAGCTATCCCTCAAACATTTCACTGCACAACACAGCCGCTTGGTTGTATTCAGTGGATAGTGTTATAATATTCTTGGGTGGTAAGAAAATAGGAACGGTACAAAACTGTCACGGTAAGAGGCATTACTATAGATTTAAATTTTTAAAGTTACAAATTGAAAATTTTATATTAATACTAGTTAAAAAATTAACAGAGATTTTTGCTATAGGGTGCGTGCACTCACCAGAGAGACAGAAAGCAAGAAATCACCTCCCGGGGACCATGGCCACACTGCAATCCTTCTCCTCCATTTGCCTCTTGAAATTTTGGACATGGACACACTCATGCCCAGTGTGAGTTTTAATTCACCTTGTTCAGAACTCGAACCGTGGGCCAACTACATGAGAGTCCAGCACAGTAGTCATTATGCCATCTGATGGTCCTTTAAAATTGTTTTTAAAGGCCTAGCCATGGTAGCATGCACTGCTTTGCATGCTAGGAGGCCTTAGGAGACCTGAGTTTAATTTCCAGCCCAACCTATAAATACATGTGAAGTAGACTACTACAGTTGTTCCAGTTACATGGAAGCCAAAGCAGGAGGATGGCAATAAAAGGAGACCTGTCTAAACCCCTTCCCCAACAAACATCTCCACTCCCACAAACAAAACAGTTTTAAAAATTTAATACTTGCTTAGAATAATGTCTATAATAAAATCGAGTATACCATATACACATTATTTCTAAGCAATGTAGTTTTAATTTTATTAAAAATTAAAGTATAAATTGAATTTCAATTATATTTGTAAATTATGACTTATTCTATTTAATAAATGCTCTGGACATTAGTTAGATATAAAGTTAACAGAATGTGCTATTCTTCCCATCACACCTCATTCTCCCTACCTAGTTATAATTTATACCCCACAGTCAGACGAATCTTGAGGAATGGATCTCCTGTAGAAGGGTCATAAGTTGCAATATGAAGAACACCAGGAGAAATAAGAGGAGGCCCTGAATATTGATGAAGATTTAGAGTTTATCCATAGTGTTGGGAAAAAGGGGTGGGCCTCATTGATGTCAAAGGAGGCCTAGAAGCATACTAGATATGGGCCGATTTGGGAGCCCTTTCTGCAAAGGTGCCACTAGAGATCATGCTATTGCAATTATTTTTTTCAATTTGCATTTGTCTTATCACCAATAGATTTAAATTAGTTAAGTTTCCTTACAATTTGGGTATTATATGTGAAATGTACTTCCTATTTTTTACACACATTTTCTTTTGTTTTAAACATTATAAATAGGGTTTAAGTGTTGTATATTTTGGGTAAACTCCTTTATTATATAAATTAATTGCAAGTACTTATAACAGTCTGTTAGTTATCTTTGACTTTTGGAAAAGCAGATATTCTTTTTTAAATTATTTTATTCACTTATTTATTTATTATTATTTTTTCACATGGGTTTTTGCCAGAGAGAGAGAGAGAGAACAAGCTGCCAGGTTCAGGACTCAAACCGCAGTTGGCCATGCGGGAATTCCAGCACCTTAACCACCACGCCACCTGCTGGCCCCCAAAGCAGATATTCTTAAGACTCATGTAGTCTAATATGTCAAACTTGAACATTTTTTGTTAATATTTCATATATCCTGAGTAAAATTGTTCTTTAATTCAAAAGCGCTTTTCAATTACATACCAAATAAAAGCTTTATTGACACATTTTCATATTGAGATCCTCAATCCAACTGGAATTGATAAGTGTATATAGTGTAGAATTGCAGTGATAATTCAGCTGGTCTCACATAAGTGACAGAAATAACACCAGTATTTTAAAAGACCAACTTTTTTTAATCTTTTAGTCGCCATCTTCATCATAATTTCAATGCCCTTGAATATGTATCTATTTCTGAACACTTTGTTCTGTTTTACTACTTCTATAATTTTATACTCATGTGAATGCCACTGTGTATTAATGTTGCTTCAAAACCAACAGATGGTTTTCTTCTTCTATGCCTCCTCCACTATCTCCTTTTCCTTCTTCTTTAAGATTATTGTGTATACTTTCTATTTTTTGAATTTTTGTACAGGTTTTATAGTAATCTTTAACATCAATAACTACACCAGAGCTCAAAACCAACTCTGATTTTGATAGGCATTTGCAGTATCAGGTCCAGCAGATGGCATAATGGCTGCATCACTGGACTCTCATGCAGTTGACCGTGGTTCAAGTCCTGGACCCAGTGGCTTAAACTCACCAGGTACATGTGTGTGCATGCCTGATGCATGCCCAAGATCCCAAGAGGAAAATGGAGAAGAAGAGATTGCGGTGTGACCGTTCCCTCTGGGGGGTGATTTCTCACTTTCTGTCTCTCTGTCTCTGTCTGTCTTTCTGGCGAGTGTATGCACACTATAGCAAAAAACTTTCAAGAAAAAAAAGAAGGCATGATTTGCAGTATCTAAATGTCAATTGAAAAATACTGACATCTTATTAACAATATGGAGGTTCCTCAAAGACCTACAAATAGAACTGCCATATGACCCAGCAATTCCACTTCTTGGTATCTATACAAAGGATAGGAGTACACTTAGATGGAAAAGTACTTGTACATATGTTTATTGCATCATTATTCACAACTGGAAAGACATGAAGTCAATCCAAATGTCCATGAACAAATGAATGGTTTGAAAAAGTGTGGTACGTATACTCTATGGAATACTAATCAGTGATAGACAAACAATGAGACCTTGGCATTGATAGAAAGTGGATGAATATGGAAGATTTGCTCCTAAGTGAAGAAAATCAGACTATGAAAGAGAGGCATTGTAAGTCCCAACTCAATATATACCAAAAGTCTGCACTCTGGCAGAAACTGAAAAATTAGAAGATGTAAAGGCATGAGGAGCAACTGTGGCTACTACAGACCATGTGGAAGGAGGGTGAGAATTGGGGAAATTTGAGAGGAAGGGAATCTAGAGGAGAAAGAAGTAAAATATGTAAGGAACACAAAATTAGAAAATTATCTGTTGATGACAATGTGTATGATAATATCTTTAACTGGAGTAATATGTTCCCAGTGTATTCACTCTGGGAAAATTTATTTGCAGGGTTTAATTATATCCAGTGATTGAATGTATAAAAATCATAATAAATAAATATATTAAGTTATTGGAGCTTGGATGGGATGTGTTGCCACACTCACCATACCTGCCTGACCTTGCGCTATCAGATTTCCACTTGTTTCACTCTATTCAAAACTCTCTGCATGTTATAACATTCAATTCAGGTAAGACTATCCTCAGCACCTTGTTCAAATTTTTGCCAACACAGACAGGTCCTTCTATAAACAAGGAATTATGAAGCTCACTGAAAGATGACAAAAAGTTATCAAAAAAATTGAGCAATTTATTATTGATTGTTCTTTGTTCTTTATATAAACAAATTACCTTTGAAAAACAGAAAAATTTTTCATGACTTTTATGACAACCCAATATTTTTAATCAGATATTAAGCACATGAATTGAGCACTTATCTTCAGTTACTTCATTTTTTACTTCTTTAATATTACCTGATATTCTTTAACTTTCTAGTTCTTTTTTGAAGTTCTTTACCTGTGTTTTATTTCCTTAACAATACTGACCACAGTTAATTTAAAATATTTGTCTAATATATTCAACATCTGAAATCTCTATGGATCTGATATTATGGTCTCCTTTTCTATGGAATAATTAGCTATCTTTAAATTAGTTTAGAAAACTTGCATTGAAAAATGTAAATTAGTTTAAGATATTTTCACTGAAAATTTCTACATTATATTTTTTTTTATATAAAATTAGGGTAAGTTAGGATAACCTTAATTAATGAGAACCTGCGGTGTTGCAGGGCTGAATTTTAAAACATGGGTGCTAGACTATCACTATTTTTTTACTCTGAGCTTTAGAATGTGGCTCCATAGAGATCACAAATGAAAACATTTGTAAGTGTAAGCATTTGTAAGCATTTGTAAGCAAGTCTCTCACTTGCCAGACCTATGTTCAGTTTTTGTCCCCTAGACTTCATGAGTGAGCATTTGGTTTATTTCGTCCACCTTTCAGCTGCTGATTCGTGATAGACTAATGCATCAAAATACAAAAAAATACTGATTATCAAGTCACCTCTTAGGTTCCTTCATCTCAATAATCCCTGGCTCCTCAAGTCATTTCTGTTGTAGAAATTCTTCAAAATCTCAAAGATCTTTTATTTTAAATTTTGAATTATTAATAAAAATGTGATTGTCCAAAACAATAGAAGTTGGCTACTAATAAAAGTGAGAACCTTATGTGAGTATTTGTTATTTTGTAAAAAAATACAAGATTATTATCACATGCATAATTAAGTAGTACAAATAGATAAACACTTTAAGGCTACCATTAACATAGACGTTGTTTCTTACCTTAGATTTTGAAGTCTCCAAAAGATAAATCTAGTTAACCTGACACAAAATAAGAAAACAATAGCAAATATTGCCTATTTTGTACCTATGTGGTATAGTTTTCACATAAAAATAAGTCAAGAAAATTAGCTAATACTTATGAGCCAGGCAGTATATTTTAACCTCTGTATTAAATTTTCCTTCCACCCTGAGTAGAACTCATATCTATTTCAGGTGAAGAACTGTATCCAGGAAGATAAAGTCCCTGTGAATTATCCAACCACAAGTACATGGCAAGATCTGGCCCTAGAGCCTAGGCTCTTAACTTTTTTGTTACTCAGTAACAACTGAAATAGTTTATAATTTTTTTAAATATAAAGTTTTCAGGGCTTGAAAAATACAAGTGCTCTAGTAATGATTTCAAATGAATAAAAATAACATATAATTCATTCATTCTCATCTTCTGACAACCCAGAAAGTTTGGTGTTATAAACCTCATTTTTATATTTTTTTTTTAGAGAAAGAAAAATTTTTGCTATAGGGCCCGTGCATGTGCCAGAGAGTCAGAGAGACAAAAAGCAAAAAATCACCTCCCGTGGGGGTCGGCCATGCCATAGTCCCTTCTCCATACTCCTTGAGCACATAGGCACACACACCCAGCTTGATTTTAAGCCTCCAAATCTGGGACTTGAACCACAGTCAACTACGTGGGAGTCCAGTGACATAAACATTACACCATTTGCTGCTCCCTGGATAGATCTCAAATCAGAGTTGAAAAAATCTTAAAAATGCACATTTCCAGGTAGCATCTCAGATGATCTGATCAGTCTCATCAGTATGGTACAGGAATTTGACTTTTAAATACAGTTGATTTGTATGCACATTCAAGGTTGAGGAATACTGTGCAAAAAAAAATGTTTATAACCCAAAATTTATTATTCTGCATTTTGATATGAAAATTAATCTCTAACACACAATGACAATTCCCTACATGTCTATTTTGAAAAACAAGAGCCCTTAATGATTTTACTACTATTAGGAATTTTTTTTTTTTTTTTTGGAGAGATTTTCACTACAGGGCATGTGCGCTTGCCAGACAGAGACATAGAGACAGAAAGCAAGAAGTCACCCCCCAGAGGAGATGGTCACGCCACAATCCCTTCTCCTCCATTCTCCTCTAGGGATCTTGGGCACACGCGCCCTGTGTGAGTTTTAAGCTACCAGGTCCGGGACGCAAACCGCGGTCGACTACGTGGGAGTCCAGCGACATAGCCATTATGCTAACTGCTGGTTCCCACTACTATTAGGAAACAGTTTCTCAGTCTAATTTTTGTGAATCTAGAGGACTTATCCAGATACAAGGTTCTGTCACTAGAAAAGTAAAGCTATCTATTGGGTTGTTGGAAAAATCATGACGCATTACTATATAGAAAAATACGTCATGACTTTTCTGACAGTGCAATGTTTTCTCAGAAGAAAATATTCCCAATATTCCCAATATTTCTCCAATTTCTATGGAGTTTGGCTTGTCTGTAGGGGCTGCCTAAAATCATTGATTTCTAGACTTTTACATTTATATTTTGTTTATTCAAGAATTCAAACTCCCTCAAGCTTAATGTGGTGACTTAATAGTGAGATTCATTGATTTATATAAGACTTTCTAATCTAGACTGAAACATTTTGAGACTGAAACATTTGGTCTACAATTTCTTTAATTCTTTTTCTTTCTTTTTTTTTTTTTTCCTAGATTTTTGCCTTAGGGAGCATGCAATCACTGGAGAGAGAGAGAGTGAGAGGGAAGGTGAGAAATCCTGGGATCTTGGACATGCATGCACACATGTGCAGTTATTTTCAAGCTACAAGGTCCAGAACTTGAACCATGGTCAGACATGTGCGAGTCCACTGACATAACTGCTACTCCGTCTGCTGGACCCCTATACTTTCCAATTATTGTTCAATTATTAAACAAGATAGCTCAAATTTTACATGTCCTACAGATGAATCTGTATAACAAGAAGGTAAACACCAGGACAAGTGGAAAAACCAAGTATTTAACTAAGAAAAAAATCAATATTGGTTGGCAAAATTTGTATAACTAATCTGTAGGGTTAATTCTCTTATTTGAGAATAGGCAGTTAAAACAAACAAAACAAAAACCCTAGAAAAAAAACAAGTAAGAGGAAGTTTAAAATGTTGCCTTGTCTATTTATGACCGTGCAAATAATTGTTCCCTTTCTCTGCTCTCTGATTTGCAGGTGTTTAAACATTCATTTCCAGTAATAATTATGATCTGTTATCTAGCAGATGGCATATCAAAAAAATAAATAAATAAAAGGGAATAGCCTTCATTGTCAGTTTGACTCCACTGGGACCTGTGATGGATTTGAAGGAAAGACTGAGGAAATAGTATGAGGAAAATGGTACACTCTTTGCTTAACTGGCAGAGACGTTATAGATGGTACCCATTGTCCAGAGATGAACAAAATATGCTCATTTTACAGCTGAAATAACTAGGGTTTTATATTTCCTTTTTTGCCCTCAGAAGCACCAGAAAATTACTAAAATTACTTTTTGTAATAATTGTGTCCATCCAGGGACTAATAGATGGCGTAAGGATTATGTCTCTGAACTCTCACGTAGTCATCCATGGTTCGAGTCCTGGACCCAATAGCTTAAAATTCATGCCAGGTGCATGTACATGCATGTCCAAAATTCTGAGAGGAGACTTGAGGAGAAGGGATTGCAGCATGGTCATACCCCCTGGGGGGTGATTTCTTACTTTCTGTCCTTCTGGTAAACTCATACACCCTATAGCAAAAATATCTAAATGAATAAATAAGTAAATAAAATGAAATAAAACAATTGTGTCAATCTGATTGAAAGATGACAGCTACCCATGATGGTTTTCAGCCAGTTTGCCCAAGAACAAAAAAGGAAAACCAAAGAAACAGAACACATCTTTATTGTTCTACAGACTATTTTATAAATCTATTTTGTCTTTCTTCAGTTATTATTATGTAAAATATCCATTTACCTTGTATGAATAAATTCAGTTCTATTTTTATTAAACTAATTCTGTATTAACCCGTGACAAGTTAGATCTAAATTTAATCAAAATTCTAGAATTACTTTCTTTCTTTTTTTTTTTTTTGAGAGGTTTTGCAATAGAGCATGTGAGCTACTGAAGAGGTAGAAAGAAGCAGAGAAACAGAAAGTACGAAATCACCCCTCAGGGGAAATGGCCACACTGAAAATGCTTCTCCTCCATTCTCCTCTTGAGATTTAGAGCACACACACACACACACACACAAGCGCGAGTTTCCAGATGCCCGATCTAGGACTTCAACCATGGTCAGTCAAGAGAGAGTCCAATTCCTTAACCACTGCATCACCTACTGCCTCCTTAGTGTTAATTTCAAAAATGAAAGAGGGAGTAGAGAAACAACTTAAATGATACCTGAACAGAAAAAAAATATATAAATATAGAAAACAGGGCAATTGGCCTGGTTTTTGCAAAAATCAATAGTACAAAGTAAAAACCATTAAGTGTACACTAATCCAAATAAAGAGATTTAACTTGTACAATTATCAAATATAAGGTGGATATCATATATGGGTCTTGGTTTAGACAAATAAACAAATAAATAGAGAAAACCAAAAAGCAACCAAAAAAATCATTATTAAGACCACAGGAACATTTAGTTATAATGTAGTTATTAGATGTCAGCAAAGAAGTATTGTGAGTATGTTAGTGTTGTTATAATTGCTGCATTTGAACCTTAAATATATAGTGGGCAATTTCATACTGCTTTCTCTGCTCTGGACCATGTTTGAACATCTTCATTATTTTTATTACTAGTTTTCATTGAAAATAATTATACATAACTATTACATACAGTGTGGCTTTTCAGTATAATTAAAAGCTACATACAAATATCTTGGTGTCTTTTCACCTTGTAAAATTATTCAATAGTGCTTCATAAGTTGAAGGAAAAATTTTAATTTTTTTCCAGATAAGGCCTTTAAGATATCCTTTTCTAAATTCACTGTTCACCTTTTCTCACCTACTCAAGCCAAATTATTTGAGGTTTCATAAAAAGCCATTACGTATTACGGTTATTTGCCATGGCACATGTTGTACTGTCCATCTGGCATAGTTTATCTCTGTTAAAAAAAAAAAGAAAACAGAAAAAGGAAGAAACAAGAAAGAGCATATGTCAGGATTAATATAATCTTACTGCAAGGGAAATGGCTTCTGACAGAACAGCTGAAAAATTCACTCTCGGATGTTTATAGAAGAAGAGACTGCTAGATAATAATCATTAGGTGAAAAAGACAATGTCTGATTAAAAACGTGAAATTTTGAATAATATATATATGACAGACACTTGGTGGGTGGGTGAAAATAACTAATGTTTATTAAGTATAATTTTTTATTTAAAGCAATTAGCAAACATTTAATCAAATTAAGATTTATATTGATCTAATTGTTTGCTTTGTTTCCAATTTGATTAATATGTATTTTTTTCTTTTTGCTCTATGATTTCATGCTTACTATGGGCTACCTTATTTGTTGAATTCCTTTATTATTATAATATTCTGTAAGGTTATAATTAATATGAAGTTCTGGATAATTTCTTACGATGGTTTAGATCATTGCACCTAGCTGAACATCTAACTTACTCTACATGTTAAGTATATATTTGGGAAATTTGTTTTGAATGAGTGAATGAATTAGTAAGTTAGAGGATAATATGAGTGTCGGTCAGAGGTATTCATTAAAGTCTTAATTTTCAGTAAAGGAACCAGTAATTAAAATACTCTTTTATGTGTACTTTTCCAAGTAGTGGATGACTCTGCCATTCTTTAAAAGATAATCAGCAGTGTGCTGACTCTGAAAGCTGGTCTCAGTTTTTGCATTTTTTATTGCATAAGCAGTTCAAAGCACAGTCATTAATATACACCAGTTCCTGGTTTCTAAATCAAAGGCTTTGCATACTTAAGTCTTTGTGTTGTAAAAATTCCCCAGGGAGTTGGAAATATAGTCTTATGATGGCTGCTTGATCTTTTCTTGTATCCTCAAGCAAAGACTGAAAAAGAGATTGAATAAAGATGAAGTCTACTGGAAAAAGTGCTTTCTTCACTGGTAATGGGTAACATGTCAGACAGGATTATTGGTGTCTACTTGTAGGATCTTTGGAAGGAAATGCCTTTATAAATAAGAAATAATTGTTTATAAAATATCATGGAAGGGACCAGCAGTAAGCGTAATGGCTATGTCGCTGGACTCCCACGTAGTCGACTGCGGTTCGCGTCCCGGACCTGGTGGCTTAAACTCACGCAGGGCGCGTGTGCGTGCATGCCCAAGATCCCAAGAGAAGAACGGAGGAGAAGGGATTGCAGCGTGGCCATCCCCTCTGGGGGGTGATTTCTCGCTTTCTATCTCTCTGTCTCTCTCTGTCTGTCTGGCGAGCGCACGCACCCTGTAGCAAAAACCTCTCAAAAAAAAAAAATATCAGGGAAAATATTTTCTATGGCAAACTGAAGAAATGGAAGATAACACTTGCAAGACATTGTCCTTTAGAGTTTTCAAGGATCCTATAGCTTAACTTAGCAATGGTATGATTCTGAAACATTTTTCTGATGGGGTAAGGCATATGGCGAATAAGTAACTTGTTCAAGTGAATAAATCATCTGTGTTTTGAAGCATCCACTCATTCTCTAGATCTTTTCTTCTAATTTATTATCTCATATATTATAGGATGCCAGTTAATCTTCATAATTGTCAAGAAAATTCATAAACCCCCAATTAAAAATTTAGCTTAAAAAGTGATATGGAACAAATCCTTAATCAGGTTTTCCTTGATACTGCCAAATTTTATGGCCCTTAAATATGTTTTTTCCTCAGAGGGTACTAGTATGTCCAATTCATATTTGTCTCTTTCCTACTATAGTTTAAAATTATTCAAATTTCAATATTTAACTTGAATACCACATTGTAATTCATTAATCATAAGTAACATCTCTCTGCCTTACACCGATGTAGTTCTCTTTCCAAGGTATTTTTTTTGTGTGTGTGTGTATGTTTTTCTTTTTGAGAAGTTTTTGCTATAGGGTACATGTGCTCACCAGAAAGAGAGAGGCAGAGAGACAGAAAGCGAGAAATCATTCCCCCAGGGGTGATGGCCACACCACAATCCCTTCTCCTCCATTCTCCTCTCCGGATCTTGGGCACGCACACACACATGCCTGGTGTGAGTTTAAGCCACAGGGTCTGGGACTCGAACCGTGGTTGGCTACATGGGAGTTCAGTGACATAGCCATTACGCTAACTGCTGGTCCCAAGATTTTACTATGATACCTAACATCTTGTATGATAGCATAAATTGAATCAAATTTAAAGGTCCAAATTCTGACTCTACAACTTGCTAGAGATGTAAATTTGGCCTTATAGCCTGGACACATCAAATTATAAAATACAATAGTTTATATAAAATGTAAAATACAAAATCTGAAACATCAGACTTTGATTTTTTTTTTTCTTTGACTGAGAATGGAGAGATTCAATTATTGTCTTCACTTTGTTAGAGCTGTTGGAACTCTGACACTCATGTGGATTTCATAAACCTAACTACCATCCCTGTTTACATTCAATTAACATTTACTGGATAAGGTACAAAATACTATGTTACTGTCTAGGAAAATATTTACATACAGGCAAGATAGGAATATTCTTACACAAAACATTTTGTGAGACATGGTCCTTATTGCATTTCCAACTTCCTGGGGAATGTTTACAACTCAAAAGACTTAAGCATTCAGTCCAAATGAATCATGACAGCTTGGTAAAATGTGGTTTAATCTACCAATATACAAAAATCAAAACCATTGAAAAAATTGTACTAACTAATTGTTCAATTGACCAGAAGAAAATTAAGTCACACATCTGACATCACAAAGAAAAGCAAAACAAAATAACAAACTGCTCATCACCAATTGTTTGATTCTAAGTTAAATATGTTTTGTGCTCAATTATAAAAAGACTAAAGTGGTACACAGTAAAAATGACCCACAGAACATCACTACAGTCAATATCATAACAAGTCTCATTTGGTGTTTTTTAAACAAATTCTTCAAATTAGAAAGTGACATAATTCATTATGAGAGTTTAATAATTGCAACTCCATTCTGAACCAGTATTTGACCTTAGGTAAATTGCTTTCTCCTTTGTGATTCATTTCTCTCATCTTTAAAAGGAAAAGGTTGGGCTAGATCATTTCCTAGGCCTTTTCAGCACTAAATATATTTAATATGTTTTGTATAATTAACTTTTCATACTTGCTACCCTATATCAAGTATTCAAATAAAAGGAGGCTTGGCAGTATTGTACAGTGTCATTATTTTTAAACCATTTTGCCCACATAAGATTTAAAGCAAACAAATTTCATTCAAATGACAGAGAAAAATAGATAAACGGAGAGATAGAAGGAGGGCTGGTCTGGTTGCAGGTGGAATGTAGGTCCCAGAAACTGCATCTCCTGCCTTTCACAGTTCTGCACAGATGTGACTGAGTTAATTCTGCTAAACACTAGAGCTCCAAAAAACAAGTCTGGAGAGGCATGCACAGACATTGAATTCAGACATTCCAGGATTCAAATCTGAAATTAGCACTAATCAGTCCTATGAGGCAGATTCTGGGGTCTGGCAATACCTCACACAATTTAGGAGCTTTTTGGTTTGCTTTTGCTTTTGTTTTGTTTTTTAGGAAAAGATCAAGGATCAAATACCGAAATAGGTGTAGCACCTCAGAAGGGTTCCTGGTGCTTTGTCAAATGACTTTGGATGATTTACTTAATGTATTTAAACCTCAGCAGTCTCACCTGTTAAGCAACTAGAGTAAAACTCTTGTAGGTGGCTGTGAGAATTAAATTTGATAATGTTCGTAATGTATCTAGCAAAGGGATAGGGTGTCATGAAAAGCTGCTGTGTATCAACTATACTACATTCCTGCCAAGGCTGTGTTAGAGAAAAAGTGTACCATTAAAGTTACACAAGCAATGACTACTTTATTCAAGACAATTAAAATAGAAGAATAAGATTGACTTCAACTCCAAAATAAGTGGAAGGCTTTTTAAGAAAGAGTGTGTAGTATAAGAGGGTGAGATAGGGAAGGTTGGTCAATGTCCTTGGGTCATCTGTGCTTGTCCATTGGCACTTATCAAGGTTAGGTTTTCCCCTTCTCATAGAGACTGGGAAATGGAAATAGACTGCTAGCATTATCCTGCTGCCGAATACCAGCAAAGAAGTCCTAGGATAGATTTGTCTGAAAAGTATTTCATGATGGGCAAAGTATTTGTACAAGCAAAATGAGAAATAGCAATTGACTGTTTTAAAAAATAATTAGAATAATAATAATAATGATTGGGGAAAACATAGAAAAGATATTGAATGCTGAAGCGGGGAGATTAATGTCTCTGTACTGACTGAAATGCATGGCATTCCTTTTTGAAAAAGTATTATAATACACTGTAAAGTTATATGTAACCCAATGTAATATAAAGAAGATTATGATGATAATAAAAAATTAAAAAAGAAAAAAAAGAAGTCCTAGGATAGATCATAGACTAAAGCGGCAAAAATTAATTTTTAGTAACTTAAAAATTTCTTAAATATTATTAATAACATTTATTCATACAAATACAATTAATGGAAATAAAATATCTCTTATGATACTTTTAACATGACAGATCAAACAAATGTGATTATTACGAATACTTCTCTTTTGACAAGTTGAAAAGCAAATTTTCCTTTTCTTTTTTATTTTTGGGAGAGGTTTTTTTTGCTATAGGGCACGTGCGCTTGCCACACAGAAAGAGAGACAGAAAGCGAGAAATCACTCCCCAGAGGGGATGGCTACGCCACAATCCCTTCTCCTCCATTCTCCTCTCGGGATCATGGGCACGCATGCACACGTGCCCGGCGTGAGTTTTAAGCCACCGGGTCCAGGACGCGAACCACGGTTGACTACATGGGAGTCCAGCGACATAGCTATTACACTTACTGCTGGTCCTGAAAAGCAAATTTTTTCTGACTTTCCATTTCTAAAGTCAGTTGGAGATCAAGAAGACTTTATTTAGGATTAGACTAGGGGTAGGCAAACTATCAAAAGTTCTCCAAAATGCCAAAAGTTTTTGAACTTTGGTTTAAAAGATTATGATCACTAAGAAAAGACACTTGGTTACATATTGAACAATTGCAGCAATAAAAGATTTTTAAAACAAATCAAGGAATTAACCTGATTTAAAGTAAATAACAAAACTCTTTAGCTCTTTTTTAGAGAATTATTTCTTTTAAGTTTATTTATTCATTTATTTATTTTCATTTGAGCAGTGAGAGACAGAGAGAGATATGTAGAGAGAAAGTAAGAAAGCAAGCCACCAGGTCCTGGACTCAAACTGTGATTGCCCATGTGGGAGAGTCCACCACCTTAAACACCATTCCCCTTGCTGGTCCCCAGAAAATTCTTTAGTTCTTTTAAAAGCAAGAAGTCTTGGTGTGATAAAGTCAACCTATAATACAGGACATTTTGTTGATATAGAACGGCATCTGAGATTTTTAAGCATGTTATTCAGAAGATAGAGAAAAAAATTGCAGGCTCTTACCAAGAGCCTCTGTGGATGCAGTCGGTTTTGTATTGGCATGCAAAGTTGGAAACCATATGTGAACCATGGTTTGAGTCCATGACCTAAAACCAGAGTGATTTGCAGTCTAAAAATATGCTGGGTATGCACAGGATCCTGGCAGGCTGGAGGATGGAATTGTGGCATGAGAGAGACCTATGGAGGAATTATCTCTCTCTCTCATGCATGTGACTCTTTTATGGAAAAAAAAAAAAAAAAAAAAAAAAAAAAGAGCAGACCAATAATCTAAGAAAATGTTGTCATTTTTAACAGAGAAAAAAATTAAACTTTAGTTCCTCATCAGTTAGCAGATATTAAAGGTCACAAAAATAATGCTAAAACCATTCAATCTTAAGTAGCTTTGAATGAACAAAATAAAAGTCTATTTGTGCAAATACTTCTATGACTATCCATTTATTTAGGCTTTGTGTACGTTTTATTGCCATTCTGGAACAACTAGCTATTCTACTTTAGAACAAAATAACTTCTTTTTTTCCTTAATGAATCACATCCTACATACATGCATACCTTTTTTTGGCTGTAAGTCACATGAGCTCACCAGAGAGAGGCACAGAGGGAGACAGAAAATTTGAAATCACTTCCCAGGGGGGATGGGCACACCACAATCCTTTCTCCTCCTGTTTCCTCTGAGTTTTGAGTACCCACATGCCCCTAGTATGATTTTTGAGCCTCCAGATCCAGACTTGAACTGTGCAGCCAGCCATGTTGTATCCAGTGCCTTAACCTCCACACCATCTGCTGGCCCATGTACATTTTCTTAAGGAAAGCAAATCCTGGGACCTGCAGATGACGTAGTGATTACATTGCTGGACTAAATCCTGAGAGGAGACTAGAGGAGAAAGGATTGTGGCATGGCCATCACCCCTGGGAAGGTGAATTCTCACTTTCCTTCTTTCTCCGTGTCTTTTTCTGGTGGGTGCATGCACTGTATAGCAACCAAAAGAAAAGAGAAAAGCAAATCCTATGTTCTTTGTATACTCTGCATATATGCATGTTTTACTCTGCTGTTATTATTTACAGTAGTCTCACCTACATGCATTGATATATTAGGTTGTTGGAAAAGTCATGATGCATTTTTGTATAGAAAACACAGGAAAAATACACCAGGAGATTTTTGACAATGCAGTAATTCCTTACCAATCATATCTTATATTTTGCAAAGCAAAGTAGAAGCCAAATCATTGTGAACTCTCATATCAGCATTCTAGAATATGTCAATAAATATATGAATATACCATCTTATAATTTTTTATATCTATGTGATTTCTCGTGGTATCAATTTTTCAACATTAGGTCAAAATGCCATGAACCGATAGTAAATCCTAGGGAAAAAATGTATTAGGTACCAGTCTTAGGGGAGGACTTTTAACACATTTCTAATTTCTGCTGAAGTTCCAAGTCCAGCTGCCAGAAGTTTTGCACCACACACACACACACACACACACACACAGCTCCCAAAGAAGGAGTTCGGTGAAACAGAACACTCTCACAGCAAGTCATGCAAGTCAACTTTATTACTTATAGATGGACAGGAAGAATCAACAGACTCCTAGGTCCACTGTCAGCTGGTCTCAAGACTCAGGAAAGCCACCCAGTGCAGATGGAGTACAGTCCATGTGTGTCCCACTTACATCTCTCCTGAGGATGTCACAAGCATTCCATTCTGGGGTTTTACACCCTGCGGATGACATGGCTTGCTGAGCTAAAGTGTTGCAGAACATCCTGTTCTGATAAGGAAGAAGACAAAGGCTGACTGTTCCAGACAGTTCCTCCTTAACTTAGGAGTCACATTTTCAGAGCCTTTTACAGTTATTCTGAGAATGACAATCAGGTACAGTTATCCCGAGAACTACAGTTAGGAAAAGAAAAGCTGGGAGTTCAAGAATATCTTAGGATATGTCCAGCTGCAATGGTGGCAAAAACAACATGCTTATTCCCATAAAATATATTTGTCCTCATCATATTTTATAAAAATAAGGCAGTGGGCCAGAAGGTGGTGTAGTGGTTAAAGAGCTGGACTCACACTTGGTCCACTGCATTTCAAGTCTTAGACCTAGTGGCTTGCAACATGCCAGGAATATGTGCATGCCTGCCTAAAATCCCTAGAGGAGAATGAATGGAGGAGAAAAAATTGGGGCATGGCCACCCCTCTAGGAAGGTGATTTTTCACTTTCTCTCTCACTGTCTCTTCAGTGTACACATATACCCTACAGCAAAAATCTCTCATAAATATTTAAATAAATAAAAATAAGTCAAAAGTACACAGACTTAAAAATATATTTGGTAATGATTGTTTCAGTAGTTTATATTAGAAAAATCCAAAAACTTGATAGATATCTATTGAATTACTTCACCATAGATCTCAGTTTGGAAGCTAGCAGAAGGATTTTAGAAACCTTTTATAAATTTTAATGTGCCAAAGGGCACATATATTCATGGGAGAGAGAAAGAGAAAAAGAAAGTTAGAAAACACTATCAGATTGGCCAAGCTACAATTCCTCCTCCTCCATTTTCCTTTTGGAATTTTGGGAATGTACATACACATTCCCTGCCTGTTTTCAAACTTCTAAATCCAAAACTTGAACAATACATTTAGTCGTGTGGGATCTAGCCACCTTAACCATCATGCCACAGGCTGGTCCAGTTTTGGAACTCTTTTTAAGAAGACATATATTATCTAATTATGTTTGAAATGTAAATTTGTCAGAAAAGTAACTGAATTTAATAATATCAAATTAATTTTTTTAATAATTGTAGAAAAATTACTAGATTTGCTCTCAGTTATTTTGATAAAAAACCATAAGTAGAATAAAAATCTAGGCTTGGGTCAGCCAGGTGGTATGGTGGTTAGGGCTGCTGGATTCGGCATGGTCATGTACATAGTTTGAGTTCTTGACAAACACACTGGACTCATGTGCATGAATGCACAGAACCCTAAGAGGAGAAAAGAGAAGGGATAAATGCATGATCATCTCCCCAGGGGCCTGATTTCTCACTTTATCTGTTTCTCTCTCTGATGAGAGCACATGAAAAAAGTATGCTTATTTTATGCTTAATGATAATAAATTAGAAAACATAGTTGATCTTCTTAAGCAAATACTACAGTAGTATTTGTGAAAGTTTTACCCAATTTATATGAACTTGAATTTTTAAAACATTTGGGTTAATTTTTATAAGATTTAAAAAAAATATTTTAGGTATTAAAGGTTAAGCTTTTATTTCTGAAGAGCTTAAGAGTATATAATATACCTTGAGCACTTATATTTCTCTAAACCTATTAGATTCACCAGAGTTATTCCCAACATGAAAGATACTTTAAATACTTGAAAGATATTTTAAATACTAACTGAAGTTCAACTTCATGAGTTCTAATTACTATAGGACATTGTATTTAAAATACAGTTGATTCCTTATGGTGCTCAGAGCTCTAGAGAGTGGTCAGTGGTCTAGAGCACTAACTCAGGAGCTAAACTCTCCAAACCTTCCCTGATCAATCAGCTGGGATGACAAAGCTCTAACAGATACTGGGGTTCAGGGTGGAAGGTTCAGTGACCTGACAATAGATCCTATCCTATCCAAGTTGCAATACCAGAACTGTTAAAGAAAATTGCTCCAGACCCAGCATCAGTGACACAGGTGGTAGGACACTGCTGCATGATCTTAGAATCATACGGGTGTTCCAGATTTGGATTCCAGATGAATAAGCTAGTCGTGCCCATCATCAATACTGGCTGGGAGGAAGATACTTTGTGGTCAGACTAGTCAAGGGTACCATTTTTCTCTCATGAAAGAAATAAATTAACTTAAAAAAAAAGAAAAAGAAAAAGAAAAATTGTACCAGACAGAATAAATTAAGTAAGGAAATACGGGAGAAAGGTAGAACTCCCCTGTAACAAAAGGCTGAAGGTTGTTTTAGCACTTGAGGCAGCTAGTAGAAAAGCAGGAAGGACTTTAGTGGAGAGATAGTCTCATGTAATTAGGCATCGGTGTCGGTTAATTGGCATTACTTGAAGTTGGACTTCTACCTTCCTGCCAAGACCGGAAGAAGCTGCACTAACTTCATCCATCATTACACTGTATTTTAATGGGAATTCCCTCAGGTCCTTAAGAAAGACATTTCTGGGTTCTAAAACTAGCAAGAGGCCAGGAAAGATAAGGAATGTGCAATTACAAGTTTTCTAAAGTAAATGTTTTAAGGGAGGTCAGATGCTAACAGTTAGGAAGATTCCTATCTTACTTTTAGCCAATCTAAGGGGAATGTTAGGACTATTTTGGTGAGCGTCTAGCAGGTGGTATGGTGCGTAAGGCACTGGACACTCCCACATGGCCAACTACAGTTCAAGTCCCAGACCAGGAGGCTTGCTTTATCACTTTCTCTATGGTCAAGTTAAAATAAATGATTAAATAAATAAAACTAAATAATTATTTAAAAAAATACTATTTTGGTGATTTACTGTTATTTATTTACTTATTTATTTTGCTATATGACTTATGTAATCACAAGAGACAGAAAGGGAAAGTTAGAAATCATCCCGCTCTATCCCCAAGAGAGGTGAGCAAACCACAGTTTCATTTCCTCCAGTCTCCTCTTGGGATTCTAGGTATGCAGACACAGGCTTCTGGCATGATTTTTAAGCTTTGGTGTCCGGAACTCAAACATAGCCAATACTGTAGGATCCAGAACTTTAACCTCCACACCACCTGCTGACAAATCTTGTGCAGCCTCAAAATCGTGTGCCATAAAGCACTAACTGAAGCAAATACAAATCTTTTTTTCTTTTCTTTTCTCCTATTTTTCTTTTCTTCCTTTTAAAAGTTTTTTTTTTTTTTTTTTTTTTTTTTTTTTTTTTTTTTGAGAGATTTTTGCTATAAGAGGCGTTTACTCACCAGAGAGACAGAGAGAAAGACAATGTGAGAAATCACCCTCCAGGGGACATGTCCATGCCACAGTCTCTTCTCCTACATTCTCTTGCAATTTGGACATGTAGGCACTCATGCCTGATAAGAGTTTCAAATCACTGGGTCCAGGATTTGAACCATTGTGAGCCATCTGAGAGTCCAGCACCTTAACCACCTGCTGGCCTCTATTTTTTTTTTAAATGTGAGAGATAAGTGTGTTTGTGTGTATGTGTGTGTGTGTGTGTGTTTTGTTTTGTGTTTTTTTTTTTTTTTTTTTTCTTTTGAAGGGGGTAGACTTTTGCTGTAGAGTGCTGTGCTTGCACTTACTAGAGAGGCAGAGAGAGACCAGAGGGACAAAAAGTGAGAAATCACCCCCCAGGGATTGTGGCCATGCTTCAATCACTTCTCCTTGATTTTCCTCTCAGAATTTTGGGCACACACACATGAGTTTCAAGTCAACAGATCTGGAATTTGAATCACAGTCAACTACGTGAAAGTCAGTGACATAACCATTATACCATCGGACTGATCTCAAGAGGCAGGTATTTTTGATAGGCTCTTACCATTACGACTCTCTTCCCAGTCTGTCAGTTAGCTACAATCACAGAGGCATACCACCAGGTCTGGGATTTGCACACCTTGGTCTGGGATTTGCACCTAGGTCCCCCATGTGGCCCAAACCTCACACACAGCAGCATCCTACCACTTGCACCCAAAATGGCTGGGGCCGCGAAAAAAATGTAATTCTTGGGACCAGCAGTTAACATAATGGCTATGTCGCTGGACTCCCACGTAGTCGACCGTGGTTCGAGTCCCAGACCCGGTGGCTTAAAACTCACGCCAGGCGCGTGTGCGTGCGTGCCCAAGATCCCGAGAGGAGAATGGAGGAGAAGGGATTGTGGCGTGACCATCCCCCCTGGGGGGTGATTTCTCGCTTTCTGTCTCTCTGTCTCTCTCTGTCTGTCTGGCGAGTGCACGCGCCCTATAGCAAAAACCATTCCACAAAACAGACAAACAAAATGTAATTCTTAAAAACAAAATAAATAATAAATAAATTAAGCTACATTATCTTTTATGTTATCTTTTTCTTCTTAGCTGTACATTACAATTGCTCAAAAATAACTTATGACATTAAAACATTAGTCTGAGATTATCAAAGACTCAAAAATCAGATTAAGGTATGAGAAGGAAATCAGTGTAACTGAACGACAAAAGATCAAGAAGTTTTTTTTCTAGGGCCAGCAGGTGGCGTGGTGGTTAAAGACGCTGAGCTCCCACATGGCTGACTGCGGTTTGAGTTTCACACCTGGCTACTCACTTTCTCTTTCTCTCTCTCTCTCTCTCTCTCTGTCTCTCTCTGTCTCTCTCTGGTCAAATTTAAATAATGATAATGATGATAAAGTTAAATAAAATACTTTAAAAAAAAAAAGAATATAGGGGAAGGGTCAGGTTTTAAACAGAGATGAAAAGGACAAAAGCACATGGAGAGCGTAATGATCCAGGCTCACAATGCATAAGCAACCAGAAGCTCAAGTCAGCAGAAGAGGTCATGCCTGAGGGGCTTGCACTCTTTAGTAAGATTTTCCCCACGCTTTTAAATAGGGGAAGAAGAATTGGTTGCTGGCAAGCCTTTAGGCTTTCCTTGTTTTAGGTTAGGTAGGTGTGCCGAAAATCTTAAATCTTTCCAGGGGAAGTTCTTTAAAGATTTTGTAATTTTTGTTTTTGCTTTACATACTACTCTCGGCTTATTATAAAGGATAAAACTGAGGACCAGTTAAACGGATGAGATGCAGAGTGCAAAGAGTGAGGAGAGGGAGGATAAAGAGCTTCTATATTCTCTCCGGAGTACACAGGAATCGCTGTCGACTCACGGATAGATGCAAATAACCTGTCAAAGATCATTTAGAGTCTACTCTTAGTGATCTTTGTACATACACACATATTCATGGTAAATTCAATTGACTAGCATTTTTTTTTTGTCATGAAATATTTTTAAAGGACAAGAAATAGGATGCAAGGGAACGTGACAGGAAATGGCATGCTGAGGTTGATTTGAATCTAAGGTTTATAAATTATTTCTAGGTCATGAAAGATTTTTCATATCAAGAAAATATGTCATCTATTATGTATAAGTAATGAGTACAGCTCATCTTGCCTTTGATTTATTTTTTGAAAATCTTATAGAAATGCCCACAGGCAGCTGATACACAACATACCACAAAATGCCTCAGAAACTAGAAAAACAAATTTGAGAATTCAGTAATTTGGTGTTTGCTTTGCTGTACAATAGGTCAACTACTTCCAATTTTATTATTTTTACTTATTTAAATAATTTCAAAATATTTCATTTTTCCTTTTATTTTTTATTAATTTTTAAAATTATTATTCATACACTAAAACGTTATACATTAGACTGTGAAGAGACTTTACCCAGCATGATATACACTTCAGTCCAGCCCAGTCAAGACTATTACACACATCCTTGTCAACAGATTAAAAACCTTATCTGTGTCCTACTAATGCCTTACCTCTCCATTTTTTTAGGAGCATGTATTCATGCCTAAAAGAACTGACAGGCACATTAGTATAAAAATAATCTCTAATGCATACAGCAGACATAAGAAAGGAGAAATGCACAATTACTTTATCAATGTAAGTGCTCTAAAGAGCCAGACTAAATCTAGTGAAATGCAGGCTTCCTAATAAGAATATTTGATATTATTTATGCTTTTACTCTGGATTTATTGCCTCATATCCTGAGAAAACAGGATAGTCAGGAGCTTCTTTGAGGGAGGAGAATGTACACCTAAAGTTTTTTTTCTCCCATGTCTGAATGTTATGAATAATTCCATCCCAGGAATGATTGGTCCCATGCGTGTTTAAACTTTTTTTGCCAGACAGATGATTAATTCAGCTTTGTCACTCACTATTTTTTTGGAGAGGTTTTTGCTATAGGGTGCATGTGCTCGCCAGAAAGACAGAGAGAGACAGAGAGACAGAAAGCAAGATGGGACCAGCAGTTAACAACGTAATGGCTATGTCACTGGACTCTCATGTAGTGTAGTTGACTGTGGTTTAATTCCCAGAACTAGTGGCTTAAACTCATGCTGGGTGCATGTGTGTGCATGCCCAAGCTCCTGAGAGGAGAATGGAGGAGAAGGGATTGCAGTGTGGCCATCCTCCCTGGGGGGTGATTTCTTGCTTTCTGTCTCTCTGTCTCTGTCTTTCTGGTGAGCGTACGTGCCCTATAGCAAAAATCTCTCTAAAAAATTAAAAATAAAAATAAAAATTCAAGAAATCACCCTCCGGTGGGGATGGCCAGGGAGATAGAGAGAGAGAGAGATAGAAAGCAAAACATCACCCCCCAGTGGGGGTGGCCACACCACCATCCTTTCTCCTATATTCTCCTCTTGGGATGTTGGGCCCTGCACACACGCCTGAGTTTAATTGACTGGGTCCAGGACTCAAAGCGTCGATTACATGGGGGTCCAGTGATGTAGCCATTATGCAATATGCTGGTCTCTGTCACTCACTTTTGATATGGGTACTTGTTTCAGTTTGAGATTTCCCTAACTTGTCTTTAATACCTTTTCCAATTTTGTCCAAAGGAAAGGTAATGTGCACAGTTTGTGTTTGGTTAGCAATTGCATGAATTAGAAATGTATTAAAATATTAGCATCTTGGGTCAGATCTATGATTGATATACTTTCATGTCTTGTCCTTGATAATTACATTAGGGATTAATTTTTTAAATAATTATTTTATTTAAATTTATTTATATAATTTTTACTAAACAGGGACAGAGCGAGAGAGAAAGAGAGAGAAAGTGAGAAAGCAAGCTGCTAGGCCCGAGACTTGAATGAGGGTTGGCCATGTAGGAGTCCATCACACTTAACCACCTGCCAGCCCCTAGGGATTAACTTTTGCAATATCATTTTCCCACTGAGTCTCACTAAGTATGATTTGGGGAGACTTCATTGAGCAAAGATGGCTTTGTATTCCAAGGGAACCATGGCATTTCCCTTTTTGGAATTATTTTTCTCTTATAAGATCACCAGAGCAGTGCTCTGTGCTCAAATGCACAAAATAAGTTTAATTATAAAAAAGAAATTTATTAATAGTCTCTCATTTCCTGATCACAGACCTAAATCTACTTAGAGTGATAGATAAATATGAACAAGTTAATACTGCCCTTCAAAACCAGATTGTCAATACTCCTGTTCACTTTTATATATTTATGCTTATTTGCTTCCTAGATTTGCTTAAGACGCATTCTATCCATGTAACCTGCTCAATTTTTCATGCAAACTGATATAGTAATACAGTTTATTGAGTCATCAGATACACTGGTATAAGTTGAGTATCCTTTATTTGAAGTATTTGGGAAGAGAGTATTTAGACTTTTGATAATTTTGGATTTGGGAATATTTGCACATAAATCACAAGATAATAGGATTAAAATCTAAATACTAAGTTCATTTGTTTTATATATACTTTATAGACATAGCCTGAAGATAATTACCATAAGATAGCTTTATACTGCAACATTTATTTATTTATTTATTTATTTATTTATTTATTTTGGAGAGGTTTTCGCTATAGGGTGCATGCGCTTGCCAGAAAGACAGACAGAGACAGAGAGACAGAAAATGAGAAATCATCCCCCAATGGGGATGGCCACACCATAATCCCTTATTTTCAATTGTCCTCTCAGGATCTTGAGCATGCACACACACATGTCCAGTGTGAGTTTAACCCACTGGGTCTGGGACTCGAACCATAGTTGACTACATGGAGTCCAGTGACACAGCCATTACACCAACTGCTGGTCCCTATACTGCGACATATTAACTGAGACCTATCACATGTGCTCAGTTGTGGAATTTTTCAAGAGTGGTGCTATGTGGGTAGCCAAAATTTTTCAGATTTTTGAGTATTGTACATTTCTGATTTTCATATTAAGAACGTTCAACTGTACACATATCTTTATTTATTTCTCTATAGAATCAATTTAAACGCAAGCTGGCCAGTATCCTATTAAAGTTTTTATTTTTTTTTAAGAGACTTTTTTCTATAGGGTGCATGAATTCACAGGAGAGACAGAGAGCGATAAATCACCACCACTCCCCTCTCCCACAGGGGATGGCCAGACTGCAATCTCTTCTTCAGTCTCCTCTTGGGATTTTGGACACACACACTCACACACACACACAGACGCACACACACACATACACATGCCTGGTGTGAATTTCAAGCTGCCAGGTCCGGGACCTGAACTATGGTCAGCATAATGAAGTTCAGCATTTTAACCACTATGGCATATGCTGGCTCTAGTTTTCTTGTTTTTTTTTTTTTTTGTTTGTTTGTTTTTTTTTTTTTTTTTTTTTTTTTTTTTTTTTTCTGTACAGATTAACTTCTGAGTAACATAACTATTTTATGGCCTTGTGCTAAGAATTCCTAAGCTTAAATGTATATACTAAAATATTTGGCTTCACTGAATAGCGTTCTTTATAATTTTCTTCTTATTCACTGATTTTGTGAAATTAACCAATTTTTTCCCCAAGTAAAAGAAATTATTGTGTCATTTACATTTACATGCTACAATTATATACAAACTGTAGTTCACTGAGATATAGAAAAATACTAGCTGCAGATGAAATCACTTTTCCTGTCATGCTCTGTTCTGAGTGTTACACAAATGTAGACTTCCTTCATTCTTACGTGAACTGAATTTGAGACTTATAAAAGGTCACCCACCAATATATGGCCAGGCCATGGTCGAACCTATGAAGTGTGACTCCAGAAACTTCAACTATGGCACTAGGCTGCCTCTTCTTTGTTGTCAGTCACCCTCGAAATTGAGAATTTCCTTTCTTCCTTGAAATAACTGTCAAAAACCATTTCTTTTCTGCATTTCCCCATATCTCCCCTATGGAAATAAGGATTCTTTATTGATATTGAAAAAATCAGACATAATGTAGTCTTATATTGTCGTAAGAGTATAGATCACAAGAA
Organism: Tupaia tana; assembly: GCA_026018925.1. Taxonomy (NCBI): domain Eukaryota; kingdom Metazoa; phylum Chordata; class Mammalia; order Scandentia; family Tupaiidae; genus Tupaia; species Tupaia tana. Next base: position 83,800,696 of record JAKSZU010000005.1, read on the forward strand.
TAGTTGGTTTGCCTTCTGTCCCTGGTCTTCTTTAGAAGACTTCAATTATCGTGTAAGAAATCCCCCTACTCACAAATGGGTGATAATGTCCCAAACAGCAAGTAGAAGTGGTTTCATGTTCTCTAACTCATACTCTGTAGGAATAAATTCAAATATGGTTCATCACTTTATACCTATGCCTACTATTCAATGAATTCAAAAACACGTTTGAACTGCAGCATAATTAATTTTTGCCATTAAACCAGTATGCTTACATTTATTGAAGGCTTACTACAAGTTTTATGAGCTTATTTTTTTTAAAAAAATGAAAGGTTAATACAGCAACACTATGACACTGATGTTAATATTCCTGTTTTACTAAAAAATAGTTTCTGACAATTTAAGTATCTTTGAATAGTTCTTTAACACATGTCTAGTGAATAATAGAATATTCTTTCCGAGCCACATTTCTTTGTGTTCTGTTTGTTTCCAACTCCTAAATAGCTGATTGCCCATCAGAAGCTCAGTAGAGTGTTGAACATGCATAAAAGTAATCATTTTATTTCTAGAAACCAGTATAAAATTGTATTGCTGATTCTTGCCTACATTTTTTTCCCTGCCTTTCTGGATATTCCATTATAAGAGGAAAAACCTCTGAAGATTTAACATACTTGGAAAATATTGCCTTAGCTGGGAGAAAGTTGGATTAAATAAAGATAATGTAGAAAGGTTGTATCAATGAAACAGAATAATTTAATTCCTCTTTTCTATTTTCCAGTTGGTTTCAGTTATTGAGGTAGGGTTGTCAGCTGTACTTTTCCTACTAGTAATATGTATTGTGACAATAAAATTGCCTTGATATCACAAAGGCGAAAGCAAAAATACAGGCTCAACACACATACAAACTTTGTGTATTACTCATGATCTGCTCAAAGTGATTTCTAAAAAAGTTTTCATCTGCTGAATGCATTAACTTTTCTTATTGCTTTGGATTAGCAGTGCATTTCATGTGCAAATGTTCTAAGACATGCAAAATTGGAAATGTCAGGGGATTCTGTGGTCATCTCATCTATGCTACTTACAGAAACTGTTTCTATGTAAGAAAAATATTTTTTAAGAAAGCCTTACCAGAAAAGATGTTGATATTAGACTCCAATACGGAATAATGTTCTAAAGACCAACTAGATTTCAATATGCTGCAGTGTATACTCTTGCTCAGAGATTCACATCAGATTTGGAGAAATAACATTCACTAAATTCTCCTGTTGAGTAAAATAAGGCACTGGCTTTTCATTCAAATAAATAAATATTTAATCAAATTACTTCACTAGCTATTACCAGTGTGGTCCTGAGTCATTTAAATCAATTTCTTAACTCTCTTTGCTCTTTTTATTAAAATAGAGTGGAAGATGCCTAGGTATGTTCTGAATATTTATTGAAATATTAAGAATAAAGACATAAAATGCAGGCATATTTTAGGTACTGAAAAACATGAGTTGGAAATATTGTTTAAATGTGTACTGTATATAAAATACAATTGGGATTATAAAATAAAAACATAAATTAAAAAGGATGGGATGCTTGACATATACAACCAATAAACCTATAAACTTGTCCAGAGTTCCAGATTTCTGCATGTGAATGTAAAATGTCCACTGTTTTTCACATGATTGCCAATATAGCAGTTACATATTTTTTTGTTCTTTTTTAATTGCCAGAGGGTAGTTGTGCTCACCACAGATATTCAAAGAGTGAGAAAGAGAGAGGGAAAAAAAGAGTGAGAGACAAAGCACCCATTAATGGGGCATGGTTATGCCTCAATCCCCTCTCCTTCTCTCCATCCTTTCCAGATTTATCCTACGCACACACGTGTGCCTACCGTGTCCCCTAAAGCCTCCAGGTTAAGGATTTGAATTGTGGTCAGCGATGTGTCATCGGGTTCCCTTGGCCACCAAGATATAAGCTGTCCTAAAGTTGTACTTCTCATTAGCACAACTTTGACAACATAATTCATGCTGTATCAAGTTTCACTGCTTTTTAAGTACAACTTAGAAAACTAAATTCTAAACTCTATTGAACCAATGCCATAGTGACTTGATCTCATACTTCTTGATTATGAATCCTATAACCCTCAAAGCATCCTGTAGCTATGATGCACCTCAGTAATATAAGACATCAGCTGTTGCAGCAGATCCAGGTATGCTTCTGGTACACAAAACCACTCTTTTCCATTTTCAATCTTCATTAGGATGAAGAGTTTAAGAGTACAGAGCTAGGAGTCCATGAACCTGAGCTTGTATTATTATTTAATACTTTCTGTCTCTTCTTTAGGGAAATAAATTTACAATGCTCATCTTGAAAGGCACCTACTTAAAACAGGTAATTTGTGGACACTACAGAAATTCAATTCTAGTCAAATGAATGGAAAAAATAAATGAACTTATTCATGACTGACTCAGAAACCACTCTACAGTTTCTCAGGCTGAGCTGAACTTCAAGTAGTCATAAGATATTATGTAGGCATTTATAGAATGTGACAGAAATTTCCACCTCTTATTGATATCTGAAGATGACAACAGTATTCTAGGGAAATGTTTTTATGTTTCTAAAACCTAACAAACTATGCAATACATCCCCCTCCCATTTTCACTTTCAATATTAGTTTTCTTTTAATATCACAGTAGTTGCCAGTTCAATTACAAAAGTTCTTTTTTAATATAGCAAATATATTTTAGTTCCCTAGATATTGTAATCCAGAGGCATAAATAATTTCAGCATTAATACAAAACATTTATCGAGCCTTACTATGGGCAATATTTATATGTGACAGGTACTTAACAGTGATGGATTTGATCCCACAGGAAGTTAATTAAGTTATTCAAGGCACTGACTTTCTATTTGGAAAGTTTCCCTAAAAGCTCTCTTGTAATAGCTAATTGTACTTCTATTTTATATTACTTGACAGCCATGGCTGATGTTTATTCTGCACCTGGTTTTTCAGAGCATGTATCACAATAATAATTCATATGACTTACAGCAAGTATATCTTTATAATTGCTAGCAGAATAAGACAGCATTCTTACGAGGAGAGAAACCCATGTTTTTGAGATGAATAAATTCTAGTTATTTCTACATTAATAGTCTGGGAAGTAAGGTAAGATGCCATAGATTTTCTCTAAAGATTTGGGGTTACAAGGTAAGTGTAAATATTTTAATAATTCCAATGTAGCATTAAAAAATAAAACTCTGCCCTTCTTCTTGCTAACAACCAAGCTCACAGGAACAAGAAAATTTCAGGTCTCAATTCTTTTTTATTTTTGGGACTTTGATTATATCAACCTCTTTTGCCCTTTTGTATAGTGGTGGAAATCTTGGATATTACATAAATAGTACAGAAAGTTCTGAGAAAAATTCTAGGAAAGCAGATACTTGGAAAAATAAGTAGATCCTTCCGTCAGTACCAATTCCAGCTCCAGCACTCAATATTCACTTAATATAGACACTGAACATTTTCAGTCAATTAGAGAATGCTAGGTTCTTTTTATAAACATTTTATTTATTCATTTATTTTACAAAATGGCATTTGAATAGCAACAAAACCCATACAATATCCAGAAATTAAGATAATAGAGAACAAAATATTTTTGAAAAATAGCATAACTTCTACTAAAAGATATTTTTTTTAAAAAAAATCCAAATAAATTAAACAAAAATATCATGCTAACAGGATGAATTAAAATATTTTCCTTTGGGAACCAGCAGTTAGCGTAATGACTGTGTCACTGGACTCCCACGTAGTCGACTGTGGTTCGCGTCCCAGACCCGGTGGCTTAAAACTCACGCCGGGCACGTGTGCGTGCGTGCCCAAGATCCCTAGAAGAGAATGGAGGAGAAGGGATTGCGACATGACCATCCCCCCTGGGGGTGATTTCTCACTTTCTGTCTCTCTGTCTCTGTCTGTCTGGCGAGCGCACGCGCCCTATAGCGAAAACCTCTCAAAAAAAAATTTTCTTTTCTTTATTTGTGTTTATACTTTTGTAAATTTTTACTTATTTATTTATTTATTTTAGAGAGAGACTTTTACTATAGGGCATGTGCGCTTGCCAGAGAGACAGAAAGTGAGAAATCATCCCCCACAGGGTGATGGCCATCCTGCAATCTCTTCTCCTCCAATCTACTCTTGGGATTTTGAACATGAACACACATGTGCCTGGTGTGAGTTTTAAGCCACCAGGGCACTGGAACCACAGTCAACTATGTGGGAGTCCAGTGATGTAACCATTCTACCATCTGCTGGTCACTATTTTGACTTATATTATACTTTTAATCACTACATCATTTAGTTGGTAAATTGAATTTACCTGACAAGAATACACTTTACACTGGTCCTGTTGAGGATACAAAAGACATTATCATCAACAGATAATAATCCATTTCTGCATCTCATAAATGTCTTGTCTCTCTATTTTTCTCCTTAATTTCTTTCCTTACAACTCGCCCTTCTCTCACCTTCGTTCTAGATTGTCTCTATTTCCCAACCCCTCCTGTTCATGAAAGAAATATTAGTTTTTGTTTTGTTTTATTTTTCTTTAGAGAAAGATTTTTGCTATAGGGCATGTGCGCTTGCTGGAGAGACAGAGAAAGACAGAGAGGCAGAAAGTGAGAAATCGCCCCTCAGGAAGGATGGCAATGCCACAACTCCTTCTCCATTCTCTTCTTAGAATTTCAGAGCACATACACATATGTGCCCGATGTGAGTTTAAGCTGCTGGGTCTAGGACTTGAACTACAATCCTAGACTTGAACTATGTTGGAGTACAGTAACTTAACCATTATGCCATTTGCTGGTCCCTTAAATATTTATTTTAAATAATTTTTATAAATATAAATCTTGCTTAACACAACATACATATATACATTTTGTATTGATACATTTGATATTCATATTCTAATTTATTGACGTTTCTATTAACATTTCTATTGATTGCTATTGTGACTTGAGTAGGAAATGAAAACATTTGTATATATTAAATTTTAGCAATCACTATTATTGCAGTTATTGTTTTACGCTAATGTGAAAATTAGGTATTATTTTAGATTACTGTAATCATAGTTCTTAAGAATCCTTACTTTCTACAATGTTGTTTATTATTTAAATTTATCAGTGTTGTATTTCAACATAGTCAATCTATATGAAGCTCCTTATGAAATGATCTTACCTTGCTCTTGCTACCTTTTTAGTTACTCTCTGTAACATTCTAATTCTTGGGGCCAGCAGGTGGTATGGTGGTTAAGGGCACTGGACTCCCACATGGCTGACCGTGTTTCAAGTCCCAGACCTGGTAGCTTGCTTTCTCATCTTCCTTCTCTCACATTCCTTCTCTTTCTTGCTCTGTCCTTTTCTGGTCAAATTTAAATAAATAAATAAATAAAGTTAAATAAAATAATTCCTTCAAAAATTATATTTCCTAACTCATGGAAATTCAAACTGAAACTCCAGTGAAATAACTTATATATAATGATTTCCATATGAAATGGCGGCATTTTTATTCAATATTAGGTATTTTTCAATATAATCAAATAACATCACTCCATTTACTTGGATTTCTTTGTAATTTCAAACAAAGGACTATAAGAAGTGGTATTTTGATTTATAAACATCATTTCAGTAGAACTAGACCTTATATATTGTATGTCTATATTTTCTCCCTTAGTGATTCCAACATCTGGTTTTCAATGCCACATATATCCTGACATTTAAATGTGTTATCAAGAGTCCAGGACTTGTTGACCAAATCCATACAGACTATGTAACTACATACTTATCACAATCTACTCATGTGATTATTGGACATCTCAAATCCAGTGTTTCTCAATCCAAACTCTGGCTTTTCTCCATCTATAATCTGATCCTTTCAGGCAATGGCAATACTTGCAATAGCCTGTGCTGGAATTGCCGTCATCTTGGTCCACTTCATACTGCATGTTCAGTCTCAGTAAAATCTGTTTGTTAAATCCTCAAAATGTACTGCAACTAGTACCTGACCATTTTCAACACTTCAATTGCTGCTACCAAGTGTTCTACATGGAACAGTAAGTAACCTTGAGAGTTATTACCATGTTTCTAACATTTTTTTCTGCATCTTTTGCATTACAATCCTGTCAAATCACCTTTGCAAATATAAGTCAGGACACGCTAGTCTTTTGCTCCTCACTTAATGAAGAAGAGTTATATTGTCTTTAAGATCCAATGTATTAATGTTTCTCTTACCTTTCTGATTCTGTCTCATACCATCCATACCAACCATAGTGTTCGATTGTAGGTGTCAACTTGACTGGATTAAGAAATACCTGGAAAATTGGTAAAACGTTATTTGTGGGTGTGCCTGTGAGGGTGTTGCCAGAGGAGACTGGTGTGGGAGTCAGTGGAAAGAAGAGGGAATATCTACTCTTAAGGTGAGTAAGCACCATCCAATCAGATGAAGGCTCAGATAAAACAAAAAACGTCTGAGGAAAGCTGATTTCCTCTCTCTCAGTCCTTGAGCTGGGACACTGTTCTCTTGCCCTTGCACATTAGAATTCCAGACGCTCTGGCTTTCGGACTACAGGTCTTGCAGCATTTCCCCCATTCTCCTCTCCAGTTCTCGGGCCTTTGATCTTAGACTGAAAATCATACCATGGTAGTCTCTGGTTCTCATGCTTTCAGATGTGGACTAATTCACACTAACAGCATCCCAGGGTTTCCAGCTTGCAGACAGTCTGTCCTGTGACATATCCTCTTCTACAATGGTGTCAATTCCCTGACATACCCACTTTCATATATGTCTGTGTGAGGGGACTTTATAAGTTTGTGGGAAACTGGAATAAAGTATGAGTGTAAACTGGTGCAAATTTTTTTGAAATCCACGCCTAATTTTAAAATATTATACAATGTTATATATCATAGTATTTTCATGAGCTTTATAAAGGTCTCTTGCATATCTATCCACCTATTCCATCTCTATGGAAAACCCTGTTTGTCACCCCAATTCTGTGTCAGTTATAGAAACATAGGGATCTTTTACACTCCTGGAACATGCCAGGCTTATGACTGCCTTGGGGACTTTGTCCCAACTATTTTCTCTGCATGAACCGGTTTTCACAGATACACACGTGGCCCACATCCCCATTTCAATCTTTGCTCAGATGTTGCATTTTTATTGAGAACTTGGTTGAACCCACTATTTAAGAAGGCAATTTTCAATGTCTCTCTTTTAATATCCCTTAATCCTCACTCTTTCTTTCCTTTCTTTCTTTCTCTCTCTTTCTTCCTTGCTTTATTTTTTTAAAGACCTTCCCCTTTTAGGGCATATGCACTCATCAGAGAGAGAGGCAGACAGTGAAAGAGAAAGTTAGAAATCGTCACTGGAGGGATGGCCATGCTGCAATCCCCTCTTTTTCATTCTCCTCCTGGGATCCTGGACTGGCATGCAAACATGCCCAGCATGATTTTCTTTTTTTTAATTCTTTTTCTTTTTGTTTGTTTATTTATTCATTTATTTATTTTGGAAAGGTTTTTGCTATAGGGCATGTGTGCTTGCCAGAAAGGCAGAGAGAGACAGAGAGACAGAAAGTGAGAAATCAACCCCCAGGGGGGATGGCCATGCTGCAATCCCTTCTCCTCCATTCTCCTCTTGAGATCTTGGGCACGCATGCACATGCGCCCGATGTGAATTTAAGCCACCGGGTCTGGGACTTAAACTGCTGTCGACTACATGGCAGTCCAGCGACACAGCCATTACACTAACTGCTGGTCCCACCCAGCGTGATTTTCAAGCCACCATAACCAGGAATCGAACCACAGTCAGCCACGTGGTAGTCCAGCTATCCAATTGCTTCACCATTTACTATCCCCCTTCTTTTTAAAAAATATTTTATGGGGTGTATGCATTCACTGGAGAAAGTCAGAGAGAGAGAGAGAGAGAGAAAGTGAGAAAAAACTTCCCAAATGGAATGGCCACACTGCAATCCTTTCACCTCCATTCTCCTCTCAGGATTTTTGGGCATGCATGCACAAGTGTCCTGTATAGAACACATGCAAGTGCCCACATATGCACAAGCCCACCAAATCTGGTATTTTAATTACACAGTCAGCCATGTGGAATTATCTGCCTTAACTTCCACACCACTGCTGACCCCCTGGCTGTTTTTTCAAGGTACATATCACCTTCAATATTCCATATATTTTATGTCTTTCATATTTAAATTATCTATTGCCCAGTTCCACTAAAACTGAGACAATGAAAACTCATTAAAGGGAGATCATTTTAGATATCATCCATCTTTTGTTCCTTGATGTACACAGGTATCTGGTCAAATGCTTAGCTGACTCTAGTTCTATAGTGAGTATTTTTGAAAGGATAAACAGATTTCAAATTTCCCTCTAATCATGCAGTCTGATAGGTAAATATTGCATTCAAAGTTTGTTCATAATATGAAATCGCTGTTAACATTTTTTAAAGAATTGTTTTATTTTAACTTTATTTATTTTTTTGTTTTAATTTGACCTGATAGGGACAGAGTCGGGGGTGGGGAGAAAACAAGCCTCCAGGTCCAGGACTCGAACTGCGGTCAGTCATGTGAAAGCCCAGTGCCTTTAACCACCATGCCATCTGCTGGCCCTGCTATTTTAACATTTCTAATTTCTACAAAGATTAAGAATGTTTTAGATACGCTGAAAATCCATGTCTTGTGTACATGTCGCTATCTCCTTGTATAGAATATTTTTTTATTCTTATGCTGCAAAAGTAAATACTCAGTTAACTCCTAAATTTATTGCAGTCCTAGTTAAAGCTGATTCATGCCCTTTTGGCATATAGCATCATATGCTACTTCTCCCCAACTGTTCTGGGTAATCGTATGGCTTATCAACTGTGTTAATATTTTTCAACTTTAAGTCTGGTTTTAAATTTCTTTTAAGAAAGGATCACATATTTCTAAGTTTACCCATCTTTTATTGCTATGTTAATTTATGATTCAACAAAATAATCAGTTCATAAATGTGAATGGCTTCTCTCAATAAATTATTCTAGGTTATGAGTGAGGAGACATCTGGATAGAACTCAGTGGAATCAATTTTCAGCATTACATTCCTAAAGTTATGGGTGTGATTCTCTGATTCATTCTGTGTTAAAAATATGCCCCTGAGTGCTGTTATGGAAGACAAAGTACTAGTGTCAGTGGTATCCTTGCCGAATGTCATTATATGCAGCAGCTATGACACAATGAAAGTATAGCTGGCTGTAAACCATGAGCAATATCAATTACATTTGAAAGTAAACCATTGCCAGTAATGAGATATGTTAATTTGCTATGGAAACTATTGAAGTCTTTGGAAGAGGAAATTTCCTTATACTTCAGTGCACCTCAGAAATCTTTGCATTCTTGATGGCATATTTATTTTGTGCCTTAAATATTTTGTTCCCTACCAATGATGGCTGTGCTGACAGTTCTCTATTCTTACTTTGCTTTTTGAAAATCTCACATTATGGATAGGAGGTTTCTAAATAACATTTCAAACTAACATTTCCTTTGTGGACAAGGATCTGTCAGATACGTGTCTAATAAGACGTTCAAATAGAAATGTGTTCCATGTGGTAACCAATACTTTCAGGTTGCAGACCTTGTACACAAGCGGTTTCTATCTTAATCATCTGTAGACATGCTTAACATCTTTATAAAAACATAGGTTACATTGTGTGGGGAAAAGCAGAATTTCTTACATGTCTATAGATTTCTGTAGCAGAAATCTGATATAATAGTATGCTACAAAGCTTAGTGTTTCTTTGAACTATAGCTACCTTGAACCAGCTTGCTAATAAGAGCATAATTTTCAAGTAGATTTTTGTTGTTGTTAAGATTCTGTCTTTCATGGGAGAGAGTGAAAACATTCAGCAGGAGTTCTTGACCTGGTCATCCCATAGTCTTTCTGATCCAGCCAAGCACCATGAGCATGTGCAGGTTGAGCCGAGAGTCAGACTCTCATCTTCCACAGGGCTTCCAGCATTGCATAACCTTGAGCTTGATTGCGTCACCATGCTTAGGCCTGCAAGTGAAATTTTGATGGTGAGACCAAAATGTAATCATTTATTGATTATGGTGTAGGTTAATGGGTATATTTTATTAACCAAATAACTATCAAAATATTTTGTGTGAACTTGTATACATTAAAGTTGGGGAAAATTTTTAAATTTTCTTTTAATTAATATACATCTTTTTAGTGTACAACATGGTTTTTCCCATCATAAATACAGTCAAGTAAAAGACATTGCCATGTATGTTATCAAAACAGATAAAAATGGAGAGAAATTTAATTCTTACAATTAGATCTTGCTTTAGGCAAATTACGATGTTGCTGTGTGTTAATGCAGTGTCTCATTCATGTGGCTTTTAACCAAGCTATTCTTGCCTTATGCTACTTACTGAATAGTATATTGCTGGAAAACTAAACTCTAATCCTTATTTGTATATACAAATGAATTTTACCCATTACCTTTCCTCTATATTTTTTTTCTCACCAATAAATTAAAAAATAACTCACAGGAAATGACCTGACTTGAAATAGTGCATTAAATATATTAAAACTATGATTTAAAACATAGTTCTGGGGCCAGCAGATAGCATAGTGGTTGCATCACTGGACTTCCACATGGCTGATCGTGGTTCAAGGCCTGGACCCAGTGCCTTGAAACGTACACTGGGCACATGTACTAGCATGCCCAAGATTCCAGGAGGAGAATGGAGGAGAAGGGATTGCGAGTGGCCATCTCTGCTAGGGGGCGTAATGTCTCACTTTGCCTCCTCCCCCCCATGCCTCTCTCTCTCTCACTCTCTCTCTCCCCAGCAAGTACATGCACCTTAAGGCAGAAACCTGAAAAAAAAAAAAAAAAAAAAAAAAAAAAAAGTTGAAGTAATATCCCATAGATCAATTTCTAAATGACTGAACAGTATTTCTTGTTTAAACAGGGTGATATAAAGAGTGTCAAGAGCCAGCTGTGGGGTTACAGCAGAGCTGGAGCCACCTGGGATGGTCCTGGGCTTGGGTCTTAGTGTTTTCCTGTACATGCTGGGCACTTAGCCTCTGATCCTGAATGCAGATCATGGCATAAGGACCCTGTTGTTGTTTTTTTAAACTGTCCAAATATGGTAAGGAGAGATCACATTTGTAGAGTTTAGGAAGAGAGATATAAAGGTAAAAAAAAAAAAAAAAAAAAAAAAAAAACAAACACAAATCCCAATAATTTTGATGTCCATGGAATGTGCGGGGCAGCTCAGGTTGGCCACTCTCTGCCTGGTCCTCATATCTGGTAGTTTATGATAAAAGAGTGTCCAAAGTGTTTGGGGACATTTTGGAAAGCTTGAAGAAGCACCACTTTCTCAACCACTGATTTTGCCTGACATTATTTAGTTATGTTAACATGAAAAAAAAAATACTCTCAAATTCTTCTGGTTTATGTCAGTCCATAGTTCATGCTTTGAGGATTTTTCAACTGGATGAACTACAAGTTTCATAATAGATTCCAAAGTGCCTTTGTTCACACTTCTATCAGAATAATTTATTTTATTTTTAGTTATAACTTTACAAGTTTTATCTAAACAATAGTGTTCATTCGTGTTATAGAAATTTTTTTTTTTATATCTCGAGATAAGTGTGATGAAATAAACAAATGCTTAAAACTCCAAATTTCTGGCATAATTACTAATGGCATTTTGTGTATGTCACTAGTATTCTATGGCTGTCTCTGCATAGTTGATGTGTAACTATATATAATTATGCACAATTTCTTCATGCTGAGAATATTTATTGAGCTCTTAGAGTATGCCAGGCATTGTTCTTGACATGAAGACTACAACATTGACAAAGAAAAAAAAAATGCATTGCTGTCATGAACTCATATCCCAGTGTGCAAGACAGACAGTAAACACTACATAAATAACCATATGGGAGAACAAAATGATAAAACGGTAACCAAGAAGTTCTGAAGGGTCTGCTATACCAGGAAAACTAAAGACAGACACACACAAATAAGAGTCCAAAATATAACCAAGAAAATGGCCAACATAATGGTAGGGACAAGTCCAGAATTGAATGTTAACTTCCAGAATTTAATGGGAAAGATTGGACCACAACAGAAGAGAGATTAATTACATGAGAATAAATTGGTAAAATAGAATTTATGGCTTTTGACTAAAATATGATTGATTTTTTCTTATGCTTTGTTTTCCAGATTTAAGGGTTTTCTTGGTATCCTCTTGAGCTGTTGATAGGTTCATCTATCTACTATTTCAAAAGAATTTTAACCTTTTCCCTGGCTTTAAGTCTTAAACAAATTTGTCTTAACATTTTGTGATTTTAATTTATTAAAGCTAAAACTGCTTTTCTTGAAATTAAAAAAATATAAAAAATACCTATTTAATGACCACTGTAAGCTATATAGCCTCAGGTAGTGCTGCTTTATAGTATGTTCATTCTACTCACTGAGTTTTATAACTAAAGTAAGACATGTGTTCACAGATATGTAAATTTCAGCTAAACTTGCTATTGAAAGTAAAATGATTTTTTTTTTTGTACATCAGTAAAATGTGTGGTGAGGAGAAAGAGACATGGAAAGGAACTGTAGATACCACACAGTGTGGGAGAAGGGTGGGAAATGTCAGAGGGTGAGAATCAAGAATAAAAGGGGAATAAAAAATGCAAAATATGTAAGAAATGAGAAAGGAAAATTATTTGTTGATGATAAAATTTATAGTAATATTATTGATTATACCACTATACAGTATATTCTGGATGGGAAATCTCATTTTGTATGTTGTGATGATGTGTAGCGAATGAATGTAAAATAAGTTAATTAAAAAATAAAAATCATTGTAAAGAAAAAGCTAGTGATGTGCACAGATGGGTGGGAGTTCTATATTAGAGTTCCTAAAGAATGCCTCTTTATAGTGTGATGTGAGTGCAGGAATATGGATATTGGGGACGTTTCTCATATTATTAAAATTTGAACGCTTATTTTAATGATTGCATAGTATTTTGCTGCACTTGTGGACAATCATATATTTAAAAAATCCCTATTATCTGAATTTTTAGGTTAATATGGCCATAGTAGAAATGTTCACCAACAATCGTGAAGTGCTATAATATTTTGCTTACATTCCTAATATTTTCCTAAGAATAGACATTTCAATGAGGAATTATTATGTCAAAATGTATTATTTTTAACATTTGTGTAACCACTAACAGTCTGCTTACCTATATGCGTGTGCGTGTGTACATGTGTATGAAACTATATATATATATATATATATATATATATATATACACACACACACATATATATATAGTTTCATACACATATGAAACTATATATATATGTATGTGTATGTATATATATAGTTTCATACACATATGAAACTATATATATGTGTGTGTATATATATATATATACACACACACACACATATACATAAGTACATAATATTGTGCAACTTCTTATCTCCAAGCCAAGACTGCCTATTGCATTTTCATTTTGGCTGAATTGATAAAAAAGGATACTTTTTATTTGGAGAGGTTTTTGCTATAGGGCCTGCACGCTCACCAGAAAGACAGAGAGAGACAGAAAGTGAGAAATCCCTCCCCAGGGGCCATGGCCATGCCACAATCCCTTCTCCTCCATTCTACTCTCAGGATCTTAGGCACGAATGCACACGTGCCTGATGTGAGTTTAAGCCACCAGGTCTGGGACTCAAACTGCAGTCGACTACATGGGAGTCCAGCGATGTAGCCATTATGCCATCTGCTGGTCCCAACTTTGTAATTAAAAAAAAAATATTAGAGTTTTTTGCTATGGGGCACATGCACTAGCTAGAGAGACAGAGAGACACAGAGAGACAGAAAGTGAGAAATTACCCCCCAGGGGAGATGGTCATGCCACAATCCCTTCTCCTACATTCTCCTTTCAGGATCTTGGACATGCACATGTGCCTGGCATGAAGTCACTGGGTCAGGGACTTGAACCACTGCCAATTACCTGGGAGTCCAGCAATGTATCCATTGCACCATCTGCTGGTCCTAGTTTTCCATGTTTTTAATTGTTGTTTCTCTGAACACCCGTGTAGGTGACCATTTGAACAGTTACTCTTCACTCCAATTTTGAAATTTCTATTCAGAAACTCACATGCCAATATATCCATCAATTATAGATCAGAAATAGTAATCCTAACTTTAGCCTGCCCAACTATTTCCTACTGGATTCCAATGGGTTCCTCCAAGACATCTTTTAAATGATCCATGAGAAAAAGTATATACTTCCTCAGGTGATAACACATAAATACATATAGGTATCAGAAAATAATTCAGTCAAATATATAAAAGAGAAGATACAATTTTAAAAAACCAGTAGGTTGGGAAACAGCAGTTAACGTAATGGCTATGTCGCTGGACTCCCACGTAGTCGACCGTGGTTCGCGTCTCGGACCCGGTGGCTTACAACTCACGCCGGGCGCGTGTGCGTGCGTGCCCAAGATCCCAAGAGGAGAATGGAGGAGAAGGGATTGCGGCGTGACCATACCCCCTGGGGGGTGATTTCTCACTTTCTGTCTCTATGTCTCTCTCTGTCTGTCTGGCGAGCGCACGCGCCCTATACCGAAAAACCTCTCAAAAAAAAAAAAAAAAAAAAAAAAAAAAAAAAAAACAAAAAAAAACCCAGTAGGTTGACATATACAGAACAGATTAGGGAAATACAAAGTTAATAAGACAACTACCAAATTAATAATCATTCCAGGCACAGTCAATCAAAGGATGTTAAAACTAGTGGGAAAATTTTAGGAGAAAAAGGGTATTAGAATAATCTCAAAATACTTATCCCAACATATTATCTATCACATACAAAATAATAAAAGTAATTTATAGAAAAGTGAAAGACATCAACCTAATCAAGTTCTCAAAGAATACCATAAGTAAGAATGATGTATGAGAATGAAAACTGCAGATTTGTGGTATTCTTGCCAAAAATGTGTAACATCAATCTAATTATGGGACTACATCAGACCAACACATATTAAGAAACATACTACAAAATAATTAACCAGCTTTTAACAAAGTGTTAAGGAGAATCATGAATGACAAGAAAACATAAATTAGAGGAGATTGAGAAGAAATGGAACTAAATGCAATGTGGAATTTTGTCCTAGATCCTGGAACAATAACAAAAAGATCATTAGGGGAAAAACCAGTGAAATTCAAAGATCTGTGATTTAGTTAATACTATTGTGTCTATGTCAATTTCAAATCTTAATATTTGTACCTTGTTTATGTAAAATAAATTGTTAGAGAAAGATGGATGTATAATGTATGTGAACCCTGTATTATTTTTTTGCAAATATTCTGCATGTTTAAAATGAATTCAAAGAAAAATCCTAAAAACATAATTGTCTTTGAGTGATTTGATCATATATGTGAAAAAATCAAGTGCATGTATTTTCATCCTCTGTTCAAAATAATGATGTATAAATTATTTCCTCTGTTTGTAATCCATTTAAAAGAAAGGTATTGAGATAAAACTAAACGTTATTTAAAGTTAAGGAAATTACTTTAGATTGGATCTATTTTGGGAAGGGGCTAGAGAAAATGTAAATTTTCCAGAAAGAGAAAGACAGAGATAAGGAGAGAGGAAAAAACATCTCTCTACTTAGCCCCCTTCCACCCCTTGGGGAATGATCATGCTACAATCCTGTCTCCATGTCTCCCTCCTGAGGATTTGAGTAGGCATGCATATGCACACAGTGTGTTTCTCAAGTGACCCATCTGAGATTCAAACTGCAGTCGGCCACGTTGTGACTGCCTTAACCACCAGACAACAGAGTTATTACGTGTGTGTGTGTGTGTGTGTGTGTGAGTGTGTGTTTGCTTTTGTGTGTTTCAATTTATTTATTTATTTCCATGAACAAGAATGATGAGAGAGAGAGAGAGCAAGCAGACCCAACAGTCTTGATGCTCCAATCTACTCTCCGCTTCAGTCAGCCCCCCTGCATGTACATGCAAATGCCGGGCATATTCAGACAAGCCTCTGGAAACAAACCTAGAACCCTCCCATGTGGGTCAGCCTCACAAAATGTTTCATTGCTGTGCAACTGAATGTTTCTCTAGATTTGATCATGTCTCTTATCCAATCTTTTAAAATAGATACATATTACATTGCTTAAAATTAATAAACATCACCTATTATAAGATTATTCAGACATCTATGGGTACTTTATTTTCAGTTAAAAAATATTTCCCATTTTATGAATATTTCAGTTGCTCTTCTTTTGTGTAGCATTGTACTGGCATGGCTCTGCTTGGTATGTCTTACTGCTATTTACTGCAGTAATAAATATCATCCAATATATACTAGCCTTGTGCTAGCTACTGTTTGTGAATAGGTAGTTTTCCAAACAGATAAATAACTAAAACTTTCTTATAATTAAAATAATGATCTATAGCAACATCAGTGATGATCTATGACATCAAGAAAGGTCAAATCAAAATCATAAAATGATAGCAATTTGGTAACCTTTCTGCATATCATTCATACAAGGAGAAATTGCCAAACTTACTGGGTGTTTATTAAATGCAATATTGCTAATTATACAAGGCAGACGTTTTCACAGATGGTACATATTTAGCTATGTTTCTGCAATTTATTGACCCAGACAGATGTCCAGCCAGAAAAAAAAAAATCTCATTCTTTTATATTACTAACCCAAACACACAAGATAAAATGCCCTAATCATATGAAAATTCACTTTGCTCTTCCCTGTATTATTATCATAATTCTAATAATTCACAATTTTAAGAAATAGAAGAAAACTAAAATTTATGTACATATATTAGAGTGCTAATATAGCCAAATTATTTAAAATTCTCAAATTAGAGAACTTTTAAAAATTTAAAAAGTTTAATAATTTAAATACACATGTAAGTTTAGTATAATTTTTTTTTTTTTTTTGGAGAGATTTTTGCTATAGGGCGGGATGGTCATGCCGCAATCCCTTCTCCTCCATTCTCCTCTCAGGATCTTGGGCATGCACGCACACGCGCCCGGCGTGAGTTTTAAGCCACCAGGTCCGGGACACGAACCACGGTCGACTACGTGGGAGTCCAGTGACATAGCCATTATGCTAACTGCTGGTTCCCAGTTTAGTATAATTTTCATTGGTCAGTTATCTTCACCACTGTCTACAGTAAAAAAAAAAAAAGAATTTCTAATTATGCCCTCATTTATTTCCCTGTTCTTTTCATGTGTTTTATAAATATACTGACCTACTTCTTTTCTTAATATTTTAAAAATAAACTAAACACTATAGTAAAAAATAATTAACTATCTGGTAAAAAAGATTTCATCCTGGCACTTGGATAGATGTTCAAGCAATGAAATTTTGCCATCATAATAATATATGTCATTTGAATTTTCATATGAGAGTGGAAAAATGGTGCTTTAATGTCTGTAATGTTAAAGAAATCTTTATTATTATTATTATTATTATTATTATTATTATTATTTGATCCCTTCCTGTCTCTTTGCATTCTCCTCTTCTGTCCTGGTACTGGGAGTGTAAAAACATAATGGTTTTATCTGTATATTTTCATCTAGAGTCAGAAGATACAGAAAAATAATTTATTTTTTAAAGAATTACCTGTACAAGTTTATTTATTATTATTTTCATTTGACCAGAGGGAGACAGAGAGAGGAAATGAGAAAGCAAGTCACCAGGTCCAAGACTTGAACCGTGGTTTGCCATGTGGGAGTCTGGTGCCTTAAGCACCACAACACCTGTCTGTATAGAAAAATAATTTCTATAATTTCTTGTCATTTTCTAACTTACAAAGACATTTACCCATTAAAAATGAGAAAAATATTAATAGATACTAAGCCACATTTATTGCATAGCATATTAGACTAAAATTGTATTTTATGGAGAATGGTTTGGCTATACCTCCTTTCATATGAAGTAAAGGATAAATTAGGAAGGAAGCCTAAAGCTATTGCTACTATACTTGGGAACAGGAATCTTACGTGTTTAGATCATTCACCATTCTGATTTACTTCAAGGGTACGCTATTGGAAATGTTTGAAATTCCTTTGCCATTTGACCAAAACACAAGCACTGTTTTTCACATCTGTACCACACTCATAGAAAACACTTAGACTCTCTAAACCCTGTCTGTCTTCAGAATCAAAAACAGTAAAATTCTTATACTTGAATTTGTTGGTCAGAGTACCACAATTTTACTACTCTGAACTTCATGGCAGTTGATTTGGGGATATACATAGCTACATTATTCTACGTTGATATGATGTTATGTTTTAGCGGATCATAGAGATCATTCTGTCACATTTGCATATATCTAGTGAAAGTTAGACTGAATTTTTTATTTCATAGTTTCTTTAAATGATGAAGAGAAAATGTTTTTATTTTTCTGCAATATTTTTTCTTTCATTCATTTCATGTATACATCTAAATTGGAGACAAATTCTGTTCCTTCTCAGTGAAATTCAGGCTGTCCCTCTAGAGCTCTCTAAGAGTTTGTTAAGGTGGCAAAGCTTAAAAGCCTAGCTAGTGATCAATTTTTTATTTCTAAAGACTTTAGAATTTTTAAAAAAAGTAAGGTGCTGCTTCCACGCAATGACTATTACGAAAATTGTGGCTAGAGCATGCAATCTGTTTTATTTGTGATTCCATTATTTGGCTACTTAATAATTCTTTTAGTATTGAATATGGTGATGACTCTAGCCAAATAGTATGAAGTAAGATTTTATTAGGGAAATTATATAAAATTTTAAATAGTTTGTTTTTGTTTGTTTCATACTTAGTACAATATTTTCCTTCAAACTATTGCCAACATAAACATTGCTCCAATCAAACTGCACTATGAGCTCAAAAACTAATTTAAATTTTCTACTTTTCCAGCTTTATTGAGATACACTTGTCAAATAAAAATTGTATGTCAATGTACTTAATCTGACACTTTCATATACACATACATTTAAAAATAATTACCATAATCCAGCTAATTGAGGTATATATCATCTCACAGTTTTGTAGACAATCAACTTTCTCATTCATTCTCAAATAATGAGTGCCTACACACAGAGATGCATGCCCACATTCAAGACTAATTCAAGAGACCTGAATTACTACTCAGGGTTTCCTCATTTGCTTGTCAAAATAGGTATGAATGGAAAACCATGGCCTGCTAAACATAGCCAACCACATCTGTAATCCATACACATTTCCCATTTGATTGAGGTAGAAAGTCATCATCTCACATTTGATCTTTGAAAATGCCTTAATTTCAATAAAATAAAGAAAGAACAAGTTTAAAACTTTAGGAAACATATGTCACTAGGCATTTTAGATTTAACTTACAGTACTGTTTTAAAACTTGCTGTTCCATATTTAATGATCATAATCTCTTAGGATGGGTAATGTAAAAAATCACTGATTCTATATTGAGGGTTTACTGTCCCGCTCTATCAGTCAGTTTCAAAATCTACATTTTTCAAATAGTCTCCAGGTGGTCCTTTGGGAGACATTGCATTTAAGGAGTCAGAAATTCCACAGGCAATAATGGAACAGTTATAAATACGTATTTTGTCACTAAGGATAGGCTGTGTTCATCACTGAATATGTAAGTATTATTATATTTGGGATTTTTCTCACCAATCTTTAGTCACTTTCTGTTTCTAGGAGCTTAAGAATATCATAAATTTCCATGTCTTAAGTATTCTGCTCAACATAAAAAATATGCTTCAGAGTTGATGTGGGAATACATGAGTGCAAGTTTCGGAAATGTATTTATATAGGACCCTTAATAGTTACAAGAGCAGTTTTGAACACTTAATTTTTTCAGATCTCTACTTGAAATAATATGTTGTACAGCAGTTGTGTAGCTTTGAAGGGCTAGTCTGAGCTGGGACTCAGTAAATATAGACTGAACCAATATGAAGTGTATACATGGTTGTTCACAGTCAGCATTTCCATTGCTAAAGTGCTTTTCTGATTCCTAAAGGAACACCCACATTTTTTGTAAAATAAAGAAAATGCCTCCACTCTGTCTATAAACAGGTATACCTTAAAGTGAAATTGCAGCTGTGCATGCAGATGGGAGAACTGTTGTCCTCAAAATCTTTTGGACTTCTTTACTTATTTAGCTATTTATTTTACATTTAATGATCTGTGTATCATTACAGCATACCAAATGAATTTTCTCATTAGGAATACACTATTCAGTCAAAGATAAAACCGTATACATTATAATCAACAGATTCCTTTCCATTTTTGGTCCCTTAAAGATTTTGCTTCTTCTTCCCCTTGGTTCCCTACCTCTCACCCTCCCTCATTATCTCACCCTTCTCCCTCACTGCATTCAGTATCATCATTGCTCTCCATGCTTCTATACCTTCCAACCTTTCAATTTCAGCCATAGAGTGCTGATATTCGGTGTATTATAGAAGGGAGACATACAGTGTCTCTCTTTCATGGTCTGGCTTGATTCACTTAGCAGTAAATCCTTCATATTTGTCCACTTTCTATCAAATGCCAGGGTTTTGTTTTTTTATGAATGAATAGAATTCCATAGTGTGTATGTTTCACACTTTTTCAATTCATTAATCTGTTCATGAATATTTGAGTTGGTTCTATGTCTTAGCAATTGTGAATAGTGCTTTAATAAACATAGATGTGCAAGTACTTTTCTGACGGAGCAGTTTCCTAGTTTCCTATCCTTTGGGTAAACACCTAGTGGAATTGCCAGATCATATGGTAGTTCTATTTGTAGGTCTTTGAGGAAACTTCATATTGTTCTCCATGGGAGCTGTACTATTTATATAAACATTTTTTATATGCTTTTTGGCGGTTCATATGTCTTCCTTAGAGAGTTGTCTGTTCATTTCATTGGCACATCTTTTTTTTTTTTTTTTTTTCTTTCCTTTTTTTGGAGAGGTTTTTTGCTATAGGGCGCGTGTGCTTGACAGACAGACAGGGAGAAACAGAGAGACAGAAAGTGAGAAATCACCCCCCAGGGGGGATGGCCGTGCCGCAACCTCTTCTCCATTCTCCTCTTGGTATCTTGGGCACGCACACACACGCACCCGGCGTGAGTTTAAGCCGCCAGGTCTGGGACTCGAACCGCCGTCGACTATGTGGGAGTCCAGCGACATAGCCATTATGCTAACTGCTGGTCCCAGGCACATCTTTTAATTTTTTTTTTTCCTGATAAGCCACTTGAGTTCCCTGAATATTCTGGTTGTCAGTCCTTTATCTGAGACATAGTATTGACATATATTCTCCCATTCCAGGGATTGCCAATTCATTCTAATTTTTGTTTCTTTTGATGAGCAGAAGTTTTTTAACGAGATGTAATTCTACTTGTCTTTTTTGGGGATTATTATCTGTGCTCTAGGGAACTTATTTAAGAAGTCTTTGCCTGCTCCAATGTTTCCAAGAGTTTCCCCTGCATTACCCACTAGTAGTTTTATAACTTCAGGCCTTAGGTTTATATTTTTGAACCGTTTTCATTTGACTTTTGTTAATGATGAGAGATAGAGGCCCAGTTTCATCCTTCTGCAGGTGGATTTCCAGTTTTTCCAGCATCATTTGCTAACAGATTTTCTTTAATCCACTGGATTAACTGATGCCCTTTGTCAAAAACCAGTTGGCTATATATGTTTTGGGATTTATTTCTGAAGTTCTCTTTTCTGTTCTATTGGTCCACATGCCTGTTTCTGTGCCATTATCATGCCTTTTTGATTACCACAGCTTTAGAATATATTTTGGGGTCGGGGAGTGAAATGCCTCCTACTCCATTGTTGCACATCATTATTTTGGCAAAGGAATTGCACTATATGGTAGTTCTATTTGTAGATCTTTGAGGAACCTCCATACTGTTCTCCACAGTGGTTGTACTAATTTATATTTCCACCAACAATGTAGCAGAGTTCCATTTTCACCACAACCTTGCCAGCACTTATTTATTTATTTATTCGTTTATTTCATCTTAGCCATTCTGACTGGGGTTAGATAGTATCTCATTGTGATTTTGATTTGCATCCCCCATGATGAGGGATCGTTGAGAAGTTTTTCATAGGCTCGTTGGCTGTTCATATGTCTTCTTTAGGGTAAAATGTTTGAGCTCCTTATATATTCTGATTATCTGTCCTTATCTGATGCATAGTAGATTGAAAGATTTTTAAGATGGAATAATAGGTAAATGGTCATTTCCAAGATACAACTTCTTTTTTTTTTTTTTTTTTTTTTTTTGAGAGGTTTTCGCTATAGGGCGTGTGTGCTCGCCAGACAGACAGAGAGAGACATAGAGACAGAAAGCGAGAAATCAACCCCCAGGGGGGATGGTCACGCCACAATCCCTTCTCCTCCATTCTCCTCTCGGGATCTTGGGCACGCACGCACACGCGCCCGGTGTGAGTTTTAAGCCACCGGGTCCGGGACACGAACCGCGGTCGACTATGTGGGTGTCCAGCGACATAGCCATTAGGCTAACTGCTGGTTCCCTCCAAGATACAACTTCTTGTAGTGGGATTCTTACAGGCATGTGGCCAAGAAATGTTCAAAAACAGTAAACAGAGATTTCATGTACCACATGAGTTCTAATGTAATTCATCTACAACTGTAATTCTAATATACCCAAACATACATCCCTTTTAAGTGTTCAATGCTTTGTCTTCCTTTGTACCCTGGAGCTTAAACAAAAATTCTTCTTAGACATATGTAAATACTTATACAGGGAAAGGGCATCACTAATATCAAGTGACATCTTCTTAAAACCGTCTTAGATCTCACAACAATTAGGTAGGTTAATTAGCTTTTTAGCATCACACACCATCTCACAAAGATGGGAACTCTGTGTTGATTTCTAAAATGTAATAATGCATATGTATGAAATGAGAACCAGAACTTTGTCTTATTTACACTAGAATGATATATCCAGTTATGATACAGATTAATGTAAACTTCAAGGCAAATATGTATTTACATTTTTGAAAGTGAGCTCAACTCCCAAGTGTGGAAATTACTATTGAAGCATTCAGCTTGTCACTAATTATTACTTTGACAGCGATTTGCTAGCTTTAAAGAACTTGCTGTCAACTTCAGAACAACAGGGGGTGGAATAATAAGCAATATTTATGAGAGGAACCAATCCGGTCACTTTGATGATTTATTTATTTCTAAAAAGAGTATAAACTATGTTCCAATGTGCCATATAAAGTTCTTAATTTTGATACTGAGTTTAATTACTTTAAATGCATCATATATATATATATATATATATATATATATATATATGTATGTATATATATATTCAGTTCATTACATATATATGTAACCATATATAAACCATAAACCATAAATATATATATATATTTGTATATATATATATATATGCAATAAACTGAATTGAAGAAAACACTCTTCTGAGAAATTAAAAATAAAAATATTTACATTGTTACCTTGAAGATGCTTTTCATAAAAGGGAAGCTTTGTTTTTGTTTTGTTTTCCTTTTACTTCTCTATGATTAAGCAAACAATTTATGTTGTTTACTAAATTCCAACCAATATTCTAAGTGTTTTACACATATCGTAACCAAATAATTCCTCACAATAACTACAAAATAGGTCTTACTACCCTATTTTGCATGAATGGAAACTGAGGAACACAGAAGCTATGGATGCTTCTCAAGATTACAAAATAAGGTATGAAGTGGGTGCTGAACTCAGGCAGTATAACATGTCTGTCTAGACACAACAATAATACGAGGCAGTCTGTGTGATGCTAAGCAGATGGATTTTGGGGCACTGACTACCTGGGATCAGCTATTGTAATACCTCAAAAGATTTTTAAACTAAAACATCTTCTTAAACCCTCATAGGCACCAAGCAATTAGGCAGGTTAATTAGCTTTTCAGCATCACATAGCCAGTAAATTTTGGAGCTAGGAAGGTTAAACAGGTGCTTTAAATTCTAATCGTACAATCTACAGCAATAAAAAATCTGACTCCATGCTTGATGCTTGACTACTAACAGCTTCTAGGCCCCATTTCTGTTTCTATTCTTCTAACACCTCATCTGGGCAAGAGGAAAAGAAAGCTCACACTACTTCCTTTGGCACTGATGGACACACAAATTATGGAAGTCTTAACCTAAGAGCTGAAACTCTTATAAAATGTATCCCCTAATATAAAATCAAATAAATAAACAATACCTTAAGTCTACACTCATCCTTGCTCCAACCATTCCAAGTTGGCTTGAGTGCCAGTCCTGGTCTCCTTAGGAAGTCTCTTTACAAGAGCCATAGAGTTTGTATATGTCTTGATGCACATGTGCCTCGATCTCCACATTTACATCAGATTTGGATTCAAGATTATTTTACCACACTACTGGGGAAACCCTAAAATATCTAGAAATATCCATATTGTAAAAGCTAAGTATTAATCATTTTGCTATATTATTATAAAATTAATAGATACAGATAATAGTTTGCACAGTTTGGCCTGTTGTACATACATATTAGCAATGAAAAGGTTACCTTTCTATTCTTTTTTTCTTTTTTTGGAGAGGTTTTTGGTATAGGGTGCAGGTACTCAACAGAAAGACAGAGAGAGAGACAGAGAGACAGAAAGTGAGAAATCACCCCCCCCCCAGCGGGGGGGACAGCCACACCACAATCCCTTCTCCTCCATTCTCCTCTCGGGACCTTGGGCACACACGTACACGCACCCGGCATGAGTTTAAGCCACCAGGTCCAGGACTTGAACTGTGGTCGACTACATGGGAGTCCAGAGACATAGCCATTATACCAACTTCTGGTCCCCATTTCTATCCTTTTACAAATTAATAAATATGTATATATTTTTAAAGTTGCCTTCTTCTTATTTTTTTAAAGAATTGTTTATTTAATTTAATTTATTATTATTATTATTTTTAAATATCCACAAGACACGTGGACTCACCAGAGACAGAGAGAGAAAGAGAAAGTGAGAAAGCAATCTTCCAGATCTGGGACTCAAACCGTGGTCAGCTATGTGGGAGTCCAGTGTCTTAACTACCAGACCACCTGCTGGCCCCAACATATAATTAAATTTTTTTAGAGAGATTTTTTGCTATAGGGCACATGAACTCATCAGAGAGAGACAGAGAGACAGAAAGTGAGAAACCACTCCCCAGGGTGATAGTCATGCCACAATCCCTTCTCCTTCTCCTCTTCCATTCTCCTCTTGGGATCTTGGGCACACACACACACACACACACACACGCACACACCTGGCATGGTTTAAGTTGCCAGGTTTGGGACGCGAACTGTAGTCAACTACATGGAAGTTAAGTGATGTAACACCATCTGCTGGTACCCATAGAAATAAATATTAAAATCATGTATCTACATATGTAGAATTTATAACTTCAAAAGAATGTATTAACTACCATGTGTGTAATGAGCATAATTCTTTCCATGAATCTAATATTTTTATGCTCCATTCTCACAAAAACCTTACAATCAGTATATACGAAGAGGAGCAGAAGTGCTTTCTGTTTACTTACAGGATGTCAAATCCTAAAAAGTATCAACAGAAAAACATATACCAAAAAATAACAAGGTAAACATACACATCTCAATTTTAAATTTTTAATTTTTTTATCAGAGTTTTCATGTGCTTGTCAGAGAGGCAGAGTGAGAAAGAGGGAAAGTGAGAAAGCACTCCCCATTCCCCCCACTGTAGGGAAGGGTCACCTCTTAATCCCGTCCCCATTTCTGTCTTCTTTTGGAATTTGAACATGTACTCACACATGTCTGGAATATTTTTCAAGCTGTCAGATCCAGGACTCGAACCACTTAGTTGACCATGTGGGCTCTAGCTGCCTTAACCACCACACCATGGCTGGTCCTATATTTCAGTGTTTATATGCATAAATGATAGATAATGTACCTCCTCATCCCCAAATATAAACCTAAATATCAAAGAAGGGAGAAGTCATAGGATAGAAAATTATCTCTTGTCATTATTTTTCTGAGACCCATGTGCATCATTATGCAGTTTTTGAAATATGAACAAAACTAGCAGGCAAACCTGTTGGGCAAATAGGCAGTAAAGACACTGAGGTCACCGCTCTTTACAGAAAGACCCAGTCATGACAAAATAGTAAATACTCTCACTATTTGCCTCCACAGTCATTCCAGACCAGAAGTGAGCAGTTTTTCAATTTTAACAAGGAACTTTTAAGTCATCTTAGCAACCTGGCTCTGGCGGATCCTTCCATGTCCTCATTCCAATTGCTTTAACATCAGGGGAGAAAACCCTCTGGTAATCTTAACTTTCACTTCTTTGAGCATGCAGACTGCTTGCTGTGTGAGAATAAGAGAGATTTATCATGTTACGAACTCCTTCAGCATAATTAGTTACATTGTAGTCTGATATATTACAACGGGTCACCTGGGGTCTATAAAATTGCAATAAGATACAGAATAGAGCCTGAAGCATAGCCTTTTCTTAAATAGTACATTTGAAGAACACAAAATCCTCTTTCAACAAATACTCAATTCAGTCTTCTATGTTTCTGTGCACTCTAAGACCATTTTGACTAGTAGAATTACAGTACTATATTTCAAATTGGCTATTTCAACTGGCATGAAATTTTACTTGTGTGACATGGTTTTTTTCATATGTGCTTTATTAGAGCATATCGTATTGTTTATTCTGAAATAGCAAAGTAATTTTTGTATATATCTGGATAATCCATTTTTTTTATCAGGGCCAATACTGTAAAGTTCTAGTATCTCATTGGAAAACTGGTAATCTTGCCCTCAGAAAAACCACACTGCTAGTATTTCATAGCCATCTGATAGAAGGAGGTTAACTGCAGCCTATTGGTCATAGCTGCCCTGAGTTTCCAAGTTTTGTACTAGGGCAGCCACAGAAATATTCTATGCTCATAACTGTGGATGTATCAGCAGTGTGAAAGATTTTGGTTTTCACCAGATGAAAAGAGTTGACAGAAAGAATACCTTACAAAGAAGGGACATCTGTGTTTGACAGTTTCTCAAAATAGAGTGCTTATTTTCATACTAATAAAAATAGAAAGGCAAGACATTTATGGGACACAGAAATGTATGATTATCTGTTGATGATAACATGTATAGTATCCTCAGTTGGACTTATGTGAGGTGTATTCATGTTGAGAAAATTTACTTTACAAACTAAGTGATGTATAGTGATTGAATGTATAAAAGAAAGTAAAATAAAATATATTAAAAATTATTTTTAAATGTATTTAAATTTACATTTAACATAAAATTGCATGTATTTGCTATACAATTTTACATGTTGTTTTATATATTTTTAAGGTTTTTGCCATAGGGCATGTGTGCTCTCTGGAGACAGAGAGGGAAAGTGACAAACAACCTGTCTTATGGGGGATGGTCACGTCATAGTCCCTTCTCCTCCACTTTCCTCCTGAGATTTTGAGCATGCATACACACACATACACAGTGTAGTTTTCAAGCCACCAGTCCCAGGACTTGAACTGTGGTTAACCATGTGGGAGTTAAACACCTTACCCACCACACCACTTTCTGGACCCTACATGGTGTTTTAGAATACACATACATTGTGGAATGGCTAAACATAGATGATTAACAAATGTTAATCATTACATAGTTTTCATTTTTTTTTTTTTTTTGGAGAGGTTTTTCGCTGTAGGGCGCATGCGCTCGCCAGACAGACAGAGAGAGACATAGAGACAGAAAGTGAGAAATCACCCCCCAGGGGGGATGGTCACGCCGCAATCCCTTCTCCTCCATTCTCCTCTCGGGATCTTGGGCACGCACGCACACGCGCCCGGCGTGAGTTGTAAGCCACCGGGTCCGAGATGCGAACCGCGGTCGACTACGTGGGAGTCCAGCGACATAGCCATTACGCTAACTGCTGGTTCCCTACACAGTTTTCATTTCTGTGGTGAGAATTCTTTACATCAACTCTAAGCATTTTTGAAGAATATAATACACAGTCTTTAACTACAGTCTCCTTCCTTTACCATAGACGTCTTGAAATTATTCCTCCTGTATATACGATTACACGTATCCTTTGGCCAACACTTCCTTAACCCACCCCAGCTTCTAGTAATGACTATTGTACTCTCTACGTTTATAAGATCAACTTTTTCAGATTCCACCTGAGTGAAATTATTCAATTTTTGTCTTTCTGTCCTTGACTTATTCACTGAACATAAATTATCAACTAATACAAGTGGCTGAAATCAAATTATCAGATGTGTATCTTTCATTTAGAGTAGTCCAGGTGAGAACTATAGCCTAGTTGATTAAGGGAATTGGACCCTATGTGACCAACCATGCTTTGAATCCCAGCTCTGAAACCCTGAAAATCACCCTAGGCAGTGTGCTTGCTCCCCGTTCTGAGAAGATGGAGATATGGAGGAGAAGGGACTATGGTGTAACTATGTCCCATTGCTGTGCATTTTTTTCTCTCTCTCCTCCCTCTCTTTCTTTGGTAAAACACACTTGCCATCTAGCAAAAGCAAACAGCAAAAAACAACAACGACAACATATTGGTCAACTCTCTTCATGAGCAACAGCAAGTTTAATAATGCATCCCCTTGATGGGGAAGAAATATTATGGCACCTGAAATAACAGTTGAAGTTCTATAAATGATCCTATAGGAGAGTTTTAGGAAGATTAGGGACACGTACCAATCCTAGTTTAGCATTTCTACTAGGAAAAGACATTGAGAAAAGTTTGTGAAAGGGGGCAATTTTTCAAGTTGAGATGTGTTTGTTAATTAGGAATTGTCTTGGACAAACAGAGGCCCCTGAGAGAGTACACTGCATTTATGTATTTCCATGGCAGGAAACTGTGAGGGACCATGATGGGATTTAAGTATTATTCTCTGTGTTAAGAAGTCTAACTACCACAGTCTAAAATAATGTAATAATGTATTTGTTATGTATTTGTTTTAGTATTTTTACTTTAATTTAAAACATAAGAGTTTTTAGCATGTTTGCAATTAAGAAAATGTTTTAATTCCCAATCTTGAGCTGACCCTGGGTAGACTATCCTTTTCCTTTTTATTTCCCTTTTGTTTTGTTTACATCCCTAGACTTAACTAAGAAATTATGCCTCATATTTTTAACACATTTCCTTTGCCATGAAGCAAGTCTCTGGAGGGATATACTTTGTGTATTATAGCAAATCGTATTTTTATAATAGGCACCATTTATTTTATGCAGATTAAAATAATCGCAGTTTTAAAATCACAGTCATACGAAAAGACTTCCCACATAGATTTTTGTGTCTTATTCACTTCATTGACTTTTTGTAGTTTCTATCCAAAGCATGGATACTAGAAATAGATGATTTGTTTTGTTTTCCTACTTAATTAGAAGCCTTAATTTAGGATTAAGAACAGGACCAAATTGAGCCTTGGACCCAGTAGCTTAAAACTCATGCCGGGCACATGTGCGTGTGTGCCCAAGATCCCAGAAGGAGAATGGAGAAGACAGGATTATGGAGTGGCCATCCCCCCAGGGGGGTAATTTCTTGCTTTCTGTCTCTCTGTCTCTCTCTGTCTCTCTGGCAAGTGCACATGCTCTATACCAAAAATCTCTCCAAAAACAGAACAGTACCTAAAATATGTATACAGGAAATTATGAGTACGTGTGGACTGAGTTTTGTCTATTTTCTTTATTTGTGTATTGATTTAGTTAAATATTTGAAATCTAAGGAAACACTGTATAGAAATTGTTTAACTCGTTTTTGCTAACAACATTAATGTGTACAAAGAAATGATAGTATTTAGGTACCAGATACCAAGACACAACCTTCTCATAATCAGAGTAGATCATGACATGTATTATTTACTAATTTTACATGGTCATAGATGAAATGAGGTTACTAAAGTTATTCCAATCCTAGTAGCATAAGTTACTAAGCAGCTCAGTGGTCAAACTGTGATACTAAGTCATCGTCTTTTTCATCTTCTTTTTAAAGACATTTATTATGTTTAAACTCTGATTTCTGATTTATGTATGATCCATGATTTATGGACTACAGTATGTTTTTTAAGGTATATATGCAGTGTAGTTTCTATTCATATCTTTAACACTGAGCACTACATTATATTTTGCACATTTGTTAATAGTTGTACTAGCTTTTTTTTTTTTTTTTTTTCTTTTTTTGGGAGAGGTTTTTGCTATAGGGCGCATGCGCTCGCCAAACAGACAGAGACAGACAGAGAGACAGAAAGCGAGAAATCACCCCCCAGAGGGGATGGCCACACCACAGTCCCTTCTCCTCCATTCTCCTCTTGGGATCTTGGGCACGCATGCACACACGCCCGGCGTGAGTTTTAAGCTTCGGGTCCAGGACGCGAACTGCAGTCGACTACGTGTAAGTCCAGCGACATAGCCATTACACTAACTGCTGGTCCCAATAGTTGTACTAGTTTTTTGAAATATGTATTAAATCATCTCTAAATCATCCCTCCTTGATTTACATGTATCATGTCCTTTAACATTTTTCTCATGAACTTCTCCTTCTCCCACCCTCGAGCACTCCCTGGTATGTACCAGTGCTTTCTCTGTTTCTGTGCTTTAGAGTCTTCCAGTTTTCCATGTTACGGTGTGGGCATCCCATATGTATTAGCTAGCGACACGTGCTAATGCCTTCTGTGATCTAACTTATTTCACTTTGCATTCTATTTTCTAGGTTCGTCCACTTCATGTCAAGCAACAGGGTTTTGTTGTTCATTCTGTCTGAGTGGTATCCCATTGTGTACATGTATCATATTCCCCAATCCTGCATTGGTTGTTGGGCACTGAGGTTGATTCCAAGACTCAGCTATTGTGAACAGTGCTTCAATAAACACAGGTGTGCAAATGTCTCTCTTATCCTTTGGGTATATATTCAACAGTGGGATTGCTGGATCATAGTGTTAAAACTTTATATACTAATTAATAAAATAAATATGACTAAAAATAGTGAGCAACTTGTCTAGCACTTTAGAATTGGCTACTGTCCAGAGCTGGAATTCTCTTATGCTTTATTTTTAAATCATTTAAACCAATTCATTTTTAAGGAATTAATCAACTCTGCTTTCACAGCTCATAAAATTCTCAGATCATGAAGAAGGACACTTCTAACTGAATTCAATGAAATTGGCTTTAAAAAGGATGGTGTTATTTTGGATTCTTATAAACAGTCCTTTATTTCTAGACATGGGCAGCCTTGTACCGCTTTCCTTTATCTTAGGAGCAAGGGAAGATAAGAAAAGAAATAAAGAAGCCAAGAGACAACCAGTTTAATACTAGAGTTAGCTAAATAAAGACAGAGTTATGGAACTGGGGATAAAATTTCTAATCTGACCCATTAGACAAAGACCTGGAAGGAGAAAATGAGCAGTTGACAAGTGCTATTGTTATCTAAAAAATATGTTCCTGAGATTTCTAACCTCTACTTTCCCCATACTTTCATAAATCAGTAAAGAAAGCAGAGCTGACATAACAAAGTCATATTTCTAGGAAGAGTGATATAAAAGCATAGAATTGGGAAGAGTAAAGTTGGAAAAAGATCTAGATGCCTTTTAATCTAAACCTCTCACTTTCACAGTGAATAAAATAAAATCAGATAGTTTGACTTGTACAAATGTAACCAAAATTGTCCTTATATTCAAAATATTTTTAAACATGTTTGCTCTCATTTCTACTCTCAAATTTTCTTCTGATATTTAAAAACATCTTTTTGTTTTTCTCCTTCCATCTAGAGATATATTTTATTAAATAATCCAGCTTAAAATCATTTGAACATGTAGTACCACAAGCCCAGAATTCACTTTTTTATTTTCCCTTAGTTTGCTTCAGAGTGAGTCATAAACATCATATGAAGATAAAAAGATTTGAGTCTAGTACCCTTAATATATTTTATATTCATCTATTAAATTGTCATTCTTAATTTTTTTCCTAAAGACTGATGCCTGCTTAATTTTCAATTTAATAAAACATGTCTCTAAATATAACATCCTAAGATCTTCTGTGAATTTAACTATCAATTAATATCATTTGTGAATAATAGTAAGTAGTCCATAATTTCTATGTTCTCCAGCTTCTATATATGAATTAATTTTTGTGTCATTAAAAGAGGACATTTTTAACATAATGAAATGTAGTTAGCTATCATTGAGTAAATACGTGTTTTTTTTGTTTTGTTTTGTTTTGTTTTGTTGCTATAGGGTGTGTGTGCTTGCCAGAGAGAGTGAGAGAGAAAGACAGAGAAAGTGAGAATGGCCATCTTGCTGTCTCTTCTCCTCCATTCTCTTCTCAGGGTTTTGGGCTTGCATACACACACATCTGGCATGATTTTCAAGCTGCTGAGCCCAGAACTGATGTGCACAATTGGCCATGTAGGATCCAGTACCCAACTTACATGCCACCTACTGGCCTACTATTTTGTATTTTATATATCCAATATTCTTAATTACTGAGACTGAAAGTAAAATAAACAAATATGTTAACCTTTTTAAGAGTGTTTAGGGTTTGAATATGTCCCCACAAAGTTCATGTATTGACATTTGGTTGTATTTGAAGGTATTAAGAGAGTCATAACTTGGGGCCAGTGGGTTGCATAGTGGTTGGAGTGCTAGACTCCAATGCGGCAGATTACGGTTTGAGTCCAGGACCTGGTGGCTCCCTCTCTCTTCCTCTCTCTGGTGAGCGCCCATGCCCTAGAGCAAATTGGAAAAAAAATAATAATGATAAATAAAATTTTAAGGGGCCAGAAGCCAGCAGGTAGTGTGGTGGTTGAGGGCGCTGGACTCCCACATGGCCGACCATGGTTCAAGTCCCAGACTCAGTGGCTTGCTTTCCCACTTTCCCTCTCTCTGTCTCTCTCTCTGTCCCTTTCTGGTCAAATTAAAAAAAGAAAAAGAAAAAAAAAAAAGAGAGAGAGAGAGAGTCATAACTTAATTTTACTATGTTGTTAAGAGACAGGGTCTTTTGGAAATGATTAGTATTAGATGTCTTAAGGGTGAGATATTAAATCCTAGACTCATGATTGAAATTCTGGTGACTTTATAAGACAGACCTTATTCATGGGTCTGAACCCATTGAAAACTATGATTACATTTTGGTAATTTTATAAGAGGGAGAGAAAGAGGAGCTGATACTGACACACAGAGACATATGGATATAGGGATGCATGCTTTTGCTTGGTCTTGCCACGTGTTGTCCTGCACTGCTCCAAGACTCTGCAGAGAATCTTCACCAATAAGAACATCCTTACCAGATGTCACCACTTAACTTTGGACCTCTAAAGCCATAAACTAACTAACTAAATGAATAATTCTTCATCATTTCCCCCAGACTCAAGTATTTAGTTATCGAACAACAAAAACATAAACACAAAAACATCTGTGTACAAGAAAAAGGGAAGATATACAATGATTTTAAAATCTCCTTAACACTAATAATGCCAAATATTGTATAGATCATTATGATTTGCAGTTTATTTTATACACAATATGAAATATATCATTATATATAAATTACTAATTTTCATGTAAATACAAAAACTAAATCTTGCATAAAACAATGAATTCAGTATTATATTTGAAGATAACTCTAAAGAAATTGTCTCAGCAAAGAGTCTTCCCCTAAATTATGCAGACGGTAATTGGAAGACAAAATTAAATCCAACTTTTGTTCCTTGCATGCATTGTTATTTTCAGTATATTTGTTGGCTCATTACACCTCATCTACTTTACAAAGAAATGAGCAATCTGATAATATATTTTTCAGTATCTCACTCAGCTTTTTATATTAGCAAAAAGTATAATTTTAAGTATAACAGAAGACAGAGAACCAAGTAACATGTATGTATTTTAATGACTATTTTTTTTTTTTTTTTGGAAATAAGGGAACTATCCCCTTAGTGAGGTAGTTCACTGTTAATATTCAGTTTTTCCCATTTTCTATTCATACCACTCACACTGACAGAATCAGTTCTTGCCCTTCAATTCCTATACTCTCCCTTGACTCTTAGTTCTGCTCTATACTACTACAAGAGTATTAGCATCTGTACTGGGAATGCACACAAAGACAAGCATCAAGGTTTATAAATAAATTAAACATGTTACAAATGTGCTTTTGTGAGTTTTATATGTGTTCTTAAAGTAAATGTGTATTCTATTCATTTGAATGAACTGTCCATTAGTCTAACTGTGTTCAGATGTATATGATATGAAAATAAATGCCACCTGTGCCTTGAATACCAGTAAGAGAAAAGGCTTTGTACTTCATTGGAAAACTTGCCCTTAGTTCAAAGACCTCTAAAACTTGGGAGGTATCATAGATTGTTATAATAAAGACATGTCTTCTGTAAGTTTCAGCTGCCATGCTCTAAGATTAGTAAACTCTGAAATCATGTAGTGATATCTTTTTTTTTAAGAGGTTTTTGCTATAGGGCACATGCGCTCGCCACACAGTCAGAGAGAGACAAAGTGACAGAAAGTGAGAAATCACCCCCCAGGGGGGATGGCCACGCCACAATCCCTTCTCCTCCATTCTCCTCTCAGGATCTTGGGCACTCACACACACGCGCCCGGCGTGAGTTTTAAGCCACTGGGTCTGGGACGCGAACCGCGGTCTACTACATGGGAGTCCAGCGACATAGCCATTATGCTAACTGCTGGTCCCATGTAGTCATATTTTTAAAGTAGTTTACACAGTGAAACTGTAATGTGTGCAGGTCAAAAAAACAGAATCTGACTGTAATATGTTTCTACTACTTCTCTTTAGGGTCAATTTTTCTCCTTATAATTAAACATGAATAGCTGATAATGAAATTTATCATCAGTCATTGGCAATGGAATTATAAAATAATCTCTGCTTCAAAGGATAAAAGAAGAGTGGAGAATAGAGATGTAAAAAAATTGATAATGCAATGTGACATGTACTGCAATAGATCTAGGCACCAAGTTACCAAAATGTGGATAAGTCAAAGGTTTTCTTTTTATTTATTTATTTTTTTATATTTTGCTACAGGGAGCATGTGCTTGCCAGAGATGATGGTGGGGAAAGAAGTTTGAAGGCGATCTCCTGAGAAGATGGCCACACCTCAACGGCAATTCCATCTGCTCCATTCCTCTTGGGGTTTTGAACACTCACACACATGCCTAGAATATTTTACAAGCTGTCAGATATGAGACCAGAACCATGAAGTCAGCCATGTGTGAACCCAGCTACCTTAACCACCAGTTATGGACTGCCCCCTGCACTGATGTTATATAAATTCATAGAAAGAAACCATCATAGTGTGTGGAGAGTTCAACATATTGTTGTTATTATTAATATTACCATTGTTACCTTACAAATAAAACAATGTTTTCAGTAGTTAAATATGCTAGAAGATGAAAAATAATATGCTAAAGGTTATTATGGTATCAAGAATGTGGCATGTTCAAAAGCAATAGAGGAGCACAATGTTCCTAGAGGTTGGTGTGTAGAATGCAGGGAAAAATGAAAAGCAACTATGGATTCCTGAAATGGTATTCTGCCATCAGTAGTGGAATATTGCTAGAAGCTGTTATGATATATCATGAATAGCTAATGCAGAGTCTTCAAAAATTTTATGTAAATGGGAACCAGCAGTTGGCGTAATGGCTATGTCGCTGGACTCCCACGTAGTCGACCGTGGTTTGCGTCCCGGACCCAGTGGCTTAAAACTCACACTGGGCGCGTGTGCGGGCATGCCCAAAATCCTGAGAGGAGAATGGAGGAGAAGGGATTGCGGCGTGGCCATCCCCCCTGGGGGAGTGATTTCTCGCTTTCTATCTCTCTGTCTCTCTCTGTCTATCTGGCGAGTGCACGCGCCCTATAGCGAAAATCTCTCCAACAAAAAAAATTTTATGTAAATGCATTTTATGAAGTAATTATGCATGGATTTCAAATGTTTCTGCAGCAAAATAAACTAATACTTGAATTTTAGTTTAGCATAAACTTTTTGAAATTCACTCCTGTGTATGTGCATGTCTGTGTGTGTGTGTGTGTGTGTGTATTCAGACAAACATATATAGTACAATACTGTCAGTGACAAAGATAATTGAGAAGGACATGGAGAGGTATGGAAAGCAAATAAATAGAACAGCGTTTCTAGTAGCAGGAAGTAAAGAGTAAGGTTGGAGAAAAGAGAACTTATAAAATAGATTTAGGATAATTTTTGTTAACGTTGTGATCCGTTAATGAAAGCTTGTTAATGAAAACCCTGTATGCAATGACAGTCAGGTTCTAAACTTATTTTAATTGAGCGAATGATGGTAATATTAATTGAGTTAATATAGAAAGCAGAAGTTGGAGCTAGCCCTTGGTATGGCAATTTACGTGACTGGATCCTAACGGCTGACTATGCAATTTGAGTCCCAGACCTGTGGCTTGAGAAACATGCCAGATATGTGTGCTTGGGTGCCCAGAATCCCAGCAGGAGGGAGAGCTGGAGAGGAGATCATTGTGTGACATGCTCCATGGGGGAGGCTTTCTCACTTTCTCTCTCTCGGGCAAGCACGCATACCTTCTTTTGGGATTTTTGGCATGCACACACATATGACTTGCATGTCTTTCAAGCCACCAGGCCTGGGACTTGAACTGCACAGTTGGCAATGTGAGATCCAGTTGCTTTAAAAATCTTGGGACAAGCTATCCTGGTCGCTATCCTTTCTAAAGACTGTAAGGCAGAATGCAAGGTCTTCCCTTGTTCAGCTTCTATATGGCCACCTGCATTCCGTGGTTTGTGATACCCTATCACAGAAACCCCCAACCTTTTTTGCACCAGGAACTGGTTTCATGGAAGATAATTTTTCCACAGGAAGATGATTTTGGTGTGATCAAATAGTATTACATTTATTGTGCACTTTATTTCTATTATCATTGTAACATATAATGAAATAATTATACAACTCATCATAATGCAATATTTGAAGCCACTCTCCAGTGCTAGTATCACCAACTCAGCTCCACCTCAGATCATGTTTTCTACCTATTATTTGTTCTGCTTGGAATAGTCCTTCTTTAATATGTGTGGACTTGCTCCATTATTCTTTACATGTCTACTCAAATGGCACCTTTTAATAAGGTGGTGAAAAAAGAAAAAAAAAAAAAAAAGAAGTCTAAGATAAGAAGCTCTACAAACATACCAGTATTTTTTCCCTCTCTACTTTAGTAAAATATCATTTAGCACAGTATATTAGCTTTAAATATTAAAATAGTTATAGTTAAAACTAATGGTATGCAGTACATGTTAACAATTAATATTTTAAATTATTATTTGCATGTTTTCTAGGAGCCAGGCTTTGTTCTAAGTATTTTAGATCCACTAAATCATTTGTTCCCAGCACCTCTCTGAGCTAGATACCATATTTATTCTCATTACAAAGATAAGAAAAGAGAGGTAGACTGGAGTAGGTAATTTGTCCAAGATTTCATTTAGGGGCAAAACAAGATGTCAAACACTACTGGGCCACTTCTGGATAACATAGTGCCCATTCTTGCCTCATGTTTTTTCCTATCTCAGCCCTAAAAAATCCCATGACTTTTAAGAACATTTAAAAAAATACATTTAAAAATAAGTTCTTTTTTTAAACAACAGTTATATTTATACTCAGATTTTTCTGTGAGGGGAAGGTCTTTAAAAAGTTTATGGGAGTTGTAGGAACAGAATCCTAACCTTTTTCCTGGCTTTAAGTTTTAAGCAAATTTTTCTTAACATGTTTTGATTTTTATGTATTAAATCTAAAACTGCTTTTCTTGAAGCTAAAAATACATAAAAAATCTATTTAATAACTATAGTAAGCTATATAGCCTCAGCTAGGTGCTACTTCATACTACGTTCATTCTACTCACTGAGTTTTATGCCTAAAGTCAGACGTGTGTTCACAGATTTTATATATCAGCTAGACTTTCTATTGAAAGTATTTAGATTAATTAAGATCTTTTTTGTATCAATAAAATGTTAAAAAAGAGATTATGGATTTCAAAACCATTGTACCAAGTTAAAGCTGTATTTTAATTCCATTTTTGTATAAACATCAGAAAGCTTCCTCACATCTTTTGCTGATATTACAAATCCCACAAGATGGTATAAACAGGAGACAGCTATAGCCTGAGAAACACAGATTTCTGTGAGTCCTAAGTACAGTTTTCATCCCTATGAACTGATATGTCTAAAGGAATTAACTCTCAAGTACCCACTAATTAATTAGCCTTTTGAAAAAGTTCCAAAGAGCACACATAGTTTCTCTGGATATACAGGAAAAAGTTAGGTTCTCTTCTCTGAATGAATGAACGTGTTTGCAGAAATGATGGTTAATTTAATGATCTCTATTATAACATCATAAAAAGTAAATTGTGCACTTCTCTGGAAGGATGTTTAAAAATCACATATGATTTGAAAAAAAAAATCTGGTGTGGGTTAGCATTTAAAAGGACCTATTTCTATTTTCCTCAAAGGAAATAATAATTTTCATTCAAACCTTCAGTATATGGTGGTTATTGGCTTGAATTTATCCTTTAGTGACAAGGTAATTCTATTACTCATTAAACTAAAGTGTTCTTAGTACTTAATATCCAAACTCATACTTCCTGAAAGCATTCTTTCTCAGTAATATTAGGATTCTTGACAGCATCAGACAGGTCTTCCCACTGTAGCATCAAAATATATTACATAGCATGTGTTTCATTTTAAGGAGGCCTTTTATGTTTGAGAGACACCTTACATCCTGATGTAATAAAACATATCCCAATATTACTATAAAATATCTCTTAATAGGTGATGTATTGCTTGACTCAGAAGAAACCTTTAATACATTTCCAAAACTGCCTTTACATAGCCTGCAATATTCAAGAGCAATTTCAGTAAGATTCAATATCGCACTCCACCAAGGCCTCTATAAATAAATGCAGGAGGGGAAATCATCACAAAACCTTTCTGGAGTATGTGCTGGCCTGCAAAGAGATAACTCAACAGAAATATGGTTTTGACAAAGTGTCTTCAGCATGCTCATTATATCTCTGTACCCTTTCCCCTCAGAGCATCCATATCTGTCTTCAACGAGCTCCCATTTTACTTATTTCCTTTGTAAGCTAGAAAAGCCACCAGTATTTCTGTGATTTCAAATATCTTCCCAAGCAGAATTCTTAGTACTTACAGGTTATAAAACATAATTATCAGCTCATTTTACTATTTCTTTTTCAATTTTGGCCTGAATATAAAAATGCACATAAAACTTGAGGGTAAGTGACATTGCATTGGTCAAAGGAGGGGAAGGAGAGATATCCATATGGTAGAACTTTTGAGGAATTTGAGTATAATGTATACTGGCTTAAAGGAAAAGCTAATGGATCAAACAATACTTGCAATTAAAAGCAGCTTGTTTGGGAACTGGATAGGAGACACTTTCTTCAATATGACTTTGATAGTCCAGGAGAAAAGATTCCAAAAAGTAAAGATGATCAGCAGGAGTATAGAATTTACCATGATCTCTGTAAGGGTCGATGGTAAGACTTGTTCCTAGTCTATATTCCACTCACCCATATGTACTGGGCAAATAGCTAGGAACGAAGATAACTAACTGCGCCATGGAGAAATGGGAACACCTTCTCATTCCTTCTCAGCTGTCATACCAATCGTTATAAACATAAGCTAAAAGCACCTGAGAAAAATCAAACCAATTTAATTTTCTGTGACTGACCCTAATTACTATATTCTTTATGCCAGACTATCTAGAAATTTTGAATTAAGAACTCCAACATTAATGATTTACAGCAAATCAGATCTTTGTAAATAGCAAAATTATACTCTGTGAGATTGAATTATAGACAGGAAAAATAGCATATATATTATAGCATATATATTCAACAATACTACTAATTTTTGAAATGATCAGAAATTAGAAAACCATTTTTCCATAAACAGTGGCACCAACAATGTATTTAGACTAATATTTAAAATAGATTCTTTATAAAATTGATAGCCATAAAGTTTATGGTAGCTGAGATGAAGATAAACTACATATAAATTAAAAATACTAGTGCTAAGTTCAAAATAGAAATTAGCCAATAATTTTGATGTTTTAAAATTGGAATCAATAAAGGGGAAGATAGAAATAGCCCCCAGAATTTGCAGAGATGTATTAAAATAATGATAACAAAAAGAGTGATGAAAAACAAAAAAGAAAACTCTGTTATTCATGTAAAAAGACATTTCAAAATTGGAAAGCAGATAAGAGGAAAATAAACAATCATTAAAGATCCAATGAAAGAGAACAAAAGTGTTTTTTAATCTAATACTTTTGAGTCAGCACAATTGTAAAAGCTGAGCTCATTAAGTACTACAGAAAATAACATGATTAAACATCCGATATTTGGTAGAAGTCTCGGATTTGAAGGATAAGGAAAAAAAATATGTAATAGTAGGTAAGAGGAATAAAGAAGAGCCTCTATATGTGAAAACAATTTGTCCTCAGAAATCAACTTTAAAGGATTTAAGCAGATAAGGGCCCACATGTGGCATGGTGGTTAAGGGCACTGGAATCCCACATGGCCAACCGCAGTACAAATCCTGTACCTAGCAGCTCACTTTCTCACTTTCCCTCTCTCTTTCTCTCTGTCCCTCTCTGGTCAAATTATAAATAAATAAATAAATTTAAATCTAAAAAATTCTTTAAAAAAATACTTAAGCAGATAAAACAATGGAGTACCACCTACAGAACTGGGAGAGAAAAGGATAGTAAACTGATGTTTCCGTCCTAGAACATTTATAAGATATCGAAAGAAATATTACCAGAAATCTAAGTACTAAAAGATGAACTACCTCTAGAAAAGGAGACCTTGTCATTAAAAATGACTTATTTGTTTACCTGCAAAATCCAAAGAATGAATGGAGGGTTTGGGAACACAAATTAAATATATGTTGGTTGTAAAGATGTTATATTAATGTTAAGAGATTTATTAAATTATTAATTAGGAAGTAAAAAACATGCAATGCAAATAAGATTTTTAAATAGACATATTTAATAAGAATAAGCAGGATTAATAATAAAGAAATGATAAAAATTCTTCTAAAGGAAAAAGATTTGAGCAAATTAAAGGAGATATAATACAGAAAATAGTTGTTTTGTTTTTCATTTGTTTTCTAAATAAACTAGAAGTTATTTAAAATTTCCAAGCTGGGAGTTTTGTGGAATACTGAAAAACAGATTTAAGTTCATATGGAAAATAATTGATCCAAACTGTCAGCTTTTAAAAAATAAATAATAACACGTGTGATAGAAACATACCTAAGAAAATAGCATAATATTGATGCAAGAGTTATAGATAGAACAATAGAATATATTACAGGGACCAGCAGTTAGCGTAGTGGCTATATCTCTGGACTCCCATGTAGTCGACTGTGGTTCGAGTCCTGGACCCAGTGGCTTAAAGCTCATGCCGGGTACATGTGCGTGCCCAAGATCCCGAGGGGAGAATGGAGGAGAAGGAATTGTGGCATGGCCATCCTCCCTGGGGGTGATTTCTTGCTTTCTATTTCTGTCTCTCTCTGTCTGTCTGGCAAGCACACGTGCCCTATAGCAAAAACCTCCCCCCCAAAAAAATAAATAAATGAAAAGTAAATAAATGCATAAAAAAAGATAATATATTACAAAGACAAGACTAACATTTAAGAATTCTACTTTCAAGGCAGGTAGTAGTGCAGCAGTAACATAACTTGGCCCACATAGGAAAGGACCTTATTTGTGTCCTGGAACCTACTGGAGTACATCTGGCACATGAAAGTATGCATATCCTTTGAGGCTGGGAGTGGATCACAACATGAGGATGTTTGTATCTTTGGAAGTTGAGGGTCTCTATAGCTTCGTGTTTGTCCTTCTCTCTGCTTTTTCATGGAAGAAATAAACTTCATTCTGTTTTCCATGACAGTGACATTCAAATCCAGAATACTGAATAAATACATGATCTAGAGGAAAAAAATGGTTTTAACTATTCTAAAATGTTTTTGCATATTATGAAAAAACTATGCTTAAATTTCATACTGCTTTGCACTAAAATAGAGTTGTGCTTTAATTCGAGTGTTTGTAAACTTTTTAAAGTCGCTTCATATAGTCTACAGCATAATACTAAATTATGTAAATACATAAAAATAAAAGTTATAACAAAATAGAATTTATTGATTTGTTTATTTATTTTTAGGTTCTTGCCATTGGGTGTATGTGCTTGCCAGAGAGAGACAGAGCCAGAGAGAGGAAAAGTGAGAAATCAACAGAGAGAAGGAAAGTGAGACATCACCCCCCGCCACCAGCCCAGAGGGGATGGTCACATCACAATCCCTTTTCCTCCATTCTCCTTTCAAGATTTGGGGCACACAAATGATTTTCAAGCTGCTGGGCCCAGGACTTGAAACAAGGCTAGCCATGTGGGAATCCATCACGCCACCTGCTAGCCCCAAAGAGATTTTTTTTTTTTTTTTTTTTAAAGAAAAAAGGACTATCTGGTGTCAGGAAAATAATTTTTTTTAAAGTATAATACAAAGAAAACAATAATGGGACAGATTGTTTTTACCTAAGCGGAAGTAATTTTCATCCTTCAAACAACATAAACAATACATACATGGGACTGGCTCCCTGGCAAAGAGGCAGTGAATCCCCTGCTCAAGAGAAGCCAGATCCCCCATGGCAACTATGGTTTGAATCCCTGGTCCAGTCAGCCCAAGAGACACTGGAGACTTGTATGAGTGTCCAGAAAGCAAGGGACTGGAGGAAGGAGACTGAGGGGTCTAAGAAGAATACTCCTCTCTCTCTCCTTCACTCTCATGAGTGTGTACACATACTCAGTTGTGACTAAAGAGGAAAAGGGTAAATGTAGGCCAAAATCTGAGAAGAAAATACATTTCAGCTATTAGTGATGTAAGTTAGCTTCTAAAATAAAAGATCACAAAAACTTGGTGACTTTAATATCATGTCACATAGCTACTCAAGCTGGTGTGGGACACTTAATGCTGACTTTTGGGGACACAGGATCCTTTGATCAAATGGTTTTATGAGGGTTCAAGCTGTTTTATGATTTAGGTTTTGACCCCGCAGGTGTGGAAAAAATTGGACAGAAAGGATTCTTAACAATGTTATTCAGAGGTAATTCATATCACTTCCTGTTAGAATTCACATTTAGCAAAGAGTTTATAGTCCCAAAGAGCTCTGAGGGAGATGGAAAATGTCTGTATTAATTTGTACAAGAACAGCAAACTTGAATATTGATAACAGGAGTAGCTTCTGACACGTGTTTTTGTTGTTGTTTTTTGTTTATTTGTTTTTTTCTATTTTTTAGAGATTTTTGCTCTGGAGAGACAGAGACAGAAAGCAAGAAATCACCCCTTGAGAGTGATGTCCATGCCACACACAATCCCTTCTCCTCTATCTCCTCTCGGGATTTTGGACACACGTTCACACGAACCTGGTGTGAGTTTCAAGCTTCCAGGTCCAGAACTCAGACAGTGGTTGACTACATGGGAATCAAGCAATGTAACTATTAGGCCATCTCCTGGTCCCAGACACATGATGTTTTATTCATTGGTATTTTTTACAGGCAATGAGCTGACTTGTTTGTTTTGAGAAGCAGAATACTAAAGTGTAAAGTATGGAAGTAGAACCAGCTAGGCACTTATTTGTCATTGGTATACTCAGACTTTCAATTTCTAGATTTAGTTTTGTTTTTTGTATTTATCTGCCAACTTATCTCTTTATTCTATATTATCCAACTTGGGGGGTATAGTAATTTATATTAGTCCCTTATGATCCATTTTACTTTTAAGGCACATGCTGTAATGTCTCTCCTTTCATTTCTGATTTTATTTGTTTTTT
This sequence comes from Tupaia tana, assembly GCA_026018925.1. Taxonomy (NCBI): domain Eukaryota; kingdom Metazoa; phylum Chordata; class Mammalia; order Scandentia; family Tupaiidae; genus Tupaia; species Tupaia tana. The sequence goes on from JAKSZU010000005.1 coordinate 83,844,669, forward strand.
TTTTTTTCTTATTTCCCCTTGGCCTAGCTAAGGATTTATTAATTCATTTTTCACCAAATATCTCTTAATTTTGCTTTTATTTTCTGTTTTCCTTCTAATCACTATTTTACTTATTTCTGCCTTAATCATTAGTGTCCCACCTTTCTGCTAATTTGAGCTTGGTTTGTCCTTTTCCTAGTTACTTGAGGTATAAACTTAAGTTGTTTATTTGATATCTTTCTTCCTTTTCAGTGTCAGTATTTATTGCTAAAAACATCCTTCTTAGTACTGCCTTTGCTACATTTCATCTTTTTGGTAAGTTTTGTTTCCTTTTTCATCTTAGCATGTTTTTAAAATTCTCTATAATTAGATTTTATAACAGAATTATTTTTTAAATATTTGCTGTCATTTATGCTTCATAAAATATCTTTCACTTAATTATTTACTTAAAAATTTAAATCAATACTTTCTGTCAAACACCATAATAAATACTAAATACTTGTTCATAAGCGAAAATGAGATTAATACATTCTCATCTTGTGACCTTATGTTATATATAAAGAGATTGAAATTTGTGTAAATTGCAATAAAATACAGACCAGACCAAACAAAATACCAGATAGAAAAAGGATGAGTTATACCGACAGAGACAAAAGGGTCTCCAGGGAATACAGAGATTAATAAGGGGCTTTGACATTATGAGATTTTGTTTAGATGGTAACTCTGGAGCGGAGAAGAAAAAAAGGCTGCAGTCTAGAAGATTACTCCAAGTTAAGGGAATAAATGGCCAGGGCCAGACACTGGTGCTTGATCTAGATCAGCATGTTCTAGAAATCAGTAGGGAATGCTTTGACCAGAGCTGCATGAGAGAAGGCAAGCAGCCAGAAACCAAATCGGAGAAAAGCTGGAGCTGGGTCACTAGGCCATGTTAGGAGTTTGGATTTTATTCAAAATGTAATGGAAAGCTATTACAAGATTTTAAGAAGGTGGCCGACATGATGTAAATTACATTTTTAAAAAATCACTCTACAACGAAGAATGTATTAGAAAGTCACTGCAGAAAGCAGTTAAGAGTCTAGGGCAATAGTCCAAGAATTGATTGTGGCTGGGGGAACAGTGGTATCAGCAGAGATGAATAGAAGCAGAATGAATCAGAGTATATTATGGAATCAGAAAGGACAAGATTTGCCTTCGAATTGCTTGTGCAGGGTCAGAGGATAGAGAAAAGCATAACTGTTATTCCTGACTAGGCTATCTGGGTAGATTTTATTGCTATTTACTGAGGAAAAACTGGCAAGAACCACATAGAGGTAAAGATCAAGGACTTTTGGAAATTGTCTTAGTCAGCCTGGGTCGCTATAACACAAATTATCCTAGCGTGGGTTGCTTAAACAACAGAAATTCACTTCTCATTGCTCTGGAGGCCAAGTTCAAGATCAAAGTCCTGGCAATACAGCTTTCATTCTAAGATCTCTCCTCTTGACTTGTTCAAAACAATCTTCTGGGTGGTTTTAGATAAACCCAACCTCCCCTGTTTCTCATTGCATGGCATTCAGTGTTCTGAAATTGGGAGGGCCCATCGGAACAGCCCAGAATCTGTTCTGTTGTGTCTTGAAAACAGGATGCCCTTCAACGCTTCAGCCCAGCATTTCAAGTGACATCTAGACTGTAAAACCCAGGATGCACTACTTTCCAGTATCCTTCTGGTGTGGTGCAAATGAGGCATGTACAAGTGCAACTTCATCTACCCCATTGGCTTGCTTGAGCTTTGGGAGACTGATTGAAAATGAATCTGAAGTTGCTATTTTCCCTGGTTGACAGTATTCGAATAATAAACCCACTTCAGGTGCCTGGGCTTGTGCATGGATGTTCTGTCTCATCGGACTCAGTCAAGTTGGTGACCAGTGCATAGTGAATGTGTTTCATAGCTGGTGCATGGTTAATCCCTCTCTAGATGTGTGCTCACATAACTTTATCTTCATGCACGTAGAATGAGCGAGAGGGTACACAAATGATCTCTATTCTCTTCTTTACAAGAGTTCTAAACCCAGGATCAGCAGATGGTGTAATGGCTGTCACTGGACTCCCATGTAGTCAATTGTATTTAGAGTCCTGGACCTGATGGCGCTGGGCACCTCTGTGTGTGTGCCCAGAGTCCCAGGAGGAGAACGAAGGAGAAGGAATTGGGGCATGGCCATCCACTTGAGAGATAATTTCTTGCTGTTTGTCTCTCTGTCTTTCTCTGTCTCTCTGGCAAACTCATGCACCCTAACTCTAATCCCATCACAACAACAAGGGTACCAGCCTCAGGACTTCTTATTATCCCAATTGCATCCTGAAGACCAGACCTACAAATACCATTATTGGTGGTTAGGACTTCAACATACGAATTATTGGGAAGCAAAATTTCAGTTGCTAACAGAAATATTAAATTTGGAGTAGCTTAGAGATACCTAAGAGGATAAAGCAAGTAAACTGTATAACTGAATTAGGAATTTCACAGGGTTGTTTTGCCAGGAGGAGTGAGTGTAGGAGTCATGGACATGTACCTATACCATTCTCAGGGAGAGGGGGAAGAGGTCTTGCGAGGGCACTGGGTTTTCTTTTATAGCTAGAGCTTGAGGAGTAGAGGAGAAGGAAGGGTCAGGAAATAGGCAAAGAAATAAGTTCCTTTATTGTTTGAGGAAAAGTAGAATCATGAACCTCATTGAAGCAAGAAGATCATCTTTCAAAGGTCAATTGTTTTGAAATTTTCTGAGAATTCAAATTAAGGTACGAATGGAAAGATATCTGTTGTATTTGGCAATAACAAGGTCATTTTTGACCTTAATAAGAAGCCCCAATGATAGGATTATAAATTGATATAAGCTATTTTTTGCTACAGACATCTTATGAATATAAAATGAACAGTTCATACCTAATTATGCCATAATTCTTTCAAGGATATTATCATTAAGAAAAATATTTAGAGAGCTTTGTATGCAAGTATAATTTTCAGTATAATACTCAAAAAATGGAAAGCTAATAACTAAATAAATAATCTAATAAAATGCTACCAATTTTAAACCTACACATGCAAGCTGGCTATAGTTATGCAGGGATAATACAATGCTCCACGATGCTGAAGACAGGCGAGAAGGGCCTGTAATCATGCCCTGAGGTTTCCCTGTGTGAGCACATGCCTGAGAGTTTGACTCACTGAAGCTGTGACTAGGTCGTGGCATGAAGACCCATCAGGGGGTTGTTCTCTTTCCCTGTCTAGCTGTCTCATAAAATAAATACACTTCTAAAGAAAATACAACATAAAAAAGTCATAAAGTTATTAAAATAATTCATTAAGCAATAACTGATTTCACTGAGTACTTTTCTTTTGAGAGATTTTCACAATAGGACACATGACCTCGCCAGAAAGACAGAAAGAGACAGAGAGACAGAAAACGAGAAATCGTCCCCTAAGAGGGATGGCCACGCCGCAATCCCTTTTCCTTCATTCTCCTCTCAAAATCTTGGATATGCACACACACGCGCCTGGTGTGAGTTTAAGCATCTGGGTCCTGGACTTGAACCACAGTCGACTACATAGGAGACCATAGGAGACCAGCGACATAGCCATTACACTAACTGCTGGTCCCTGAGGATGGTTTTTGATGTATGCATGTGTGTGTAAATTAAAAGCTACAAAATGATATTTAAATTATGAATTTCTGTGTATATATATATATATATATATACATATATATATATATATACATACACATAGTTATACTCTATATGCAATATTTTGTTTTATATTTATATATAGCTACATATACATATACTATAGTGATATATTTAGTTATATATAGCTATATACTATACACTATAATTATATACTATATAGTCAGTGAAATATATATATATGTGTGTATTTATTATTTATTTATATATATTTATCTTTATATATATTATATATATATATACTATATATATATAATATATATATAATATATAATACCCATCAATCCAGCTAGGCATCTCTTTTTTTAATTAACAGATTTTATTGCTTTATGTTCAGAAAACCTAACACGTATGGATTTTATCCATTTGAAAGGTATTAAAATTTTTTCTCTTGCTTATTATGTCCTTTTCCTTTGTTCTATGTGCTCTCCAGATTATAAACATTTACTTGATTTTATTTAGTTTAGGTGTTGTAATTTTCAATAATCTTTTTGCATAATTTTGCCTAATGAAATTTCCTGAGAATTTGTTAAAATTTTATCTACCAATTACAAATTTATCCTTATAATTTAGGCAGTTATTGCTTTCTGTATTCTGAGCTCTCTGTGTGTATGTGTATGGGGAACTAAACTGATTATGAAAGCTTAATTTTTTTGTATGTATCATTTACATCTCTTCATATCACCACTTAATTCTATCTTGTTTCATATTAAAAGCTCTGCCTAAATTTCTTTGGTTTATGATACCCTGAATATTTTTTAAGCTCCTTAATTTTTCCCTATTTTTGTAAAATGTTTGCCTTACTATGTTTTTTAGACAAGTTGTTGATAGATGTGTGTGTGTGTGTGTGTGTGTGTGAATTCTTTCATGATTTCATGGTATGGCTTATATCCACTTGTGATGATTTTGATGTAGCATATTTTTCTTTCTTATATATTTTTTCAATGTGCAGTATGCTACTTTTTTTCTTGGTTTTTCCTTTCCTTTTATTGGAAAAATACACTATTTTGTAGCTTTGAAAATCATGTCTTCTATAATAATTTTTCTTATACATAGAAAATCTTTTTGTGTAAACTTCATTTTTATGAGGATTATGGAAAGGTGAAGCAAAAACTCTGTGGCTATTCAGAATTGTCAAAGGAGATGAATAGTAACGCCTAGTCAGAGATAGGTGAAACTCAAAGTTGTTCTAAAGTAATGTTCTTATTTTATAGATACGAAAAGCAAGGTCCAGGGTAGTTAAGTGACTCATCTAAGATCACACACCAGGTAATAGTACAGCTGGTACCAATAAAGAAATCTAACTGTTCTAGTCCACTACATAATTCACCACAGCCCACTTAAGCCCAAATGTTGAAGAACTCAGTTCTAGCATTATTACCTCTTGCAAATGACTCCTGATATGGTAAGCCAGAAGCCTTTCTTCATTATATTTATTAACCAAAATATATCATTCTATTAATCTGGTCTCAATGTCTTTTTTCCCCCAATCAGAAAGCCCCCTAAATGATTACCTCATTTCTTCCCACTGCTTTGAAAAACCAATATGATATTCAATAGACTATATTTTTATTTATTTTATTTATTTATTTTTTTTTGGAGAGGTTTTTGCTATAAGGTGCGTGCGCTCACCAAAAAGACAGAGAGACAGAAAGTGAGAAATCACCTCTGGGGGAATGGTCACACCACAATCCCTTTTCTTCCATTCTCCTTTCGGGATCTTGGGCACACACGCACACACGCCCGGCATGAGTTTAAGCCATCAGGTCAGGGACTCGAACTGCAGTCAACTACATGGGAGTCCAGAAACATAGCCATTACACCAACTGCTGGTCCCTCAATAGACTATATTTTTAAATGTTCATTGATTCAATGAATCTGTGTATTTCATGAGCTAAATAGTGTCTCCTCAAAATTCTTATATTGCAACTCAAATCCCCAGTTTCTCAGAAAATGTGACTTATTTGGATATAAGGCCTTTGCAGAGGTAATTAAAATGAGACTGTTAATATGGATACTATCTAATCTAAATGGTGTCATTATAAAAAGGGGTTAAGTGGCTGGATGGTAACAATAACTCAGTGCTCTGTGAGGCTGACCTACATGGCAAGTTTCTGGGTTTGCATCCTAAGATCTCCCTGGAAATTCCTGGCAAGGTCATGTTCAAGATGAGTGGCAGGAGGATCCTGTTGGGAACCTGTCTTTCTCTTTCTCCCTCTCTCTGTATTTTGCACTCTCTTTCTCCCTCTCTCTGTATTTTGCACTCATGGAAGAAACAAATAAACTTTAAAAATAGTCTTTGTAATCCTCAAAAATACACAAACTCATGAAAACTAAATAGCCTACTCCTGAATTACTACAACTACTGAAGAAATTAAGATTGAAATAAAACAGATTCATGGAAGCCAATGACAATGAGAACACGAGTTTCCATAATCTTTGGGACACTGCCAAAGAAGTATAAGAGGGAAATTCACAGCTATTAGTGCACATAAGAAGAAGATGGAAAGAAGGCAAATTGATCACCTAACATCACTCCTAAGAGAATTGGAAAAGCAACAGTAAAATAAAAATGAAACAGAAAACTCCAGAGGAAAACAAATAATAAAGATCTGAGCAGAAATAAATGAAATAGAAAATAAGTGAACTAGACAGAAAATAAATGAAAGTAAAAGCTGGTTCTTTGAAAAGATAAACAAAACTGATACATCACTAGCTGATTTTTAAGAAGAAGAGAGAAAGGAACCAGGTAAATCAAATTTGCAATGAAGCTGGCAATCTAACAACAGACATATTAGAAATACAAAACATCATTAGAGGATATTACGAACAACTATACACCAAAAAGAAAAAAAAACACAAGACAGTTTGGATGTGATGGACAAATTCCTGGACACATATAATCTGCCAAGATTGAGCCAGGAAGATATAAAGTCTGAATAGACCCATAATAAGCCAGGAGCTTTCATCATTAATAAATAACCTCCCAGTAAAGAAAAGCCCTGGTCCTGATGGCTTCACCTCTGAATTCTACACAACTTTTAAAGAAGAGTTAGTCCCCATTCTGTTAACTTATTTCTAAAGATCCAAAAGGGTGAAACTCCCTGAAATTCATTTGTGAAGCCACCATCATCCTTATCCTAAAAATAGATAAGGACAGGACAAGGAAGGAAAACTATAGACCAATATCTCTGATGAATATAGATTTAAAAATTCTCAACAAGATCCTGGCAAATTGTATCCAACAACATATTAAAAAGATTATACATCATGACCAGGTAAGCTTTATTCCTGGGATGCAGCATTGGTTCAACATACGTAAAACCATAAATGAAATACATCATATTAACAGAAAGAAGGAAAAAAAAAAACATATGGTCATATCAATGGATGCAGAAAAAGCATTTGATAAAATGCAACATCCCTTCATGATCAAGACTCTCAGCAAAATTGGCATAGAAGGGCCATTTCTCATAAAAGCTATCTATGAAAAACCCCATAGCTAACACCATCCTAAATGGAGAAAAGCTGAAAGCGTTTCCACTAAAAACTGGTACAAGGATACCCACTTTCTCCACTCCTTTTCCATATAGTACTGGAAGTCCTTGCCAACGTAACCACAAAAAAGAATAAAATAAAAGGCATTCAAATAGGGAAAAAAAATAAGAGGTGAAACTATCTCTATTTTCAGATAGTATTCATAGAAGACCCAATGATATCCATAGAAAAATTCCCTGAAGTAATACATGAATACAGTAAAGTTGCAGGATACAAAATAAACATAGAGAAATCGATAATATTTTTATGTATTAACAGCAGGCAGACTGAAATAGAACTGATAAAAGTAATTCCATTTCCATAGCCACAAAAATTGTAAGATACCTAGGAATAAATCTAACCAAAGAAGTTCAAGACCTCCACAAGGAAAACCATGAGAAGCTAAAAAAAGAAACTGAAAATGACACAAAAAAGTGGAAGGACAGCCCATGTTCCTGGATTGGAAGAAGTAATATAATCAATATGGCAATTCTTCCCAAATTAATCTATATATTTAATGTAATCCCATAGTGCCAGAAACATTCTTCACAGATCTAGAAAAGACAATCATACAATTTGTTTGGAATAATAAAAGACCTCATACTGCCAAAGCAATCCTGCACAAGAAGAGTGGAGTGGGTAGCATCTCAATCTCTAACCCAAAAATATACTACAAAGCTGTTGAAATCAAAACAGCATGATAGTGGCACAGAAACAGACAAGTGGACCAATGGAACAGAATGGAGTCCCCAGAAATAAATACCCAGACATGCAGCCGATTTTTGACAGAGTACCAGTCAATCCAGTGGGAAAAATAAAACCTCTTTAGTAAATGGTGCTGGAAAAACAGAATATTTACCTGCAGAAAGATGAAACTGAACCCCTACCTTTCACTATTGACAAAAATAAATTCAAAGTGGATCATAGATCTAAACCTAAGATCTCAAGCTATAAAATTGCTGCTAGAAAACACTGGGGAACTCTGGGAGACATCGAGGTAGGCAAAGACTTCTTAAATAAGACCCCCAAAAGACAGTCAATAATCTCAAAAATAAACAAGTGAGATTACATCAGATTAAGAAGTTTCTGCATGGCAAAGGACACAGTAATTAATGTGAATCGACAGCCTTCAAAATGGGAAAAGATTTTTGTAATCCATGGATCAGATAAGGGACTGTTAACTATAATACATAAGGAACTCAAGCAGCTGTCCCAAAAAAAGATGATTAACTCTATTAAAATATAGGAGAATAATTTGAAAATAAAAAAAAAACATTTTGGAAAGAAGACATGCAAATAGCCAAACAGCATATGAAAAAATGCTCAGCATCCCTCATTGTATGGGAGATGCAGATCAAAACCACAATGAGATACCACCTAATCCCAGTCAGAATGACTAAGGTTTAAAAAAATGAAAAATGATAAATGCTGGTGGGGGTTTGGTGAAAGGGGTACTCTCCTACACTGCTGGTGGAAATGTGAATTGGTCCAGCCACTGTGGAGAACAATTTGGAGATTCCTCAAAGATCTACAAATAGAACTACCATATGATCCAGCAATCCCACTCCTTGGTATCTACCCAAAAGACAGAAGAATTTTTAATCAGAAAAGTGCTTACACATAGATGTTTATTGCAGGATTATTCACAATTGCTAAGACATGGAACCAACCCAAATGGCCATGAGCAGATGATTGGATTGAAAAAGTATGCACATACATTCTACATAATATTACTCAGCCATATAAAACAACAAGACCCTGGCTTTTGACAGACAATGGAAGAATATGGGAGATTTACTACTGAGTGAAGCAATCCAGGCTGTGAAGGAGAGACATAGTATGTCTCCACTTACTATATACCTACTGTCCACATTCTGTGGCTGAAACTGAATGACTAAAGCTTATAGAAACTTAGTAAATTATTGTGAATATCAGATACAGTGTGGGAAGAGGGCAGGTAAAGGAGTAGAGTCTGAGGAAGGACATTAACAAGAAAAATAGAGAGGCAAGGCATTTATGGGACAAAGAAATGGATTATTATCAATTGAAGATAACTTGATAGTATTGCCAATTGGACTGGTGAGAAATGTACACATGTTGGAATATTAACTTTGTGACCTAAGTAAAATGAGATTGAATGTATAAAAGAAATTGAAATAAAAATAAATAAATGAAAAAGAAGTCTTTGTATATCCAACAGGTGACATAGAGGTTAAGGCATCTTGATTCCACATGGCCAACTCTGCAATTTAATCCTGGATCTAATGGCTTAAAAATTGCACAGGGAGATTACATTCATTACATATACATTCATACCTAAAGTAACAAAGTGAGAATGGAGGAAAAGGGATTGTGGTGTGACATTCCTCTTTGGGAGGTGATTTCTCACGTTCTCCCTTTCTCTCTTTTTCTGTCTCTCTTCAATGATTAAACATGCCCTTAAGCAAAAACAAACAAACAAACAAACAAAAACTCAACAGACAAAGGCATCAGGACACACAGAGAGGCTCCAGGGGTGTGTGAAAACAGAGAAAAGACTCTATGAGAATACATGGTGATGAGCGAAAGAGCCAGTCCAACTCCTTGACCTTAGATTTATAGCCCCTCAAAACATATTTAAGTCACCCACTTTGCCATATTTTGTTATGGCAGTCTTAGCAAAGTGATATGAAGGGATTTCAATAAATTTTACTTTTTTTGGTGCAAAAGTTTTTTGAAATCCTTACATAGTTTTTTATAGTATGCATTTTCAATCAACTTTTTGAGGATATTTGTATAATATGACTCTTAAAATTTGAATTAAATAGAATTTTAATTTTTCTATCTCATAATTTCTTTTAGGAAGAGACAAATGGAATATTTTAAAATCATTTTTTGATTCTTCATTAAGGACCAGCCAATGGCATAATTGTCATGCCATTGGACTCTCACATAGTCAACTACGGTTCAATTCCTGGACCTGGTGACTTAAAACTCATGCCAGGCACATGTGTGTTCATGCCCAAGATCCCAGGAGGAGACAGTTTTGCGGTGTGGCCATCCCCCATGGGGAGAGATTTCTCACTTTCTGTCTCTCTGGCAATTGCATTGCACCCTATGGCAAAAAACTCTTAAAGAAAAAAAAAAAAAAGTTTTAAAGGAAGTCATTTATTGTTCCAGAAAGGTATTATACTCAGTCATGCTAATCTGTGTAAGAGAAAGTAGATGTGTGAAGAAAAATCATAAGAAAACTTTGCTTCCTAAACCCAATAAAATTAAAGACTATCGCACATTTCGCTGTATCTTTAAGAACTTAAGATAATAATTCTCCCTTGCTTATTTTTCTTTTTCTAAGTCATTAATAGTTGACAGTAGATCATTATTTGAACAAAGTCTCAGCAGTGAACAATTTTGGGTCTTCTTAATTTTAATAGATCATCTATTATTTAATACTTAGCCCTCCAAGTATTATATTATATAGGGTCCTAATGAGATAAATCTTTTGCTAGAAACTATGAATGTAGATGCTCTTTCTCTAACCTAAAGAAGCGGAATATTGAATAGGCTAAAGTATACTTTTTAATATGAAGCAATGACTCAGCTAATCTGCAGAGTTCCTGACCCTGCAGTTGCTGGGAAATGTGGAGAAGCACAGTGGGAATATGAAAGAAGTATGGAAATCTCTACTATTTCACAAATTCATTGAGACCTCATTAAAGTAATAGCAAAAGAATGAACAAAAGTGTGAGGAGTATATGCATTACTATAATTTTTATGTAAGACATTTAAGGGATAAAAACTTTATTTGATTGAAAGCAATTAAGCTAAATGAAAATTAATTAAATAAAAATTAGTCATGGGACCAGAGGATGGTGTATTTGTTACGTTGCTGGATTCCAATAAAATCAACCACTATTTGAGTCCTGGGCCTGGCAGCTTAAAAACTCACACTGAGCTTGTGTGAGTGCATGCAAATTCTTAAAGAAGTACTAAAAAGCAAATATTCAAATCAGTTGCCTATAAAAAGCCAGTCAGTGGGAGTGGTCATTCATCTCAGGTTCAAGCAAGAAATAAAGACTGTATAGAAATTTGAAAACAATAATAATTAAAAATAATAATTAACAGGAAGTACACAGTAAAACTACCTGCTAATCTTTATTTCTGTAAATGGCCATCTGTTTTCTTTAAGCACAGCTAATTCTAAATAACATAATTTATGAAGCATTTCTCCCATGCACTGTCAACTCTGAATTCTGTACTGTCACTTATTAAATATTTCTCAAGGGAAGAAAAGTATTTTGTTGTTCTACATGATTTTAAAAAATGTGCATACTGTTGTATTTTAATTATTTATATAATAATTATATATAATAGCACAGTTTCATTAATTCTGCTTTAATTGACATTGATTTCTACATGCAGTTCAATGGGAAGAAATTTTAGCATGAAATTATCCTTTGCCCCATAAAGATTCAGCTACATAGGCATGCTTTGAAAGTAAATTTGGAAGGAATAAGATCATCGTTCTTTTCCGTTTTTATCCGTGGCCACTGTGCTGCTATGCATTCCTTTGTTAAAACAACGTCTCTGAAATAAGCTACGAAAGCCCAGAACCTAAGGTATGTTACCTAATATCAGAACCTAAGGTATTTTACTTTTTTTTCCTTTATAAAGATTTATTTATTTAATTTTATTTATTTATTATACTTTTTTTTTTTTTAATGACCAGAGAAAGACAAAGAGAAAGAGAAGGAAAGTGAGAAAGCAAACCATCAGGTCCACGACTTAAACCATGATCAGCCATATAGGAGTTCAACACCTTAAGCTCCATGCCTCTGTTGGCCCCAGACCTAAGGTACTTTAATTCTATCACTTTATGTTCCCACTATGAATGTTTGTATAAGCCATTCAAAACAAGGAAGCAGTGAACATCTAAGAAAAAAAAAAATATATATATATATATAGGAAGAGGAAAAGTTAGATATACATAAAATTTTACTTAAATTTGAAAAACACCTACAATTAAAGACTATTCCTTTAAATTGTAAATTTTTAGAAGTTACAGAATGGATCAACAAGATCATGACTATTTAAACAATAATATTGCTGTAGGGAAGAAATAGAAGAAACCACTGATAGTCAAATATATATGGTGCATCATTAGTTCATTGTGAGCAGGATTTACTCTAAGTTGTTTATTATCTTATTTTAATTCCACAGAGGGCATATGCACTTGCTAGACAGAGACAGAGAGAGAGAGAGAGAAGGAATATGACAGAGCATCCCCCACATGAGACAGTCACATTGCAATCTTCCCTCCTCTATTCTCCCCTTGAGCTTGTTGGCATTTGCACATACGCTCCACATGTTCTCCAAGATACCATGTCTGTGATTTTAATCACACGGTAGGCCATGTGAGATGCAGCTATTTTCATCACCACACCATCAGTTAGCGTTGACTTGTTCTGCTAACCTACTTAATTTAACAAAATAATTTTCAGCACTATTACGTGTGTGTGTGTTTGTATTTTGTTGTTGGTTTTGGTTTTTAGCACCATTACTTTTGATTACTTGCTTTTGGCTAACTTGAGATTTTCAGTATACTTTTTTTTTTTAAAGTATTAGATGTACAGAAAAATGGAAAATATAATATAAAGAATACTCATATAATCCACACCGTTTCCACTATTACTAGCATTTTACATTAGTATAATGTGTCTATAGTAATTTCTGAAATATTTTTACTACATTATTATGTAAAGCTCACATGTTACTTCTTTTTCCTTAGTTTTCCCCAATATTACCATACAGGAACTCATCCAGAATACCATATATTCAACTGTCATATCATGGTTCCTTTGGACTGTGACAGTTTCTCAGAGTTCCTATTTTGATAACCTGGACAATGTCAAGGAGTACTGGTCAGGTGTTTTATAGGCTGTTCCTCTCCTGGAATTTGCTGCTTATCTTATGGTTAAACTGGAGTTAGGGTTTCAGGGAGAACAACATCTAATTTAAAATGTCACTTTTAACACATTAGACCAAGGATAAATACTATCAGCTTTACTCATAACTTCTGAAATTGACTAGTGCCTTACGAGAGGGTGTTTGCCACGTTTGTCCATTTAAAAATCTTCCTGTTTCACTCTTTTCTATGTAATTCTCTATCAAAGGAAATCACTGTGCTCAATCCACACTCAGAGACTAGAGAGTTAGGTTCCCCTTCTTTGAGCATGAAGTATTTGTGTATTATAATTTGGGGGGAAGTTAGCATGGGACATGGGGGATCTATTTTTTTCTATTACTTATTTCAATATTTTTTCATATCCGTATGGAACAATAAATACTCATTTTATACCTTGAGTTATAATGTAATACTACTTTATTTTGTTGGACAAATTGTTTCTGCTTTGACCATGGTGATTTTTATCAGTTGACCCCATACATCTCTGGCATACCACTAATTTTTGTAAATTGTATTTGTTTTTGAACACTGCTTCATTGTACAGCAAGGTATTTCAGGTCTACCTTATACGAACGGGCTTCAAATAGTTTGTGTAAAATGGAAGTAAACTATTAATTTAATGGTATAATGGTAAAGCGCTCAAGGAAAGCCAGATCCCACAGAGTGATAATGATTTAAATCCATGGTTCCCTGGTTCTTAAACGGACTGGGCATCTGAGTGCTCAGTATCTGACTGACTGGAGGACTGGAGGTAGGGGGATTAGGAAGTAAGCAGACCCGGTGGAAGGCATTCATTTTGCTCTCTGTATGTCATGTAATCCTACATGATCTATTATGCAAAAAAGAAAAAAAAAATATGAGTTTATTTTGGTACAAAAAGTTAAAATTCATGCATATTTTTTAAAATAAACATTTCCTCTAACTATGCAATTATATTGTTTTCCTTCTTTCCTCTTCCTTTTGATTTCCTCTCTGGCACCCTCTCCCATTTCCCATCCTCTTCTAGCACTGTCTTGAGTATCACCATTACTCTCCATGCTTTTATACCTTCCAGTCTTTAAGTTTCTACCATAGAGTGCAGGCATTTGGCATATATTGAATGGGGACATAAAACCATTTAAGGGATACAAAAATAAAAAATATCCACTGATGACAATATATAAAGTAATATCTTTGACTTAACCAATATACAATGTGAAAAGTCACTTGGTATTCTGTAATGATTGACAGTGATTGAATATAAAAACATTTTTTAAAAAATCAGGCATGTGTGTGTGCATGCCCAAAATCCCAAAAGGAGACTGAAGGAAAGATATTGTGGCGTGACTATCCCCCCTAAGGGGGTGATTTCTCACTTTCTGTCTTTCTGTCTCTCTGGCTTTCGGGTGCACACCTGAGTCCTATAGTAAAAATCTCTCTTAAACAAAAAATTTTAATAGATTACTTTGTCACAACCTATGGGAAGATCCTCTGGCTTCCTAAATGAGATTTTTAAAAATTTGCATGTATTAGTGTTTACGCTTATTGCTGTAAAGTTCTGTGGCATTTGACAAATGTCTAGCATAATATATTTACCACCATTGCATCATACATAGTGTTTCATTGCCATAAGTACTTTTCCTTCTTTTGATTTATTGTTAAAATGATCTTTATGGACTAGTCACCATAAGCCAAATATAGAAGTTAGTATAAAATGGAGTCCAATCTTTATTATAAGAGAGAGATGAAACATTTCAGTTAAAGACAATAAACAATAAGTGTCCAGGGATATGATGTATAACATATATTCAAGATGTAGTTAACAGGTCAGACATTGTGAAGTACTTGGTGGATTTTACATAGAAAAATGATTGACTATATTGGAATAATATTTTTTAAAGAATAAATTTATCGGGACCAGCAGTTAGCATAATGGCTATGTCGCTGGACTCCCATGTAGTCGACCGCAGTTCACGTCCTGGACCCGCTGGCTTAAAACTCACAACGGGTGCGTGTGCGTGCATGCCCAAGATTCTGAGAGGAGAAGGGAGGAGAAGGGATTGAGGCATTACCATCCCCCCTGGGGGGCGGGTGATTTCTTGCTTTCTGACTCTCTGTCTCTCTCTGTCTGTCTGGTAAGCGCACGCGCCCTATAGCAAAAACCTCTCAAAAAAAAAAAAAAAAAAAAAAAAAAAAAAAGAATAACTTTATTTAATTCTATTTATTTATTTAAAATTGACCAGAGAGGGATAGTGTGTGTGTGTTCGTGTGTGTGTGTGTGTGTGTGTGTGCGTGCGTGCGTGCGTGTGTGAGAGAGAGAGAGAGAGAGAGAGAGAGAAAGCGAGAAAGCAAGTCACCAGCTGCAGGACTTGAGCCATGGTCGGCCATGTGGGAATCCCTTGCCCCTAACCACCACATCACCTGCCAGCCTCAATAATAGAATAATATTAATCAAATAGTTATAGTCAATATTACTGAAAAACCAACAAAACACTTTAAAAGAGTTTATTCTCATGGCTTTGGGAGCTATTAGGTTTTGGAAAGAAAACTCTCTAGTCTATAAACCCTTTAGCACATACCTAGTTTTAAATCCCCAAATACAAGAAGTCACTGACTCATTGTTTTCATATAATTAAATACTGACAGGAATCTGGAATCAAATTTCTTTTTAAGAAGGATGACAATGAGTCATTCTCCTCTGAATTTCTAAAACTCCTAATCCAGTATAGATAAATATCACATTTTTGTGATGTTTTCCATTTACAACTCTGTCAATTAGCACTACTCAGAAGTGCACTAAATAGTCTCTGAGTGGCTTGGATGAGTTAATGTCTCCCCAAATGCCCAATTTGCTACCAAGGATTGACAAAAACACAGAAGCAAACAGATACCAATAGCATTTACGAGCACAGAAATAAAGCGAAAAAGAATCTAAGCATTTTCTTTCATCTCTTTAGGGCATTATTTCTGTCTACTGTTCACCTGCTCTAATTATCCTGGCAGCTCACTTAAATTACATTATTTTTGCTACTAACAAGATGAGCCAGATTCTCCCCAGTGCCAAAGACACAGTATCATCAACAAAGAAGTCTTGATGACACCCTAGTGACTTCAAAGTGTTAATTCATCTCACTGGATGCTTATCTGGGTTCCAAGGAATGACATGCTCCAGGGAGAATTTGGCTCAGTAAGAGATGGCTTTAGCACACAAGCAACAGTACTGTTCAATTTGTTTTTCTGATTATTTACATTAGGTAATCGTTGGCAACAAGACTTAGATTTTGAAGCAAACATAGTGTCACGCCTGCTGCTTAGGTTGGGCTGTTTTCAGGTCAATTAGTGCTTCCTAAATTCTTAAAGCAGGTGCTAATCTGATATTTAAACTGCTGAGACACTGGTGTATATCCTCTGTAAAGAAATGTTGCAAGTGGTTTGTAGAAGAGTTTAAGAAAATAGGTGATTAAATAAACACATTGACTCTCCTTAACAAACTTAAGGTTTTTGCTTGTTTTTTTAAAAGTAAGAAACATTAAAAAAATAAATATGGACTAGCTGTGATGTAGTAATTAAGGCATTTGGATCCTGCGTGACTGATTGTGCAGTTCTAGTCTGGACCTTATGGCTCGAAAACCTTGCTGGGGGCATGTATGCACCCAAAATCCCAAAGGGAAAAATGGAGGAGAAGGGATTACGGTGTGACCATCTCCTATGGGTGGTGCTTTCTCACTCTCTTTCTCTTTCTGCCTCTCTGTGCATCTCTTTCCTGTAACGACGTATGCTCTCTACGAAAATTAAAATAATAATAATAATAATAATAATAATAATAATAAAATGCCAGTTTAAAACCAACTTAAGCAATTTTTATTTTAAATGGAAAACACATGACTAGCATATCTTGATTTTCTTCTCCATACCAATTCTTATTTTTAATTGCTCTCTAATTTGTTAACACCAGTGCATAAGTGAAGAAAACTTTCTGCTTCAGTATGAATCTACCTTTCTAATGAGATGATTTCCTTTTATAAAAATTTTAGAAGAGTACTCCATGAAAAGATCATGTTTCAGAAACTATGAAAGAAAAAAAAAAGAAAAATAGCATAAATAACCAAGGATACTAAATTTGCATGCTATTATCCATAGAGTTGACTAAAATTCTTAGGTGTCTCTATCTCTCTCCCTCTTTTTTTTTAGGTTTTGGTTTTGCTTTGTCTTGTATATTTTTTTAAGAATTATTTTATTAACTTTATTCATTTTAATTTGATCAGAGAGGGACAGAGTGTGTGTGTGTGTGTCAGAGAGAAAGAGAAAGTGAGAAAGC
This sequence comes from Tupaia tana, assembly GCA_026018925.1. NCBI lineage: Eukaryota > Metazoa > Chordata > Mammalia > Scandentia > Tupaiidae > Tupaia > Tupaia tana. The sequence goes on from JAKSZU010000005.1 coordinate 83,862,143, forward strand.
AAGCCACCAGGTCTGGGACTTAAACCATAGTTGCTCATGTGGGAGTCCAGAGCCTTTTGCTATAGAATATATGCACTTGCCAGAAAGACAGAAATCAAGAAATCACCTCCCTACCCAGGGCAGAGGGCCACGCCACAATCCCTTCTCTTCCATTCCCCTCTTGGGATCTTGGACACGCATGTACACGCTCCCAACATGAGTTTTAAGTCACCGAGTCAGAAACTCAAACTGCAGTTGACTCTGTCGGAGTCCAACAATGTAACCATTATGCCATCTGCTAGTTCCAGGGTCTCTTATGGGCTTATGTTAAAGAGAAAGACATGACATGGGCCATGCACTTAAAGTATCGGAAGTTTAAGTAGAGAGACAAAACCACACCCGATGAGAGCCACAAGCATCTCTAATAGTACACAAGACCGATCAGTGATCAATTCTGTCAATGTTTATAAGATATTAAAAAAAAAAACTTTTTGAAAAAGAGAATAACTAAGCTAGTTTATGAAATATAATATTTGAGCCTTGAGTATTAGAGGGAAAAGAAGCCTGGACAGGATTAAAAAAAAAAAAAGGTTCAACAAAAAGAGATTGTCATTTGCTTGGCGAGAATAAAAGCAGCAGAGTGCTATTGGTATAAAATCAGTAAGGCAGGTCGACAATGTGGGAGTTGAGACTTGAAATTTAAGGACCAAACAATGACATGACTCATGTAACATGTTAACCAGCTTAAAATGTCCCAGTGAGTCAGTGGTTCCTATAATTTAAAATGCAAAGATAGCCCTGGAGAGTTTTTAAAATGCAAATTCTGGGACTCAAACCCCAGAGATTCTGATTTAGCAGGTCTACTTAAAACCCATAAGTTTGTATTTCTACTAGATCCTACAGGTTATTTTGAGATATACCACTGTTTGAGAAACAGGGCAGTAGACAATGAGTGAAATTAGTTACATTATTAAAGAGAAAAGAAAAATTATCAGAGTTGTATTTTAGAAATTATTTGTGCAGCAGTGGATTACTGAGGAGGACAGAAGCCAAAGTTAGGGACACAATTAAACTTGTTAATTAGTTCACTTAAAATCTAGCGACCCTCAATTATGGGCCAGTCTCTGTGCTGGATAGCATATGAGTATCATTCATCTATCTCTTGAGAGGTTTTTGCTATTGGGTGTGTGCGCTCGCCAGAAAGACAGAAAGAGACAGAGAGACAGAAAGCAAGAAATCACGCCCCAGGAGGGGATGGCCACGTTGCAATCCCTTCTCCTCCATTCTCCTCTCAGGATCTTGGGCACGCACACACACACGCCCGGCGTAAGTTTAAACCACCGGGTCCAGGACTTGAACCGTGGTCAAATACATGGGAGTCCAGCAACATAGCCATTATGCTAACTGCTGGTCCCTTCATCTATCTCTTCATTAGATAGCAAGTTTTTAAGACTGTGCAACTCAGCTCTCAGACCTTTGCTGTGCTTCATAGCCTCACAAGAGATCATAAGCAAAGTTGTTTTACTGATGCACTTGAGTACTCATGAAGAGTCAAAAAGTGGAGAAGAGCATGAAAGCAGGAACAGTGTGTCTCATTGCATGAGAAGGGAGGGAAGTAGTGTGGTTAGAAGCTCCACAAAGACATATGGCTGAACTGGCACTACCACAAGTCCAAATAGGTATACAAGAACAGGTTTCATTACATGAGGCATTTGGGCAGAAGGGCAATTTTGGTTGATCGTGGGATCACAAAAGGGAAGCACTTGATTTCCCAACTTGAGAATACACAATTCTTCCCTTTACAGGTATGTTCATTGCTATCAAATCATTGGGCACAGACCATGTGTTGCTAATGACATCCACTGTTTTTTCATCAGTTAAGGAAATATATCAGTCCAGTTTTGATTACTTTGAATGGTTTTTAGAAATGGTTATTTATTGGGAACCAGCAGTTAGCGTAATGGCTATGTCGCTGGACTCCCACGTAGTCGACCGCGGTTCGCGTCCCGGACCCGGTGGCTTAAAACTCACGCCGGGCGCGTGTGCGTGCGTGTCCAAGATCCCGAGAGGAGAATGGAGGAGAAGGGATTGTGGCGTGGCCATCCCCCCGGGGGGTGATTTCTCGCTTTCTGTCTCTAATGTCTCTCTCTGTCTGTCTGGCGAGCGCACGCGCCCTATAGCGAAAATCTCTCAAAAAAAAAAATGGTTATTTATTAAGTAACAAATTGTAAACTTTGGAAAGTAATTTTTCAGTTCATACTTTGCTGATCAGGTGGTCTAAATTAGGACCAAAAGGGTGGTCTTGTGATGCGCCCAGTTCTGCACTGCATTTCTGCTGCCTTAGCTCCCAACCCCACACCCTATCCATGGTCAAGAATGCCTCTAGACAGCTCATAATTTCCCAATGACTTCATTGAATAATTTTGAAATGCCATTTCCCTTCCTTGTACTTTAAGTCTGGCTGTTGGAATGTGGAACTTTTCTAAGCAATTGCTGATAATATAATAAGTGGGGGCCAAGGATGAAATGGAGATAATTTCATGATGTTAGAAATAACATTTGGAGCAGAAGGGTGGAGAAAATGTGCATAGAGAAGTCGAAAGACTCTCCAGCCTCAGTATAGAACTCTGCCAGTAAGAACAGGTGAAATGGCCAGAATATGCTTTTATGGGCAGCAACTTCTCACACTCAGCTGCTCATTGCTTCTTTATAAGTCGTTTATTTTAGTTTTTTTACTAAACATCACTTTTATTTGTAAAGAAAATTAAATATTGTACAGCTTTAAAATATTTTAATATGCTTGTACTTATTGCATCATTTAATATGTGTATATGAGTTTTGAAAAAATTACGAAGTGTTAGATCATAGACCTGTAGTGTTTAAAGGGTGTCAAAAATTTATATACCCACTAACAAGTACCTCCTCATAGTTTTCTAATCACTTTGAGAGACTTTATATATTTTACTGGTCAGTTATTCTGGTAGAGAAATTTAATATTATTTTGGATTGGAAAAAATTATGACAATTTAATAACAATATTTTTTGAATATTAACTGCAAGATAAATACTCTAATTTGATAAGAAAGTATATTAAGTTTCCTCAACACAAAAACACACACACACAAATGCTAAATACAGGAGGTACTGGATGTGTTAGTAAATTAAGCATGGGAATCAGTAGATGGCATAATTGTCATGTTGCTGGGCTCCCATGCAGTCAACAACAGTTTGAGTCCCAGACTCAGTGACTTAAAACTCATGCTGGGCACATGAGCATGCATGCCCAAGATCCCAAGAAGAAAATGGAAAAGTGATTGTGGAGTGGCCATCACCTTTGGGGAGCTATTTCTCACTTTCTGTCTCTCCAGTGAGTGCATATAAACCACAGCAAAAATTTCTCTAAAATAATAATAATAATAATAATAATAATAATAATAATGTGATTGTACTAATCATTATACAACACATATGTATATCAAAGCATCATGGGCCAGTCGGTGGCATGGTGGTTACGGTGACTGTAGCCCACGTGGCTGATAGAGAAATTCGAGTACTGAACCTGGTGACTTGAAAAACACAACAGGTCTGTGTGTGTGTGTTCCCAAAATCCCAGGAGGAGAATGGAGAAGGCCTTGCTGCATGAACTATCCCCGGGGTAGGGGATGGGTAGGGAGTTGATTTATCACTGTCTGTCTCTCTCTCTCCAGCAAGTACATGTGCTGTAAAACAAAAAATTTAAAAATTAAAAAATTAAAAATAAATAAATGAAAATCACAATGATAATTTTTGTTAATTATGTATTTTTAAATTAAAACATAAAACAAAAACAATGATTAGGTCACTTGAAAGAAATTTAATAAGCTAGAATAGGAGCCTAACAATTCAAACTGTTCATTTGTTTTAATTTGAGGGAAATGAAAATAAGATTATTTTGGGAAAAAATGGGGGAAAATAAGCTAGAGGCCATCACAGACATAGAGAAATAGTATATTACAGTAGTTACAGAGTTTTTTAAGTAAAACATATGGGTCTTGGTTCAGATCCATCATATAATTATAATCCACCTTAAAGTCTTATGGAGATAGGAGACCAGCAGTTGGTGTAATAGCTATGTCACTGGACTCCCATATAGTCAAACGTGGTTCATGTCCTGGACCCAGTGGCTTAAACTCATGCCGGGCATGTGTGCATACATGCCCAAGATCCCAAGAAGAGAAAGGAAGAGAAGGGATTGCAGTGTGGCCATCCCCCCTGGGGGGGGTGATTTCTCGCTTTCTGTCTCTCTGTTTCTCTCTGTCTTTCTGGCGAGCTCACATGCCCTATAGCAAAACCTCTCAAAAAAAGGAAAATAAAAACATCTTGTGGAGATAGGCATTAAAATAAGTCTTGAAGACAAGCAGAAAGAGAGATTAAAACCCAGAATATGAATACATACATTTGCTGATCTTAAAAGAAAATTTTGAAATTTCCTCTTGCTAACACTGTAAAAATAAGAATGATTCTATCTGTGTATTTTCTTTTAAGATATGCAATATATTGAAAATTAGGTGTCTTAAATATCACTGAGGGATTTATTATAATTCCATCATAACCATGATTTGTCTTGAATTCCCAGTTATTCTCAACCAATGGAATCTACAAAGAAAGAGTATTTCCTCTTTTTTATATCATCACTCGTAGCCACTCAAGGTTTAATTAAGTTAATTTAATACTTATCCTGTTTCCCTTTCTGGTTTCCTGAATTATTCCTATGTTTGCTTGATTTTTTTTACTGTTTGTTCAATTTCTTCAGCCACTTGAACATTCTTAATATCATTTTGTTTCTCTCGCTGGATAACTTTAATCTCCCAGCAATTGTGTATAGTAATCACTATATAAATCTCTTCTGATTAAGAATTGTTAAAGTGAATTGAATTGGCTTAAGCTAGTCTCCATACTTTGATGATAACCTTTGACCCACAACAGTCTCTATCCATACTGAACTGCAACCTAATTTGATTGCCAGCAAGGTATAGCCTAATTTAATTATTCCTGGTAACCAAGCAACTGAGCCTCCACCAATCACAGTACCCCAACACCCACAACTAATCAGACGCTGATAGCTGTCACAATGTTCTCCTATAAGGCGAAGGCCAACTACAGTTAGTCAAATCGATTTTTTGTCACTTCCTTGGTTTTCGTGTCACTTTCTTTTCTTTGACCACTTTGGTCTAAAATATTGCCCACTTCTAAAATTTGTCCCTTGTTCTTATAAACTCTTAAATTGCATTGGTCTTAAATTTTCCTTTAGGAAGAATGATTAACATTTCTATTTTCTCTCTTTTCTTTTTTTCTTTATAATAAAGGGAGCAGAGGGACCACCAGATGGTGTAATGGTTAGGTCTCTGGGATGCCCACATAGTCAACCACAGTTTAAGTCCCAGATCCAAAGGGCTTGAAACTCACACCAGGCACATGTACGTGTGTGCTCAAGATCCCAAGAGGAGACTAGAGGAGAAGGGGTTGTTGTGTGACTATCTCGGGCAGGACGGTGTGGGGGTGGGGAGGGAGGGCTGTTGGATTACTCACTTTCTGTCTCTCTGCCTCTCTCTCTCTGTCTCTCCCATGAGCACAAGTGCCCTATAGCAAAAATTTCTTTAGGGGGGAAAAAAAAAGAGGGCAGAGAGAAAGGGAGAGAGACAGAGATAGGTATTTTTGATGGTATCTTGCTCTATTGAGACCCTTCTGCCCCAACCCCCACCCAATTAGCTAGGTCTATATGTGTGCACAACTGCACCTGTTGTATTCAGGTTGGCCTGGATCTGATCCAGGCCTCCCACAAGGCTTCTAGTCCCCTAAATGATGACAGTACTTGTGTGCCACTAAGGCTGGGTTGTTTAACAATTCTTTATCTCTTTTGCAGTTGAAAATTGTGCATCATTAAATAACTATTGTTTCTTTATTAAACTATGTCAAGCTTTCTAATTTAGCAAAGCAGACAAGACTTCTGCCTTCATTTCACTTAGATTTTAGTATGAAAAGAGAGAGCATATACATTTATTCAAATAAATAAAACATTGAAAGTTGTTATGTTTAAGAAAAGGAATAATTAGGTGTGATAAAATATGGGGGGATCGACTAATTTAGATAATTTTTAAGCAAATTTATTTCTTTATTGAAATATGTTAAAATTATTTTTTACCACATTGAATACTACTGGCATATTCTATTTTTTAAAAGAATTATTTATCTGAATGTATTTATTATTTTAAAATTTCTTATAGGACACACATGTTCACCGGAGACAGAGAGGGAAAGGGAGAAAGCAAGCCACCAACTCCTGGACTTGAGCATGGTTAGCCCATATGGGAGTCCAGCACCTCAACCACCGTGCCACCTGTTTGCCCTGGCATATGCTATTATTAAATCTTTGTTTCAAGTCTATAATAAATGTGAGTTTAATAAATGAAGTTTTATGCTACTTCTATTGCACTCGTTTTGTTCCTTTCTTGTATTTATTTGAACAACAGGCATCAATACTGGCAAAAAAAAATTTTTTTTCTCCCAATAGTTTCTTAACTGCATTTCAACTGAGAAATGTGGAGCCCAAGTTTTTTGCTGAAGAACTATTCACCTTGGACATCTTCTGCAATATCAGTCAGCAATTCCTAAATGCAGGAAAATAACTGGCTCTGCATCAGTAGGCACGTTCCACTGGGGGTCCGCTGTCAGTAGAGGCTCTCTGGTGTGTATCCTAGCCAGGATGTGCTGAACTGACTAAAATGACATTTGGCAGCAAAGCATGCTCAGGCTTGTTTTGGAGAGAATGAGGTTTAAATGGCTATCTTGCTCTTCTGTGCCCGGGAGGAAATAGCTGCAGCATCTCTCTAGATTTAACCAAAGATCGATACTACAGTCCTCTGGGGGTAATAGGAGAAATATGCAAAAATGGTGCACAATTAGCATCACATAATGCTGTCTAATATAAATAATCAATAAAAATAGTGAAGGGACTGTAGTGTGATGATATTTTGAAGTTTTTTCCCTAAATAATTTTTTAGGACTCATAGGATAAAAATTATTATTATTTTTTTATTCCAAAATTGATAGCATAAATGGAAGGATGTAGCCTGGGAATTAAGGAACATGGTCCCAATCATTGATTTACTACTTAATAGGAACCTAATATTAGACCATCGACCTAAAGTTGTTTATTCATAATAAAATGTGGCTAATGCTATCTCATCAGAGGACTTTATTATTATTTTTTTTGAGAGGTTTTCGCTACAGGGTGCGTGTGCTCGCCAGACAGAGAGAGACAGAAAGCGAGAAATCACCCCAGGGGGGATGGTCACACCGCAATCCCTTCTCCTCCATTCTCCACTCAGGATCTTGGGCACGCACGCACACGCACCCGGCGTGAGTTTTAAGCCACCGGGTCCAGGACGTGAACCTTGGTCGACTACGTGGGAGTCCAGCGACATAGCTATTACGCTAACTGTTGGTTCCCATCAGAGGACTTTTTTGAAAATTAAGTATTATAACGAATAACAAGTTACAAACCCTAAGACTTCTCACGTGGTAGGTTTCTATGTATTTCAGCTGCCTTCTTTCCTGGATCTTTGGAAAATAATTGTATAGCTGAGTAAAAGATTAACTTATTAGGTCTGTATTTTCCCATTTAAAACAAAAGGATGAATTGGTAATCTTTTTTTTTCCTTTCTAATTTAGAAATTCCTTGTCCCTAGACAGGAAAACTTCCAACAAAGTTGACTCTTAATTAAGGGAATTGCTTCACAAAGTAGTCTATGCCTGTTCCTTGTAAATGTTTTGATAAAAGATGACCTCTGTAATAGAGTTTCATTTAGACAAAAGTTCACAAATACAGAACAGATGCATTCTATTTTGAATGTATAGTTATTTCTTTTTGTAAAAAATAGCATTATTAAAATTAATTATTTCAATGTAAAATAATAAGAATATTTTCCCCCTAAAAATAGCAGTACTGGAACTGTATTGTCTATCAAATTGAACGGCACTCAGACGGAGCAGGAGTCACTTGTTACTTTGGGGCAGATACGCTATAATTTTCCAAAGACCTCTTCACTTTCCTTTGTGTCTTCCAATTTCATTCTTTATATGACCTGTTCTGCTTCCATAGTCATTTGAATTTGTTGTCTCTCAGTTTAGAGAGTGGAAGAGAAGACCTAAAAGTCCTTTCAACTCTGAAGTTTCATTCTTCCTATGTAATTTTAAAAACAGTGTGTGGCAATAAGAAACAATACTAAACTATTTCTTAAAAGCTATATTTTTCCAAAGAATGAAAAGAAATAACAGTCTTAAAATCTGCTTATCTGGGGACCAGCGGTTAGCATAATGGCTATGTCACTGGACTCCCACGTAGTCGACCACGGTTCGAGTCCCGGACCGGGCGGCTTAAACTCGCACCGGGCGCGTGTGCGTGCATGCCCAAGATCCCAAGAGGAGAATGGAGGAGAAGGGATTGCGGCATGGCCATCCCCTCTGGGGGGTGATTTCTCGCTTTCTGTCTCTCTGTCTCTCTCTGTCTTTCTGGCGAGCGCATGTGCCCTATAGCAAAAACCTCTCCAAAAAAAAAAAAAAAAAAATTCTGCTTATCTGAAATTTTTGGTTATATTAATTTCATACATTTTATTCAAGACATGGAATGTCAACTGAGAGAACACTGACATCTATAGCTAAATAAGTTCGTTGAAGTTTAGGTGTGTTGGGAAAAGTTGTTTCAAATGCTGATTTGAATTTGCGGGCATAGTTTTCTTTTCTTTTTTTTAGGAGAGATTTTTTGCTATAGGAAGTTTGCATTCACTGGAAAACAGCGAGACAGAATGTGAGAAATCACCTCCTGCAGGGATGACCACAATGCAATCCCTTTTCCATTCTCTTCCCAGGATCTTAGACATTCACACACACATGCCCTGTGTGAGTTTCTAGCCTCCGGGTCTGGGACTTAAACCACACTCAGCCATGTGGGGGAGTCCAGTGACACAACCATGAAGCCATCTGCTGGTCCGCAGGCATAAATTTTTAATGTGAAAGAAAACATTATACATACCATATAGCTATGGAATTTTTACATATACACAAATATAGATACTCTACATTTCCTTTCTTAAATTTTAGAAATAATATTGTATCTATTCATACTTTTATACTCCTGAAACTCACTATCCAGGACTTTTAATCTCCAGGACTTCTTTTTTTTGAATCTCCTTAACAAATCAAACAGTTATTTCTACACTGTGAAAAGATCTTTAAAAGTTTATTTATTTTTCTTTGTAAATTATGCCTATTGTAAATAATCACTCTATTAAAGTGAGTTATGTAGGCACCATAGTCCTAGAGGTTGTTTCTTCTGGATGGAGAAAACTATGTCTTTCAAACAAACGCTAGTGGATGACACTTAGATGACCAAAGAAAACAAAAACAAAAGCAAGAGAAAGAAGAATAATACAGAGTAAATGCTATTTGGCCATGCAGAGAAATAGCCATATGTAAAAGAAATTGCTTATAAATTTCTTTCAATTTTTCCAAATTTATCAAAGACTATTTCATATTCACTATTTCATTTCATTAAACTTCATTTCCATAATTATTTAGGGAATTATTCAAGAACTATAGTTACTGAGGAAGTAGTCAGGTATGGAGCAATCACCAGGAAGCTTTGCTGATTCATCTCCGTATTGTAACACTGTGGGATTTTCATATTCAACTAATTGCACTGCACGTTTGATGATTCAACTACCAATTCCACTGATACAGCTGCATGCTTTGATGCTACAATTGCTGAGTTTTAAGTTGCCCTACAGGTTATGCAGCTTGATTTTCTGATTAAGGTTGCCTGATTTAGTAATTAAACACTAAATGTAGTACAATTTATTAATCATGCCTTAGTCATAATTGACAAAGTTAAGTTTTTAACTCTAGAGTTTTCTCATTTCCAGATTCTATTGCTTTATATTTTAAGTTCAATTAATACAAATTTTAGAGGTGATTTTAAGTGCCAAATTCATAATATTTTTATAGTATGTACTTTTGTAAACTATATTATTATAAAATAATTAACATAAACTTTGTTAAATACATTTTTGTGATATTTCAAATGTCTTAGTTTCTTTTTTAATGTTTATTTAATACTGTGAGTGTGTGTGGTGTGTGTGTGTGTGAGAGAAAGAGAGAGAGACAAGCTCCCTCAATAGAGTCTCATGCCTTAGTTCTCCTAAGCCTTTCCCTGCCAGCCAAGATTATGAGCACACACACACATGCCCAGCATGTGCAGGTTGGCCCAAGAACTGAATCCCAAACTTACAGGTGGCTTCTGGCATTGCAGAGTGTTGTACTACCATGACATCAAGTGGGCCACCATCTGCTAATTTCTTATTCTCAAAATACATTTCTATATCTTCTATATATTATATAATGCATCAGTATCTCTGGAGATAGAATATAAAATGTGTGAGTATGTAACTGCAAGTCTGTGTGTATGAATGGACATACACTCATCCCTCAGATTCCACAAGAATATGCAGCTTTGTAGATGCTCTTGTCCTTTACATAAACTGATGTAGTATTTGCATATAATTTATGTCCTCCTATATACTTTAAATCTCTCTAGAGTACTTATAAGACCCAATAAAATGTAAATTCTATGCAAATAGCTGCTATGCTATATTTTCTAGAGAAAAATATATCAAAATAAAAAGTCTGTACATGTTCAATGCAGAAGTCATCAATGTTTTTTCCCAAAAATACTTTTTATCTTCAGTTGCTTGACTGCTCAGATGAGGAATCTGCAGAGGTAAAGGGTAAAATGTATATGGTTGGGGTGTATGTTCAGGTATGATATCGGGCAATTTTGTAGGAAAGGGTTTTCACAAAACAGTAAATCTGACTCATTCAGTATTATACTCTATTTTATTACTCATACATTATTTTCCTTCCAGAATTTCTTAGGGTAAGAAGTTTCAATTGTGCAAGATAATAAAATTCTAGGGATCTGCTGTAGAATGTTATGCTTCTAATAACAATACTGTTCTGAACACTTAAAAACTTGTTTAGAAGGCTAGCTCTGTGTCTTGATAGTTAAGGCAGCTATATCTCACATGACTGAATGTGCAGTTCAAATCCCAGACCTGGTGACTTGAGAGACACACCAGGCACCTGTGTAAGCATGCCCAAAATCCCCAAAGGAGGAAGAGATGAAGAAGAGATTATGATGTGACCTTTCCCCATGGAAGCTGATTTCTCTCTCTCTCTCTGTCTTTATGTTTGGTGAGTTTAACTTGTTAAGAGTTTAACTTGTGTTTTTTTTTTTTTCTAGACATTAGAATAAACAAAGAGTAAACACTATCTAATTATAGCTATATACAGTGGAGATAGCAACATTCTCATTTGCCAAGGTAGTAGTTTTGAGCATTTACAGATTGCTGGATTGGCTAGAATTATAGGTAATAAGAATAACCATGTGAAAAGTATGAATCACATGATGGAAATATATACACAGTGCTTCAGGAGGAAAGACATAGCATTTTGTAATTGATTAGGGAATTTTTTTTTCAAGAAGTTTTTGCTGTAAGCCACATGCATTCACCAGAGAGACAGAGAGACAGAAAGCGAGAAATCACCCCCCCAGGGGGGATGGTTATGCCACAATCCCTTCTCCTCCATTCTCCTCTCAGGATCTTGGACATGCATACACATGTGCCTGGCCTGAGTTTAAGCCATCAGGTCTAGGACTCGAACCACTGTCGATTACATGGAAGTCCAGTGACATAGCCATTATGCCAACTGCTGGGAAGTCCCCCGATCAGGGAAATCTTTTTAAGGAAAAGGTGGCATAAAGAGAGGAATGATGGTTAGCCCTTGATCTGATTGCTAAGGAGGCTGGATCCCACAAAGATGGCTATACTGTTTGAGCCCTGGACCTGATGGCTTAAAGACTTGAAAAAACTCTTTGGGTGCATGTGTGTGTGTGTGTGTGCGTGTGCCCAAAATTCTGAAAGAAGGGACAGATGGAGGAGAAAGGACTGGGGCAGGACCTCCCTGTCCCCCATGGAGGTTGCTTTCCCACTCTCTATTTCTGCTCACTCTATTTTTCTATATCCAGTGAGCACATGCGTCCTGTGGCAAATTAAATAGAGGAAGAATAATTTGAGTTTATAAGGCATAAGGGAGAATGAATTGTCTAAATAAAGGAAACAGCAAAAGAAAAGGCAATGATGCTAAGGATCATGGTAAATATGGGAATGCCATACTGCAGATAAATCCTTCCTTTTCTATTCTTTTTCTTTTCTCTCCCCCTCTCCTCTTTTAATTTGCTATAGAATGTAATCACTCATAGGAGAGATAGAGAGAAAGAGAGAGAAAAATGAGAAAGCACTCTCCAAAAGGGATGGTCACATCACATTCCCTTTTCCCCCATTAGGACAGGTGAACACATGCCTGGCATATTTTTTCAAGCTGTTGGTCCAGGACTAGAACCAAACAACTGACCATGAAGGATCCAGTCACATTAATCACCACCCCTGGCTAACCCTCTATTTTTAAATATACACTGACTGCTAGGGAACATGGCAAGTTTGTTAAATCCTACTCATTATTCATAGATATGATGTAAGTGAACTAACTAGTAAATATTCAAGATCTCTTAAAATGATAATGTGTCTTATGATTGTTTCAAAGGCCTCAGTTTTCTTTTTCTCCATCTTCTATTATAGATTCTTTTAATTTAGGAAAGAATATAATAAATACTATAGAGAACATAAATCTGAATAGTCTCAGACTGGAGTCCTTAGTTCTACCACTTGTTGGTGGGTAACTTTTAGGGAGTTCTTTTAAGCATCTCTGAGTTTGTCTCTTTCTCTGTGAAATGACATCAGCTTCTGAGAGAATGAAAGAAAAACATTTTTAATCACTTGACACATTTTAAAAATTTAATTAATGATATTTTCATCCAGTAAGTCACATATTCATAGAAATTACATTAATAGAAATTTCAATAAATTTGTACTATACAAAAGATAGAAAGTGAACTCTTTTACACTGCTGGTGGGAATGTAGATTGGTCCAACCACTGTGGAGAATAATTTGGAGATTCCTCAAAAATCTACAGATAGATCTGCCATATGATCCAGAGATCCCACTCCTCGGTATCTACCCAAAGGACAGAAGAATCCTTCTTTGGAAAAGTGCTTGCACATCAATGTTTATTGCGGCACTATTCACAATTGCTAAGTCATGGAACCAACCCAGATGCCCCCGTATGGAGGAATGGATTGAAAAACTGTGGCACATATACTCTATGGAATACTACTCAGCCATAAAAACCAACAGAGCCCTGGCTTTTGACAGAAAGTGGAAGAATATGGAAGATGTACTGCTGAGTGAGGCAAGCCAGGCTATGAAGGAGAGACATTGTATGTCCCCACTTAACATATACCGTTTGTCTGCATTCTATGTCTGAAACTGATTGACTAACAGTTGAACAAACACAAGAGATGGGTGTGAATGTCAGATGAGGTGTATGTGGAGGAGTGGGGCCCAACGAAAGACATTTGGAGAAGGGATACAGAGGTAGAGCATTGACGGGATGGGGAGGTGTGGTGTTATCTGTTGAAGATATTTCGATCAACGGGTCTGGGGAGAAATGTTCACATATCGAAATGGTCTCACTGTAAGCCAAACAATATGATTGAAAGTATATACAAAAATAAATAAAGTAATTAATAAAAAAAAAAAGATAGAAAGTGCTAGGTTTATAGCTAACTATTAATTTTATCAATATTAATAACAATAAAAGACAATGTTAATGAAGTTTTTTCTGATATATATATATATACACATATATATGTATATATACACATATATGTGTGTGTGTGTGTGTGTGTGTGTGTATATATATATATATATATATATATATATATTATTTTAAAGCAACCATGCACCTGTCACAAAAGCAAAAATCCAGATTATTAAAAAAACTCTTAAAAAAATATTTCATTGCTAAAGGGCACCTATACTAACCAGAGGCAGAAGAAACACCTTCCAAAGGAACATGGTCACACTGGAATTCTTTTTCCTCCATTTTTCCATCCTGTCAGGATTTGGGGTACATATGGGTTCTGGGATTTGAACTGTGGCCAGTCACATAAGATCTGGCTCTCTGTTATAGATAGCACTTAACCACCTGCTATGAAGCCTGCATAGTTTTATTTTTTAAATGACCAATAAAGTTGGGACCAGTAGATGGCATAATAGTTACATTATTGGACTTCGGTATGACCAACTACAGTTCAAGTTCCAGACCTAGTGGCTTGAAACACACTGGGAGCATGTGCTGCAGGCCCAAAATCCTGAGAGGAGAATGAAAGAGAAAGGATTGTGGTGTGGCCAGCCCCACTGGGGAGTGATTTCTCATTTTCTGTTTCTTTGTCTTTCTCTGACTTTCTGGAGAGCGCCTGTCCTCTATAGCAAAAATCTCTCTAAAGAAAAATGACCAATAATGCCACTCAGGAACTGAATACACCAATCTTTCTTATTAATAACAGAGTAAAAGTATAGCTATAAGAAATCTAACCATATCTGCAGGAGTAAATTAATTTTATGTCATGGGCTCTAAATCTTCTTAATAGAAGCAACTTTTTTTTAAGTTTAATAACATACATACTGGCACAGTATTCAGGGCAATCAGTGTATATGCAAATTTACCTACTAATATATTCACTTCAATCAGTAAAGTATGCAGAAACTTAGCAGTTGAAGTATTCAGCTAAGGTAGTAAACAGTATGCAGCTGGTTCTATAAAAATAAAATATGACTATGACATAAAGAGAATTTTTCAAAATGTTTAAATCTTCAAACTGCTGTTCAAATTTTCATCAACTCTATTATTTGATAAATATGTTAATCAGTAGAAAATCAGAACAATGAACAGTTTGTTGGGTTTTATTCTTTTCACTTTCGGTAACTTCTTTTTTACACAAATAAAGCGATATGTATTTATAAAGTGTATAAAAGAAGAAAAAAAATAAGATAAAAATTAAGATAAAACACTCCAAAATGTTGAATTTCAGAATGTATTTCTGCTGTATATGTATAATATTTGGGGGCACAAAACCTAGTGAAATATGCCCAATAATAGCTGCGATAGCCATAAAACAACGATTGGCTTTTTATATCTCCCCTTTCCTGAGTAAAGCAGTGAAAATTTTCATTGTTAATAACTGGGATGTGATATAAAACACATGAATATGTCCAGAGCTTACAAAATTTGAAAATAGATCATTTATTGAACTCAAACTTATAAAAATGATAAACCTAGACTTTGAACGCTATATGCAGTTATAAAAACTTAACTGGCAATATGCTGTCATGGGGGAAATTTTTAACTTGGAATATTCTAATAAATCTAGTAATTATTCCATTAGCCAAATACTTTCTGACTTAAATACTTTTTGCTTTTGGCTTTAAAATTTATATATTTTGTTTGGAGTTTAAAATTACCTATTGCTTTATATTAATTTATTTACTGTATAAATATCAATGTACTTGACTTTTTTCTACATTTTTTTCTTAATTTAGACATTTAAGCAGTTGTAAATATTATTAATCTCTTGAAAAATGATTATAAGAGACAAGTTTTGTGTATTGTCTATCACACCCCATTACAACTTCCTAGTCTAAAGAAAGTAAAAAGTTAAAATTTGTATTTTATACATTTTTTGTAACCAGAAAAGTTGTGGTTATTTAGAAAAATGAGCTATTTAGTTTCTGCCAATCAGATGCATGCTCATTGAGATGGATTTATTTTTGAGTAATGTGCTGAGAGGAAGAGGGAGTGGAAAATCCATTTTGCTGTTACGGATTATGACAGAGGCAGATTAATATAGATGCCAGAAGCTGTGGTAGAGGCTTCTTGATTTCTGAAGAGGTACTAGGTTTGAAGGGAGTGTTTATGGTGAAAAATTTTACTTTCTGTTTGACGTTGGGAAAGGCAGCAACTGCTTCCATAGCTAAGTTGGATGAGTAGTTTGGGGATTTGTTCTTAGAGCCTCATATTATTGTCTATTGATTTGACCCTCTGGATTATCCCAGGAGTGAGATTCAACCATGAATTCCTTTCTATTTAAACTAGTCAAAGTAAACTTAACTGTCTTTAATTGAGATTACTGGTAAATAATAAAAATAGTATGGCAGAGTAATCTGGTTAATTTAAGTCTTGTTCAGAGCTAGCACTCTTGATACTGATTGAGAGCTTATTACAAAAGCTCGAGCCAGCAGGTAGCATGGAGGTTGAGGCACATAGAGCCTACATGACCAACTATGTGATTTGAATCCATAACCTGGTGGCCTGAAAAATCATGCTAGACGATGTGCATGCATGCCCAAAATCCTGAGAGAAAAATGGAAGAGAAGGGATTGTGGCACGGCCATCCCTGCCCCCCAGGGGATGATTTCTCATGGTCTCTCTCTTTCTGGTGAATGCCTGCACCCTACAGAAAAAAACTAAAAAATAAATACATAAGTAAATAAATAAATAAGAAAAGAAAGGTCAAATCTCAGACCCTAGATCTTCTGACTCAGACTGGTTTTATTTGTTTGTTTGCTTTTTAAATCTTGTCTGAGGGGGCATGTGATTGCTGGAGAGAGGCAGAGTTAGAAAGTGAGAAAGTACCCCCATGGGGGATGATTATGTTGTAATCTCGTCTCTTCCATCTCTCCTTCCTTTATGGATTTTGGGCACACACACACACATGTATATACACCTAGCACATGTTTCAAGCTGCAGGATCTGGGACTTGAGCTGTGCTGTCAGCAATGTGGGACCCTGATTCCTTAACCACTGTGCTATAGTTGACCCCAGAACCTACAATTTTAATAGAATCATAGATGATCCATAGCCATGTTAATATTGAAAGGTAAAAATACATTAATTACTACATAATTAAAAAGAAAAAGGGGGAAAAGGACATATTTGGTTTAGTAAATAAGAAGTGGATGGCAAGGGCTCAGATATTCGTGTTTAGAAAATGTCTGATACATAATATACAGTATCAAAATAAGTGGTCAAATTATTTCCTGCTATAAGTGAGAAGGTAGACCATGCACTTAGGCTGTTAAAAAAATAGAAAGAAAACCTCATAATATCAGTATATTTAGACTGTTTCTAAGTTTGCAGAAATATTCTAAAGAAAGTGCTTTTTTTTTTTTTATTTTCAAGAAAAGAGAGGAATTCTTTATTAAGTAGAGATGGAAAAACACACAGGTAAAAAAGTCCTGAGCTGGGCAATCTAAGTTGCCCAAAAGTTATATGATTTGGAGTACTGTAGGGCTTAAAAGCCAACTGTAGTTACACAGCAAATTACTGAAACAGTAATGAGTAGTGGCTGCAAAACTGCACCTGAAGAGAAGTTAGGGATGTAATCACAGACTTTTATTTTGTTTTTTATTTTTTTGCTTGCTTTCTATTAAATGTTTTCTGGAAATCAAAAGGATTGTGCACTCAAAACTAAATCAGATTGTGTATTGCCTCTCCCTACATGCACCGCCAGACTGTATGAGAGCTGCCATTTATTTGATGATAGGGGAAGTTAGCAGGGCACTGAGACAGCTTCTGGAAGACAAGATAATTCAAGTTTCAAGGTTTCAGTTGTGGCAATTTTCCCATGGAATTGACCTGAAGCTAATAGATAGGAACTCTATTGTGCTTTTGAGGTAACAAGTTACTTGAGATGGAATTTGGATAACTCACAAAGAAATCCCTAGTCTTCCCAAAGCTATAGTTCTAGGATGCATATATTTTCCAAAGTCTACCCCATGTGATCACTCTGTTGACTTATTCCTTCTCATCCAAATCTTTTCATTGCTACAACCATTCAAAGCTATGATTTTCCAATTCTTTGTTTTCAAATAGAAGTATTTATTACTATAATTATCATGCTCCTTTTCTAATTTTATATGCTGGGTATATAAGAAGAGATCACAACTTCTTACTTATTAGCTAGTGATCTCCGGATGAACCACATCCCAAAAGCATTTCAGATGGGCAGGACTCCAAGACACCTCTGTGCCATGAGTTTAAGCTGAGGGAGATTTCAAGAAATGATTCCCTTGGGTTCACCTAATATTTTAAGTGAGTTCACTTGATCAGGAAAAGAGAAATGTAGATATGTGAATAGAAAGGAGTAGAATTTGCTGGGACTCCTTGTTTTAACATTTTACCAGATTTGCCTTTGCCATTTGTAGCAGAATCTTACTTCATCTGCAGGAAGAAGGTAAATGAAATGAAGACCATGCATGATGCTTGAGTTTTCAAGGAGACACCATGTAAGTCCCACTTTTGTTCTTTATTCTCATTAGCTAAAAGTTAGTCACATGGCTATGCCCGTGGAAAGAAAGGCTGGGAAATGTAATCTTTTGCTTAGGAAATTGCTTTTATGAATTGAATTAAATTGGGTTCTAGTAGCTTCTCTACTGATGTTTCTTTTTTAAAAATCAGCTCAACATTTTCCAGTGAATAAGAATTCTTTTATAATTTTTTGTTTATCTCCCTTTCTTCCCTAACACATTTCTACAAAATGTGTTCCAGACTGACTCCAGTCTCCTATCCTTACTCTTTCCTCAGTTTAGTTTCTTTTTCAAAAATAACTCTACAGGAAATGCTCCCTCAAAATCACCACTAGCAAACTGTTTTCCAAATCAGATGGTTTTAATTCTATTTGACTTCTCTAGAGACATGTTGGCATAGTTGGCCATATGGTCTTTGTCACTGTCTCTCCTCTAGTCTTTCATGAGATTAGGTTCTTATCTTGCCACTCTTCTTACATAAATATTTTTCATTCTTTAGTTTTACTTCCATGGTATTCTTTCTTAATTAAGGTACTCCGCAATGTTACTGTTCTTTTATTTTTTCTTCCATTCTAATGTTTTCCTTAAAAGGACATGCTTATTTACATAAATATTAAGTAACTAAATTTGCCTAGAAATATATTACAGACAGTCATATGCATAGTGATCTTATATTTTAGGTTAAATAAAAGGTCAAACGTAATAAACAATCATAACAGAACTATTAGATTGTAGATATTATGTATTAACTATCATGAATGTGTTCAAAAGATATACTTTATGGAAATGTGTGACTGAGTTTTCCTGACAGACTCAGTGATTTTAAAAAAAGAAACTTCAAGGGACCAGCAGTTGGCGTAATGGCTATGTCGCTGGACTCCCATGTAGTCAACTGCAGTTTGAGTCCCAAACCCAGTGGCTTGAACTCATGCCGGGCGCATGTGTGTGCCTGTCCAAGATCCCGAAAGGAGAATGGAGGAGTGGAGGAGAAGGGATCGCGGTGTGGCCATCCCCCCGGGGGGTTATTTCTCGCTTTCTGTCTCTCTGTCTCACTCTGTCTTTCTGGTGAGCACATGTACCCTATAAAAAAAAAGAAAAGAAAAGAAATTTCAAATAATGAAAACAATTAAGACAAAACAGAATTTGTTGAACTTGTTTTGCAAGACAAATCTGCCTTTAGAAACTCCATCTCTTTCAGTACTATAGTGGTCTCATGCACAGTACAGAGCATAAAAACTGAGTGTAAATCGGCTCCAACAGAAATAGAGAGAACACTGATTGGTTTTTTTGACCAAAGAGGTGTTTCAGCATTCTGAAGTCAGTTTTTTCTGGGTTCATAGTTTATGATGTGACTTTAAACAACAAAATGTGCTGGGCCAGCTATTGGTGTTGCGGTTAAGGTCACTAGAATCCACATGGCCAACAGTGCAGTTCAAACCTATGACCCAACAGCTTGTAAAACATGTTGCATGGATGTGCCCAAAATCTTGAAAGAAAAAATGCAGAAGAGATTATAGTGAGATCACCCCCCATGGAGAGTGCTTTTACTCTCTCTCTCTTTCCCCTTGTCTCTCTCCAATGAGTGCACCTACTCCCTAGCAATTTTTTTTTTTTTTTTTAAAGAAGAGGTATCTCAGGGACTTAGATTTTTCAAGAAAAAGTTTATAAGCATTATTTCATTGATGTTTTATTTCTTGATATTTACTTATTTAAAGTTTTATAATGTGAGAGAAAGCATCCCCTTCCCAACTTTTATTGACATGAAAAATTCAAATATCATTTTCAGTGTTCTCGATTCAAAGCTTCTATACAACCACACTTCCTCTTCACTATAGTCACTCCACAGTCACACACACACACACACACACACAAGCATATCTGTTTTATGAGAGTTTCACTGAGAAAAGATATTGGGCAAAAATTACCTGTCTTCTTTTGTAATATTCTTTCTGTAGTTTTTTATATTTCTTCTACCTCAAACAGAGGGACTACGAATAATAGAATTCTAAGCCACCATCTAATTTCTTAAGCTTTCCCTCCCTCCTGGCTATAATACGTAAAGACTTGAGCTATATGTATATGCACAATTTAAAATCTCCCTATTCACTATGTACTGGCGAGGACAATGTGCCCTTAATTCAGCATTAACTTGCCCTTGATAGTGCAACATCAAGTTATTAAAACTGCATATTTTTCTATTCCTAGAACTTAATGCTTTAAATCAAAAAAGCTTTGAATTCTAGATGTTTATGTCTGTAATGGGCTTATGTCATATATATTAAAATTCGAAATAAAAAAGGAACACTTCTGTTCAACTTTGTGTTGACTTCTTATTAAAAAGAAAAGCATATATTTGAGATCACTGGATGGAGAGCTATAGAATCATTTGTCTGAATTATGCTGTAAGAAAAAATTTTCTATTAATATCTCAAAAATACAAAATTCCACATGTAATTATGGGGACTTAAATTTCACTGACAAGTGGGTATTTGACCTACAGACTCACGTGTCCCTTTAGGATGTCTTTTGATCTCTCATTTCCATATCAACAGCTTCTATTATTGAATTTCATAGATTAAGATCACCAGGAAACAGGCAAACCCAGAAAGTTTTCATTCTTTTAGCAAAGGGGTCACTGTAAAATTCTGGTATGAAGCAGAGATAAATACACTACTTTTAGTTTATCACAAGTGAAGGAAAACCAAAAGGGTAGTGTAAGGTGTGTGTGTTTTGGTAGAACAGGGGGCAGAGATTAATCAGAACCTGAGAGACTGCATGTAAATATGTTATTAAAAGTTACATGATTATATGTCTACTTTAGAAGAAACTTTGGCTTTTCCTTACCGAAATAAATAGACTCTTAAACATACAATAACTGGATCCTTGTTATTTATTTGCAAAAGTTGAATACTTGAGCCCCCCCTAAAAAAATATGTACACATAGATGTTTATAGAAACTTTATTAAAATGAGTCAGGAGCCAGCAAGTGACATGGTTAAGGTGCTCAATTCCCTCATAACCAACCATGATTCAAGTTCTATACCCAGTGACTTGAAAATCCCCCTGGGCATGTTTAATAGAGTGTCCAAAGTCCTGAGAGGAGTGTGGAGAAAAGGGATTGTGGCATGGCCATCCCCTTTGGAGGTGATTTTCTCCCTTTCCCTCTCTCTGTCTCTCTGTCTTTCTCTGGCAAGCTCACATCTTATATCACATAAAGAAAAAAAAAAAAAAAAAAATAACTAAAAAAATGCTAGAACTTAAAAACAGCCAAGATGTTTTCGTTAGGTGAATGAATGAATGAACCATGGTACATTCAGACAATGAAATTCTATTCACTAAATACAGTTATTAAACCATGCAAAGAAATGAAGAAAACTTAAATCCACGTTGCTAAGTGACAGAAGCCAATCTGAAAAGGCTATGAAATGTATGATTCCAAATATATGACATTCTGAAAAAGGCAAAATTATAAAGACTGTAAAAATATAAGTGGTATAAATGTTTTGTGGGAGGGGATGAATGAATATGGAGAGCACAGATGTTTCTTAAGGCAGTAAAAGTAATCCATATGACATTGTAATGGTGAGCACACGTCATTACATATTTATCTAAATCCACAAATATTTAAGAGTGTACTCTAACGTATGCTGTGGATTTTGTGTGACAATGATGTATTTAGGTAAATTTGTTCATCAGTTGTAACAAACGTGCCATTCTGGGAAGGATGGTAATATTGAGAGAGGCTATATAGGAAATCTCTCTGAACCTCCTGCTCAATATTGCCATGTAACTAAAGCTCATACAAAAAATTAAGTCTAATTTTTTAAAAAAAGCTCCAAGAAAATAAATGATGACTTCAAAATAGCTTAATTGGAGAGAGTGAATCCTATTTGCATTTTTAATTTTTGTTAACTATATTATCTTTGAAATATTATTTTAAAACTCTGAAGGACTTATTAAACTGAACACATTCAATTCCAGTTTCTATTTTCAGACTTAGATACCCCTCAACTGCTGTCAGCATGCTGTTAATTGAATGTTAGTGTGAAGATGATAGCATTTTCAACAGCAAGAGCAAAAACATTGTTCTCAACTTTTTGATTTTGGTCTCTTCTTTTTTTAGATGTAGCTAATGCTAGTTACAACTATATATCTCGGTGTCTATTCATCTTGGCTTTTGACTTTCTATTTGGCAACTTCACTGTGGTGTGTCACTGCTTGTCACTCTAGTATGTTTTTCTTCCATTACTTCAAAAAGAGTAATAGTCTCTGTACTCTGTGAGTAAGAGAATATTTTAAAATATAGTTATAAAGAAAAATAAACATGGAAAATTAGTTCTACAGAATGGAATCTTCTTAATATGGATTCATCATTTCAAAAAGCTGATAGCATGCTAAAAAACAACCACAGTACAGCATGCTAAATAACAACCACAGTGTAAAGGGGAGAGTCAAATATGAAAGAAGTAAGAAGACTCAAAATTAATTACATAGAGGATTCTGAGACATTGCCGAGTAAGAAGTACTAGAAATACTTCTCAACTTGGTGACAATTTTACCAGAAGTAATTGATGCAACTTTGAAAAAAAAAGTTTATCTTTCTGGAGAGGGAGAACGAGAGAGAGATTAATAGGGTCTTCATGCCACTATCCATCCCAAGCCTCAACCACTTGAATCATAGGCACACACATAGGACCAGCATCACAAGGACGTCCCAGGACATGAATCTAGGATGTCCCCATGTGTGTTGGACTGCATTATTATTGTGCTACAGTCTGGCACATGTCGTATTTAACAGTTGTGGAACTCTGGGGTCTGCTGAAGGCTTGCAACTCCTAGGGGGAATGCCTGGACATAAACATTGCAGTTGATTGTGGTCAATTTCAACTCTTAGCTGTGGAGTAGCTACACATCCCACAGTCCCCGTTCCAATTGTACAGCCATCAGACTAATTTCTCTAGGAACTTATACATGTATTGCTAGAGAAGTTTACACAAAAGCTTGTAGGAGCCCCTATGGTCAAAAAGAACCTACCCTCTAAATAATGGGGATCTATGTTCTGTTTTCAGAATTCTGTTTCTAAATAGCCACTGTTGTAAGTTCACTCCCATAAATCTGAAGAGACTTTCAAAAGGCCATTTTCTTTCCACTGCATTTTTCTGTTTTTCCAATCTGGGAATTAAACACTGAAGCTAAGACATTCAGTAGCAACCACATATACCAAGAAAGTTAGGAAGTCACCATATGCCCCAGGGTATGTGTTCTGTTTATTTTTTTAATAATTATTTTATTTTATTTATTATTATTATTTTTTTCATTTGACCAGAGAGAGACAGAGAGAGAAAGAGGGAAAGTAGGAGAGCAATCCACCAGGTCCAGGATTCAAATCATGGTCAGCCATGTGAGATTCTAGCGACTTAACCACCACGCCACCTGCTGGCCTGAAAAGTAGGCTTTTAAAGGCATAAAAAGACCTTCACTTTATACCTCAAAGTTATTATTGGCAAGAAGATAGTCTTTAATAATTATATAATACATAAAAATAAAATAAATAATATATATAACATTAATACAATAATTCATATAATATAGACTAACAATTATATAACATATATACTTATACACATATATACATTTTATACATATATGTGATATATAAAAAACTATGTAACAAAAATAGTATAGTCTCAGAAAGTGGAAATTCTGATTTCTGAAGTCACCAACTATTGGATTCACATGTCCAATTTTCTGGTGTCCTATTGCACAGGGACTATGGCCAATAATAATACATTGTATATATTAAAACAATGAAAACAGAAGATTTTGAAAGTTTTCACTCACCACAAAGAAATGATAAATATATGAAGTGATGGATATGCCCTTATTTTATTCTTATAAAGTGCATATATGCATTGAAGCATGAAACTATACCCCATAAACAGTATAATTATTGTGTGTCAGTTAAAAACAAAGTAATAAAACTTAATAAGGACTCTTTACCTGATACTCATAAGTTTTAATATGTTGTGGCCTCATAAGTTTTTTTGTTTTGTTTTGTTTTGTAACCACTGAAGCAAAAATCTTCAACAAAATACTAGGTAACTGAATTCAACAGCATATTAGATGGATTATGTATCATGCCCAAGTGGTATTTATTTATCACATGCAATGATTATTCAACATATTAAAGGAAGCCAGTGTAAAGATAAAAAACAAAATGTCTGGGGCTAGCCTGTGACTGGGTGGTTAAGGTGACTGGATCTCACATGGCTGACCAAACAGTTTGAGTCCTGGACCCAGAGGCTTGAGAAATATGCGAAGCACATGTGCATGTATGCCCAGATTTTAAGAAGGAGGGAAAGATGGAGGAGAAGCATTGCAGCATGGCCATGCCCTATGGGGGATGTTTTCTCACTTCCCTTCTCTGCCTCCCTCTGGAGAATGCATGTATCCTCTAGCAGATTAAAATAAAACAAAACAAAAAGCTTTCACATCAATTCAATTGTTGAATAAGACTAGATCCCCATTTCTTACCCTTTAAAAAAATTAACTTAAAATGGATTTAAGACTTAAATGTAAAGACTACAGCTATAAAACTACTTCAGGAACACACAAGATAAACACTTCAAGATAATGGAATGGGGAATATTTCTTTAGAAAGACCCTAAAAGCACAGACAACAGCACCATAAAGTAAACAAGTGGGACTCCGTCCAGACAAAAATCTTCTGCACGGCAAAGAAACAATGAAAAGAATAAAGAAAATCCACATAATGGGAGAAAATATTTACAAGTATGCCTCAGATAAAGGATTGAAAACCAGAATATATAAGAAATTCAAACAACTCACACAAAAAAGCAAAATTAACAAACTGATTTAAAAATGAGCAATGAATCTGAACAGACAACTCTGAAAGGAAGCTACATGAATAGTTAAAAAGCATATGAAGCAGGGACCAGCAGTTAGCATAATGGCTATGTCACTGGATTCCCATGTAGTCGACCGCAGGTTGAGTACTGGACTCGGTGGTTTAAACTCACAACAGGCGTGTGTGCGTGCGTGCCCAAGATCCCAAGAGGAGAATGGAGGAGAAGGGATTGCGGCATGGCTATCCCCCCGGGGGATGATTTCTTGCTTTCTGTCTCTCTGTCTTTCTCTGTCTGTCTGGTGAGCGCACACTCCCTATAGCAAAAACCTCTCTCCCCCCCCCAAAAAAAAGCATGAAGAAATGTTCTGTATTTCTTAAAAGGGAAATGTAAACCAAGGGTCACATAACCCCAGTCAGAATAGCTATGATAAAACAAAACAAAACAAGAACAACAAAAAAGAAACAAAAAAAAAAAAAAAAAAAAAAAAAAAAACATGCTGCTGAGGTGGTAGAGAAAAGGGATCCTCGTGTACTGCTGTAAATGTAATGGAATGAATTGTAAATTAGTACAGACACTGTGGAAAATAGTACAAGTTTCCACAAAAATCTAAAAGTAGAGGACCAGGTGGTGGCTAGTTTGTTAAGGCAGCTGGATCTCACACGGATGACTGTGTGATTCAAATCCTAAACCTAGCAGTTTGAAAAACATGCCAAGGGCTCATGTGTGTGTGCACAAAATCCTATGAGAAAAATAGAAAAGAATGGGTTACAGCATGATCATCCCTCCTGGGGGACGATTTCTCATTTGTTTCTCTCTCTTGCTCTATTTCTTTCCAATGAGTGCATATATTATGTCAAACTATTAAAAACAAAATCTAAAATTGGAACTACTATAAGACAAGAAATCACTCTTTCAGAAAGACATTTGCACATTCATGTTTGTTGCAGTATCACCATAGCAAAGATATAGAATCAGCCTAAGTGCTCAACAATAAAGAAATGGACTAAGAAAATGTAGCATGTATACCTATTGGAATATTGCTCAACCATAAAGAACAACAATATCCAGTCATTTCTCACATCATTGAACTTACAAGACATAATGCTCAATGAAATAAGCCAGGGTGCAAGACGAATACTGTATTCATAAATTAATTATCATAAATTATATAACAAAAATGAATTTATACCTAGAATATATACAGGACACCTAAAGCTCAGCAATATCCCTATTCAAAAATGAGCAAAGAACTTGAAGAACCATTTCTTCAAAGAAGATACATAAATGACCAACATGTAAATGAAAAAAAAATACATCACTAATCATTAGGGAAATGCTAAAAACCACAGGGAGATACCTCCTCAGACTCATTAACATAGTTACTACAAAACGAAAACACTAAAGTATCAAGAATTCATGAAGACAGAGAGAAATTGTAATCCTATGAACAGTTGGTAGGAACTCAAAATGGCACAGCGCCATGGAAAGCACTATGGGCTTACTAAAAAAAATTAAAAATAGAATAACCACCTGACCCAACAATTCTATTTTTGTAAATATACCTGAAATAATTGAAAATGGGCTCTTAAGAAGAAATGTTACATCCATGTTTATAGCCACGTTATTCACAATGGCTTCAATGTGGAAGCAACCCATGTGTCCATTGATAGATGAATGCATATGCAAAATGTGGTATAGACATACAATGATGTCTTAAAAGGGAGAGAAATTCTGACATTTGCTCCAATATAAATGAACTTTGAGGACATTATGCCAAGTGAAATTAGTCTGTTACCAAAAGACAAACCCGTATGATTATACTTTTTGAGGTATTTGACTACTTTTTTAGAGTAGTCAAAATAATGAGGGAAAAAAAGTGGAATCGTTGTTGGGGCAAGGGGAAAAGTGAATTGGGAGTAATGGATATAAACTTTTAGTTTAGGTTTTTTTTTTTTTTTTGGAGAGGTTTTTGGTATAGGTTATGTGCATTCTCCAGAGAGACAGAGAGAGACAGAAAGTGAGAAATCATCCCCCAGGGGTAATGATCACTCTGCAATCCTTCTCCTCCATTTTCCTCTCGAAATCATGGGCATGCATGCACACATGCCTGGCGTGGGTTTAAGCCACTGGGTCGAGGACTCAGACTATGGTCGACTACATGGGAGTCCAGCAACAGAGCCATTACACCACCTGCTGGTCCTGACTTTTACTTTTTCAAGATGAAAAGTACTCTGGAGACAGAAGGTCGTAGTTACACAGCAAACTGAACATATTTTAAAATCACTGAGCTGTACATTTAACAGTAATTAAACCAGTGAAGTTGATATTTTCTGTATTTTATCATCATAAGAAAAGTTGTGGGGGAAAAAAAACAGAATTGATAAGCTAGGGATTATAATATTAAAGGAGAATATCAGATAGCTTATCCTCAGACTGGTGATGTAGTAAAATATTAGATAATATTTTCATATTATTACATAGGTAGGAAGACTTTTTCCAATTATCAGAAGCAGATCCTCTCTAACCATCCTATACTAGTTTTCCAGCAAGGGAGGGGGAACTAGTAATTGAGTCAGAATCTGATTAAGCCATTGCTATAATTCAATCAGGTCATTTTATAGTTAAAGATCACATGTTACAAACATTGTTTCCATTTAACTACCTGTTTTATTCTACAAAAGTGTAAGGACAACTCAGTAGGGCCAGATCCTTCAGATGTTATTTTGTTATTCTTTCTACCAATGCATGCAAGGGGCTGCTACTTGTATGAAGGGTTTCTCTTAGTACCCAGGCATCTTTCTCTCTCTCTCATTCACTCTTTATCTCTGTCTTGCTTTTTCTCTTTCCCTCCCTGTCTTTCTTTTCCTACCTTTCTCTCTCTCTAGACCCATATAGAAAGAAGATATATTCATAGTCTTTAAAGTCTTAGAGATATCTTCCAGATTACAGCAATAAAACAGACATTAACACAGATTTCGATTTTTCACTGTGTGTAGTTCTCTGTGCAGGAAGTATCGAAGTATTAACACAGCAGGCCTGGGCTACTCAACACACCGCCACACCCACGTTCAAAAGTAAAGCCTCTTTTTAAGACCAGGATCGGGTCATGGCTAGCTTCTGGGAGATGAGCTCAGCCAAGGGAAATATTCTACCTGATAAGAATGTTTTGTGGGACCAGCAGTTGATGTAGTGGCTACGTTCCTGGACTCGCACGTAATCAACCGTGATTTGAGTCCTGGACCCGGTGGCTTAAACTTATGCCGATCACATGTACGTGCATGCCCAAATTCCGAGAGGAGAATGGAGAAGGGATTGCAGCGTGGAATCTCCCCTGGGGGGTGATTTTTCTCTGTCTCTCTCTGCCTTCTCTCTCTTTCTGGCGAGCACACGCGTCCTATTTCAAAAGAAAAAAAAAAAAAGTTTTGTATGCCTAACCCTATGGGACAAGTAGTATTGGTTCATTGAGGTACCTAATGCTAATAATGTCTTCTGTCATAAATATTAGAGTTCACAGGTAACATGGGGATGCAGGGATAATGAGGCCCAGCACTAGCAATGGGAAATGGGTTTTGATCGCAGCTCATGAGGAACTAGAGATGCGGACATAAGTAGGTGTGCATCACGTTCCGGGAAGAAGGTAATGGTCTTTTGTAGCCCAAAGCTTTCAGCCAAAGAGAGTCTCTTAACCTTTGTACCCACCCCAAAATTAAGACAAGTAACCAGATCCATCTAGAATGCAGCTTCCCACCACAGGGGTTCCAATGCACAAGAGAACAAACACAGAGATAACGCCTTCTGATTAAAAAATCCTCCACCCTAGTTCCTCTTTGGCAGCCCCTTCGGAACCTGCTCTCTCTTTGGGAGCCCTGCTCTACTTTCTCTGTCTTAAGAAAGTGGGTATGAATCGTAGGAGACTCTCTTTGCCTGAAAACCAACCGTGGGCTACAAAAGACCATTACCTTCTTCCTGGAATGTGGTACGACCAGGACAAAAGCTCTTTGTTTTGGGTTGATCATTAAGTCACTGCTGCAAGCTGTCTCTAGGAGTGACCAGTTTAGCAACAACTGAGCTGTTGTGTTTTCATCCCCAAATGATTTCATTTTGTGGCTATACCCAGTTTGGGCCTATATCCTAACTACTGGGTCATCAGAGGACTCATGGTGGTAGTTTTTTTTTTTTTTTTTTTTTTTTTTTTTTTTTTTTTTTTTTTTTTTTATGTTTTTCTGTGCCAAAATGTCATGACTTTTCTGATGACACAATTTATTCTTATGGCTCCTGTTACTACCTCACACAGGTTTCTATATGGCTTCTTCAATGAAGTAGTGGTTAATAGTCCCATGGATTCTTATATCATTTAGGCTCAGGGTAGGGGTGTCCTTTGGCCCTAATTATGGCCCATATTGGTTAATTTTACATCTTGTAGGTAGGGGGTATGATTGTCCTTTTGGGGGGATATGATTGTCCTTTGCCCTTAAGTGTGGCCCTCTCAACTTTGATTATCTTTTCAGGCACAATTTTCCGTGTAGCCAAGCTTATAGTTTCCTTTATGGCCTGGATATTTATAGTTTCAAATCTAGGACTTGTCCTGCCTTCGGCCTCTGACCCCAGTTGTTTCTTTGTGTGCCTTAGGGTAACAATACTAGTTTCAGCCAGAGGGACAAAGGACAGAGAAGAATGACTTCCATTAGGTTAAAGTGGGTTGACTGGTTTCACCATCTTTTTTCCTCTTCTGATACTCATTCTACCTAACTGCCTAGCCAGAATCTGCATCACTTTGCGTGACGATTCTGAGAAAACTGAGGTCAGTTAGGTAGTTGTTGTAGTGCTGCATGAATGATTATTAACCCTCCTCCCCTCAAAAAAAAGTACACATACCCAGATCACCAAAGTTCAGTTAAAATCACAGATGCTTGCTTGGCTGGTATCACTACATGCATTTTTGCCACACTTAGTTGCTGAGAAAAGTGAGCATATCTGCATGAATACGCGGGAAAAAGAAACCTGGAAGCTTAGGCCTGGTTTCCCCTGACCTTTGCTCCATGTACCACTTTGCTTTACTAACTTTAACTTGCATATTTCACGTGATAAATTGCAAATATGATGGTCACAGTGGTTTTTTTTTATTTTTTTTTTCCTTTTTTGGGGGAGATTTTTGCTACAAGGTGTGTGTGCTCACCAGAGAGACAGAGACAGAGACAGAGACAGAAAGCTAGAAATCACTTCCCCAGGGGAAATGGCCACACTGTAATCCCTTCTCCTCCATTCTGCTTTCAGGATTTTGGGCATGCATGCACACTCACCTGGCATGAGTTCAAGCTGCCAGGTCCGGGACTCAAACCATGATCAGCTATGTGAGAGTCTTGTGATGTAATCATCACACCATCTTCTGGTCTCAGGCCACAGGTTTTATGGGTCCTGTGATTTCAAATAGTTAATTAAGTCCAAGGGTGGCCTTAGGGATTCCCAATAAAGCAGCATGGGCAAATTAAAGAATATTCTATGTCACTATTAAAATAACACTAACTCCCTGTTCAGGTTTAAGTATACAATTTATCCTCATATTTTTCTCCTTTTTGTATTTTCTGTTTTTTTTTTTTTGTTGTTGTTTGTTTGTTTGAATCCAGCATGTGGTAAGTGAATCAAAGCAAAGCTGGTTAGTTTAATATTTTTCTGTTTTTCCCCATGTAGGAGGGTAAAGCAAGCTGATCTAGACCCTCCTCATTACCATGACAGGTCCTTTCTAAAGCAGATTTATCCCTTAGGACTACCTTTTGGATTTCTGTGTAGATAAAAGGCTTCCCTTAAGCTAGAAACATGAGCCATACATGCCAATCAGGCTTTTATCCAGAGCTATGCACTTAAAGATAAAGGGCCTGTGAATAATACTAGAAAAGGAGTATTTTGATTCCATTTTATTATCTTGGCAACACCAAGAAAAGGAAGAGTAATTTGTAGAGGAATATTTTTTTCTGAGTTTCCTGAAGGCAGTATTTTCACATAATACTAAACACCAAATAATTTTCTAAATGAGAGGGTTTTCAAAATGTCTTAAGTTCTTGTAAAATAGAAGAATAGTGCTAATTAGTGCTAATTATTTGCAATAGATATGTCAGATTGGGCAAGCACTCTGTAGTTCCCTTTCTTATTTTACCGGTCATGAGAAACAGTGAGATGGGTAATCATGGTCTTCCTTCCTCTTCAGCTACTGACTACATGTGTCATAAGACAATTAACCTTTCTGTACTTCAGTTTTTTCATCCATTTTGTAATAATGGTGACTCTACAGGAATGCTATGACAAATGGTGTCATATTTTATGAAAATCATTTCTTCCTATTAGTCTGGATTTAATTGTTGCTCTTTATTCTGATAGCTGATTTCCTTAAAGAAATAGGAAAACCCAGAAGAAACCTGTTATTGGTACTTTTCTGTAAGACTGTTTCAAAATCAGGCCTAAATAGTCATGTCTGTAGCAACAAATATGGTAGTTCATAGTGGCAGCATGTGTTAGTGTTTCATCCATGGTAATGCCTTGCTTTCTAAGGACATTCTTGGGCAATGATCAGCACAATGTTAAGTTTACTTTTCTTAATAAGGAGAAATCAATTCTAGAAATGGAAGGTTAATGTCAGTGTCAAAGAAGTGCTGGGTGATAACACTTGTCCTATGCTCATGAAGAATTAGAGACACAGACACAGAGAAGAGAGTAAAGTGGAGTTTATTAGAGAAAGAGAAAAAGCTTTCAATGGAATGGAAGGGGCCTAAATGGGTTGCCAAAGAGCAGGAGAAGGGTTTTTATCTACCATTCTGAGCAATAGACTGACTCTCTGACAAGGAAGTGGGCTTTAGAAAATAGTTTCACTATAGTCTGAGTGATTTATTACCCTATTGTTCATGGAGTCAGCAGACCATAGAGTTCTGTACTTCTTGTTATAATATAGTCATTAAAAAGGAACTGTTGTCCCTAGTTATGGTTGCTTTGAATACAATGCAGCCAACTTTTGATTGTGAAAACCTCGTCACCACGACCCCATCTTGGGTCTTTACCCTGTCTGTGTGCTCAATATCCCTATCTCCTGTTTTATTAGTAAGGAGTCATAAATTCTTTAGACACATGTAAAAGGGATGTATATTGTACATTAATCAGACCATAGAAGAAACACACAGAGATATCATTAAAAGGAAAAACATAGTAACTTCCTTTAGGGACTTATCTACCTGTAAGTGGGCCTAACTCCTATCTCATCAGTATCTCTCCACCAACTTCTATTATTTCCTGCAAAGTATAAGAATGCTATATAAATGTCTTCCAATGTTTATATAAATGAAACCCAATCAACTCTTGTCCTTGTTTACAGAATTTATAATCTGATTATTATTAAGTCCCTTAACGTTCCTTGATTAATTTATTGAATCATTCACCAAGTAATTCTGCTAATTTACTTATTTTCAAATATATGACAGATAATTCAAATTCATTGAATGGATTTCATCGTACCAATAGGTCTGCTTAGTATCTTTCCTTCAAAATGCAAAATATATTAAATTACCTTAGTAAAGTCTACTAAATTAGAAAATGGGATATCATAATAAATAATTATTCTTTCACACATCCACAGGGTGCGAAGTTATACAGTCAAGTAAAGTAGAAATTTTATAAATATTTAAGTAAATAAACAAATCAGATACATCTATTCTTAGTTAAATTATTCTATCATGTTTGCTTAAGCTGTTTACCTTAAACATAAGAATTCAAGAATGTGGAAGACATTTCAACCAAGAAATCTAAACCATTATGTTTTGGTGGATTCATCTGGTGATGCCCATTTTGGTATTACGGTTTTTATCATTCACACAGCAATAGTTGTAGTAACGCTGAGCATTTATTTTGAACTTGTTATTAGAACCCACACTTTTTCTTTTACAGGGCATGTGTGCTTGCCAGGCAGAGGGGAGAAAGAAAGAGAAAGTAAGAAAGCACTCCCAAGGGGTGATGACCATGCCATAATTCTTTTTCCTTTGTCCTCTCAGGATTTTGCATATTCATGTACATATGCCTGGCAATTTTTTCTTTCCTTCTCCCTTCTCTTTTCTTTTCTTTTCTTTTCTTTTCTTTTCTTTTCTTTTCTTTTCTTTTCTTTTCTTTTTTCTTTTCTTTCTCTTCTTTCTTTTCTTTTTTTCTTTCTTTCTTTTCTTTTCTTTTCTTTTCTTTTCTTTTCTTTTCTTTTTTTTGAGAGATATTTTTGCTCTAGAGTGCATGTGCTCGCCAGAGAGACAGAGACAGAAAGTGAGAAATCACGCCCCACCCCGAAGGAGATGGCTATGCAACAATCTCTTTTTGTCCATCTCCTTTCAGGATTTTGGGTGTGCACATGCACCTGGCATGTTTCAAGCTGCCAAATCCAGGGCTCGCAGTCATGCAGGATTCCAGCACCACCTGCTGGTCCCATGGCATGTTTTTTTCAAGTCACATAGTCTGAGACTCAAAACGACCAGTTGACTATTTGGGATCCATCTGCCTTAACCACCACACCACTGGCTGGACATTGAGGACATTTTTCTAATAATTGTTTTATATGTGACAGAATACGTGAATATGCACATGAGAGTGAGTGAGAGATGTAGGGAGAAATAAACATCTTCCTCAGGGTCTGTCATACCACAATCCCCTTCCTCCAGTCCTCCAGTCTGTCAGTACTTGGACACGCATTTCAGGCTGCCCTGGTCAGAGATTCTAACCATGGTTGCCAAGTGGGATCCTCTTTTATGCAGTACATTATGGAGCCTGACCAGGAATATACTTTCTTAACAGTACTGTGTGACTCAGGTAACTCTGCTTATTCAAATTTTACAAGTAAAATAACTGAGGCTAAAAATCATACAACCAGTGAATTATGGAAATGGAATGTTAAAGTCACTCAACTCCAGAGAAAGCACTGTGAATCACTTCCTTATGCTTTTCCTATTTATTGCTGAACCCTGCCTTAATCTTATCCATTATAAAATAAATGACTATGTTTCACAAAAATGATATTAAAAATTAAAAAGTTAAATTTATTTTTATATTAAATCCATGGTCATTCTAATTTTTTAAGACTGTGACTCACCATAGTAATTTATGCATTTGTTATCATTATCATTATATATTATTATTATTATTATTATTATTATTTAGGCTTTTGCCATAAGGTACATGCACTCATCAGACAGAGACAAAGAGAAGAAAAGTAAGAAATCACCATCCTTCCAGCAGGAGATACCCATGCTGTAATTCCTTCTCCTCCATTCTCCTCTCAGGGTTTTGGACATACATGCACACACAACTGCAGTGATTTTCAAGCTTCCAGGTCTGGGACTTAGAACATAGTCAACAATTTGGAGACAAGGGACTTAACCATCATGCCACCTACTGGTGTCTTTATTCATTATTTTAATGCCTAATGAAGAAGGAGTATCCCATGTTGATCAACAGCCTAACCTAGTTAAAAAGATGTTTGCAAGATATAAACTGTACCTCTAATCTAATTATTATGTTTCATTTATCAGTAATGTAATGGAATAGATCATTAATAAATGTAAAGAATTGAACCATTATGTACTAGACACTGTTCATTATGTACTAGACACCGTTACTTTTATTAATTTATGTAGTCCTAATAAAAGGCATGATGCCACATAAACTATTTTCCCTATTTCATGAATTAAGCCAATGGAGAGTAGAGAGTTCGAACATAATACATAGGATTGTTCAGCTAGTTAAAGAAAGAGGCCTCGTATGAATTCAGAATACATGACAACGAAGTCCAACTTAATATTCATCTCAAAAGATGAAGATGCATAAAAGGGGAAAGGAACTGAAGAAAACAAAAATATACTAAAAAGGTGTTTCAAAATATTTCACTTGAAAGCAAAGGCATATAATAAAAGAGTGAAAGCTTGTTTATATTATGATAAAATACTTCTGTTATCCTATGAAAATATTTTTCATTTGAATTATGCTTTGTGGTTATTCTTTCTATAGTAACTCATTGCAAAATAATTAAGAAATTTACTTTCATGAAGTAAGATATATATATGAAGAAAATTTTCAAAGTAACTATGGAGAAATTATTTTTAAGGTTCTAAAATACATGAAAAAATAACTAAAATCTTCAAAATCAAAGCATTTGAGTGTCTTGAATTATTTCACAAAATTTTAATTGTAACTTTCAATTTGGCAGTGTACTTATAAGCATCAATTTTCTTAGTCACCTTATAATTCTGTAGTTTTATAATGGATGTATTAAAATTTAATATTTAAATTTGAGAATAATGGAACTAATTATCCAACCCTGACAATTGATTTCTCAATTGTGTTCCCTCTGTGTACTTTATTTGGTGCCAACGAAGAACAGAAGGAGAATCTGAGCAATAAAAATACTTCAACGGCTATGACATAATCCAATTTACTTCTTCCTATCTGTCAGAGACTAGATTATGATTTAAATTTTTGATATCTCATTTGCATGATAAAGAAAGTGAAAATAAGTTCTTATTAGTTCTTAATATTTCAGTGCATTTTTCTGTCTAAATAGATTTTTGACAAAGAAATCAGTAATTCTGAATGTTCTGGAGTTTCTTTTTTAATGGCACTGATGAAAATAAGGAAAGAAATGGGAAAATACAACTAAAGCTGTTTTGATTTGTTGGAGAAATTTATTCAAGTATCCCCCAGATGCTATGTATAACTCCAATTTTAACTGAGAAAAATTCAATTCCTTGAAATTTTTAAAGAAATATTGTAAAAAAAAAAACCTGATGAATCATATACTAGTTATGCTAATTGTTTATGCTAAATGATAAACTCACAGACTTTGGAATATGTTGAATGTTGATATGTTAAGAAACCATAAAAAGTACACTAATATTGATATAAATCTATTTAGATATACACCCAGCTCAAATGCCCACATTTATTCATTCATTTACACATTCATTCAAAAAGCATCTGGGTCCCTAGCATGGGCCAAATTTTGTCACAGATACTAGGAGATACGGTGAACATAATATACAAGTTCTCTATCCCTTTTTCTAGAGAGTGCAGAAGAAACTTTACAGTCAAGGATAAAACTAGAATTTCAGTAAGTACTGTGAGGAGGCATGTTCATAGTGTTGTGGACGCTGATGAACATTTTTTTTTTTAAGTGACATTTGAAGCTGAGAGATTTAACTAAGTGAAGATGAGTATTCTGGGAAGGGTGAACACACAATCTAGTGGAGAAAGTGTCATGACATTCTGGAGAAACTGAAAGAAGTACTTGCAAATGAGACATGCAAGAAAGGTCAGGGGAAGAATACAATGGTCCTTTAAAGCAAGATTAAAGATTTATACAACATCCTAACAAAACAAAACCCATTGAAAGAATTAGATGGGTGACAGTATCAGATTAACACCTTGAACAATTAACTTGGACTATAGAAGATTGGTTGTAGGAACAAGGTATGGTTACCAGTGTGTCTGTTTCATTGTTTGTAGTCATCTAAAATATGGCAAGGGTAATTCTGATTAAAATATGTTAGTGGAGAAGGAACAAATTAGACTTCCCCAAAATAAAAAATTATAAGAACTGAATGGTATCACATATCACCTTTACATGGGATGACACACATAGAGAGACTGAAGGACGATTCTCAAGTTCTTAGATTGAAGAATTAGATAAATGATGGTATCAGTCACCAATGGAAGGCACACCAGAAGAAAAACAAGTAGGACAAATAGGTGAAGAACTATGAGCTATTCAATGGTTATTTAGCTGAAATATGTATTGATTGAGAGGGTGTAACAAGGTTAGAAACTGATATATATGATAATCTCTAGCTGAGATTAATGTCCTAATAAAGTAAAAGGCTCACAAATTATGTTGTTTATTAAAGACATATTCATTTTACTTTTTTAGCTATTTACTATGAAGCAGAACAATTAAATCTGATTTTTAGGTGTATTTATCAAATCCTTTAATGTAATCATATATGTGACTCTTCAATTTTAAAAATAACCCAGGTGATTTAAGCCAGTAGTAGTTTACTGACATATTTTATGCTTTCTAGAAGGTGAATGAGGCTGACCAGTGGATGGCGTAATGGTTACATAGCTGAACTCCCATGTAGTCGAATATGGTTTGAGTCCTGAACCCAGTGGCTTAAAACTCACTCTGGGCACATGTGCATCCATAACAAAAATCCTGAGAGGAAAATGGAGAAGGGACTGTGATGTAGCCATACTTCCAAGGGGTGATTTCTCACTTTCTATCTCTTAGTCTCTCTGTATCTCTCCAGCAAGTGCATGAAAAAAATCTCTCTTTAAAAAAAAAAAAAAAAGATGAGAAAGAAAAGATGGTGAATAAGAGTAATAATTGCAGATTATTTAGATATGTTACTAGCAATAGCAATAAATAGGACTTAGAATTATTTATATACATGTACATATTTTATGTTGGAGAAGAAGGCAAAATACCTCTTTTTATTTGCTTATAAGCGTTTAATTAAGTTTTCTAGTTGATTATACCTGAGGTCACTTAGAAACATCAATGAAGATTACTATGTATAATTGAAGATAATCTTCATTTCTCCCTTTTAAGTTTATTTATTTATTTCTTCCGTGAGAAAAAGTGACAGAACAAGAGAAAGAGAGAGAGAGAGAGATCTCCAACAGAGTCTCCACACCACACTCCAACCCCAGTCTCAGCCAGCCTGGATTATAGTCATGCACCTACTTATGGAGATCCCTGGAGGCCCACACAAGAACCTTCCCTTGTGGGCCCAGTTGCCTTATCAACAAACCACCGCCTGGACCCATTCTTCCTTTTTGAAGCAAATTAGTTTGTAATTAGAGATGACTCTTGAATTTTGTTATTAAATGTAGCCTATATAAGATATATTTTTATATCATCATTTCATATATGATTACAATAGTATAAATGTACGGGAATACAAAGTTTCTTTAATATTTAACTGCAGCTTCAGCATTTTTTTTAATTTACTATAGAATATTTTCTGATGTGAGTATGTAAACTTTGCTTCATTATAGTAAAATCTATTTGATTTCAGTATCTCAAATAATAGCTTACCCAGAACATTTTTAAAGTAAATTCCTCAGAACAACAGAGTAATACGAATTTATTTATCCTGATAAACTGAGCTATATAAATAGCGTGAAGATCTATCCTGCTCTCCTTGATTCTGGTCCAATACCTAGCCACCTCCTATTTAATCTCCGAAGTCACAGGACAATTCACATTCTGGGACTTTAGGCAGACAACAGAAAATTCTCCAGTCCTTAAAAAGAGTAATATAGAGTAACTCAATTTATTGCCACGTCATTTTGAATTTATAGTTAGTTTTTAATCACGTAATATTTTAAAATTAAAATAACATTTTTCTTATTCATAGTATAGCAAATGTGCATGCACATGAGAATGAGAGAGTGAGTGAATGGGAGAGAGATGAGTCCCAACTAGGCCATGATCCCCTTCCTAAAGGCCTCCAGCCCATGGGATTTGGGGACATTTGCCATTGTACCAGCATATCACACTTATCTTAATATCTCTATAAGAACTATATGCTAACTTTATCTTTTATAGAAAAATGACTTTATAATAATTACAGTACCATGTTTACAATTTTGGTATCTTCATTTACTTTATTATTCATTAGCATAGAAGTCAAGTATTTG
This sequence comes from Tupaia tana, assembly GCA_026018925.1. Taxonomy (NCBI): domain Eukaryota; kingdom Metazoa; phylum Chordata; class Mammalia; order Scandentia; family Tupaiidae; genus Tupaia; species Tupaia tana. The sequence continues at coordinate 83,901,061 of JAKSZU010000005.1, forward strand.
TTCAAGTGTGGTACTGGTGGGACCTAACATGAGAGCAAGCTCACTCTAACAAAGCATGATCTAGGGGCTTATTATGGGGTAAACTCATTGTAGGCTTTGCTACAATTCATACTCTGTCTTTTGCTACCATTCCAAAACTATCTCCAACCTGAAGCAAGCCAGAACTTATCAGAGGAATTCACACAGACTGTACCTGAAGTAAGAACACGTTTGTTTTGAGCTTCCAGGATCAATCAATCTTAATAATGGTCAGCTGAATCTGAGAGGAAACTGCTTTGATTTACAGCATGGGCAAGAGAAATGGAGGGCAAACAAGATGCTATCAGTCTTTAAGAAACAGGGCTAGTCAACACTCATCCTCTAATATTCTTTTTAGTGTAATATCATTTTTTACACTGTGGTTACAGCTTGAGAATCACTCATCTTTCTTTTCTTTGACTCCTTTCTCTACCTAACCCACTCCCTAAACTTTGTCCAAGAACAGCCACTCAACTCCAGTTATCTCATCATGCCTACATAACCCTAATGTCTTGTTGAAACACGCTTATAATTTACCTTTAAAGACACCCACTAATTGAAAGTGGTTAAGGTTTAAGGAAGCAGAAAACCCATGGGAGAACCATGCTTTGCTGCATTTTATTATGCACTTATTTCATCACTTTAAAAAGACCTCAAATCAACATCAGTTGCATATTGACACTGAGACCAACATATCAATTACTGTGTTTTGCTGAAAAGACTTACAAAACAAAAATCTTCTAGAGCCAGAGAGCCTTTGCTACCTCAAAATTTTTGTGTTAGAGAAATATATATTTGTTTAAGAACTTTCTTCTATATACTCAAGAGAAGAAAGAAAACCGTAAGTATCAAAATGTTTGTTTTTCATTTTTCATAGGCATTTGTTGTCACCAGAGAGATAGGGAGAGAAAAAGCAGCCCCAAAGGCAGATGGCTATAATACAATCCCTTCTCTTGCAATTCCTCTTGCAAGGAAAATCTCTTGCAATTTTGAGGACCTATGCACACACGTCTGGCAAGTCCTCAAGTGGCTGGGTCTAAACTCCAGCCACGTAGTCGGCTATGTGGGATCCAGCTGCCTCAATTACCAGATCACCGACTAACCCAAAACAAAATGTTTATGTTAAGATTTCCTTGCCAGCAGATTGCATTTTGGTTAAGGCTCTGGATTTCCAAATGGCTAACAGTGGTTCAAGTCCCATACCTGGTAGCTTGCTTTTTCACGTTCCCTCTCACTCTCTCTGTTTCTGGTGAGTACACATGTCCTATAGCAAAACTGAAATAGTAATGATAATATTAAAATTACTTAAAAAAAAAAGAATTCTTGGTCTAAGTTCAAAGGCGTTGTGAGCAGGTGGAATATAAAATAACAGTATTAAAATTGATATGGTGACTTCTGCATTATGATTGCCATGTGTACATAATAAAATATAAGAAAATGCATGGAATAGTTTATTTGAAACAAAAACTGCAGTTGACTACAAAAGATAATGACGTTGGTGCAAAAAAAATAAAATAAGCACTTCCTACAAAATATTTCAAAATACTTGGGGCTGGCAAGTGGCGTGGTGGTTAAAGGCGCTGGACTCCCACATGGCCGACCACGGTTCAAGTCTCGGACCTGGTGGCTTGCTTTCTCACTTCCTCTCTCTCTCTCTGTCTCTCTCTGATCAAACTGAAAAATAATAATGATGTAATAATAAATAAAAGTTAAATAAAAATAATTCTTTAAAAAAAATATTTCAAAATACCAGCAAGAGAAGAAATTCTTTGAAGACAGAATCATATAAAAATATTTGTGTTAGCTCACAATTATCTCTACATAAACTTTCAGAATAACATAGAATCAAACAATGCTTTTTCAACAGACAGCAGGGAAGAAACATTTGCAAATTGTATATCTTGTAAGGGACTTTTATCCAAGATACATGAGAAAACCCTTCTAACTCAGTAATGAAAAGACAAATATCCATCTTTAAAAATTAGCAAAGGATTTGAATAAATATTTCTTCTTTAATGAAGATGTAAAATGGCAAAGAAATATATAAAAAGATGTCCAAAATAACTAGTAATTAGGGAACTGCTAATTAAAACCACAATAAAATACCACTTTACACCCACCAGAATGGTTATAATAAAAAAGACAGGCAGTAACAAGTGCTAGCCAGCATGTGGAAAGATGGGAGCCCTCATCCACTGCTGGAATACGAAATGCTGCTGTCACTTTGGAAAACATTTAAGTTGGTGCTGGCCCCATGGCACTGTGTGTAAGGAGGTGGATCTCACATGACCAACCACGGTTCAGATCCAGCAGCTTGAAAATTACGTTGGGTGTACGCCTAATGTCCTCATGGGATAGAGAAATGGAAGAAAAAGAATAGTGTTATAGTCATGTACCACTGGGGGTGAGGGGATGATTTATTTTTTTTTCTCTCTGGCTAATGCATGTACTCTCTGACAACAACAACAAGAGAGAGAAAGAGAGAGAATGAGAAAGAAAATACATAAATGACTAAACAAATGCTAAATATAGTGGGTTATCAGAAAAGTCATGCTGTATTTTTGCACAGAAAAAAAAAGTCATGGCTTTTCTGACCACATAATAGTTACAGCCAAGCAATTCAATCCTTAAATAAAACTGAAGTGGATTGAAAGCATGTGTTCATATCAAAAATTGAACATAAATGTTCGTAGAGGCATTACTAACATTAATCAAAGGTGGAAACCATCTACCTCTTCACCAATTAGAAAATCAGTTCAAATATGTTATATGGGCTGGCTCCGTGGCATAGTGAGAATGAGATGCTCAGCAACGCTGGATCCATATGGAAGTCCATGAGTTCAGTTTCCTGGTCAACCTTATATATAAGAAGAGCTCTCCCCTGATCATGGTTGGATGGGAAATGTGGAGGGGAATTATGGAGCAAGACCCTGTTGAAAAGATCCCCTCCTCTTTCTCTCTCCCTATTTCTGTCTCTCATAAAAGAAAGAAATATAAGAATGAAGGAAATATGAGTTTACATATAAATACTATAGGATATTATTTAACAATAAAAAGGAATTATGTGCTGATTCAGGCTATGACATGGAAGGACCTTGAAAACACTGTGCTAAGTGCTAACTGCCAGTTACATAATTATGGGTATTCTTTGATTTATCATTTCCAAATGATTATGAAAGAAGCAATTCTATCTTTAAGGAGAGTAATAAAAACTGGCATGCACATGCTCTAAATGACTGAATTAACAGCTAATCTATTATATCATTATATACCATGGAGCAGATAGCTATGATATAATCCCTTCCCATGATCTTGGTTGGATGGGAAATGTGGAGGGGAATTATGGAGTGAGACCTTGTTGAGAAGGCCCCCTGTTGAAGGCCACCTTCCCTGCTGAGAAGCAAACTTTTGAGTGTCACAGGCAAAACAAGAGTTCAGTGATAACAAACATGGTTTGGTAGGTCATCATTCCTCACAGTGAAGAAGAATAAATGAGGCCTTTAATTTCATACATAGAATGACTCACACACAGGAAACATGCATTTGATGAAATATCTTCATTTGATACTCCAGCATAAGTGATATTTTTCAGCGTCCCGTAAGTTCATTGATTCCAGGTTAAATTGCCTAAATGTTCCTAAACCAGGGACATTTTGCTAAACACATTTCAAAAATAGGGACTTTCCTCCAAATAAGCATCCCAATCATGCATGTCTGTGATCATAGGATTGCTCTCTGTTTCCACTCTACCCTTCCCCTATTTGAAGGAGGAGGAAAGCTAAAATCTGCACATAACTTGCTTCCTATTTTGATACTTGTATCAGATTCAAAAAGTGTTATCTTGGATAAACTAACAGATTCTAGAAAAACAGAATTTCAGCCATGGTGGAACTACTCAGTCTCCAGTTTTGTAGATGTGATGCAGTGTGGTTGCTGCAATGTTCATGGCCAAACCAGAAGCAATTTCAAAATTTGAATTTTAACTGCAATGGAAGGGCCTAGAAGCAAAAAGCATATGATAGCTTCTCCGTTTCCAGTCTTTTCTCTCTTCAATAATTTTAAACCCATTATTTGTATTATTTTGATTATGATTGTTATTATTACTACTTTTCTTAAAATACTAACACTGTTATTCTTATATGCTTCTGATAAGCAAATAAAAAAGAGATGTGTTTGAGAATGTGAGATTTTGTACGTAGGGAAGTTTATATGCATAAAAGAATATTTGGACTCTTCCTTGTGTTTTATTTACCATTTCACTGAAATCACAAGTTTAAAAACATTCATTAATTCTTGTTTTCTCATTTATAAATATATATTTTATGTAAAATAAAATAATCATCTTGGATAAATTTTAATTATGGTTTTATCATCTCATATTAAATAGGCTAATTCAAAATAATCAGTTAATTAGTTGCTTTTATATGTTTAATGCTTTTAATTTTATTCTCAATAACTTCAAGATCTTGACAAGTCATGTTGACAAGCAGAATAAGCAAAGTTTTTAGACATAAAATATTAAGTGGAATGTATTGATAAGAAAATTAGTAACATTTGCCATCAGTACATTACTGTTAGAAATCATAAGCACTGAACAGCGACCATATGGACATTGTCGCTAAATTTTACATAGAGATATCGATGATATATATAAACATAATCACATCTCTATTTAATTCTAGGATGCCCAGATTTATAAATATCTACTAAGAAATGTACTTTCCTCTAGGAAGTTTACTTGGCTAATAATTTATAGCAATTTTATTGTTAGTTATTGAAATTTTAGAGAAGATAGAGGATACAGAAGCTGAGGACTAAAATATTCACAATAAATTCTAAGTGTGTTAGAGATGGATCCACTAGTCTCATTTATTTTTTTTTTAAATCTCTAGACAGCAGCTGTCCCTGTCTGTATCCTTCAGATGGACTAATTTCACAGCCTGTGTCATGCACTAGGATATATCCATATGTGATTCTTTCTTTAATCACTTGACTAGAGCTTAAATATTTGTAGCTGCCTAAGATATTTCATGGGTCAAGAGACACTTCATCATCTTTATCCTTCCCCAGATGTTTCCCTCTTTAACACCACTTAATAGGGATAATTGTGCAAGCATTAAACAATGAGCTGCCCAACCTACTGGCCTGCTAGTGAGCCTGTCTGCTATCCCATCTCTTTCTGACTCTGCAGAGATCATATTTCATAAAGAATATATATGTGTAGCTTTTGTATATCCATAAAGCTACTTTAAAAAAAAAAAGCTAAGGGAGCCATTTGGATAGTACATATTTGTTGATGAGGACTCCTAGCACTGACACTTAATTCAAGCAAAAAAAGAGAAGCAATATTAAATACAGTAATTTTTTTTTAGGTTGCATCCTCTTAATGAAGTTTTGAATATTTTTCCCAACTTCTATAAAATCTCTTCTTCATCAGTTACCTATGCATTTCCTTATCGACATATCCTCACTGTTCTTTCTTATTTGTGAATACTTAACCTTCCTTTTTTTTTCTTTAGGCTATATGAAAAAATATATTAGGTCAGGACTGGAATTCTTGACAACCATTCAGTGCTCACAAGATAATGCTGCATCTCTTAGAATATCAAATTTTTTTTTAAAAAATAATAATTTCAAATTGGGAGCAAAACATATTGTTGGCTTTTCTATGTCCCTTCATAATGTCACCTAACATTTTACAAGTGTAGATTATATGATGGGAGGATACTCAGACTATAAGTAGCTTTTAAAATACTGGACTAAGATAAAAGGTTTTTGCCTTATAAGATTTCGTCCATACACCTCATTTTTAGCAATGCTGCAGATGGTGTGTAGGTAGCCTATTTCTGTAATGCCTGCAGGCTTCACGACATCAATCACACCTCCTAGGAATATGTCAACCATTCTGGTCCCTAACCTTGGTTACTTTGTGTCTCCTTAGGACATGCCAACTACTAAATGAGAGTAAGGAAAAGAGTGGCCCAGGTCATTATTAGTGAAAACTTGCATTACCAATGTACAGATACATGCTCTGCATTCATTCCTAAGGTCATAATTTTTATCCATTTTTTTGTTTTGTTTTGTTTTAGAGAGATTTTTGCTATAGGGCACATGTGCTTGACAGAGAGATAGAAAGTGAGAAATAACCCTCCAGGAGAGATGTCCAAGCTGCAATTCCTTCTCTTCCATTCTCCTCTTGGAATCTTGGGCATACATGCACATGCACCCGACGTGAGTTTTAAGTCACCAGGTCTGGGACTCAATCCATGTGACTATGTGGGACTCCAGTGACATAACCATTATGTCATCTGCTGGTCCCTTCATGCATTGTTTTTTAAGCAAATCATTGAGAGCTGCAAAACTTGCAATTTTCTCATGAACCTGAAAAATTTTCTGATGTTGGAAGAGCAGAATGAAGTAACCTCAAATTCCCATGTGTGTACTTCTGCACAGATATTACACTGACATCCTAAATGCAGAAACAAGCTGCATTTGCTGGAGTTCTCCAGAGAAAAAGAGCCAATATATGTTTGTATGTATTTAGATATTTATTTAAATATTAGTTTGATGGAAAATTTATGATGTGTTTTTACATGGAAAAACAGAAAAATATTCAATGACTTTCCCAACAACCTAGTATTAAAAGGAATTGACTCATGGTTATAGAGATCGAGAAGTTCTAGCATCTGTAGTCAACAGGCTGAAGACCCAGGAGAGAGAGAGAGCCAAGACTAGAGCCAATACTAGCCAAGACTAGTTTCAGACCAGGTCTGACTCCAAAGGTGGAAAGACCGCTATCTCAGCATGAAGACATTCAAGCAGAAAGATTGAGTCATCTAATTTAAAGTTTTTATCCTATTCAATCTTCCAGTAGACTGAATGGAGCCCACTTTCATTAGGCAGTACAACCTGCTTACAATGCAGCACTCAATTCAATGAATCAAATGTTAATCTCTTCCAGAAATACCTTCATAGACTCACTCATTGTATTGCTTAACGGATTATTCGGTGGCGTGGCAAGTTGACACAAAAAATTGGCCATCACAAATCCTAATAAAGCAGCCAGCAGGCAGTCTTAAGCATTGTATCTTTGCTTCCCATTTCATAGATTATATTAATGTTAGTATAATTCTACTCTGTCAATTTTTTTTTCTTTTGTTGGGACCAGGAGATGGCATATTGTTTACATGGCTGGACTCCAATGTAATCAACCACAGTTTGAGTCCTGGATCCAGGGGCTTAAAACTCACACCGGGTGTGTGCACATGTGAGCCCAAAATCCCAACAGAGAATGAAAGAGAAGGCATTGCAACATGGCCAACCCCTCTTGGGATAATTTCTCACCTTCTGTCTCGCAATCTCTCTCCATTTCTCTGGCAAGTGCACATGTCCTATAGCAAAAATTTCTCTCAAAAATTAAAACAAAATTATTTATTTCAATAATGGCAATTATCCTCTTTTGAGAATCAATATGTTACAATCAGAAAATAAAGCAATGGGAACCAGCAGTTAGCATAATGGCTATGTCGCTGAACTCCCACGTAGTCAACCGCGGTTCGCGTCCCGGACCCGGTGGCTTAAAACTCACGCCGGGCGCGTGTGCGTGCGTGCCCAAGATCCCGAGAGGAGAATGGAGGAGAAGGGATTGCGGCGTGACCATCCCCCCTGGGGGGTGATTTCTCGCTTTCTGTCTCTATGTCTCTCTCTCTCTGTCTGGCGAGCGCACGCACCCTATAGCAAAAATGTCTCCAAAAACAAAAAAAAAAAGAAAGCAAAAGTGAAAATCTGGTCAACTTTTTCCTACATAGTCTGTCTACTTTCTTCTATATATATATTCCCATTCTGTAGCTTCTATGACCTCAAGTGGGAGATCCCTTTCACAGAACTCACATAGTTTCACGTGAGATTGTGCATTGTTTGTACAGTCCCTTGTGTCTAAAACAGGCAAATTAAGCCAAGGAGTGCCTTGAAAGAAGCATCTTTAAAGTTTCAAAGATAAGTCCCCTGGTCAAGGCTATCAAATATGCAGTTTATTTGGAAGAGATTGGTCATTCCATTTTCTAGAATAGAGCCAGGGAGACAGTATTTAGGTTTTAAAACCAAAAGACTTGGCTTCGAATAAGAGCTCTTTCAATTTTCAGCTTTCTCAAGTAACTTAACCTCTCTGAACTACATTTTCCCCTTCTATAAAACTCTGGCAGTGTTGTTGTGAAATTAAATGAGACTATGTGGGTGCAATGCCAAGTTGTTAGAGCTTGATTCTCAAATTGAATCAGGCTGAATGGTGGTGAAACATGATATTTAAAAGAACAGTTTTGAAGTGACTAAAGCACAATTTGTAATCTGCTCTCTTTCCCTTTTTCTTTTTTTCATACAAGAAAGATCCTGTCTAATATTTCTTCTCCCTTTATTTTCCAGGGTAAGCTTTTTGTTCTTCGAGAAGTCAGGAATGATTGTTTTCTGGAAGTTAGAAATAATGACACACTTTTGTGATTGTACAGACTAAATAAATTATGTGTCAAGGAAAGGGAAAAAGTATTTTGAATGAAATTCTTACACTCAAATTTCAAAGAACTTCTATCTATCTTCTAACTTACAGTAAAATATTTATTTTTGGAATGTCGAGACAGACATAAACCAGGAATTCATTGAAGAGACATACAATTCACTGTACAAAGCATTGTTGCTGTCACACTATCTTCCTTGTTAGAAGCCCAGGGTGGGGCCAGCAGATGGCCTAGCTGTTACCTTACTGGACTCCCACATGGCTGACCATGGTTTGAGTCCTGGGCTTGGTGACTTGAAAGTCTCATCAGGCACATGTGCATGAGTGCCCAAGTTCCAGGGAGGAAAACGGAGAAGAAACTGCAGCATGGCCATCATCCCCAAGGGGGTCATTTCTCACTTTCTCTCTCACTGTCTCTGTCTTTTTCTCTATCTCTGGCAAGCATACATGCCCTAAGGCAAAAACATTAAAAAAAAATGAAGTGCAGGATTTCAGACCCTACTCTAAATTCTAAGTCAGAATCAGTTTTAATATGATACTCTAAATGATCATTATTTTTATTAAAGTGTGAGAAGAATAGCTATCAAAGATGCTGCTGAGTGTGAAGGTGCTTATACAAGAGTTTTTTTCTCTTTTTTTATGAGAATGCTTAAGATGTAGCATTACCTACTGTAACATCTGACATTATGAATTCAACAGAAACTGTGGTGATTCTTGGAACTTGGTTCCTCTTATAAATACAGAATTTTCCGAGGTTGTCACAGCTAAGAATGGAAAGAAAACCTAAGCCAGTGATTTCTCCCAGGTTAGGCGACCTCTTAGGTCCTTCTAATAACCTTTTTTTCTTTTTCTCATCTGCCTTAATTTTGTTCAAAATATCCCAAGTAGTTTCCTGGTATTCTTGCTTTCTGCTACTATTTCTAATAACAAATTCCTTATTGGCAGCCTATAACAGATAAATTTAAGTTCTGACTTATTCAACTTTTGTTATTATGACTCTTGCTTTGATAACATGATCCATCCTTAGAATAATATCACATCAGCAAGCAGCCCTAGAAAATGAACGAGTTAGGCATATACTTGTGTGTCTAGAAAGACATTGTATAGAACCTGCCAGTTGCTACCTAGTACAGAACCTAGTACATGTTCTGGAACAAATGCAACTGATCATTAAGCTAAATTTTAGTTTGATGGTTGAGTACAAGATTATTCCAGAGATTTCTTTTTTTAACCTCATTCTCTTGGCTCTGCTTCCAGACTTAATTTTCATCGAAACCATTTGCCTGAGTGGTGAGCAGAGGTTAAATGGAGTTCTCTAGATGAATTCTGATTACTGTTTAGTTCAGAATAGCAATAATTTTAGGATGTTATGTCTACTTTTTTTTCTAGCTATCTTTTTAATGTAATTGAAGAATGATAAAAAGTAAATTAAAATAATAGCCATGTAATTGAACAAGCACATAGTTTAAAAAATAGAGATGACTAAAATTCTTCTAATAAAATATTATATAACTTCTGACATTCTTAATTGGGCTTTTGTGAGTTTTGTAAAGAATTATATGTATCAATTATTTTATCACATAAAATGTACTTGGAAGTATTTAAACTTATCTAGCAAAACAGGAACATTAAAGGACAAATTAGGTTCTAAGCTTGTGTATTTTTAAATTAATATATTCTTTGAAGTTTTCTAAAAATGTGTTATTTTTTTCTTTTCTATGAGCAAAATACTCATATTAAAATGTATTTTAGGGCCAGCATGTGGCATGAAGGTTAATGCAGCTGGATCTTCTATGGTCAACCTCACAGTTCCACTCCTGGACCAACAGCTTGAAAATCACACTGGGGGTTGTATGTACCATGCTCAAAGTCACAAATGGAGAATAGTGGACAAGGAATTACGGCATGGCCATTCACTCTGAAGAGTGATTTCTCACTTTTCTCTCTTTCTGGCAAGCACATACACCCTACAGACAAAACATAGCAAAAATATATTCCATTTTATCTCATAAGAGTATAAAAGGTAAGCTTTCCAATTTGAGAAATTAAAAAAAAAAATCTTCAGACAGGGCTTGATTATTGTAGATATCATTTTAGTTCTTTATACTCATTGGATCCTGAGTTATCAAAACTACCTACATTAGTGAATCTAATACTATACTATACTTAGTGGCAAGAGAGAATGTGCCTATTTAGAATATTTTTTTTTCTTTTCAAGGAAATAACTTTAATTATATAGAAGTCTACAAAAGAACTAGTTTCAGTTTCAAATTGTTCTTCAAATCAAATAATGACTTACTAAGTAGATACATCTGATTTTTTTTTTTTGGAGAGGTTTTTGCTATAGGGTGCGTGCGCTCACCAGACAGACAGAGAGAGACATAGAGACAGAAAGCAAGAAATCACCCTCCAGGGGGGGATGGTCACGCCGCAATTCCCTCTCCTCCATTCTCCTCTCAGGATCTTGGGCACGCAAGCACACGCGCCTGGCGTAAGTTTTAAGTCACTGGGTCCGGGACGCGAACCGCGGTCGACTACGTGGGAGTTCAGCGACATAGCCATTACGCTAACTGCTGGTTCCCAATACATCTGATTTCTACAATATCTGTGATTTTGAAGCAGCGCTCTTTTTGGAGTAATCCTCTATAATAGCTAGAATGATGATTTCCAGAACTTTCCATATCTTAAACTGTGGCTATATTATGTGACAAAATAATTTTGTAGATAGATTAGTTATGAATATTAAAAATAGAGAGATTATGGGGCTAGCTCCATGGTTAAGGCATCAGATTCCAAATGGCTCACTACATGGTTTGAGACCTGAGCCTAGGCATCTTGAGGAAAAATAAAAAATAAAAAAGACACACACCAGGTACACGTGCACGCATGCCCAAAACCCCAAAAAGAGAGAGAGAAAGAAGAGAAGGGATTACAGTGTGGTGATTATACTCAATAGAGGAGTCATTCTCTTCTCTCTTTTCTCTGCATCTGTCTGTCTCTGGCAAGTACATGCAACCTCTAGCAAAGAAAAAAAAATTAGAAAGATTATTTTGGAATATCCATGTGGATTCAGTCTAAGGAGGAAGAGTAAAAGAAAGAGGAGTCTTTATTTTATTTTAATTTATTTTATACATTCCATCACTATACATCACTTAGCTTGTAAGTGTGTTTATCTTTGCAATTGCATGTCCATATATGTATATAGAAATAGGTATGGTTTGTGTTTTTTAAACAATGCATACAAATATTATCATACTATAAGTTTTTTTATATTTTGTACTTTATCATTATTATAAAAACAATCCTACATACATTCATACACAGTGTAGCTGAGCAACGTAGGTAGACATCTTAGTATAAGATTATGTTGAAAGTTTTCCAACATGTTCTGTTTGCATCCTCCCTACATATTGATTTATATTATACTAATTAGAAAAAGAAAAGATACTATTTTGGTTCAAAACCCAGAAAGTTACCTAGTAACTTAAAATAACATAAAGTAATAGAAGTTTTATATTTTAGAATATGATGTCATTTATGCTGTCAGATAACCTAGTATTAGTGGGTTAATTGAATGACCACCACCTCTCAAAGATAATACTATAAATAGTTTATATTGCCATATTCTTTCAGATTCTCACTTCCTTTCCCTCCATAACTCTGTGCTAATTATGTTGCTGCCCAGTCTGTATACACACATATCTCTCTTCTCCCTTAGGACTTATGTCATAATTTATAGAATTCAATTTTATGTGTTTTACTATTATGATTTCTAGCAGGAATTCTTTAGAATATTTTTATAGATTAACAAAAGCATTTTTCATCGAGTAGCTATCTGCTAGCTTGTCAATTTCATCTTACCTATGCACAGTGAAGTACTACAGGGCTTATAAAATCTTCTTAGTAACAGAGTCTATTTGGCTTTCAATCACCATGCTCTAACCCTCCCCCTTTACCCATGATTTTCCATGGAATTCAATGACATTGTTCCCTCCTAGGACATAAACATACACATATTAAAGCATATGTACACACCACAAAATGTTTGCTTTTCTTTATATAGGCTACACCTGTTGAAATTTATTTTTAATTTTTTTAATCTTTTAGTTTGCTATAAGGTGCATGCTCTCACGAGAGAGAGAGAGAGAGAGAGAGAGAGAGATCACTCCCCAGGAAATTGCTATGCCACAATCCCTTTTCCTCCATTCTCCTCTCAGGATTTTGGACACACATAGGTGCCCAGTGCTATTTTCAAGTTGTCAGGTCCAGGACTTGAACCATTAAGTTGATCATACAGGTACAACTATTTTAACCTTCATGCCACCTGCTGGCACCTGTAGCAAATATTTATTTATTCATTTATTTTATCTCCTAGCAAGAGATATAGATAAAGGGAAAGTGGGAGATGAAGGAACAGCAACCACAAAATGGCAATCTACTCCCAGCCTCCCTTACCCCGAATCACTTGCATGCATCATGTGCCTGGTCTATTCATGAGAATCTTCAGACCTCAGAACCTTCCAGGTGGATCTGACTCACAGAGTTCCTCAGTTTTACAGCTGTTACACACCTAAAACCTCTTCATAGTTTTTGATGCAGGTTTTTTTTTTTTTAATATAGGTCAATTCTATATGTCCTCTCAAATTGATTATGGAAATTTGATTGCCTGTTCACTAACCATCATCACATTATATTGAATTTCCTACTTAACATGCTAAAGATTTTTGTCATCAAATGTTTTATATGACTATCAAATATTTAGTTTTAAATATGTTTGACTATCAATAAGTAAGCTTAATGTACTATACAAGTGTGAAACAGACATGTTAATGCATAAATGGATAATCATCTGGAGGAGTCCGACCCGGTAGGGCCCCAGGATTTGTTTTGAGCTTTTGACCATTAAGTACCACTTAGGTCAGGTCAGCACGTTGGCAAGGCCGCTGCTGTGTGCCCCCTCCCCACTCCCACCCCCGACCTAGGAATAAAACTTAGGTCGAATTAGCATGTTGGCAAGGCTGCTTGCTATTTGCTCCAGAAACTGTAGTAGTCTTGCTGAGAAGCGACCCCCTCTGACTCCCTCATATACTACTATAAAAAAATTACATAGCTCCCTTGAGTATGTGATGAGATTTTTCCAAAAGTCCCCCAACCACTCCCCTTGGCTCTGATCACCTACTGTTAATTACAATGCTTTATCTCTGTGGTCACAAAAGAGGGTGTGCTGAAGTTCTATCTAGGCAGAAATAATCTTGACCTTTGGAAGGCCCTTCAAAATACATTTAACATAAACTTAAAGATAATCTTTTCTTTACATAAAATAGAATTAGGCTGAAACGGGCCCAGGACACCTCCACCCTCACCAAGTAAAATAGATAAATATATTAGGATTCCTTTAATTAAGTTTTAAATCCCTATAAAACTATATAAGTATCATTCTTTATTAAAATCCATAAAAACTAATATCTATACTTAAGATTTTCTTTTCTCAGCATCGTGTTCAGTAATTACAAGATGGCTGCTGCTGCATTAGCTGATAATTATCTCTGCTTGCTGGAGCTGCTTTCCCAAAACTGCATTCCATAAAGACCAGCCTATCACAATAGACCCACCCTTAATCCAACCCTGAATAAAACCGATAATCCCTATTAAACTGATAATTAGAACATGTAGCCCCTCACCCATTTACTTGCATGTATCGCATTTTCAATAAAAAGGCACGATAATTCCTGGCAGTTGTCATTCTTCAGAGAGCGATCTCTGAGGGGTGTCCAACTCAGGACATGCATGAAAAGGCACGGAGGCCTTAGCCTTCTTCCTTTCCTGCGCAGTCTCTGACGAGTCAACCCACCCCCGCCGATGCTGGATCCCAGCAATCATCAGGATAATAATTCTCAAGATAAAAATAATTCGACAAAAAATAAACTTTTGCATACTTGTACTCTTAGGCATTTTGTAGTTGTTGATTTTGTTTTTTTGCTTTTTTTTCTTCTACTATTCTAAAAAAATGTAGGTTTTTATTTTATATTAGCATAATTAAATTAGAATATAAATTGCTTGATAATAATATTCTTATTTCTCTCATTCTCATGGAGACAACTGGTAATAAAAAGGATTTGGCCTCATACATAGAATTTTGAAAAATAGTGGTTGAGAAAGAAAGAAAAAGACCAAAACCAATGGTTCAGCAATTAGTGTCAAAATGTACAAGAAAAGGGAACCAGCAGTTAGCGTAATGGCTATGTCACTGGACTCCCACATAGTCAACCGCAGTTTGAGTCCCGGACCCAGTGGCTTAAAACTCATGCCGGGCACGTGTGCATGCATGCCCAAGATCCTGAGAGAAGAATGGAGGAGAAGGGATTGTGGCGTGACCATCCCCCCGGGGGGTGATTTCTCGTTTTCTGTCTCTATGTCTCTCTCTGTCTGTCTGGTGAGCTCACGTACCCTATAGTGAAAACCTCTCAAAAAAAAAAAAAAAAAAAAAAAAGGTACAAGAAAAAAAGAACACAAAATACTACAGGATGAAGTAAGATAATCGGTTAAAATTGAGACCAATGACCAGTATTCAAACTCTCTTCCTAAAATCATTATTTTTTTCTTTATTAAAACTGTATTTATAATTTAAAATTTTAGAGCTATGTTTCATCTAGTCCCCCTTCTAGGACTGGTTGTTGTGGATCTGCCCTGAGGAGAAAGAAGTGGACAGAAGCAAGGAGTTAGCTGAGCAGCAAGGCGAAATGACAAAGCACGAAGATCAGTCTCAGCATCCCATCAAATGGAATTGGTCTGGAGGTGTTTTCCTTGTGTTTATTTTTTTTCCCCCATGGGCATAGAGTAGACCACAGAAGTCAGTCAAAGCAACTCACGTATACAACAGACAAATAAGAACTATCAGTAGTTTATCTTCCTTAAGGGACTAACATTTCCTGAATGCTGATGATGCCTTTTTCTTGGTCTTCTTCTTATAATAGATTTACTCCATAGTTTTGTTTTGTATTTTATTTCTTCCTATTTCAGCCTTTTTGGTTCTCCCAGAGGTAATATCTGGGGAACAAAAGGAAAATTATTTAGTAGTCTTGACAAAGCCTGATATCTGATTATAAGCCTGTGTTTTGACCTTATTTCATTCTCTAATATCTTTTTCCTGTGTCTATAAATTACTTACCTACTAGTTGATAAAATGTTGGAATTATCTTTAAAGTGATCAAATATGATAATTATTTGTTAATATTTTACCACTCAACTTTTAAAAAACTCTTTATTGATTTGCAAATATCTCTAAATCAATGTCAATCTTTATTTTACTTTATTTTTTTTGAAAGATTTTTGTAATAGGGTGCATGTGATCACCAGAAAGACAGAGAGAGAGACATAGAGACACAAAGTGAAAAATACCCCACCTCCCGGGGGGTAATGGCCACACTATAATCCCTTCTTCTTCATTCTCCTCTCTGGATTTTGGGCACTCATGCATGTGTCCCCAGCAAGAGTTTCAAGTCACTGAGTCTGGGACTCAGACTGCAGTTGACCATGTGGAGTCCAGTGCCTTAACCAGTATGCCACCAGCTGGCCCTCTTAATGACAATGTGTCACATCTAACATGGTCAAAATTGTCAACTATATATTAGATTTATTTCAAGTATATACTTCATTCATTTTAATGACATATGTTGTCAAAACTGTAAAATACTCAAAGTCCAAGGGTCACCAAACTGTAGAACAGATAAAGAAACATAACAGTCTCTTAGATTAATATAATTTAATTACTGCTCCAAACTGGTAAAACATGTTTTAAAGCATTTCCAAGATTCATATTGTGAAAAAAATATTTTACTTTGATATATAGTTTCAACAAGTTTCCAGTAACAATAGTTTATGAACTTCCTGGTTACATCATAAACTGTAGAACAAAGTCATTCAATAATTGAAGAAAGTTATTGCAAAGCATGACATACATGAATCACTTTCTTACAATGAGACCTGGAACATAGCCTGTAGTTAAAGGCACACTCAAATTTATTTCTAAAATCATGAATTGCAGTTATACTAATAAGCAGCTTCTTAAACCATTTAACAGTGACCAGATCAGGATAAATAGGGCATTTTCTGGGAACTAATATTACATTGTTCATTGAACACATTTCAAACTTCATAGAGTTAAATGAAGTAATTCAAATACTTTCATCCTCTTATATATTTATAATTTAAGTTCAATATCCAAATATTACAACAGAACTTGATAAATATTTTCAATCACTGGATGCCAAACATTACTGTAGCTGCTAGTTGTGATGAAATGATAGATAAAATACTGCCTTGACCTCCAGAGAAGACTTAGAGTCTTGCAGGAGATAAATACACATTAGCGACTACAATATAACAGGCTATGATAAATAGTGCAATAGACTTCGGTATAAAAAATGATTTTCTTTTTTCTTTTTTCTCTTTTTTTTTTTTTTTTTTACTAAAACACAGAGCAAGCAAGGAAAGAAAATTTATTTCATCTTGACATGAGACCCAAATTGTGCCCAGGAATGAAAGAAACTGCAGAGTCTCACTGTAGAACTGCAACTCAGGGAATATCTAAAGAACTTGTAACAGTTAGCACTCTGCTGAATTTAAGCAACAGCAAGTAAGTTGGGTTAGCCTAAGTTTAAAGAGGAATTTGTCTTGACATGCTGAAGGGCCTCACAGAACTCAACAATAGGAATCTTGTTAGTTCTCAGAAAAAGTTGGATTCAAGGATTCATATGTCAACAGGTTTGCTATTTCCTCTGGTCTCTACTTATTTTTTTATTTTTAAGAACTATTTATTTAGTTTTATTTGTTATTATTATTTTTAATTTGACCAGAAAAAGAGAGAAAGGGAAAACTTAGTTAGCAAGCTGCCAAGTTCAGGATTCGAACAGCAGTTGGCTATTTGGGAGTCAAGGCCTTAACCATGCCACTTGGCAGCCCCAACAATGCTCATCAATTTTATTCTTTTTCCAAAATAAGCTGCACTTTTTTTTTTTTTTTTTTTCTGTTTTGCCTTACCAAACCTGTAGGTGGACAGTTTCTTATTTTTATGTATGATGGCTGAACTCTGATCATCTTTGTCCTAAAAATTCCTTTCTAAGGGGCCTAAGGCAGCCACACCTACATGCCATTGATTGTAAATACATCACCTTTCCTCAGGAATTGTGTCTTCTTTGTTCCTTATATCCTGACACTGCCATATTATCACATTGATTAGTAAATTCCCTTATCAATGTTGAGGTTAAGCTTAAACTTCCCTTTCTGGTTGACCACAAATTTTAACAAGACATTGCTCTCTTGGCCAGTAACAAAGCAAAGAATCTCTGAATCACTCATAACCTGTAAGCCCCTACCCCTACCCACATCAAGATGTCCCGCTTTATCATGCCCAGTCAATGCATAACCTTTATAACAGCTTCTGCTTTCCTGAAGCTTACAAAGACACGCTGTAACCCAGACTCCTTGGAGCACTTCCACAAAGTTGCTTGAATTTGTGCTTCCAGGCTCTGATCACTCAAATTGCTTAGAATAAATCACCTTCAATATTTCACAGAGTTTAACTTTTTCCATTGATATATGGTAGGATCTTACCTACCCTTAGAATACTGGTCTTAAACTTTTACTTGTTTTCCCAACGTTCCAGGAGGGAACTAATTGGCTCAATATGGCCAATTCTATGAACTGGAGAGGGGTCATAGGTCTTGCTCCAATAGTAATCTAAAAATACCTCCAACAAATTCAGTAAGAGGAAGAAGGGCACT
Organism: Tupaia tana; assembly: GCA_026018925.1. NCBI lineage: Eukaryota > Metazoa > Chordata > Mammalia > Scandentia > Tupaiidae > Tupaia > Tupaia tana. Next base: position 83,919,367 of record JAKSZU010000005.1, read on the forward strand.
TTCTAGAATTTGAATGCTTGAGGGACTCCTGTAGGTGTATGCTAGAAGATGAATGATAATAATAATTCTCAAAATGGCTAGCTCTAAAGTTTCTAATTGGGTGATTACTCAAGAGTCAGTTATTATTATCAGGATTCATAAATCTGTGAATATTAGTAAATAACAACTTGTACTAGGTTATAAAGCTAAGCCTACTTTCTAGTGATCAGACCTGGCAAAAATAGATGAATGTATCAAATGAAAAAAGACAACTGCAAAGTAGAAGTTATAAAGCAAAAGGAATTTATTGCTTTTACAAAGTTGGCACAAAATAAAGGTCAGATTCTAGGTCATACAGTCAGAACCACCAGCAGCAAGGCAAGATGAAGTGGCAAGATGAAGTGTTTTCTCAGCTCTGAGAAAACAACCTTCATTACAGCAAAAAGAGTGTGCAAGATATTTGGAAAGAATTCACATCAGTCAAAGGTAACACAAAGGCCTTGGGGAGTTGGGAGAAAGGTCAAAATTGGGTAAAAGTTCATTACCAGTAGTTATCAGAAACAGTTTACTGGTACTAGAATAATGCTCTGTTATTTTGGGGTCTGCAAGGTTTTTGGCTAATGCTATTTTTATCACAAGAAACAATGACTTTGAGAAAGTCGGTGGTGAGGACTGTAAGAAGTAACCAATAAGCAGCCTGTCAACAGCCTCCTCTTTCTGCTCTCTAGCCTTAATTTAGAATAGCAATCTCTTTTCTGCATAAACTTGATCTTTTCAAACACAACAGGCTTACACCACTGAATGATATTTAGAACTGCACTCCACGATTAGAGATTAAATAAGGAAACTGGCAAAGTAACTGGAACGAATTATCTAAAATTCAGAAAGACGCAAGTCCTTTAATTTTCTCCTATTTATTGAACTCTGCCTTCTCTCCTTTGCACAATTCTTGCTGACAAAAGAAAAAAAGAAACAGAAGAGTGTTTCAAATAATAGAGCGGGCTGTGTAAATGAAAGCTTTGTGTCTGTATTTTGCTTTTTACAACTAGAAATAATAATCTTGGGAATAACATAGAAGATCCTCTTAATATTTAGGTTTTTAACTGTAAGATGAAGAATAAATGAGACTATCCATGAATATTACTTGGTATGATGTGTGATATAGAGTGGCTGCTCAATAAATATCAGTCGCTGCCAGTATAATGTCTAGATTTCTGCTCTGTCTCATTTATTATTTTAGATCATTTCTCTGGGTAATAGAATAGATTAAAATATCACCATTTGCTTATAATTTCCAAGCATATATGCCTATTCTGTAATTCAGTCCAGATTGTCTTGTTATAACTTACTAAATGTGAAGTATGCATATCCCACGTCACCAGGTGTATATTTCTAGGAGGTAAAATTGGTCATCTAATTGACAAGTTCAACCATTCATTAATGCACATTCTGCTAGTATAATTTATTGTGTAATTCATTCATCATCATTCATTCTTTTATTCAGTTAACAATTAGTCACTTAAGCATCCATTTGCAGACTGCCTTTATGGTTCTCCCCATGCTTATAACAGCAGCATATCATCAGAATATTGGCAGATGTTCCATGTAACAATGCTTAGAAGGACTTGTGTTCTCACAAAATAAGAATTAATAAATAAAAATAGAACCTAGAGTTTTAAGTCAACACCACATTTTAGTTCATATACCTGCTGATGACTTATCAACACCAGTCCAGTAGTCATCTGGAAAGGATTACAGAAACAAACCAAATGCTATCAGTACCCTAAAATAAGTTTTGAAAGGAGAGGAATATGATTTTTTCCTACTGTATCAAGTGGAAGACTCCCTTAGAGAACTGCTCATACATAACCAGTTACCTTTCAAAAAGAGGAAATTGATTTAATATTTTCCAAATGTATGTTTATTTAACTACAAAATCCAACTCCATGTTGTGACCAGTACAGAAGTTGGAGAAATTGTTCTTGGGATACATTTCTCTCAGACTAAACATGTGGAATATTAAAATTCTGATTTCCTTTTCCACATGGCAGGGTAGGAGAGTATAATTCTTGACATAGTCTAATTAATTTTGTGAGCACTCACTATCATAGTCTTCGTAGCCATGTCTGGTCATAAAGATATCTGAAAATAAAATGTTTCCTAGAGATGCCATTACCAGAAGACTTTGATGGGAACTTGGAGTAAGTAAGGTACCTTAAAACGATGTTACATGTTGCATACCAGATCACATGTTTCTTAACAAAGAACATAAGGAAAAACTCCTTAGGTTCATTCCACTTTAGTAAATAAGAAAGTAAATGCCCAAGACAAGGTGCAATGAAGCAGATCAATCACTACAGTTAAGATAAGAAAAGATTAGGGCTTGGTTAGAGTAGCATCAATGGGTCTGTAGAACACTGATGGACTTAGGATGTACTTTGTGGCCATTACTGTCAGAATTTATTGGTGGGTTGGAGGGCTGAATGACCTACATGAAGGATTCAAGAATGACTACTGAATTTATATTTTGAACAACTCAGGAGACAATGATGCTAATTTTAGAACAAGAAACATTGGCAGATTAATAAACCAGGATGAAGAGAGTTACCTGTTCCACTGAGGGCTTGTAAATTTTAACAAGTTAGATAAACAGGAATTTAAGAGAATTTTGGAGTTTAGAAGGCCAGTAAAATGTTTGATCTATGAAGGAAGTCAAAAAGATCTCCACTTAACAGGGGAAAAACTAAGATACTAAGTCCAGACATAGATTGGCTTTGGTATTTGAAGGTGAGAATTTTAGTTCTTCCCCAAGTACAATTATTGTCTTCAGCAACCTGACATACTGCCTGTACTGAAGGGGAAGAGGTATAGTGGTTGGATGTCAAGGAAAAACCTAATGTCTAAAGAGTAGGAAATGATGATACTAGAGAGACATTAGATTTCTAGGCAGTACCACGTTCCTTTTTGAGGTTTGTGGTCATGAATTTTAAGTGAAATCAGTATGAAATGAAATCAAACTTTGCCTTGGGTTTGATTCTGTTCTGTTACAGACTATTATTTTTTTTTAATAAGAAAAAGGGAAGCAAAATTGCCCCAGATGAGAATCTACACAAAGAAAGGGTCAATATACAAATTAGGTGAGCGAATTCTCATGATAAACATTTTATACTCAAGTGAAAGTAAAAAATGCAATTTCCAATGGCAGATAATGTTTATTAATTTTATAATAATCACAAACCTGGTTTAAGGTTATATTCAGAGGCTATTAGTCATAAATTCTATGCTGCAAATCCTGTTTCACAAACCTAAATTATGAACTTTATTTGATTTAAATATGGAAATACAAGTTACAACTCTATTATATGAGAAGCCTTGAAAGAGTATAATCTTGTTGGCAAAATTATTATGGTACTGCTATTAAATTTTTCTTCTCAGCAACTTTAGAAAGAAAAGACTAGAGAGTGTTGGCATTTCAGTTATACTATACATGAAGTGATTGTCAAGGTAGCCTAAACTCTTGTTAAGGCTGTTTACTAGATTTTGCTAATGTCAACTTGGATAAAAGAAAACTAGGCTTCCATATTTTCTTTCCATAATGCCAAATTAGAAAATGCCAAATAAATATTTGGAAGGCAAAAGTGAAGCAGTGGCCGTTATATTAGGCCATCCGACAGAGAGAGGAACCCAGTAATTTTCAGTTCTGCATTTAGCCTGTCTTCCCAACTGCTGGGCCTCTTGACCAACTGCAGCCTTAAATGAACCCAGGTGCTTGGCTATAAAGCTGCAGAGGTTTTATCTACATCTAAGAGCCTGTTCCTGAGCCTCCCCTTCAAGTTTCTTCTTGAGAAGATAAATGTGTTTGATTTTTTGTTTGTTTGTTTTTATTGTCTCTATAAACTTCCACATTTTCACCTGTCTGTCCTTTAGGTGGTCCTGACTATAATCTGAGATTTCCCTCCAGACTTGTACTTTCTTTACACTTGGCACTTTTGTGTAAGGTTTATTCCCACAATACATCCTTTAATTCCAAAGTGCTAATCGTAGCTCTGGTTTTCTCACCAAGTTGATGACATCTTTATCTTCAAAATGGAAGGCATAAGGAAAGACCTGAAACATTAACACAGGACTCAAATAATTTGTGCAATGAAAATACCTTTTGAACTGCAAATAGCCCACAGGAGAAGACCAAGTGCTTGGTCTTTTTAGGATTCTGGAATCATACCATTATATGCCCATAATTACAGTCACCATTTACCTTACTTTTGTGATATTCATTGCATAGCTCTGAACCAGATTAAGACCACCCATGGTCAGGCAGTCGATGTTATCAATGAAAAAAGGAGGAAATTAAATTTAAACAACTAGTGCTTTTCACATTTTGTATTTTGGAACTGTTCCTTTTCTATTTATTTTATTTTATTATTTAGAGAGATTTTTGCTAGGGAGAAAGCAAGAAATTCCCTCTACCCCAGAGGGGATGGCTATGACACAGTCCCTTCTCCTCCACTCTCCTCTTGGGATTTTGGGCATGTACACACATGCACATGCACCTGGCATGAGTTTTAAGCCACCAGTTCCAGGAGTCAAACTACAGTTCACTACATCAGAATCCAGTGACATAAACATTACACCATCTGCTGGTCCCAGAACTGGTCCTTTTTAAATAGAGGATTTAGTCTTGTAGACCAAAAATAAATAATTGGGATTTTTTAAAGGAATACACTGTAAGAAAGTATAAAAGAGGCTTTTTAGAGGTAAATCTAGCATTAAATTAAAGATAAAATGAAATTTTATATATATATATATATATATATATATATATATATATATCAAAGTAGACTGATTTAGGGAATAATTTTTCTTTGTTATTAAGCTGAGAAAAGTAACTCACCTCTAAAATGTAGTCTAAAGATTTTAGAAAGATAGTATTTTGTCCAGAATAGCCAAGATATAAAAAAATGATTGAGAGATGCTTCTTAAAATTTGCAGATACAAATTGAATAATCTTTATAATTACAGGAACCATAATTGGATGACTAGGGCAGCTATTAAATAGTTATTTTAAATTTGGGCATATTTTAACAGGTAGGTATGAAAAATAGTCATAAAAATCTCTAAAGCAACCTTAGGTTTCAAATGAACAGTTATTGTGAAAGGGAAACCAATGTCTTGCACTCCAGCAAAATAAATGCCACTTCAATAGTATGAAGGTACTAAAAGAAACCAAAGAATGGAGAAATTGATCAAAGAGGAGGCATAGCTACAGAAGAAGCATCCAGACCTTAGACTGATGCTGGGCATATGGGAAAATCTGTACTGGGTGGTTTTTCCTACACTGGCAGGGAAAATTAAACAGAATTTCCTTGAATCATAGTTACCTTCTGGGGACTCTATAATTTATAGGCTTAGTCTGAGGAAACATCAATGTTGCATACTCTTAGGATATGTACTAGAAAAACACAGGTCTAGCCTAAAAAGCAAAAAGTGAGATGAAAGAACAAGGTCATGCTGACATGTGAAGTGATTTCTCCCTGCACTTAAGAAGAGAATTCCATGAGAGAACAAACAAGTAAAGGGAAAAAATGAAAACCATTGGGATTATTTAATGAAATGACTTCAATAGAGGGAATAAAATCCAAACTGCCGATGTCATTGCTGCAGTTTGAGTGATGTCATTGTAGACATTGGTAATGAAAATTGTGCAACACTCAAAAATTGAAAATGCTTGGTACTAGTAAATTTAAGGTAGTGGCCCATGTCCATTAGGAGGCAGGGATTATAAGCTACAGCAGGAAACACAATACACCCTTGGGAGGAATTTGTCTAGATTATCTAGCTCTATGTAGGGATGTAATAAGAAGACAAGAAAATCAGAAATAAACTGACATTTTGGAAATGCATGAAATTCCCAGTCACATTAGGAAAAAGTAAAGTTGACGTAGAGAACATGGAATTAAGGTGGTTATGGGTGCTAATAAAATAATCAATTATCAACTCAGGTCAATTTGCTTTTGTTGTTAATAAATTATTGTTAACAATTGTTAACAAATTATCGTGGGGAAAAAAAGATTGCTTTTCCTGAAAATCTGTTTTCCAAGTTAATGGATGCTTGCTTTTTTTCCTTATAAGAAGGTAAAACAAATTTTTGTAAAAACTTGTTTACTTTTGGAAATTTCCTCTAGTGAGTAATGACTGAATATTCATCATTTTTTTTTTTTTCTTTTTTGGGAGATGTTTTTGCTATAGGGCACGTGTGCTCGCCAGACAGAGAGACAGAAAGCGAGAAATCACCCCCCCAGGGTGGTTGGCCATGCCGCAATCCCTTCTCCTCCATTCTCCTCTCGGGATCTTGGGCACGCACGCACATGTGCCTGGCGTGAGTTTTAAGCCACCAGGTCTGGGACGTGAACCGCAGTCGACTACGTGGGAGTCCAGAGACATAGCCATTATGCTAACTGCTGGTCCCGATCATGCTTTTGACAGGTAGGGTGAAAAGTAGTTAATTACCCTAATTTGGAAAAGCAGTTTGAGATTGCGTTTGGCTGTATGTAATGGAAATGTGTCAACTAGTGAGCCCTCACAGAAATACACATTCAGGGCTGGCACTTTAATGCTGTGATAAAGCCCTGTGCTCAGCAGCTGAATCCCACATGACTGACAATAGTTCGATACTGGACATAGGAACTTCAAAATTATACTGAGTGTGTGTGTTCCCCAAATCCTGAGAGGATGAAGAAGTGGAAGTAAAAGAATTGTGGTTTGGGAGCAGCAGTTAGTGTAATGGCTATGTTGTTGGACTCCCATGTAGTCTACTGCAGTTTGAGTCCTGGACCCAGTGGCTTAAACTCATGCAGGGTGCATGTGCATGCATGCCCAAGATCCCGAGAGGAGAATGGAGGAGAAAGGATTGTGGTGTGGCCATTCCCCCCGGGGGGTGATTTCTCGTCTACTATCTCTCTGTCTCTCTCAGTCTGTTTGGCGAGCTCACACGCCCTATAGCAAAAATCTCTCCGAAAAAAGAATTGTGGTTTGACTATGCCTCATTTGGGAGTGGTTTCTCTCTTTCTCTCTCTCTCTCTGGATGGATATACACACACACATATACACACACATATATATGCTCACTATATAAATAGTGAGTACCCATGCCCTCTGGCAATTGAAAACTAATACTGAGGTTAAAAAAAATAGACACATACATGTTCAAAACAAATTTAGACAAACCAAAATTTAACATAATTTATTTAAACAAAGGGTAGGTGATTTAAATCAGGCAGCCCCCCAGAAGATAACTTCTAAGAGATTACAGCTAGTCCCGTTGTTAACAAGGAATATATGTAGGTGAGATAGGAATGTGAGGTGTGCAGTAAAAGGAAAAATGTCGTATGAAAACAGAAGTGAGGGAATGAGATAGATCATTGGTTACAGGTGGATGGTAGGCTGCACAAACAGTCTGAAGGGTGAGCTTTCTGACTGACTCAAGTGTGACTAGCGTGTTTGGCTGTAACTTAGTAAGCAGCTCATAAACAAAAAAATACAGTTTAACATGTATGATTTTGGCTTGTCCGTAAGGTTCCATTTTAGGCCAGTATAGTTTACTTCAGCATACAAAAACAAGCAACTCAAAACTGCAGCTGAGGTTCTATGGTAACAGGAAGGTCCCAATCTCCTTCAGTCTTTCTGCTTTACCATCTTTTATACATGTCTTTGATTTTTCAATAACCTTATGGTTGCAAGATCATGTTCTGCCTATGGTTTCATATTTGTAATCCATGCCAGACTAATTATAGGAATAAATAAGCAATAATGAAAGAGAGGTCAGGTTTATATCAAGAAAGCAATTTTTTTCAGAAATCCCTAGCAGATAATTTTTTTTTTTTTTTTGGAGAGGTTTTTGCTATAGGGCGCGTGCGCTCGCCAGACAGACAGAGAGAGACAGAGAGATAGAAAGCAGGAAATCACCCCCCAGGGGGAATGGCCACGCCGCAATCCCTTCTCCTCCATTCTCCTCTCGGGATCTTGGGCATGCACGCACACGCGCCCGGCGTGAGTTTAAGCTGCCAGGTCCGGGACTCGAACCGCGGTCGACTACGTGGGAGTCCAGCGACATAGCCATTACGTTAACTGCTGGTCCCTAGCAGATAATTTATTAGCAATAGCTGTTTATTACCAGATTACTGCAAAGGAAGCTGGAAAATCTACTTTTCAACTGGGCATGTTGTTACCCTAGATATTTGAGGACTTTGCTAATAAGCTTGTAGAAGAGGCTAGATATAGATAAGGTAGACCACACCAAGTCAACCACAATGATTGTGCATGTATTTTGAGTTTATGATGATATTGAGAAAAAATAAAGGTGCATGAAATATATTGTATAATCATTGAAGTAGGAATTATCAAGTGGTTTATAATTAATATTGAATAATAATTAGGTATATACATATTAATGTATTATTCAAAATTACAATCATTTGAAAAAAGTATTGTTTTCTTGGAATGAAATTCAGATTTGAGGCTTCTCTTTTTTTTAAGAGTTTTTCTGCCATGTGTGCTTGCCAGAGAGAGACAGAGACAGAAACAGATAATGAGAGAGAAAGTAAAAAATCACCCCCTGGGAGGATGGCCATGCCGCAATCTCTTCTCCTCCATTCTCCTCCCAGCATCTTGAGCATGCATGCACATAACGCTCGGCATGAGTTTTAAGTACCTGGGTCCAAGAGTTGTACTGTGGTCAACTATGTGGGAGTCCAGTGATATAACCATTATGCCATCTGCTGGCCCCAAAGCTTCTCATTTTAAGGCTCAGAATTTTTGCAAGTACCGTCACTTTACTTTATTGGCTTTGAATAATTTTTTGGATGTGTTATGTATTTAACTTCAATATTGACATACACAAACTAAGTGTCCCTTTTGTTCTTAAAATATTTTAATGATATGTAGGGAATTGACAATCAAAGCAGTTGCTTGTATTGACCTAAGCAAATGTTTTCAGTCTATTGTCAGGTTCTTTTAGTAAATATTGGTAGTTTCTGATTACTAGGAACAGATGGTTAACGAATTAAATTTCTTTCTAACCTTGACACTATGAGATATGTTACAATGAAAACAGGTCTCAGAATAGATTTTGAGAAACACACATATTACCACCATGGACAGAAACAATCACATAACTCATTCCAATACTAAGGTGTATTTTCTTTTTTAGAGAGATTTTTCTATAGGGTGTGTGCACTCACCTGAGAGACAGAGAGACAGAAAGCAAGAAATCAAGTCATGGGGGGATGGCTATGGGACAATCTCTCATCCTCTATTCTCTTGGGATTTGGGGCATGTATGCGCACAAGCCCAGAGTGAGCTTCGAGTCTCTGGGTCCAGGACTCAAACTGCACTTGACCATGTGGAAGTCCAGCAACATAAGCATTGCTCCATCTGATAGTCGCACTAATGTGTATTTTCTTTTAGATGCTTTTATAATACCTTGAAAATATCCATTCATGGAACCAGCCACTTGGTGTAATGGCTATGTCGCTGGACTCCCATGTAGTCGACCACGATTCTAGTCCCAAACCCTGTGGCTTAAATTCATGCCGGGCGCATGTGCGTGTGTGCCCAAGATCCCAAGAGGAGAATGGAGAAGGGATTGTGGTATGGCCATCTCTCCTGGGAGGTGATTTCTCGCTTTCTGTCTCTGCCTTTTATTTATTTATTTATTTTTTGAGACATTTTGCCCAAAAACTTTTGCTATAGGGCAAAAACTTCTCAAAAAAAAAAAAAAAAAAAAAAAAAGAAACAAAAGAAAAAGAAAATATCCATTCACTCTCAGATACATAAAATGATAAACTGCTGATAAGAAAAGACAGCCTTCTACTTGACTCCAGTATGAGGATCTTTGATTAAGAAAGAGAGGAGGAGCCAGGCAATGGTACAGTGGTAACATGAGTGGACTCACATGGGAAAGGTATGAGGTTCATGGCAGTGACACATGCTTACCTGTGATATAGGCCAGCTGAGATTGGGAGTGGATCGTGGCATGAAACCCCTATTGGAGGTGCCCGTTTCTCTGTCTGTCTGTCTCTTTCTGTGTATTGCTCATGGAAAAAACAATAACAACAACAACAAAAACTTTACCATAGAAGAAATGAGAGGAGAAAATGTATATATTGCTGTATGGTGTGTGAATATGTTATCTACTTTTTCCAGACAGTAGTATGTCCTGAACATCACTTATTTTCCCCAAGTAAGACATTTTTAATGTTTATAATATTAGTTATGAATTTACCATTACATATTTATTTATTAATGTATAATAAGCTTATATAGGAACTCCAAAGTGTGAATGCTAAACTGACTCTGAAGTGTGAAGGCTAAAAGGCTACCTTCAAATTGTGTATTCCCTCCTAATTAGGGTCCTTCAAATGTAATCTAGCTGTCCCTAAGGTGTCAGTTACAATTAATCAACACACACACACACGCGCGCACACACACACACATGCACATCACTCTACTGAAGTATCATACATTTCTGGTATAACCAGTCCCAGTGGATACATGTTTTCCAAAAGGCCAATGAAGCAGGCAGTTAGACTGGACAGCATCTAGGAACTGGATAGGGGACACAGCATGCTCAGAGAGAATTGCAGCACCAGCCAGAAACTATGGCAGGCAAGGTGAACTCAGGAATGCCGGAAGATGGAAACGTAAAACATCAGCAGTGACCAGACTAAGGGAGAACTGAAATCAGACTCCAAGTCCTGAGCATCCTGACGTCTCACTGTGGTTCTGAAAACCCGTCACCTGAGACTTTTAGGATATATATTCATTGTGCAAAGTCTAACGTGCCAGGAATTGGCTATCAGATGCCTGTCTACTCTCCTTCAATCTTTGCCTGTATCTGGAATACTCTATAAGTTGTGGTTTTACCTTCTGGCTCTTTCCATGTTTCATGTGATTTCTTGGATTTCAACGTGGCAATGTAGGGAACAGCAGATGGTGTAATGGTTATGTTGCTGGACTCTCACATGACCAACTGCAGTTCAAGTCTGGGAACCAGAGGCTTGAAACTGTGAGTGTGCATGCCCAAAATCCTGATAGGAGAATGAAAGAGAAGGGATTGAGGCATGGTCATATTCCCTGGGGGATGATTTCTCGCTATCTGTCTCTGACTTTTGAGCAAATCCACGCACCCTATGGAAAAAATTTCTCTGTAAAAAAAAAAAAAATAGGTATTGTATCTTGCAAAACATATTTCAAAGTATAATGAAGTATATATTTTTTTAAAAAATTACTGGCTATTTTACATTTTGGATTGTGGAGCCCATATAATATTTTATATTCATATTTGAATGTTAAAGTGTTCCCAAATGGAATTCACTATAATAAATTTGAACTTGAAAATACCAGTATTTAAATGTATCACAAACCTTGAAAACAAGTAATATAAAAATTGTTTATGAACATTTCTGTGGTTTTATCATATGTGTCCCCAATAAAACTATAATTAGTTGCCTATACAATTACTTACGGTATATGATAAACTGACACTATAAAAACTATTTTCACTCAGTCAAAAGCATGCTATGTGCTGCATTGTAATTTTCACTGACAATGAGAAATCAACATATTTTATAATAATTATTTATCCCATTAAAATTTCAAATGACAACATTTAGCATACTTAAATTTGATTGTAACAGCTATCATCCATGAAGAACTGACATTAGGGTTAAGATATAAAAAACAAAATGCCCAAAATATCTATCATATTTTAACATTCAGAATATATTACAATCTCTCAAAATTATAATAAAGTAACCATATATTTTACATTATACATTATATTGTTCAGTTGCTAAAAACTTGTTTGGACCCAAACTAGAAAAACAAATACATGTGTTTTTAGCTTTTTACCATAGGGTATGTGTGCTCACTTGAGACAGAGAGAGATAGAAAGAGGGAAAGTGGGAAATCACCTGCAATGGGTTCATCTGTTCCCTTCCATTCTTCTCTTGGGAGTTTTGGCACATACACTCATGAATCCAGTGTGATTTTTCAGCTGCCAGATCTGGGACTTGAACTGTGGTTTGCATATGAGAATCCAGTGCCTTAACCACAACACCACCCGCTTGGCCTACAAATACATTTTTAAAATCTGTTACTCAAAGGCAACTCCACCTCACTGACAGGAGTGATCAACTCTCTCTCCCAGCTCCCTCTGTTAACTGTGGCAGACCCATGGCTCTGACTTTCTCTGGTTTAGTCTGGTTAGTTGACTATTTGAAGCTTTCTCAACTGCTACTTGACTGAAGGGGACAACAAATGTGTGTATAAGTTTTACTTTGTAATTATTTGGGGACATTTGGCTCTTTATTTCTTCAGTGAGCCTACTTCTCTAGGATAGTCTATTGTAGAAGGAATGTATTCAAGTTATGAACACAAATTGTAGCCAATAGTTCCAATGGGAACAAATAGTCCCATCTTTCCACAGAATGTATGGTAATGTGTGTCCAGTAAAGTAGCTCAACACTTCCTTCTTTTGGGAGGCTTGTTTCCTTTAAAGAAAAGATATTTATGACACTTGTTAAAATCAGGAGGCATACTCTATTCAAAATCATTGTGGTGGGTATAGGAGCTACTCTGATAACTTTGGCAATAATGAAAGAGCTCAACTCTGAATAAGAGAAAAACTCAAGGAGAATAGGCCTGGCTTCATGGTGATAAGCAGGGAAACTGAGCTGCAGAGAAAGCACAGCTTATCTACTTTCAAACACCACAGAGCTCTCAGACTTCATCTTTTCCTGAAACATGCCATGTGACCCCCCCTACCATCTTCCTCAGTTGAACTCAGAAGCTCAGCCTTAGGTGCACCTGTTCTCTAGAAACTGGGAAGCTTTTGAGTTATCTAGTTCCAGTGACAAAAGTGCAGGTTGCTAGGTGAGCATCAGACAGACTGAGCTGCAGAGAGATCATAGGTCACCTCCTCCCATAGGTTTTTGAACACTCAGAATTAACTCTAAGAAATAAGGAAGAAATGCATAATCCATCAGATGACCAGAAATCACCACAGAGGCACAAAAAATATGAGAAAACTAGAACAGTATCTCCCTCAAGGGAAAAGAACAATTCCTCACCATCAACAGACAGTATAGTGGAACTTGTGGACATGCCAAATGAACAATTCAGAATACTCATAGTGACAACACTAAATGAGATGCAAAAGAAAGAGACAATGAACTCCAGAAGATTAAAGAGAAAAGAAACAATGGGCTTCCACAGTTGTGGAAGTCCTTCCAGGACTGGAAAGAAGAAGTAGACACCATAAAAGAGAATCAAGACAAAAACCTTAATAAGAGACAAAGAAGGGCATTATATAGTCAAAAAAGGATTAATTTGTGAAGAAGATATAATGCTTACAGATATCTATGTCCCCTACCCAAGAGTACCCAAAGACATGAAGGCTAGATCTAAAAGGAGAGATAGACTGTAACACACTAACTGTTGGGGATCTAAACACCCAATTATATCCTTTAAATAGATCAACTAGACATAAATAAATAAATAAATAAATAAATAAATAAATAAATAAATAAATAAGAAAGAAAGAAAAGAGGTACAGGACATAAATGATGCCATAAATCAAATGGAGTTAACAGACATCTACAGAACTCTCCACCCAAAAACCACAAAATACACATTTTTCTCACCCCACATAGTACTTTTTAGGACTGACCACATGATAGGGCATAAATCAAGCCTTTACAGATTCAGAGGCATAGAAACTATATCCAGTTTTTCTCTGAGCACAATAGAATTAAACTTGATATCAATTTCAGGAAAAATCCTTGAAAATACACAAGCATATGGAACTTAAACAACTACTGAAGAGGTTAAGATGGAAATAAAAAGATTCATGGAAACAAATGATAGTGAGTACACAATCTATGTGACCCCACAAAAGTAGTCCTAAGAGGGAAGATCATAGCAATTAGTACATTTTTTGAAAAGATGGAAAGGTGGCTAATGGGCAACCTAACATCATGCCTCAGGGAATTGGGAAAACAACAACAACAAAAATGCCAAAAAATTCCAGGAGAAAAGAAATAATAAAGATTTTAGCATAAATAAATAAAATAGAAAGTAAATGAACTATACAGAAATAAATGAAAGGAAAAGCTAGTTCTTTGAAAAGATAAATGAAATTGACACACTACAAGCTGGATCAATTAAGAAGAAGAATGAAAGAAAATTAAATTTGCAATGAAATAGGCAATATTACAACAGACGTAACAGGAATACAAAACATCACTAGAGGATACTATGAGCAACTATACAGCAACAAATAAGTAGACTCATGTTATGGACAAATTGCTGAACAGGTATAATCTACCAAGATTGACTCAGGAAGACAAAGAAGGCCTGGATAGAGCCATAAAAGCAATGAGATTGAATCAGTAATAAATAACCTCCCAACAAAGAAAATTCTAGGCACTGATGGCTTCCCTTCTGAATTCTACAAAATTTTATGGAAGAATTAACCCTATTCTACTCAAAATATTTCTAAAGATTCAAAATAAAGGAACCCTCCCAAATTTATTTTATGAGCCTCCATAACCCTCATTTTCAAAACGTATAAGAACATGACAAAAAAATAAAAACTACAGACAAATATCTCTGATGAATACAGATGCAAAATTTCTAAAGAGGATACTGGTAAACTGTATCCAGCAACATACAAAAAAGATTATTCATCACAACCAGATTGGGTTTATTCCAGGATATAAGGCTGGTTCAAGAACACAAAACTATAAATGTAATAGACCATATTAACATAAATAAAGATAAAAACATAAGATCGTTTCAATCAGTGCAGAAAAAGTGTTCAACAAAATACAGCATCCCTTCACTGTTAAGACTCTCAGCAAAATAGACCTAAAAGGAACATTTCTCAACATAATAAAAGCCATCTATGTAAAACCTATAGCAAACATTATGTCAAATGGGGAAAAACTGAAAACTTTTCCAACTAAAAACTGATACAAGACAAGGCTGTCCACTTTCTCCACATCTTTTTAATACGGTGCTGGAAGTCCTAGCCAATGAAACCAGAAAAAAGAATCAAATAAAATAAAAGGCATTCAATAGGTAATGAAGAGTTGAAATTATTTCTATTTTCAAATAACGTGATTATATACATAGAAGACCTACAGGTATAAGTGAAAAAACTTTCAATGTAATAAACACATATAGTAAAGTGGAAGGATACAAAATCAATTGACAAAAACCTATGGCATTTCCATACACAAAAAACAAACAGAGTAGAACAGAAGAAAGTAATCCTATTTACCATCATCACAAAAAGTATAAGATACCTTAGAATAAATCTAAACAAGGAAGTCAAGAATCTCTACAAGGAAAAATACAAAAATCTTAAAAAAGAAATTGAAAATGACACAAAAAAGTGGAAGGACATACCATTTAGTGAGTTAGAAGAAATAATATAACCAAAATGGCAATTCTACCCAAATTAATCTACATAGTTAATACAATCTCTGTTGAATTACCAGAGACATTCTTCACACATCTAGAAAAGACAATCATAGAATTTGTTTGGAATCATAAAAAACTCTGTATTGCTGAAACAATCCTGCACAAGAAGACTGGAGTGGGCAGCATCTCAAACTATATTATAAAACTGTGATAATCAAAACAGCATGGTATTGGCGCTAAAACAGACATGTGGACCAATGAAACGAAATAGAGACCCCAGAAATAAACCTCGAATTATAGAGCTAACTGATTTTGACAAAGGGCACCAGTCAATCCAGTTGGAAAAGGCATATCTCTTTAGAAAATGGGGCTAAAAAAACTGAATATCCACCTGCATAAAGATAAATCTGAACTCTTATCTGTCATCACTAACAAAAACCACCTCAAAGTGGATCAAGAATCTAAATCTAGGACCCCAAACTATAAAACTACTGGTGGGAAACCAGAATATACAGGAAACTAAAGTAGCTTACTGCTAAAAAGATCACCAGTCCAATGAAAAGATAGGAAAATGAGCTGAACAAACAACTCTCTAAGGAAGACATATGAACTGCCTGAAAACATACGAAAAAATGCTTAACATCCCTAATCATAAGGGATATGCAGATCAAAACCACAATGAGATACCACCTACCCCCAGTCCAAGTGGCAAAGATTAAAAAACATAATAACAATAGTTAGTGCTGGCAGCAATGTGTTGAAAATCGGATCTCTCCTACACTGATGATGGGAATGTAAATTGGTCTAGCCTCTATGGAGAAAAATATGGAGTTTCCTCCAAGACCCACAAATAGAAATACCATATGATCCAACAATCCCAGTCTTGGGTATTTACAAAGGATAGGAAAATGCTCATAGAAGTATTTGCACATCTGCATGTTGCAGCATTATTAACAATGGCTAAGACATGGAACCAACCCAAATGTCTACAAATGGATGAATGGATTGAAAAAGTGTGGCATATATATTTTCTGAAATACTATTCAGTCATGAAATGAAAGACCCTGGAGCAAGCCAGGCTATGAAATAGAGACATTGTCTCCTCTTCATATATACTGACCGTCTGCACTCTATGGTTGAAACTGAAAGATCAATCAGAAGTGTGAAAATGGTTATGGATACTGAAAACAGTGTGGGAAGAGGGTGAAAGATTGGGGAGAGTCTAAGGAAAGAAATTAGGAGAAAAATAGAGAGGCAAGATATTTATGAGATGCAGAAGTGGAGTATTACCTGTTGATGATAATGTGTTTTGTATCCTAAACTGAACTGGCGTGAAATGTATTTATGTTGGATGAATTCAATTTATAAGCTAAGTGATGTATAGTGATTAAATCTATAAAATAAATAAAAATAATTTTATAAAAGGAAAGAAAATCTTGGGATTTTTATAACTGAGAGATAAGTGGTAATCAGTTGATGAAAAATTGCTAAAAGGAAACATCAGGGTTCAGGGAGGATTCTGGCTAAACTGACTGCTCTGGTTTGAATGTCTCCCCAAAATTAAGGTCTTGAGATATGGTTGTGACAGGATTAGGAATTTGAAAACTTAATATGACAGTAGTTTTGAAATGTGAAGCCTTTGGGAGGAAATAAAGATTAAAGCTATTAGTGTAGGGCCCCATGATTCAATCCTGGTTTCATAAGGAGGAATAAAAAGACTGAGGAAGAGATACCATGGGCACAGGTAACTGTTCTGTGTGTTCTGCACTCCACCATGTGATGTTCCCAGGACATGAGACCACCAAAGCACAGTCTGAATAAATCTCTATTTGTATAAATTACCTAGACTCAGGTATTTTCTGTTAATACCAAGAGAACAGACAAAAAAAAAATGATGTTTTGTTAAAGGCAGACCGGGAATATCAGGTAACACCTGGGGGATAGTGGAGGATAGAATTTTTATCAGACGTAAGGTAGAAGATTCTGGGACAACTGGCTTAGCAGGATTTTTTTATAAAATTGAGCTCTTGGGAGACATGACTAAGGATGAAGTTTGGTTGGATTCAGAGACTAAAGTTTGGTCAAGAAGAGACTGTCATTTCCCAGGACACAGAAATTATCCTTGTGACTTGGCTTCAAAAGAGTGCCTGAAATTCTTTTTATGTCTGAATGCTATTGCTGTTTAAGTTAATTTCAAAGAGGCTCTTTAATCCTCGATTTGTTAAGTATCTTGATCAAAATAGGTACTGAAATAGGTATCGAGGAGGGATTCTACTCAACATATCAGGCTTAATTTTTTTAAGTTGCTAGACACAAATGCAAATATTCTTTCAAGTCAGAGTGTCTCAAACTCTAATGTATATTTGATGAACCTTGTGAGCTTATTAGACAGGCACATACTCAGCACCCCACACTTACTGAATTTCAATCTGCATGTTAACCAGATTCCTAGGTGATTTTTATGCACAGCAGTTTGAAAATCACTGTTTTATAGGGTTATTTTTGTCTATTAAATCAATACAGAAAATATGAGTATGTACCATGGTTTTTCCAAATATATTCCAATACTAAATGTGTACAGCGTTTGTTTTCTAGATATTTTCTTACTGAATACTGAATTCCCTCTAATTCTTTTAAGTACTGAGCCAATCATTATGCTATATAAAATCTAAGGAAGTGTGTTTACTGTTATAATAAAAGAGAATTTTCAATAAATTTGATTGCCAGATTAACTATGTATAATTTCATGGTACTGCATCATAATAAGATATAATTATAAGTAATTTGCAGACATGAGTATAAATGTACTTTAAAATAGACAAACATATTTGTTAATAGAAAGAAGCAAGACACTATCAGGACTTTCCTTTATCCAAAGACCAATAGAAAACTTGTATGTCCCTGTTAGCCATCTAGAAGGAAACACCACAATGCTATTATAAAAAGTATTATAAATTTCTCCATTTCTTTAATTTAACATCTATTAGCTTCATACAATTACCAAGATTTGTGTCTGATGCCAGGATCTAAATAAAACACAATCTTATTCTAAGAACTTCAGTTCTTCATACAGTCAGACAAAAAACCAGAAAAGATTTGTTACTGAAGCAATAGAATATGTTAGTTAAGGGATTAGCAGATGGTGTAATGCTTACGTCACTGGACTCCCACATGGTCGGCCATGGTTCGAGTCCCATACCTGGAGGCTTGAAATTCATGCTGAGCATGTGTGGATGCATACCCAAAATCCCAAGAGGAGAATGTAGGAGAAGGGATTACAGTATTGTCATCTCACCTGGGGAGATGTCTTTGTCTCTGTCTTTCTGTTTCTCTGACATATGCACGCATGCTATAGCAAAAATCTCTCCCCCCAAAAAGGAATGTTAGTTAAAGATTACACAGGACAACGAATGTACATACAGGTGCGATAAAACGTGTTCAAAATTATGTCATGGTATAAAGAAAATATCCATAAAATTGTGAATTCCTGAGTTAGTGGAGTAAGATGTAGTTGATGAAGCTTGTGAGAAATAGGTAGATGTAGTCTTATTAATTATGCTAAGTGATTGGCATGCTTAACAAACAAATCTTATTGTTTACATTTTCCATTTGAGGGAGTAAGTCCATATTCTTGGATTTGAAACTAGTAAAGTCCTTGTTTGCATTCTCTTTACCATCATATGGATCATCTTGTTAATCAAGAATAAATAATTTCTTCAGTAGAGGTTTTAGCAAAATGTCTTTCTGCTAACTTAGATCACTTGGTAGTGAGCCAATTGGAATTCCGTTGTGAGGGTCTCACTGGGAAGTTAGTAGACTCAGTACCAGATCTGAGCTAAAAATGTGGAGTCAGATGTTTTGAAAAGTTCTCTCCTGCTGTCAGTCATTCTGCTATTATTTCTCTTATTTGCTGCCGAGTAAGTATGGATACTAGAACTATTCCCATTCCATTTCCTTTTCTTGTGCCAATTGGCTTAAATACATCCATGATATGAACAAAATTATGTCATGAGTGCTAGACATCACCTTTCTGGTGCCAATATTTGTCAAAAAATAGTACTGGAGGAGTGGTAGAAGCAGAAAAAACTAACTGAACACTTTAGCCTGGGCACTTCTCAACACTGCGACACTGGGCAAAATCCCTAGACTTTCTGAGCCATATTGTTTTCATGTGAAAATGATGGATAGTGATGCCTGCTCCATGAAATTGTTCTCGAGAATTCTATTAGATGATGTAGTTGAAAATGAACTTACAGTTAAATGCTGTAGACACTGGGAAAGTAGTGATTTCTTTATCCTCTGCTTAGTGCTAACAATTTGGAAAGTGATTTGATTGAACAAATTTATTTAAAGAGAACAGAAATCCTGATTAAATATTGTGCCTCAGTGACTGCAAATTTGGCATCGAAGGCAGAACTTTGTCCTTGTGACTGCATAGCAAATTCTGGGCTTAAGACCTTGGGCAAGTACTTCTTCCAGCTAGGTTATAATTTCATTATTTATTTAAAAAATGGACAATAAGTATTAATAGAGTTTTCATAGTAAGATATATAAAACACATAGCTAGTACCCATAAGGACTGGGTATATACTAATGTTAGCTAATATTGAGAGAGTTGATGGAAAAGCGATTGGTTTATTTGTATTTGTCATAGGGGGTGTGTGTTAACTGAAGAGAAACAGAAAGGGAGAGGGGAAAGGTGAGAGAAAGTGATTTTGAATATTTGTTCATGAAAAGAGGATTACTTGAGAAATAAAACTATTTTATCCATATTACAGTAGATAGTCAAAAATGTACAAATATTTGCAAGAGACCATTAAGTAACAATGTAAAATTTTTGAGAGATACGTCTGTTCATAGTCTCCCATTTTTTTCCTTAACACCTGGTCACTAAGCAAGGCACAGAGAAGGCTATCCAGTTTTTTAATCAATTCATATTCTACAGATGGGTAAACAAACAAACAAACAAACCTGGGTGAACCTTTCTTTTTTTTTTTTTTTCTTTTATTGCAGACGTTTTTGCCATAGGGTGCTGGCGCTCACCAGAAAGACAGATAGAGAGACAGAAAGAGAGAAATCACCCCCAGTGGGGATGGCCATGCCAAAATCCCTTCTCCTCCATTCTCCTCTTGAGATCTTGGGCATGCAAGCACAGGTGTCCCGTGTGAGTCCAAGCCACCGGGTCTGGGATTCGAACCGCAGTCAACTACATGGGAGTTCAGAGACATAGCCATAACTATGCTAACTACTGGTACATAGCTAACTACTGGTACCGGGTGAACCTTTAAATAAGTTATTTGACACAACCCACATTTCCACTGCTGTAAAATCTCCTTTACACCCCACCCAGACTATTCATTTTTTATGTTGAGTTAAGTTCAAGGTAAAAAACACTGAAGCGCAAGATTTTTTTTTTTTTTAAATGTATTATGGAGGGGGAGGAGAAGAAAAGCAATGGGCAACTTTTCTTGTGATATACATTTGACTGACTGCAACATATCCTTACATATGTGAAGCAAGAATCTGAATTGTATTAAATAATGTACCAACTAGCGTCAGAGTGAAATTTATAATGGTGTCTCCTTTCTTCTCTCTGAAAGACTGTTTGACACAAAGGAAAAGAAAGGGTGATTTGTAGCACTAAACTTGGGCATGTATAAATAACTGGCAAGGATGATTTATTGCTAAAATAAATCCTAATATGAATAAATGAACTATTTGCTTTAATTGCATAAGGTTCAGTCTCACTGACTACACAGAGGAAGTTCAACCTAAAATTTGTGAATAATGAACATGTGAATAATGACCCATGGAGGGTCATTTGCAAAGTCTTTGCAAGATTACAATTTTGAAATAAAAAAGATTTTATAAAATATATTTGAAGATATCCAAATTGATTTCAAACAGTTTACTTTTTTAAAATGGGGATATAATATTTTAAAGGGATGGTATATCAATTTCATTATTCTCTGATAAGTTATTTTATTTATATTTTAATTACTAAAAACTATGTTGATAATATTATAAAATATGGAAGTTTATTTCACTCATGACTAATATATATGAAATAAAATTGTCAAATAAAATAGAAAATTATTTTAAGAGATTAAATGTAAATTGAATTCAGTTCAATAATATAGATAATTACTACATGCTTAATATTGTGGTAAGTACTATTGTAGAAATGCAATATCTCTTGTTCTTTCTTTTTCTTTCCTTCTTTCATTTCTTTCTAAATCTGATTATTTAGTGAGTGTGTAGAAAGGGAGTTTAACATATTAGATAAAATAAATTGTACACAAAAATAGAATGAAATCATTTAAAAAGAAAAATTACTCCAGCACTATTCTGCAATTCTAAAATGGAACTTTATTATTTTGAAGTTGACATGTAGTTGAATGCTATTCATATTGAATTTGCAATAAAAGTTACCTGTTGAAATATGTTGTAACATAAAGCAAATATGTTTAGCTGTCCCAAGTGTTTTCTCTATACATGAGAACATCTAAGTATTTTCACCTAATCATCATATGTTAATATATAAGAAACTAAGGAACAAAAATAGGAAAGTAATATTATAAATGGATTTGGCCCTGTTTCTAAATTCTGAATTTGAAACCCACTGATTATAATTTCTCCTTTCAATAAAATTTCAAAAAATGTTGACTCCTGGGATATCCTGTCATGAGAACCTATTTATCATCATAAAATTGATAAAACCTACAGTAGTGCTTTCTAAAAGATATCTATGAAAATTTGAATTGAAAAATTTTAAATTATTTTACACCAGTGGTTTCAAAAGTCAACTGTTTGTAGCCAGGAGGTACACAAGAACACCTATTAGGATACAAGTGGAACAATAAAGTTGTGCAAACACAAGAGATGGAGGTTAGTACCAGATGTGGTGTGTGCGGAGAAGCAGAATCTAAGGAAGGACATTTGGAGGAGGGATACGGAGGCAGAGCATTGACGGGATGGGGAGGTGTGGTGTTATCGGTTGAAGATATTTTGATCAACTGGACTGGGGAGAAATGGTCACATATTGAAATGTTCACTTTGTAAGCTAAATAATATGATTGAATATATATAAAAAATTAAAATTTAAAAAAAGGAAAAAAAATACAAGAAGTCACCTTGCTAACATTTGTCACATAGACTTACTCTGCTGAATTTTCTCAGTCAAGAACCAAATACGGGACCAGCAGTTAGCGTAATGGCTATGTCGCTGGACTCCCACGTAGTCGACCGCGGTTCGCGTCCCGGACCCGGTGGTTTAAAACTCACGCCAGGTACGTGTGCATGTGTGTCCAGGATCCGGAGAGGAGAATGGAGGAGAAGGGATTGTGACATGGCCATCCCCCCTGGGGGGTGATTTCTCGCTTTCTATCTCTCTGTCTCTCTCTGTCTGTCTGGCGAGCGAACGCGCCCTATAGCGAAAACCTCTCCAAAAAAAGAAAAAAAGAAAAAAAAATAACCAAATCCAATAAAAGAAGATGCCAAGGCAATAGTGAGAGTTTTGCACTATAGAGGGTTGAAGATTGTCCCATCATAATGTTTGTTCATTTTACAATCTACTGTATTAAGCCCAAAGTTAAGAAATTTTTACATAATTATGTGCTTTTGTTACAAAAATGTTCAATTACACAAACTTTTATATTACCAGCATAGAAAATTTAGAAAGATTTTCTTTAGTTGTTAAAAATATTTGAAATAAAAGTTTTAGTTGATTTTAATCCCATATCTTAAAAACACATTTAAAATATGCCTTTCAGTCAAGTTTCAGAATTATCAGGGGAGATGAAAATTTTATTTTCATAGTTAATACAATCATGCAAGTAGTCTATTTTTCTTATTTCAATCTTTTTACCATGGTTTGTCTACTAGTGACTAGCATTTTCAACAGTGACAGTCCATTAAACCAGAAAAGGTAGAATATTTAACCAGAAGCTATTCCCTTCTTCTGCTTTGCAAATTAAGCCGAAATCTTTTTCCAAACAAAACTGTAACTAGGGGTTGATTTGTTACCCAGTCCTGGTCATTGAAATTTAAGGAGTAGGTGTGCTGAGAAATAATTTAAGGAGATTTCTCTCTTGTCCTTTGCCTTTTTGTTCCCTCACCTTGATTTCGCCTTTTGGCGAACAGCAGATACAATGTGAAAATATAGCAGCCATCATGTGAAGATTAAAGTCATCTGGAATATGAAGCTAAAAGCACAACAGTCCTTGAGGACATCTCTAAACAGAGGCAATCGCTCTGGACTTCTTTTTGTACCTCTTAAACCTGGAGAAAATTAAATTGTTATTTACTTAAGGTACCATTCTCTATTATATGAAAACTTAATATATTTCTAAAAGATACTGTAAGTTTTTTTTTCTTATAAATTAAAATAAGAACAGGCTTCTACACATGACTAACAAAAACATTTATAAATTCCTATAAAAATGTTATTTCATCTGTACTTACTCATTTGCATTCATATTTTATTGCATACTTTGAAGGCCCAGGATATATTCTTGTTGAAGAGAATGTACATTTTTAAATTATTATCATAATGTAAAGGTTGGGGAAAAATTCATTTAGATTTTCCTTTGATCTTATTTTTTCCATTTAAAAGAAATAGAGTACCTAGGACCAGCTGTTATGTAATGGTTACATTGATGTACTCCCACACTGTCAACTGTAGTTTGAGTTCTGGACCCAGTTACTTGAAGTTCGTGCCTGGTGCGTGTGTGTGCATGCCCAAAATCCTGAGAAGAGAATGGAAGAGAGGGGATTGTAGCATGCCCATCCTCCCTGGGGTTGATTTACTGGCTTTCTGTCTCTCTGTCTTTCTGGTGAGCACATATGCTTTATAGCAATTATCATTCTCCCTATTAAGAATGAACTATATGGTAATCTCTGTGATGGGTGCTAGCAAGGTAATTTAGCCAAGTGTTTAAAATATGCTTTGTGTTTCTGTCTGTAGGATGGAGGGAACAGTTATATGATTAACATTACAAGTGCTTTTTAGTCTTTCCTTTATTAAACATGTAAAATATACATATCAGAGTATTCTAAAATATATATGACTTCCTAAGATAGAAAGTCAGAAAATCATGCTTATTTTTTATTAAGAATAATTTATTTTAATTAGTTAATTATTATTACTGTTCTTCAGTTTGACCAAGGAGAGACAGAGAGAGAAAGAGAGAGAGAGAGAGAGAAAATAAGCCACCGTGTCCAGGACTCGAACTACAGTCAGTCATGTGGGGGTCCAGTGCCTTAACCACTAAGTCACCTATTAGCCCCCAGTCATGCTTATTCTTAAAATTTCTAACAATGCTGAGTTTGTGTTCAGTTTACTGTCTTTTATTACAGTTAATTTATACTCTAATGATACAGAACTCTACTAAAATTTAAATTTTTAGCACAAGAGGTAACATTCATTCTCTATATGTATCTGAGGCTATTGATCTGCCTAGTACTTGGTAGGTATTTAAAAATAGCTAATTCATAGCTGGATACATTCATTCATTAATTTGTACAACAGATAATTACTGACACATTTTGTGATAGAAGAAATTTTGATACAAATAGAATAGCAAGGTTGAGAAGAGAGTGCCCTAGGTTCTGGGAACATATAGTTTAGTAAGCAGAGCAACAATCAGTTTCTGATGTGCCACATGGATTTATTGACAAATAAACTGTAAATAAAACCGAAGAAACTCATCTCTATTTTTAAGAGACTCAGTAAAGGTTGTATATGAACTGAATCAGATGGAAGAGCAGGTTTACCACATGGACCAATTCAAAGATGTCTGTGATAAAGAAAGAGCCTAGCATGTCAAAATAATAGCATTGATCACAACTGACCATTTGCAGGCAGTTAATAAATATTTGTTATACTAAACTGAAATCATTTGTTTCTTTGCTATAGGGTGCATATACTTGCCAGAAAAAGACAGAGAGAGGGAAAGTAAGAACTCACTCTCCAGTGGGGATGGGCCATGTCACAATCTTTCTTCTCCATTCTCATCTCAGGATTTGGGGAATGCATACACATGTGCACTGAGTGATTTTCAAGCTATTGAGATTGGGGACTCGAAGTGCATAGCTGACCGTGTGCGATCCAGGCTCCTTGCCACCTACTGACCTGAAATAATTTCTTTAAGTTTGTTTATTTCTTCCATGAGAGAGACAGAAAAAATAAATAAAAACAGAGAGAGAAAAAGAGAGAGAAAGAGAAACCCTTTAGCGAGGTCTCCATGCTACCATCCACCCCCAAGTTCTACCCAGCCCGGATCACAGGGATGGTCACACATATTACAGTGTGCAGAGAGATTTAGGAACGTAAGCCTGGCTTCAGCATCGAGTATTAGAGTATGGCTGCATCACTGTGACTGGCCTTGAAATCGATTGTTCTTACCAGGATAGATTTGTTGGGCTCAGGGGAAGTTCTTGGACCAGGAAGCAAAGATATGTGTTTTGGCAAAGTATAAAGGTAAAATAATATTGTTTCTATGCCAAGTTTTTAGGTTTATAGACAGAGTATTTCAAAGTAGTTTGCGAGAGTGTTGAGAATTGACTAATCTGATTCAATATGCTGTTGGTGATAGCGTGAAGATATCCAAAATTGAGTACAATGCCATAGTATGGATTTTTAAAATATATTTCCACAGGTCTTTCTGTCTCTGTACATTCATTATATTTGTCTATTTTTTTCTATGCTATTCAAATTGGACTATTTCTATTATTCCTTTTTTCCCCCCAGGTTTGTTTGTTTGTTTGTTTGTTTGTTTTTTGTCATAAGGCACAAGCACTTGCTGGAGAGGAGACAGAGAAATAGAGAAAAAATAAGAAATCCCCCATCCAGGGGGTAAGGCCATGCCTCAATCCCTCCTCCATTCCCCTCTTGGGTTTTCGGGCATGTGTGCACACACCCCCAGCATGATTTTACGCCTCGAGGTCTAGGACTTGAACCATAGTCAACCATGCGGGAGTCCAGTGTCTTAACCAATATGCCACCTGCCAGCCCTGCTATTAGTCCATTCAAAAATACACTAATTTCTTCCTATGTCTCTTTCATTCTGCTTCTTAGCTCATTCTTAAAGGTTGTTCTTGTTTGTTTGGGAGCTTTTTTAAATCACTATACTTTTCAGTTCTAAAACTTTAATTGATTCATCTCCATGTCTTCTATTGTTCTGTGGGGCCACTTTTGCATTTTCAAAGGTGTTAAAAATTGCTCATTGAAGCATTTTTATCATGGCTGCTTTAAAATCTATGCCAAATTATTTTATCATTTCTGATATCTCTGCACTGGTATCTTGATTGTCTTTTTGCTCATTCAGTTTGAGATCTTGCAGGTTCTTGGCAGAAATCATTGAATGAAACCTGGATATTTTCATATTATAATAATAAGAATCTTGGTCTTATTTAAGCCTTTTATTTTACCTTCTTCAGAAGTGGTGACAGAGGAAGGGGTGAGACACCATCTCATGGAAGACAGAGGTAGAAACCTGGATATATTCCTATGAAATGTGAATATTTTCATATTATATTAACAAGGGTCTGGGTCTTATTTAAGCCTTTTATTTTATCTTCTTCTGAAGAAGGGGTGTGAGACCAGCTCATGGAAGGGAGCGGTAGAAGTGTATGTTTCCTACTCACTCTTCATTGATAGTTGCCTTTGGGAGGGGTACAGGGCAGATATTTTCGCTGTCCATGTGGTTTCCAGTGATGACCTATCCCATTCCAGTGGGATGACCTCTCTCTCATTGCAAGGTCAATATTTGATTCTGGTCTCAGCCACTTCTGACATCACCGCAGTGTGAGGGAGACAGATGTTTTGTTATTGCCAGTAATGTGTGTGAGTCTGGGGTCCTGCATGGTCTGCTCTGACACAACAGGGGTGAGGACACTTGTTACCAACTGGCAGGCAACAAAACCTCGTAAATCTGCATGCTTTCTTTAACACCACACTGATGGGATGTTGGGGTGTCTCAGTACAACCTAGGAAATCTATATTCCCCATTCGACCTTGGCAGGTGTAGATATATGAGGAACCACAGTTTTGTTGTTGCTCTCTCTCTCTCTTTTTTATTTTTATTTTTTTGGCAGGCAGACAGTAGTCATTTTCTTCTCTATAGGGTTTTGTTCTACTATATTGCTCCTTCTCCTGGTCTTTTGTTGTAGAGAGAGTAGACTTTTGTTGAGTCTTTTATTGTGTGTAACTATTGATGTTTTGGAGTAGTCAGCTTTATCAGCCCCAAGTCTGGAAGGTATAAAGCATAAAGAAAAATGAAGCAACACACCACCACATCATTACTTGAGTTGAGAGCTCCCTAAATGGTCTGCCTTTATCTCTTTACCATTTAGTCTTTTTATACTTATTATATTAGTGATGTCCAAGACTTTCAGGTGCACTAAATTTGAGGAATAAGGAAAAGTATATCTAATCAACTTCATTGACATATAAGTCACATTTAAGGACGGGTTTCATTTTATCTATATATTAGCACTCATAAATTCAGGTTATACTGTGGTTGACTATAACTAGTCTTTATATAAAAAAGCCTAGATGCCAGTATTTGTAAATTTTGTTTTTTTAACCTATTGGTTAATATAGCACGTTCAAAAAACAGTTTAGTAATTACTTATAGAGTGATATAGAAATGATTATATTGTGTGCCATGTATGTTTTCCAGTTAAATGGATTCATGGTCAGACCTAAGGATTAGGGGCAGAGTGAAGACCAAGAAATGATTTCCTAAATAAAATTGCTATTAAATATAAGCAAATATAGAATGCTGTTGTTTCTTGTTTGTCTTTGTTTATTTTGTTTTATATTGTTCACTACCCTTAAATTTAGGTATCTCTGGGACCAGCAGTTAGCATAATGGCTATGTCACTGGATTCCCATGCAGTTGATTGTGGTTCGAGTCCTGGACCTGGTGGCTTAAAACTCACGCTGGGCGTGTGTGCGTGTGTGCCCAAGATCCCGAGAGGAGAATGGAGGAGAAGGGACTGTGGCGTGGCCATCCCCCCGGGGGGTGATTTCTCGCTTTCTGTCTCTCTGTCTCTCTCTGTCTGGTGAGCACACGCGCCCTATAGTAAAAACCTCTCTAAAAAAAAAAAAAAAAAAAAAAAGAAATTTAGGTATCTCTGAGGAAATTTGTTGTAGAAGGTCACCATTAAAGATGAACAGAACCACCACTTTCCAACTCAAAGGTAAAGAAAGCAAAGAATAAGGAAAGAATGTGAATAATGTTTATAGTTATATTCTCTTGCTTTTTCATAAGATATAGGACAGGTCAAAGGTCGACTACCAGGGCACAAGTACAGTGTACAGTGGCACTTCTACACCCTACCACCCTTCAAAGTGAATCTTCACAATCCAAGAGGAATATTAATTGAAAACATGCTTTCAAAGAAAGACAGAGCTTAAAATTGCGATTTTGCTTATGTAATTGCAAGTCATATTCAGTGAGTCATAGCTCTTCTTTTTAGTAGAAATTAGAGAAATGCAACAGCACAACTTATTGCTCTGAGGGAAAAATATTTTTTACCTAAGGAAGGTGTTTCCATTCTTTTAATTCCTAAATAATTAAGTGTCTATTTATTAAAATTAATTGATTAGTCATATAAAAATAGTTTGCTATGACAGAAATCAGAGCAGCAAGCACATTAGCATGAAAGGTCTATGCATCTACCAGCTATTGTTTTTCAGGGCTTCAGAGGCATTGCAATAGAGGAGAATTGCCCTCCAGCGTTGTCTTTGCAATTGCCAGGCTTGGAAATAATATGTTAGGTGCTCGAATACTCTCTGACATGGTGATTTATGGAAGGCTGGTTCACAGACAAAAGACTTCACCCAGCCATGTGCTGGGAGTTCATGAAATAGCTTCACTTCTCTTGTCTTTTGTACAACCTGATTGTACATTTCAAATGTTTCTCGAGAGACAGATTAGAATGAAAGGGAGAAATTCGGCCTCCCATATAGACCATATTTTATAATTTTACAAAACATTGTATGTACACATATATAAATATGCTACACAGTATATGTTTAGTTATAAATATGTGTATGCATGTGTGCATGCACGCGCACACACACGCACACACACACACACACACACACACAGCTCTAATATTTTAGTTTCCTGTGGTTATCAATAGTTCTAAAGAAAATCAAGTTTTCTTTTATGACTCTAAAGAATTTCATGATGTCCAAGCTATATTAATTAAACCAATAAATCCTGACAGATATAAGCTGGGGTAAAGTAGGCAGGAAAAAAGCAGTTTTCCTACCTTCTAACTCTGTTATTAAATTAAAACATAAAATACAATTATGTCTGAGCACAGATGAGCAAAAAAGTGATCCATTTCTTTGCCACGTGTTACTGATAACCTTCAAACACCATCAGATCGATCATAAAAATGACAAATGACACCAAAGAAGAGAGCAGGATGTAGTCTAATTTGTGAGATTGAAGGAAAGATTGTGGACAAAAACTGCTGAAATGAAGTTGCTGAGACAGGACAGAAGACTTACCCTGCTACCCACCTCCTGCCCAGATGCCAAATGAATCATTGAATTTTATGAACTTAAAGTAAAACTTGGGGCCAGGTGGTGGTGCAACTGCAACTTTGTGAGAAAGATCTTGGTTCACATCCTGAAGCCTCCTATTAAACACCAGGCATGCGCACGTCCATTTAGGCCAGATGATGCGGTACATAGATTGCGTTGTGACACCCCTGTTCCCTGTTGAGGGGTAGGGAATATCTGTCTTCCTCTCACTCTCTGTCTCTCGTGGAAATAAACAAACACATAAATAATCAACTAAAGTACAACTTGAGTTTCATACAGAGTTTTCATCTGACAGAATAGTTTTTGAGTGTATATAGTAGTATTATATGTGCACAAAAACACACTCATGGCAATTAGTGCTTGAATGGCCTAGAGCTATACATTCCATGTGCCTGTCCCAACATTATAAGCTTGAATTTGAGATCCTGACTGAATCTGTCTTATGGTTTTGTTTCGTTTTACCATCATGGATTCGTCTTGCAATGTAGATCTTTAAAATACATCAAGATATCGCTTTGGTTGATTAGTAAGATTTTTGACCTGTTGTAAGTTTTGCCCTTGATAAAAGAGTTGGATATGAATACATGCCAACTATTTGGATTTGATGAGTGGAGCGCTTGGCTCTGAGACACATCTTGTCTCCTTCTGAGACACATTATGTCTCCTCAAGGCATAACTCTACCAGTGCGTTAGGGAAGGAATGGGCAACAAATTGAAATCTAAATACTCCCTACATCATTGACCTTTTTTTTATATATATATTCATCTCGATGTTGGCTGAAGAAACTTTCTGGCCAATATTGACTCTCCTTTGCATCACACACCCAGTGCTGATTCTCCAGTATGGGATGTGTGTAGGCTAAAGCTTGTGTGTGAGTCTCTAAGAGGTAACTACGTGATGGCCCAGTTACCTATCCTAGTTATGGCACATCTCACTGTATCTCAGCTTCTCAAATTTTCCCTCACTCTGACATGATCCTGCCCATGGAATATCTCTCATTGTATGTTGTCATAGGGTCTGTTTTCATCACCTCCTTTCCAGATATAAACTTAACTTATGAGAAATAAATAAAAATTTAAATAAATATTAAATACATACATAATATTTTAAGCATTCAATGTGGCGGTGATTTCGCTGACCATCTTTTAAAAGAACTTTTTAATTTAAAGCTAATAACAGTAAAAAAGGATATAAAAAAGGTTTTGGCTGATGATGGGAAGGAATTTCAAGGAAATGTTTCATATTTAATATGTTCAATGTAATATATAAGATAATAGTTCCACTGTCTGGCATAATGATCTACTATTTTTGGTAGATAATTTGCCTACTCTGATTATTAAGAATGTGATCTAATCAATCAATATATGTTTCTTATTTTTTTTCTTTAATTATGACAGAGTACTTGACATGCACACACATGCATAAGAGAGAGAGGGAGATAAACATGGATCTGGTCATGTCTCAATATCACATCCAACCCCCGGTCCTCTAGGCTATTGGATCTGGGCACTCCTGTGTTGGCCTGGCATGTCTCAGGTTGATTAGGCTGGGAACCTGAACTATGGTCACCATATAGGATCTGGCCTCTCTCAGGTGGTTCATCACTGCTGTGCCATGGAACCAGCCCTCTTTTAGTTTTTGAAAATTTCTTCTGGTTTTTGCCTCTCTGGTCTTCAAAACACAATATAGAAGTTCATAATGTTTTTCAATTAGGATTAGTATTTGATTAATTATTTTAAAATAATATAGCAAATATTTATTGTCATCTATGATTGACATTTCTAAGTACATAATTTCAAGCACACAAAAATTTATTGAAGTGGTTATTATTACTGTTTTCCAGGTAGTTTTGAAGTGCTTAAAGGTGAAATCATTTTTTGAGGTGGATATAGTTCATATGTATACAATTTCAAGTCCTGATCCTGATTCTTTGCTTGGAGTGCTTTTAATTGTAACAATCTCAAGAATATTATATGGGGAGCCCTATAAACAATAATTATATTCAAATTGGTTTTCTACCTATTTCTCTTTCTCTGATGATGCTTTTAATTATAAGTATGACTTTTTCCCTAACTCTAAAGGCTCCAGACAGCAGCAAAATTATAGAAAAAAGTGCATCTGAAGCAAAACATACATTCGTAGGTCTCTGACACTGTGTTGTAGTCTCAAGGTGACTAAGTGGAAATGTAACTGCAGTGGTCCAATTTGAAGCATGCAAGTACAGCATATTGTCTGGCTTTCTTTTCTCTGCTTATCTCCTGTGGGCCCTCAAGAAACAAAGTTTGGGGTTGAAGGATTAGCCTCAGCAGATCCACTTATTAGATTAGTGTCCTGCCTGCTCTGCTTTTCCTCAGGTTCATTGATCAAGATGATTGCATTCTCTGTCCTTTGCTGGGCCAGCCAGGCAGAGGAAAGGGATCATTTGCTGAGATGTGAGTCCTTAGGGCAGGCCCATGTCTTTGAATGCACAGTCAACTGGCTAGTACGCTATGGTGTTCAGTAATAAAAATAATAAAATGAGTCAAATGGCCCCTCTGTTGGAAGGAAATTCCACCCTACTCTGATTCTCAGCCAGTGAAGTTGGACTTTGACACAGCTAGTGAACTGTATTAGATAGTCCTGTAGTCTCCCCAAAGACAAGATAGATGATCCATAACCTGAAAAATTTTAAAGTGAAATGAACACAGCCTGACAAAGAAAATAGGAAAACCTTGGGCCGTCTCAAGATAGCCAAGTGTGGGTTTGGGGCCTGGCTTTTGTCATTTCTAATTCAACTCTGTTGTGCTTAAATTCTAAAGGGAATACAGATTTGTATCTTTTCAGGATTTGGAAGAAAAATAGAAGCTTTAGTTACAGTCCAGTAGAATCATATTAGAGATCCTATGTATTCCCCGCTGATAGAGGTTACACCGATGCTTATGAGGTTTAAAAGGTTTGGAAAATTTAGGACTCTGTTTGATAGAAAAATATTCAAATATGAGATGTTTATTTATCCAATAGAACCCAAAGGCGTATTATGTATTTGCGGTGAGACATATCTTAAAGACACTGAGTAGACAAGAGATATTTTTTTTGATGGAGATTTTTATCTGAGTTCACAGTATAACAGAATGATCAAGTCGCTAATTCATTTTGGTTGTTAGAAGTGAAAACTTCCATTTAATGGACCAGCTAATAAAATCAATAAAATTCAGATGAAGAAATACTGTATGCTAACAAGACTAATAATTAGTTCTATTACAACAATTTATTAACTTCTTTTACATTTTCATTGTAAAATGTATCATCCTAAAGATATTCTAGAAACATTAACATTTCTAGGCAAAACCTGATTTGAAATGACCTTAATATGTCTGCATCAGTCTTATACTTTATATAGTAAAAAATTATATATAATTACAGCCACAGATGTATAATTCATGATAAAGTAATGAAGCATATGTTTCCCTGCATAAATACTTCCTAAGCACATTAATGGTGCAAACAACATTTCATATCGGATCTAATTTGAATGAAAACAGTATTTTTGAAGTCTTTATTACATATAAACAAATACATTTTGAATGACAAATGTATTTTTTTGCCTGTTAATTCTAGCAGCACTTCTACTTGGTTGCATTTTATTTACCAAACAAGTCAAGATTAAATGAAATGGTATTTTTTTAAAAATCATGTTACTCATGCATTCTTTTATTTAAAAGTGTTTCTTCCCCTTGAATTTGTTCATAACTGTTCACATTTTATGTATGTGTGAACATATTTCTTCTCGAAGAACATGATGCTGTTCAAAAATATTATTTGGTTATTGAATATTTACCAGCACACTTGTTTTCAGTGATAAAGAACATCTTCTATTTCTGGTGACGTACCTAAGAATGTGCCTGTTTTCAATGGACATATGACGATAATAGTCTTTTGTGCATTAGCCATTTTAAATACAGGGAAATGTATTGTCCAAATATATGTCTATATTTTCTCAGTTTCTGCCAGTACGCGATCCTCAATACCTTTCTGGCTAGGGAGAGGTCACTCTAGCCAATTCATTTCTTCCAAATGAAAATTACTTCAAAATATTTATTCTCTATTAAGATTTCTTCTCTTCATTTTTAACTTCAGAATGTAATTTACCTAGGTTTTATTTAAACTAGTAAATGAAATGTAGAATAAGTTCTTCGTTTCTGTTTAAAAATAGTTATCCACTTCTCCCAATCTCATTGGTTAAATCTTATTTCTCCTATTAATTTTTCATTCATCTATTGCTTAACTTATTATTATGTGAATTTTACCTTAAGAACAATTTACTATTGGGGTGTAGGAAAAGTTATGATGTATTTTTTCCATGTTTTTCTATGCAAAAATGTGTCATGACTTTTCCAACAACCCAATATATTTTGAATTTTTGATCTGTTCCACTGATAGGTGTATGTTTGTTTGTTTTTTTGCCATAGGGCCCGTGCACTTGCCACATGGAGACATTGAGAGACAGTGAGAGGGAAAGTGGAAACTACTGCCCCACACCCCAAGGAAGGCAGGACATGCTGTAATCCCTTCTCTTTTTATATATAAGACCATGTCATTGGTGAAGAAAAATTGTTTCATTTATTGTATTACAATCTGGATAACATTTACTACTCACCCTTCGCCTAGTGTTATTGACTAGGATGTCCAGTAAAGTGTTCAATAAGGGTAGTGGAGATTACCATCCTCGTCTTGTCCCTGATTTTGCAGACAACCCTCAATCTTCACAATAAAATAGGTGGCTAGTAATAGCTATGGGATGTGTGTAAGTGTCCTTTATGAGTTTGAGTAAATTCATCATGTGTTTTATTGAACAGTTCATTGATAGTTTTTTGTTATTTGGAAAGCTGTTAGGTTTTGTCACTTTTTTTTCTGTGACTACTGAAAGGACCACTCATGTTTTGTCTTTCACTCTTAATTGTATGTCTTCTATTGATTTATAAATTAGTGTTCTTGAGTGGCATTTCTTTCTGACTCATTGAGCTGTTTACACTGTGCTAAAGACCAAGCTATCCATTACAGCTGGTGATCCTAATTGGCTTCTCTATAGTCTCACATAGAGTTCAAAGTGTCTACATTTATAGGGAATATTGTGAGGAAGGCACAGGTGGTGACCTGGTGGTTAAGATGGCTGGATCCCACATAGCCGATTGAGTTTTATGAGTTCTGTTCCCCCAAGTTTAAAGCATCCTGAGTGCATGTGTGAAAATCCCAAAAGGAACGAGAAATGGAAGAGAAGGGATTGCGATATTACTGTCCCTCATGGAGAGTGTGTTCTCATTCTCTCTCTCTCTCTCTCTCTTTTTTCCTCCCCCCTCTCCAGTGAGCATACCCACCTTTTAGAAATCAATGTCTTTCTTTTTAAAGAGGTTTTTGCTCTAGGGCACATGTGCTAGTCAGAGAGATAGATGTAGATAGAAAGAGAGAAAGAAAGACATCACTCCCCAGTGGGGACAGACACGCCACCATCCATTCTCCTCCAGTTTCATCTTGGGATTTTGCCCATGTACCACACATGCCCAGCATGAGTTTTAAGCCATGAGGTCCATCCAGACCTCAAATCACAGTTGACATAACTATTACAGCATATGCTGGTCCCTTTTCATTCCTTTTTTAAATGGTAACAAGAGAGTACTTTTATCTTTTGATAGCTATCCTAATTCTCCTTTGGCTTAAAATTGGATGAGAGTAGGACCAGTGGATGGGGAATGATAATGTCGTTAATAGTCAACAGCACTTTGAGTCCCAAACCCAGCAGCTTAAAACTCATGCTGGGTGCCTGTGCATGCATACTCAAGATCCTGAGAGGAGAATGGATGAGAACAGATTGCAGTGTGACCATCCTCCCAGGGGGTGATTTCTCGGTTTCTGTCTTTCTGTCTCTCTCTGTCTTTCTGGCGAGTGTATGTGCCTTATAGCAAAAATCCCTCAAAAAAAAAAAAAAAAAAAAAAAAAAAGAACAGGAGTAAGTTGTTATTAATTGCTTATTTTCAAACTGTTGTGGACTAAATACTTCTATTGACTATTAAATATAAACCTAAAATATAATTTTTCTTTTTTCAGGTTCAGTAATAATTTTATTAATTTACCACTTAGGACAGAGACATCTATTGCCACAATTTAAATATCACCTTCAAGTATCATGTATTAAAAAGTGGCATTGAAGAAATATTTACTGGGGAGAAATTTGATTCTATCAAAGCCATATTTATTATCATCTAGCCAAAAATAAATCTGTAAGTTATTCCAAGCATTTCTACTTTTTGAGAACAAATATATTCTGGATTAAAATTAATGTTAAAATACTTTAATACAGAACCACAGTTTAGCATGACACTATGATAAATGTTAACTTTACTCCTATTAACTTTATAGTTTTCATTAAATGCCATTTTTAAACTTGTATTCATTTTATAATAAATTTATATCTAAGATATTTTAAAGTGATACTCTATATTTATAGATGTTAGACAGTATTATGATTTAGGGTCCAATAATGCAAAACTATGCAAGATTCCTATTTTGTTTCAGGCCAGTTTCTTTTCTTTGCTTTTTTTTTTCCTTTTTTTTTTTACATTACTCAAATTTGAGGTTCTTTATTATGAATTATATAGACTATTTGATTGTCCCTGGATCTGCTTACTCTTATTTGAGGTTCTTTATTATGAATTATGTAGACCACTTGATTGTCCCTTGTCCCTGGATCTACTTACTTCTTATTTGATGTTTTGTTTGTTTGTCTTTTGCTAGAGGCCATGTGTCCTAGCCAGAGAGAGAGAGAGACAGATACAGAGACAGAGAAAGAGGTACACAGAAACCACTCCTGTGCATGGGGAATGGCCACACTGCAATCCCTTCTCTGCCATCTCTTTTCCTCCTTTCAGGATTTTGGGACATTCAAGCACTTTTTCAAGCCACCAGATTTAGGACTTGAACTCTTTATTAGCCATGTAGGATCCATCTTTCTTAACCATCACACCATGGAGTCGACCCCATTTAATATTTTTGTGAGGTCTCTTTTATCCATTTTTGACTGGTTGGCAAATTCCTAACTCTCCTTTTACAGTATTGGCACAAATACCATTCTACAATTACCATTCTCCATATTTTCACCAATCTTTATCATTCAACCTCATGTGTCCCTGCACACCTGTGCTTTCTGGTCTATGCACCTGTAGCATATTTTAGTTCAGCCATTTCTCTTATTTATTGTGCTAACTTGTTTATCTTCCTTCTTACATGAAGATTTCTTCTGCTCCCCACAAAGGTGTATCCTGATTATATGTAAATCAAGAATAGCAATTCACAAAGAGAATTCCCTTGAGAAAAGGAACTCTGCTCCATACCCTCCCTTCCCAGCATGGTACTTAGCCTAGAGGACTTTTTATTCATTGTAAGTCGGATTGCTAAAACCCACAACTGGCGTGATACTGTTTCAAAATAAAATGTTGTAGAATAGTATTCTGAGGTTGTTGTTGTTGTTTATTATTATTATTATTATTATTATTATTATTATTATTATTTTAATATGTTAGGGAATGTTTAGAAACTCTTTTAAAAATATTTGAAAAAGTATACTCCTCTTTGGGATGTAGTAGACATTTCATTTCAAATAAAGTCAACTTTCTAATAAGGAGCTAACAAATTTGTATAAACTAGTGAATGCCATGAACCAAACAAAAGAATATATTTAAATTCTCTTTATACTATGCATTATCATTTTGGAATGCTATTAATATCTTTTGCAATACAGGAAAATCCAATTTTTATTTTATAGATAATTTAGTGACTCTAGTTTTCTAATTGCTATTTGACTTATTCTCCAAGAGACAAAATACTATGTTCAAGTAGATTACCATTTTTTATTAAGGAAACCAATTGTATTCATCCACTCATGTAGTCAATAAATGTATATTGATCCCCTACTAGGTGACAGGCAATAAAGTAACTGACAGATTAAAAAATGAAAGCCATATTGTTTTTACTTTAGACAAAAAAAAAGATGAATGATTAAATGCCTGAAGTAGGAGGTTATGATGAAGATATGCACAGAGAGAAAGGGTCCCAGATTGGTCCTAACATAGCCTGAGTATTAAGTATTTTATTTGCTGTTGTTTTGTATTGTTTTTCATCCATTTGTTTTAAACTGAATTAGATTGAGGATGTGAAGGCAAGTCAAGAGTCATGAGGAAGAGCACAGAAGGCAGAAAGAACAAAAGCAAAAACTCTGAGGGAGAGAGGATAGTGTATAAGACCTGAAATCAGCCCCCAGTCCATAGCTGAGCTCACAGATGATCTTGGTGATAAAGAATAACGAAGGGTAAAGAGGCTTAACAGTGACTCCTGAGGGGTCAGCAGATGGCATGGTGGATTAGGTGGCTGAATTCTCACAGAGCTGACCATGGTTCAAGTTCTGGACTTGGTGGCCTGAAAATCACACTGTGTGTGTGTGTGTGTGTGTGTGTGTGTTCCAAATCTTAAGAAGAGAACCATGGAAGAGAAGGGATTTCAGTATGGCCATCCCCTCTCTCCATTGAGTGCATGTGCTCTATGGCAAAAACCTAGAACAAACAAACAAAAAATCAGTGACTTCAGAACACAGGTTCTAATCCTTGGAACCTGTGATTATTACTTATATAGGCAAAATAAAGTCTTTGTCGATATGATTTAAATTGAGGATTTTGATATAGGAGATTATCCTGGATTATCTTGGGCCCCTAAATTCATCACATATGTCCTCATAAGAAGAAGGCAGAGGGAGATTTGACACACATAGAGAACGGATGGAAACAGGGTAACCTCAGAGCAGAGAGAGGAGTCAAGCAGCACAGCCATGGTTGCTGGCAACTGCCAGAGGCTGGAAGAGACAAGAAACGAATTCCTCTTTAGAGACTCCAAAAAGAACACAGCCCTGTTGGCATCTTGATTTCAGCCAAGTGGAAGGGATTTTGAATCTCTGGCCGCTTGATTGAAGAGGGAATACAGTAGCCTCAGGAAATAAATGGTTGGTAAAGGCCAAATCATTTAAGGACTTGCACAGTAAGCTAAGCAGTTTGTATTATAAATTCCCATTAATGAAAATACTTTTTTTAAAATCTAAAGAACTTATAATCATAAATATTAAATAGGTAGCTTAAAAGATATCATTTATTTGCAAGTCAAATATATCTTCCATGTATATTTTTAACAATCAGACAATTTTTGTATTAATAATTTTGTCTAACTGGAGATATGAACCAACTATTCATGTATCTTGTGCTTTTCATTGAGATGGCTTAGATCTCAAATTTATTAGGTCATTTTTCCCTTCGATAATTTTATCCACTTTATTCATATGCCACAGCTAGATACACAAACACAGAAAATACTACACGCAAATGTAGGCCTTACAAAGCCTGCTGTATTTTCAGCATTCACTTTTGGAAATTTTATGGGACTTATCCACTGTGTAAAAATCATTAACTTTTTGAACAGGAGAAATATCCAAATACTCAGTATTAAAAGCTGGAAGTTCAGGGCCAAACAGCAGAGCAGTGGTAAAACACAACACTCTGCGAGGCAATTTCTTACGGGAAAGTTTCTGGTTCAAATTTGCAGACCTCTCTGAAGATGCTGGGTATGCAGTTGCCCATGATCCAGGCTGGCCGAAAGCTGGGGTGGATCCTGATACTGAAACCTCATTGAGGGTGTTGTTTCTCTCTCTCTCCCCCTGTCTCTATCTCTCTCACTCATAGAGGAAACAAGTAAATCAACTTCATTTTAAAAACTTGCAAGTTTAACTAGGTAGACTTCAGTCTTTCAGTCTTTCAGTCTTACCAAAAATGAAAAAAAGAATAAAGAACAGAGAAATAATGAGCACATTGTATCATTTGCTTGTAATGATTTAAAGGGAAAAGTAATTTGGTTTTATTTACCCTCTAACCACTACTTCACAGATGTTACTTTAAGATATTTTGTTTGGACTCTCATTTATAGATTTTTGTACCTACATAGGTGCTCTGAGGGCTACTGTAGTTCTAATCCTCTATATTTCCCTAACTGCAATGTTCTACTTTTCAATGCTGGGGAATAAAAACCAGATAATAATTTTAGCACAAACTATACAGGAAATGTTGACAAGATGCAGTGTAAGGTTATAGCAGCCAAGAAGGAAGTGAATTGTAATTCAGCTGGTATTTTCTATCAGTTCCAAAAATGCTGCTAGATTTTGACATATAAATTTGTTTCCTAAGAGTATATATGCCTTGCAGATACATGTACTAGCTGATCGCTGGTAATGAGGCAGATGTCTAATTCCTACTTCATGTGACTTAGTTACTTAAACTCGGTTTATGGGCACAGACTCTACCACAGTACCAATGGACAGATATCTTGAAGATAATCTCTCTTGAATATAAAAATAAGTAAGAAAATGTAGTTCTCTGAAGTCTATACAATTCTCAATACTATTAGTCTACTGAATTAAAATAAGTCAGGATATCAGTAGCCTACAAATGGCATACTCTGAAATTCAAAACAAAATAGCATTTATGTATTGACACCATGTCTGCATTCTCACATTTTCCTATATGCTGTGACTGTCTGATCAGCAAAGAAAAACCAGAATATATACTGTTCTTCACAGTGCTTAGTTCAGGACAGTTTAGAACGTACACATATGTTTTTGACTACATTTAAGAACTTTACATTAATCTAGCTCTTTCTAGCATTGTTTCATGGGTAAAATTACTGAAATCACATGGGATTTTTAAGTTTAGCTTGGAATATATAGTTCAAGAATAAAATATGTTTATCCACAAAGAACAATGATTTTAATACATTTCTATCTACTTTGTTAAATTTTGTATTTTTCATATAAATTTTGTCTAGTATTACTTAGGTTGTGGAAATCAACCATAGGACAATTTTACAACAACCTACAGCTATATAGAGAATTAAATAATTTTATTACACATGGAATACTGTCCACAAATCACTGGGTCTTTCTAAATAATCTACATATATATTTTATTTATTTATGCATATATGATTCTAAAGGGTTCTAAACAATGTGTACTTAAAATAGAGGTTAATTAATAAAATTTCATACATTTGGTAATGTTTAAATAAGCAGATCAAACTTTTTAAAATCAAATTAATCTAAATTGCATTTTTTTCATTATGAATTCAGTACCTACTTTGATAAGTTTCCACATCTTGAAAAAACTTTATTTTGTAAACCAATTTATATTCTAAATCTCTTAATATAATATAACATCTTAATAATAATACAGTTATGGGGCCAGCAGGTCGTGTGGTGGTAAAAGCACTATATTCCCACATGGCCGATCATGGTTTGAGTCCCAGACCCAGAGGCTTGCTTTCTCACTTCCTCTTTCTCTCTTTTTCTCTTTCCCTCTGGTGAATGCATGTGCCCTATAGTAAAGTAAAATAATAATAAGTAAATAAATAAAAATATTTTAAAAAACACAGTTAGCCTGTGTAATAAACAAATCATTTTTTATGAATTATTTTGAATGTTATTCATGGAAATTCAAATTTTCACTTTTGAAGTTAGTACATTCAAACATTTAACTATATGGTGATAATCAGATTCTGAAACCATCAAGATGATAAATTCTTACATGAAATATATTAAATCAGAATTCTATGACTATCACTTTCTTTTTCTTTTAAA
Source organism: Tupaia tana (assembly GCA_026018925.1). Lineage (NCBI taxonomy): Eukaryota > Metazoa > Chordata > Mammalia > Scandentia > Tupaiidae > Tupaia > Tupaia tana. The sequence continues at coordinate 83,961,091 of JAKSZU010000005.1, forward strand.
CTTGCTAGATAGTTGGAACCAACAGATGGCATAATGGTTACATCACTGGACTCCCACATAGTCGACCATGGTTCAAGTCCCGGACCCGATGGCTTAAAATTCACAATGGGTGTGTGCGTGTGCATGCTCAAGATCCCAAAAAGAGAACAGAGGAAAAGAGATTGCAGTATGGCGATCCTGCTGGGGGGTGGGAATGATTTCTCTCTTTCCGTCTCTCTCTTTCTTTCAATTGAGCATATATACCATAAAAAAAATGCTAGAGGTCATACATGCTCACTGGGAAAAGACAGAGAGGGAGAAAATGAGAATGCATCCCCACCATGGGAAAGGGTAATGCTGCAATCCCTTCTCCTCCATGTTAGGTGCCAGGCAGTGGCACCGTGGTAAAGTACAACACTATATAAGGCAATTCCACAAGGGTAAGTTCCTGATTCAAGTCTAGAGACCTTCCTGAGTATATCAGGCATGGGCTTGTCCATGATCTTGGGCTGGTTGAAGCTGGTAGTGGATTTTGGCACAGAAACTTTGTTGGAAGTGATTTAGCCTTTTTCTTTATCTCTCACTCAAGAAATAAATTGATGCATGACTCTTTTTTTTATATATTTAAAGAATAAAAGGAAGACGATGTTGTAGTTAGTGAGCTAGGAAAGACACGTTATTGGGGCAGTCTTATCGCCTAAAGATTAAAAGAGTTAGATCTCACATGCCTGAGAGCGTGGTTCAAGTCCTGCATCCAGTGACTTAAAAAAAATGTCAGATGCATGGACATGCATGCTCCAAATCCTGACAGGACAGAGAAAAATAGGAGAAGAAATTGTTCTGTGACTATGCTCCATTGGTGGGACAGTGCCTTCTTTCTCTCCCTCCCTTTCTGTCTCTCTGACTCTCTCAAGTGAGTGTATGTCCCCTCCAGCAAATTAAAGGAAGGAATAATGGAAGAAAGGAAGGAAGACAAAAAAAAAAAAAAAAAAGGAAGGAAATAAGGGAGGGAGAGAGGGAAAGGAGGAGAAAAAAAGAAAGAAGAAAGAAAGCAAAAGGAAAGAAAAAGAGAAAAGAAAGAGAGAAGAAAAAGAAAAAGATTGAAAGAGAAAAAGAAAGAGAAGAAAGAAAGAAAAAGAAAGAAGGAAGAAAAACAAAAAAAGAAAAAAAGAAAAAGAAAAAAGAAAAAAGAAAGAAAGAAAGAAAGAAAGAAAGAAAGAAAGAAAGAAAGAAAGAAAGAAAGAAAGAAAAAGGAAGGAAAGGAAATTTGTGTAAACTGACTAATCAGAGCCGGAAAGACCATAGAGGAGATGGTTTCTCAGGCTAGTATGCCTAGTCACAGGAATTGTTAAAGAATTCTGCCAGAACCATAACATTGCAGAGATCAGTACACCTGACACCCTTCTGCAAGGACATCTGCCCAGAGACTGCTAGTCCAGCCTTAATCCCCTATCACCTTTGTTATTGATCCTGGTAGCCAAGCATAATTATTCCCAAAAAACTGCTATAATTCTCTTTGTCCTCTTCCACTTGTGATTTGTGCCTTTAAAAGTTATCGCACAATTGAAAGCACGTGAGCATGTTAATGGCTACCTGAATTATACACATGAGGGATACATGACAGTACTGTCCTCAAACTGATGCCCAAGGGAAATACTTTTGGCTTTACATATTTCGTCTCAGTTTGCCTTCTTTTATTAAGTGTACACATTGAACTGCCAGAGTATACATATGCTGACTTTTTTTGTCATATTTACAAAGTTTGAAAAAAAAAAGATTTTTAATTACAAAAGCAGCATTTTGACTAGTAAAGTAACACAATGTTATATATATTTTGAGAGGATACTGTTTCAAAACAAACAAAGACAGATTGTAACTCTGATGTTAAAAGTTTTTGATGGTAGAAGGAAAGTGATCATTTTATTTTTTACTTCTATTTTGAAGTTTAATATTTGAGAGACAATACTTACAGTGATGCCTTATGTTAAGATGCTGGTGGGAATACATTATGTGGACTTGTTTCAAATTTATCCTATATGAAAGAAATTTAAAGTTTGAGGAAAAATAAAATTAAAGTTATTTTGGTAAAAAGCTATTTTAAAATTCATGCAGTTTTTTTCATTCTATACATTTTCCAAGAAATTTTGGAAGACCCCCTCCATCCAATGGATACATGTGATTCTATTATATTAGTCTCAATTACTTTGCAATATTTTCTCTAAATCCTAGTAACAAACTGTTGTTGACTTCAGAAATATTTAGGTTCTAACATTCTACTCTTTTGAAAAAAATTCAGTTACTTTAAAAGTTTGAACAAAATTGTGACACATAGATTTTAATTATGTAAGACGAATTAATTAGCTCAAAGATCAAATGGTGTAATAAAGTATTTAATTAGGAAGATAAAATTAGAATTTTAAGAACACCAATGAATTAATCTGTGACCTTTATCCTTTCTGAAATTCCGTATGTTTGTCTACAGAATGATCACATCTTACTCAATAATGTCCAAAACACCTTAAAACTCTAAAATTTGACATTGCCATTTTTTAAAGTCTCTTTACTACACGTAATCATTGTCCCCCCAAACCAATTATACAAAATAACTACAGTTTACATTAAAGACTATGTGGGTTGATTTATCTCATAATAAGAATACTGGAGTTAATATTTTATGCAAAGTGGGCTCTTGACCTCCCATAAACCTCTGCAGAATAGGAAATAAGGAGTAATTTGTGAAGAAAGATTTTCTTTATTTGTCCTAAAGTAGCAGAGAAACTGTGCCCTTGGATAGCTTTATTTATGTATCATGCTGAATTGAAATATATGTATTTTGTGACGTACAGACATACTGCCTTATAAAATTGCCTAGAGGAATAGAATGTTTTAATATACACAGAGTTTGTGTCTTTAGTTATATGAAGATAGTATGAGTCTATAATTTTCATTATTAGTAGTAATAAGAAAGAGAATAACCTTTTGAATAACTAAATATTCTATAACTAAAAGTTCTCTCTAAGTTAAATTTAATAATAGAATCTATTCAAAATAGAAAATATTTATAGTTTAGGTAATTCTTAGATGAAAGCCAGGTGTTTGAATACGATATCTCAGAAGATTAAAATTTATTAAAATTTAAAAATAAAGTTGAAAGTAAAAAGATTAAATTTTAAAATACGGAATCAAAAGTAGGATGAGAGGAGTATTTATTTATTTATTTTGAGAGGTTTTTGCTATAGGGTACATGCGTTAGCCAGACAGACAGAGACAGAGAGGCAGAAAATGAGAAATCTCCCCCCAGGGGTGATGGCCACACCACAATCCCTTCTCCTCCATTCTCCTCTCGGGATCTTGGGCACGCACGCACATGCATCCGGCATGAGTTTAAGCCACCGGGTCCAGGACTTGAACTGCGGTTGACTATGTGGGAGTCCAGCGACATAGCCATTACGCTAACTGCTGGTCCCAAGAGAGGGAGGAGTATTTATTAGAGAAAAGATTGGAGGAGCCATCAGATGGTTATCTATTGACGATGATGTATATGGAAACATCCTTAACTTGACTGACATGCATTGCACACATAGTGAGGCAAACCATGTTACACAGTGTAAAGATGCACAATAATTAAGTGTAAATAAATAAAGAAAGAAAAAGAAAAAAAAACATAATCTGTATGACATGTATGAAAAGTTTTAAAATAACACATACTATATTACATAGACACCCATCTATAGCAAAATGTAAAAATACAGTCATGCCATTGTTAAGAAAATCAGTACGTTGTTGAAAATCTGCATGTCTATTATTATTTTTTTAATCTTTAAAAATCCTGTAATAAGGGGCCAACAGATGTCATAATGGTTATGTTGCTGGATTCCCACATAGTCGACCACAGTAAGTCCCAGACCAAGTGGCTTAAAACTCATGCTGGGCATCTGTTTTAAAACCCCAGGAGGAAAATGGAAACGGGATTGCAGAGTGGCCAACCCCCTGAGGGGTATTTTTTGTTTTGTTTTGTTTTGTTTTTGTCTCTGTCTCTCCAGCAAGAGCACATGCTCTATAGCCAGTCTCTTAAAAAAAAAAAAATCCTGTAGTAAGCTGGCTCTATAGCCTCGTAGTTAAAGGAAGTCACATATCATATGGCTTTAGTTCAAATCACAGCTGCAGAAACTTGAAAACCACACTGGACCTGTGTGTGTGTGTGTGTGTGTGTGTGTGTGTGCGCGCGCATGTGGAAAATCTGAATAATATCGAGAAATGGAAGAGATTGCAGTATGACCATACCTATGGGAAAGGAGTTTTCTTTCTCTTCTTCTTCTTCTCTCCTATTCTGTCTTCCTGTTTCTCTATAGAGAACACTTGTACCCTCTGGCAAGAAAAAAAAGAAAAAGAAAGATAAAAACTCTGCAGCAAATATGGCAGCTGTATAGATTTAATTTTAAGAGTTGAACTCTCATTTGTATGCTATATTACTTTATATTCTTGTATGTTTTACACATTTTATAATACATTTTAGATTTTATCATTGCTAAATATTTTATTTTTAATAATCTCTGTATATATGAAGAGACTTCAAAAAGTCATGGAAAACAGAATTACAGTATAAATTTATTTTGGTACAAAACATTAAAAAAATCCATGCATTGTTTTTCATAAAACACATATTCCTTGAACTTTTGAAGACCCTCATATAAAAAGAAAACAATAAAAAATAATCCATATGAACATTAAAATGTACTAGATAATTCTGCTAAGATCTTAACAGTAAAGAGGAGTGGAAAGTTTTAGAAGGCTCCTGTGGCAATTACATCATATCTTTTCTGATATCCCATCTAAAGAAAGATAATTTCTGTGTCTTCTTTTTTTGTATCTAGGCTGAAGTTATTATCCAAAAAATTAAAACGCAACTTAGCTAAGTAACATCTTATGCTAGCTCACAAAATGTCATAGAGCTTTTCTCTAGCGTTCTGTAGGGAAGTTCACCCTCGGGATGCCAGGCATCTTGAGTGAGAGTATCTTGCTGGATCTTAGAACTTCTGGATAATATAGAAACATCTTTGACTTGACTGACAAGCATTGCATACATACTGAGGTAAACCATGTTACACAGTGTAAAGATGCACAATAATTAAATGTAAATAAATAAATAAGGAGAAAGAAATGGGAAAAGTATGGTCATACTGCAATCTCTTCCATTTCTTGATCTAGTTGCAAATACAAGATGGATGGGAAGCTGCCCAATGAAGCCCTTCAAAGTAGATACCCTTGAGAGAGTCTCACCACTCCCAGACAGCCAACTGCCCCAAGTCTCCCAGCTACTCAAGGTCATTTTCAGATCAACCCTGGATCTGAGCACAGGGCCTTACCATATGGCTCCAGTGTCATACAGAGGTGCCTTACATCCTGCACCACAGTGGTTTGGCCTGGATTATGGGTTTTTCTTATCAAATAACATGGGGAAACGAGAACATAGAGTTGTGAGATTTTCATTCTTACCTCGTAACAATACCAGTTTAAATTACTCCCTCACGGTAACTCAGATAATTAAGAATAAAACAGAAGAAATAAGTCTAATGATTTAATAACGTTCAACAGACTATGTGATCAAATACATCAGGAAACAGTGAAAGAACTGACATAATTTGCTTTATTTGAGAGTTTTACGTAAGAATCAGACTGCATAGTCAGGGAAAACTCAGATGCAGTGTGAGCTGAGCTTTGAAAGAAGATAGGAGTTGAGCTAATGAAGAAAATGAAAGTCATTTGAAGCAGGATGAATACCACATTTAAACTCATATAAGCTTAAGAGAGCATAATAAAATCAAAGAGGGCTATTGAAACGTGCAGATGGATTGGTTGAGAGGAAGCTAAAGATGTAATTGTTGGCAGATTGGGGAGGCCTAATATGCAAAACAATGTGACCTTTTTTCCTGAGAGCTCTCGGCATACCATGAGGAACTTTTAAGGTGAAGGATGACATAATTACATCGGTGTTTGGAGGGAAGCCAGACTGGAAGGCAAAGAAACCATCAGATGGCTGAAGCAGAAATACAGTTGACCCTTGGAACAGCGAAGAGATAAGGAGTTCTGACCCTCTATGTAGTAAAAAATCCACATCTAACTTCTGACTCTTCTAAAACTTAACTACCAATAGCCTTACTAACAGAAAACTAAATTAACACATATTTTATGTCATATTCATTATATACTATATTTTTACAGTAGAGTAAGCTAGAGAAAAGAAAATGTTACTAAGAAAATCAGGGAGAAAATACATTTACAGTATTTATTTTAAAATATCCACGAATAGGGAACCAGCAGTTAACGTAATGGCTATGTCGCTGGACTCCCACGTAGTTGCCGCGGTTCACATCCCAGACCCAGTGGCTTAAAACTCACACTGGGTGCGTGTGCGTGCGTGCCCAAGATCCCAAGAGGAGAATGGAGGAGAAGGGATTGCGGTGTGACGATCCCCCCTGGGGGGAATGATTTCTCGCTTTCTGTCTCTCTGTCTCTCTCTGTCTGTCTGGCGAGCGCACGCGCCCTATAGCGAAAACCTCTTCAAAAAAAAAAAAAAAAAATCCACGAATAAGTAGACCTAAATAGTTCAAACTCATCTTGCTCAAGGGCTTACAGTCATCACTGCATTGGCTTTGAAGTTAGAGAAATCAATAAATTATGGAAAATATCAATAAAGTAAAATCAGTAGTCAATGAGACCAGCCTCATGTCCTAACAGTTAAGTGAACCAGATCCCATGTTACAAACTGTAGTTTGTATCTTAGCCCCTGTGGCTTGAAAAACACACTGCCCCCACTCCCATGTGCATGCATAACCAAAATCCCAACAGGATAGAGAGATTAAAGAAAAGGAATCATGGCACAACCACATGGAATTTGGATGTTTTCTTTCCTCTCCCTCTCTCTCTGCCTCTATGTATTTTTCTTGTGAGCACATGAACTTTCTGGCCATTAATAAAAAGTAGTCATTGAACATGGGACAAAAGGGAAAGAGAGGAGAGAGCATGGGGTAATCACTAGAGTTTGGCTAAGTGCCTAAGGAATGCTATTTACTATAGGGTAGAAGGACATAAGCAGATCACATACCCTAAATACTCTAAATGGTCTAAATCTTTCCAAGCCAAAAATAATTTCTAATATATTTCTCCAGTGATACTTATTGCTTTTCAAGCATTTTCTTTTATATGTTTTGTGAAATATTATCTTTTGTGTTATTATACCCAGATCTGCCTATGATATTTTAATTTTGAAACAAAACATAATAACTTTTTTTTTCCTTTTTAGTGATAATCCATCTAAAAGTGTTTAAGCAGAGTTTTGTTTTGAATTGCTATAAATTTGATAGCTGAATTATTAATACTTTCTTTTTTGTTGTTGTTTGTTTTGTTTTTCCATAGAGTGTGTGCACTTGCTGGAGAAAGACCATAGCCATGCCAGAATCCCTTCTACCTTCTCCATTTTCCTCCTGAGATTTTTGGGTATGCACACACATGAACCTGGAGTGATTTTCAAGCCACCAAGTTTGTACTCAACTATGATCAGTTATGTGGGAGTCCAGCACCTTAACCACTACACCACCTCCTGGCCCCAGTACTTTCTGTTTTTGAGTTTGTTATTTTTACCATGAGAGGGAGAAAGAGACAAAAATCTCTGTCAGGGTCTTCATGCCATAATCTATACCCAGTTTCAACTGATCTGAACCACAGGCAAGTGCCTACGTACAGAGTGCACAGGAAGATCCTAGACTACGAACCCCAAATCTTTTTGACACGTTCCACTTCCATTAACCACTGCACCAACTCTTGACTCATTTTCTATCTTTTTATTTATTTTTTTTTTATGAGAGATTTTTGCTATAGGATGCACATGCTCAACAGAGAGACAGCGAGACAGAAAGAGAGAAATCTCCCCCTAGGGAATGGCCACACTGCAATCCATTCTCCATTCTCCTCTTGAGATTTAGGGCATGCACTCACTCATGCCCCGTGTGAGCTTTACGCTGCTGAGTCTGGGATTCAAACAGCAGTCGACTATGTTGGAGTCTAGTGACATAACCATTCCACCATCTGCTGTTTCCACATTTTCTATTTTATTTAAAAAAATAATAACTCCTTATTTTTGGGCCAGCCAGTGGCATGGTGAAGGCAGCTAGATCTCATATAGCTGACTGCTGGTTCAAGTCTCAGACCGGGCAGCTTGCAATACATGTCAGCATGTGAGTGCCCAAAATCCTTAAAGGAGAAGGGAGGACAAGGTTTGCATCATTGTTATTCCCCGACTGCCCTGGGTTGGGGTGCTTTCTCTCTCTATATATATCTCTCTATCTCTCTCAGGTGAGTGCACATGCCCTATAGCAAATTAAGCAACTATAATAAAAAATGCTCAGCTCTAACCAATAAATCTTCTAACTCCTGACCAGAATTATATCTCTATGTAATTACCTATATTATTCTCTCCATTGTTTACATCTTCAAAGGAGTGCTGTTTAACAATTTAGATCAAGTGGGAACCAGCAGTTAGCGTAATGGCTATGTCATTGGACTCTCACGTAGTTGACCACAGTTCGAGTCCCGGACCCGGTGGCTTAAAACTCACGCCGGGCGCGTGTGCGTGCGTGCCCAGGATCCCGAGAGGAGAATGGAGGAGAAGGGATTGTGGTGTGACCATCCCCCCTGGGGGGTGATTTCTTGCTTTCTGTCTCTATGTCTCTCTCTGTCTGGCGAGCGCACGTGCCCTATAGAGAAAAATCTCTCAAAAAAAAAAAAAAAAAAAACAATTTAGATGAAGTTACCTAAATTTTTACCTGTCAGAGAAGCATTAGAATAAATTTAAGACTCAAAAAGCACAAGGTGGGTCCACAAGTGGTAATGGTTAAGGTACTGGAATCCCACATGAGTGACTGCAGTTTGAGTCATGGACCTGGCATCTTGAAAATCATGCCAGGCACATGTGCATGTATGCCTAAAATCCTAGAGGAGAATGGAGAATAGGGCAATGCAGTGTTACCGTGCCCCTTGGGAGGAGGTGATTTCTCACTTTCCCTTTCCCTTTCTTTCTCTGGTGAGCACTCATGACCTATGGGAAAAAAAAAACTAAGAAAATTAAAGGCATAAGATACAAAGTTAAATTAAATAATTTTGACCATACTAAAATTCATAAATTCTGTATGATTTTTAAACATTGTGATAAGACAACTCACATATTTTGGGGGTAAAGGTATTTGTGACTTAACTGACAAAGAAGTCGGCTAAGAAACTGTAAGATATTACAGCACATAAAAGATACAGAACTTCCATAAATCAACAGCGAACTGTGAATCAGAATAATTGATAAAATTGTTGATGATCATTTATGCATTAAATTAGAAAATTGGAAAATAGAGCTGGAACTACGGCCTAGTGGTTAATGGTGTCCAATCCCACATGACTGACTGCGGTTCAAGTTCCAGACCCAGTAGTTTGGAAAACATGCCAGAATGTGTTCACATATTCCCTATATCCCAATAGGATGGATAAATGGTGGAGAAGATATTGTGGCACGAATGTGCCCCATTTGGGGGTCTTTCTTCCATTCTCTCTCTCTCTCTGAATAGCTCACCTGCTCTCTGATAAATTTTTAAAAATAATCAACATTGAAAAATAATTTTAATCTTACTAATGTCTTTTTAAAAAATCTATTATACAGCACAGTGATTTAATTTGACTTATATTCACTGGATATTCAGTAGTCTGTATATTTGTAGTGACCATCTTGCTTTTTTTTTTTTTTTTTTTTTTTTTTTTAGAGTTATTTTTGCTATAGGGTGCATGTGCTGGCTGAAAGGACAGAGAGATACAGAGAGCAAGAAATCACCCCCTCAGGGGGATGGCCACACTGCAATCCCTTATCCTCCATTCTCATCTTGCGATCTTAGGCACACACATGTGTGCCTGGCATGAGTTTTAAGCCAACGGGTCTGAGACTCGACTATGTGGGAGTCCAGTGATGTAGCCATTACATCGTCTGCTGGTCCCTAAATATATAAACTTAGAAAAATAATATACCGTGCCCACTCTTGGGGGGCGATTTTTCACTTTCTGTCTCTCTGTCCCTCTGGGAGTGCATGTGCCTATACAAAATCTCTCTCTCTCTGAAATAAAAGAAAAACCACTATAACAATTTTGTTAAAATATGTAAATAATCATATTACAAAATATATGAGAACAGCACGTGCAGTTCCAGTCATTTGTTTCATTATCTATAGCATAACAACTGTTATGAACCTAATAGACCAATTTTTCAAATTTACCTACCATAAAAGATTATAAAACTACATCAATTCCAGAATCCCCCTAACTACTGACTACTGAGCTTTTTTTATTTTTTTTCTCTAATTTTTTCACAACAACATCCTTGAAGGAGGGGTCCATAATTATTTTTTTCCTTCTTTTCCTTTTCTCTCTGGAACCACTTCAATGAACCATTTGCTGTAGACTTGATTGAAATTGATTTTGTCAAGTGCAACAATCACCTGGAAACTATTATATCTAATGGGTAATTCTCCCTTCTCAAATAATTTCACCTATTCATAGTATTTGATGTAATTGATCACTCTTTTCTTTCTATAGCCGTATGTTTTCCCTAATTTCCAAGACATCATACTCTATTTTACCTGCCTCACTGGTCACTTTTTTTCAAATTTTCATTACTAGGTTCTTCTGATGTCCATGACTTCTAAATACTGGAGTGTCCTACGGTGCAGTCTTAGAACTTGTCTATCCATCTCACCCATTTTCAAGATTTTGAGTATCATCTGTAAATTATAATTCCTCACTTTGTATCTCTATTAAGCTTTTCTCTTAAAATCCAGACTTATTTTACAAAGTGCCTACGAGAATCTGTATTTGGATGTCTCATAAGCATCTCAACCTAAACCTGCCTGGTTTCTGAAACAATAATCCCCAGTGACTAACTTGATTTTATTCAACTCAATAAATTGCAATTTTTATTTCTAGTTGCACAAATTATCTGTTTTTGCTTGTGCCCATTACAAAGAGCAACACTGGAAAGTTAACGTTCATGGTAACTTGGCTTATACCAGGTAATAGAAGGCCTAAGTCTTGGAGTGATACAGAAAAAAAAGATCTGATTATCCTTATGCATTAACTGTCTTAAGCACTCATATATTTAGTCATCTGAGACATCGGTGATTTATTTTATATATTTTTTCCAATAATTGAGAGAGTTCACAAAACGTTTATCTTGTGTAATTTTAATGTGCTAGTCTTTTATCCTGATTTTATGAGTTATAAACGAAAATCCCATTAAAAAAGGAAAGAACTTGGGGCCAGCATGTGGTGTAGTGGTTAAGCTGCTGGAATCCCACATGAATAAGCATGGTTCGAGTCCTGGACCCTGGCTGCTTGAAACTCACAGTGGGCACAAGGGCATACATGCCCAAAATTCCAAGAGGAGAATGGATGTGATGGGGCAGTGGCATGGCCATCCCTGCTGGGGAGGTGATTTGCTTCCTGTCTCTGATTCTCTGACTCTCTCACTGTCTCTCTAACAAGCACACTCATCCTATAGCAAAAACAAAAACAAAAAATAAAAAAGGAAGGAACTTAACTTTTCATAATGTTCTCTTTACAGTTATGTGTGTTTTTGTGGAAGACACTAACATTTAGAGATAATTGAACATAAAGAAACTACCATTTGTATGCACTATAAAAATATCAGATGCAAACAGACAGACATTTATAATAAATAATTACAAAGAAGTCTAATTGCTTTTATAACAGATGATATCAATGAGCATAAACAACTGTTAGAAAAGGAATGCTGATAGAGTGACACGGATAATATCTGACTTTTTTGTACTTATCTGCCTCCTTAAATTCCTGAAGGGAGTTCTAAGCAATAAAATTTTCTTGCTTTTGAAAAAGTATTAGAAAATTTTCACGAACTGTGCAAAGAATGAGCCAAATCAATATTAATAAAAACTTTCATATGTTGACTACAACGTTATGATAGACTTCAAAGCTAGTTTTAGCCCAGTCCATAGTATGACTGGAAATGCTTTAGAGAAAATAGTTTATAACAAAATTCAAAAAAAACTCTTCAAAAAATTTCTTTACTATTTTCTAGGTTCTTTGGAAATTTACGAAGCTCTAGCTATTGTGTGTTCGAAATATTTTCTAAACCAATAAATTCTTACAGCTTTGCTTATTTCGTGAAAAGACCAATTTCAATATAAAAATCTCTTAAATTTACAAGTTTCTATTTCAATTGCCTGACAGAGCTTAAAAGCACTTAAATAACTCTAAATAAAGGGATTTTGAATGTTCCTGATGAAATAGATTTGTCTGAAAATGCTATAATAAAAACATCTGTCCCTTTAAAAAGAAATTTAGAAACTTGCCTGGTTTGTAATTCTGAAATTAAAACAAAAAAAGTTTAGCTCTGAGATGATGTAATTTCTTTAATTCATGAGACAGAAAGCAAAAGTAGTCAAGGTAATATTAAGCTGTCAAAAAGATGAGGAAATTCAAGGTAATTTTAAAACTTGAACCTGCAATATTTGAAGAATTACCAACTACATACTGTCTTATATATAAAAATAGATGAATTACATAATATTAAGTTTAGTCAATATTTCTAATCAAGGTAAAGTTCTGAATAAATTTATCTTAATAAAGTTAGTTTAAAAGAAGGATTTTCCCTGATTTTATCACAGTTGAAAAATATCAGATGGTGTATAAGTCTGAGTCTACTTCTGTAGTCTGCTTCAGTGACCCACCTGTGTGCCCGAATGAAATACCATCCACGTTTGATTATCATGACTTCATAATCAGGTACTGTTGTTCTGTCTTTGTTCTTGTTCGAAATTGCATTAACTGATCTGAGCCATTTGCATATACATTTTATACTCTATCCATCGGTTTCCACTAAAAAGCCAACTGAAATTATAATAGGTTTTGCTATGAATCTGGAAACTAACCTGGAAGACATGAAAGAACCAACTTTTTTTAAGAGGTTTAATAATTTAGTCTTTTAATTTATAAACATGGCTTATATTTTATTGAGGTGCTTTATAATCTGCTCAGCATAATGCTATGTATTTTAGGTATCAGTGTTACATGTCTTGTGTTCAATGTATCTCGGTTTTAGATATTTGCTGTAGATAAATATTAAAGAATTAAATCCTGCTCAGCAAAATGGAAATTGGCTGAACTGTTAAACAACTGCCATGTTAAACCAATAAATGCTCAGCAGCACCACCAGGTAGGAACCAGAAAAACCTTGATATTACATAGATCTTACATATATTTTTGTTGCAGGATTCTCGTTATCTTATTCCTGTTGCACCTGACATTATCAGGGAAGCTTTTGACTGGTAGGTAGTGTTCATTTCCCAGGGAATGACCTTGCTTTGCATATGCCTCTGTGAGTATAAATTTAAATTAAAGCATTTAAATTCCTAGTGACTTCTGGCTTTAGTGTGATGTGTTTTCATTTTCCATATCTTCAAAAGGGGAGGGAGTGGTATATTCCAGGGCACTAAAATATTTCTTTTAAATGTTATTTTCTATTTGTTAGTGAAGTGTATATAAACATGCAATTTTTAAGTTTTTTGAGTTTTTAGTATCTGCCTAGTGTTTGAATAAAATCCTCACCTGTTTCCTGGCTTTAATCCTTAAGCAAATTTTTCTTAACTTTTTTGGTTTTGGTTTACTAAAGCTAAACAGCTTTTCTATTATTTATTTATTTATTTATTTATTTATTTATTTATTTTTTCTGGAGAGGTTTTCACTATAGGGCGCATGCGCTCCCCAGACAGACAGAGAGAGACATAGAGACAGAAAGCGAGAAATCACCCCCCAGGGGGGATGGTCACGCCACAATCCCTTCTCCTCCATTCTCCTCTTGGGATCATGCACGCACACACACCCGGCATGAGTTTTAAGCCAATAGTTACATGGTAGTCTGGATGAATTATTACACCATACTTTGTAAGGTCAGCACACTATAGCGACCTGTACTTCTTGTTAGAATGTAGCTGGCAAATAATGGTTGCCATTAGCTATAATGGTTTGGAGTCCTATTATAGCCAACACTCTGTTTGTTAAAATTTAGCCATTGGGTCTCCATCTTGGATAAAGCTTACTGCATCTCTATCTTGGGCCTTATACCCTAATTATATGTCCCAAGCCTATCTTTTACTAGAGACACCCCTTGGGCTTTTAATAAAACTCTAGGTAGCATCACTTTCATTTTAAATTCCCTAAATCAAGAAATATGTGATATATGGTCAAATGTTCTAACAAATAGAGTGGCTGATTATTTACTTACTTTACAACATGTAGAATTGCATAAATTTCCTCAGACATATTGTTCGCTCTTATACTGATAAAATATATTTGAAAACTTGAAAAACTTCATATGTCTAATGTGCATCACATTGGCTGAATTAGTTGTCTATGGACATATTATTATGGTTATATCTATCTACAACTTTGGCTCTTGTCTTCTCAATAAGCTTTGTCAATTTGTTTCTTCTTATCTACAATAGATGCCACCAAACCATACATAGTAGTGGGACAAAGATACCAATAAACACCCTCTCGACTTCTATCATGGGCCTCGAGGTAGACTTCTGATGGAGGATACTTGACTGCTGCTCCTTATACTCTCTTTCCTGTTTCTTCTACTTCCTCTTTCTGTCCCTCTTCTGGAAAAAGCCAAAGCAACCATCAACCCTTATCCATCTGGCAGGTAAAAACACCTCTTCAGAGGGGAGATTTGAGCCAGGAGAGAGATGGGACATAGCACTAAATAGGGATAGCATCCCCTCCCTCATAAAAAGAAAAAAACAAACTTAAGATGGAGTCACTGTAGTCAAGTTTTTAACAAACAGATTGCTAGCTACATTAAGACTCAAAACAACTATAGCTAAAGACAACAGTTTCTATTTGCTAACTACATTCCAACAAAAACTACAGATCATTATGGTCTGCTGATACCAGAAAGAATGAGATGGTAAATCACCTAAACTATCATGTAACTATTTTCTAAAGCCTGCTTCTTTATCAGGGAGCCGGCTGATTGCTCAGATTCTAGATATAAACCCCTAGCCTCAGCCTCTTTTGGGCAGCTCATTCAGGACCCATCACTGCTTGGGAACTCTTTTCTTCCTTCCCTCTCTTAATAAAATGCCCCTTTGCTATCTACACTCCTGTCTGCATCTCTAATTCTTCATGAGTGTGGGACAAGAACCTAGACATCTTGCATTCTTAAATTTGGCACTGGTTTTGGACCTAATCACTACAATATCCTATGTCAGTTCACAGGACTTGGTCATAGCATGATCCCTTTCCTCTGATCCTCCAGTCCTCAAGTCCATTAGGATCCTAGTAATACACATTCACACCTGCTGTGTTTCCATGTTTTCAGTCCAAATATGACTGTAACTTGGCCAGACTGAAGCAACAGTCGCATGTGACTCCCAGTTCTCCAGTTCAGTATGCTACTCACAGCACCACAGTGTTTGGGCCTACTTTTTCCACAAATACCCAGTGCCAGTATTTCTAAACCATGGGAAAGTTCAGTGTAACAGTAGAATCGAACTCCTCAGAAAAGCAGATCTCAGGTTGACTACATCAAAAACCTGGTATGATTTCAATGTTCTATATTCAGAAAGATCTCAAATTTCTTAACACAGTACATATTTATAGAAGATGAATGTCTGAGTCAGTTTGGGCTGTTCTAGTAAAATACTTGGGTAGTTTATAAGCAACGAATTTATTACTCGCAGTTCGGGAACTAGGAAGTATAACATCAGGGTGTCAGTAGGGTTGGGTTCTAAGAAAGAACCTCTTCCATGTTGCAGGCGCCTGTTTTGTGGGTCTATCTTCACATGGCGAACAGAGAACTAGCTACCTCTCTCTGTGATATCTTTTGTAAAGGCACTATACTATTTATGATGGCTCAACCCTCATGGACTAATTACCTGCCTAATATCATTTCATTGGGATTTAGAATTTCAACATAAACATTTTGAAAGAACATAAATATTCAGTCCATAACAACTGGTTAATAAATTTCCATACTGTAAGTTTATGGTGGTTTTTATTCAATTTCATAGACTTCCCTAAAAGTATTAGTATGCTGCCATTGTAGCATACTGCACATCAACAGTTTATTCAGCCCCAGACTCCAGTTGTACCTTACTGCTTTTCTGTGATATTAGAGCATGATGTCTAACCAATGACAGTCTTTTGAGCCAGAAGCTAGTGCTGTGAGGTAGAGAGAAGATGATCTCCACAATTTAGGGTAAAATTTTTTAAAGAAGAGTTGTGTATTAATTTATTTATTATTATCATTATTACTTTTCCATAGGGCACATACACTCACCAGAGAGGAGAAAGGCATAGCAGAATCATTTCTCCTTCACTCTCCTCTTGTGATTTCAGGCACGCATGCATAAGTGCTTGGTGTATTTCAAGTCACTGGGTCCAGGACTTGAACCATGATGGGCCATGTGGAAATTCAGTCACCTTAACCACTAAGTTGACTGCTGGCTCTGTTACTTTGTTATTTTTTAAAAAATTGCTACAAGGCCTGTGTGTTTATGAGAGAGAGAGAGAGAGAGAGAGAGAGAGAGAGAGAGAGAGAGAGAGAGAGAAAGCTGCCGGGTCCGAAACTTGAACCATGGGAGTCCAGTACCTTAACCACCACACTATGTGTTGGCCCTAGGCTAACAATATAATCTGAAATCCACTTGGGTTTTAATTCACCTGAAACCCAAAATATCTTCAAGAAAAAAGAAAATCTTTACAAATGTGTTCTGTAATTATGATGTTTACCCAGGGCATTATTATGATGAAGAAAAAATATGGCACTAAATCTTTTCAGATAAGGCAAAAATAAGTTACTTTTTTAAAGGAATGTCAGTGAACAAATCCCAAATATCTGTCAAAATGTTTCCTCTGTGTATCCCCTTTCACACTCTCTTGCTGCTACGGTGTGCCTCTTTTGTTCTTTAGTTTTCTGTCTCTCCACTAGTTCTTTTCTCTATTCTTCTCCCTTCTTGTTTCTTCTACCACCTCATTCTGTCCCTCATGTGCTCACAATGGCAATGACGTTATTGCTGTCCAGATACCAACACTCCTATGTATTTCATCATGGGTATATAATATTTTCTTGCACGTTCCCATTGCAAAAAGCCTCTTGGCAGAAATCACTTTGTCTTGTTTAACTAACTTTTTAATTCCCTCATGTGATGGATCCTATTGGAAATTTCATGATTAAGTCATCATCTCTTACTGTATAAGTAAATAAAGGGCTCCTTTTCTTTGATTCTTTTTGAGTTGCCCGTAGTAGTATCTCATGCTTGTTATATAAATTTCTTTTCTTCATAAACAAGTCATACAATTCTTCTATATTATTTAAGAAAATGCTGTGGGACCGGCTAGTGGTGTGGTAGTTGGAGTGCTGGACTCCCACATGACTGAAGTTCGAGTCCCAGACCTAGTGACTTATTTTCTCATTTTCCCTCTCTCTCTAAAAAGTAATAATGAATAAAGCTAAATAATTCTTTAAAAAAAATTCGGTGCACCAGGAAAGTTTCCAGTAGATATTAGATGATGATTTATATAAATGTAAAGATGATATGAATGAGAAGATCTATAAGGCTTGCATATTTCATGGTGACTTTAACAGGTGAATAGAAAAATTGTGTGATGTACTTTAGATAACTCTTTCATCCTGTGATTTAAAACAATGATTGTTTATGAAAACTTAAAAAAAAATCATATATATATATATATATATATATATATATATATATATATATTTATACACACACACACACCTATTTTGGGGGTGTGCACCCACTGGAGAGACAGAGAGACAGAAAGGGAGAAATCACCTCTCAGGGAGGGATGGCCACTCCACAATCCCTTCTCCTCCATTTTCCTCTCAGGATTTTGGGCATGCATTCACACCCACCCAATATGAGTTTCAAGCCTCCAGGTTTAGGACTTGAACAGTGGTCAGCCATGTGGGAGTCTAGTGATGTAACCATTACACCATCTGCTGGTCCCCCAAAATTTATTTATATATTTAAGCTCAATCAAAATTCAGCATTTCTGGTTTAATTAAACACACTTCTGTATAAAGCTATCATTTTCTGGAGAAGTTTGGAACCACCTAAAAATACTATCAGACTTTGGATCTACTGACAGCATTATCATTTTTTTGTTTTAAAGAAGACTCACAGAAGCAATTTTTAACAAATGAGTTTTGGGATCAGTTGGTGATGTGGTGGTTAAGGGAGCTGGATCCCACATGATGACTGTGCAGTTTGAGTCCTAGACCCGGAGGCTTGAGAAACATGCTGGGTACATGTGTCTGCATGCCCAGAATCCCAACAAGAGAATGGAGGACAGTGGATTTTGGTGTGGTTGTTGCCCTTGAGGATGGTTTCTCACTCTCTCTCTCTCCCTGCCCCCTCTCTTCACATGGCTTCTAACAAAGTTTTAAAAAGGAAATTTTTAAAACTCTCAGATAATTAGTCAAATTCCAAGGCGGTATCTGAGCAATTATATAATATAATGACATAAATGTATTTTATCATTGGCATATAGTATTTTCTTCTCTGTTTTGTTTTTTATGCTTATTGACTTTCTATAGAGTCCTAACATATTATGTACTATTTTTCAAATATGACTAACATTAGACTATCCCTTACTTCTAAACATACTAAAAAATAACAAATCGTTTTGTCTCTCACATTTTACAACTGTTAAAGGAATATAATATTTAATATTTAGAAAACAACATTTGTTTTAACCAATGGGTAATTTCACAAAAAAATAATTACTGTATTTTGAACAGTCATCTGCAGGAGTGAAAATGGCAGGGACATAATTCACATGTAGCTTGTTTTTGTAATATTTTCTGCAGAGGTACTTTTTAGAGAAGTATATTCAATTAAAAGGTTAGATTTTACAACAAAAGCTTTGATACAACTGCACAGAAAATAAAGCACTAAGTTGATAGTTAACATTTTATTGTTGTTGTTTTGCACCTTGTTGATCTAGAAACTCATATTTCAGCATTCTTGGGTGTGTTACTTTACAGTTTATAACACAATCTACTATTTATAACCTTACATACTTCCATCACTTCTACCTTTTCAAAAACAGTTTTTATTACTAAATAGTAAAGCTTTTCAAGTGTAGAGAATATCATGAGATTTACTGGATAAATTAACTGCCTTGCAAATGGCAAAAGAAATGTCACATTTTATGAATCAGAGTTAACAAGATTTAAAAAAATGGTATGCCACATATTTCATAGTGCATTACAGAAATAGTCTATCTGAATGTATTGTAGGGGGTTATTATTAAGTTTCAAGGCATCAGAAGAGAAGCTTTTTCTAGCAAGTCTTAGAAGTGATTTCACAAAGATTACCTCAAGCAGCATTAATACCTAAGTGATTTCAAATATGATATGGATGCTGAAAAAAATATCGAGAAACATTTTGTCTCGAGTGTATGATTCTAAAATTTGTATAACAATTTACTCTTTATTTCTATAACAATTTACTCTTTATTTCTCAGTGAGGTATTTATTATATATGACTATTTATTCTAAATGACAATGAAAAATGTCTGAGGTTATTATTATTATTATTATTATTATTTTGGCCAGAGGGAATGTGTGCTTATCAGAATGAGACAGAAAGACAGAGAGAAGGAACGGCACAGGGAGAAAGAACCGCCCCACCCAGAGGGATATAGTCACTCTGCAATCCCTTCTCAATGTATCCATCCTATCTGGATCCGCCCCACCCAGAGGGATATAGTCACTCTGCAATCCCTTCTCAATGTATCCATCCTATCTGGATTTGGGGCAAACATGCACACTTACCCAATATATTTTCTAGCTGCCCAGCTCAGATTCAAATAGCGAAGTTGGCACTGTGGGATCCAGCTCTCTTAATTAGTAAGCCATGAGACCAGACCTAAATGAGTATACTATTGGCAAAAATGAATAGGCCAGGGACAGCTAAGTCATGTAGTGATTAAGGCAACACTCTGCCATGGTGGATCCACATAGAAGGTTGTGTCCTAAATTCTCCTTGTACCTCTCTGGGGTGTATGTTTGCACATCTTTGGTCTGGACTTGCTGAGGCTGAGAGTGGATCAATGTGAAGACACTGCTGTGGATGCAGTGAATATAATGAAAGAATGAACAAATACATAATGATGAACACAATACCAAAAATGTTCTTGGAAGAGAAAGAATGTAATAACATAGAAGAAAACATCTGGGTAACAATATAAATTGATCTCAAAGAAGCTTGAAAGAAGTATACTTTGGGACCAGCAGATGGTGTAATGATTATGTGGCTGGACTCCCAAATATCTGACTGTGGTTCGAGTCCTGGACATGGAGGCTTGAAATTCATGCCGGATATGTGTGTGTGTGCATGCCAAAAATCTCAAGAGGAGAATGGAGGAGAAGAGATTGAAATGTGGTCATTCCCCCAGGGGGGGTGATTTTTCACTTTCTGTCTTTTTGTCTCTCTCTGTGTCTCTCCAGCAAGCACATGAGCCCTATAGCAAAAATCTAAAAATTTCTCTCTCTCTAAAAAGAAAAAAAAGGTATACATTGTACTTCACTAAGTAATTTGCTTTTTCTCTCCCTGTACTTCTGTAATTATTTTATAATATATTCTGGATCATATAGATCTGCTTGCACCTTCCTTGTGGAAGATATATCATCCTCAGCTAATAAATAATCAAACTCGTACAGTAATAATAAAAATGCACTGAGGAGACAATTATAGCATTACACATACGTGCTACAAAATAGAATTTTTTAAATAATCTTTTTCTTTATTATAACATTTTGGGAACCCCCTTAGAAATGCAAATGTATTGGCCCATCGCTGAAACTAAAGAAATACTCCACTTATAGGCTAATATATTAAAATGACCCTTAATTCAAAATGCAAAGCATTAAAAATCATAGTGTTTTTAAAGTGCTACCAGATAATGGTTATAAACAGCAATTAAGATACTGTATATAGTTTTTAGACAAAATAAACTGCAAATCACCTATTCATAATTGCCTATAGATAAGATTTATCAAGGCATAGTGAATGCTGATTCTGACAAGACCCCCCCCAAAAATTCCTATCTGTATGGTCTTAAGTCTTCTCCTGATAGTTATAATTTAGCTCCAATCATGCCTTATTGTTTTCTTGATAGAAGGCAAATGGCATTAATATTAATGTAAGAACTCAACTTTCTTGCATCTTATGAAATTGCTTATAGAAGAATTACTTCTATATAAACTCTCACTGAGTTGGGTCTGGGCATTCCTGGGTCATATTTCATGTATTTGATGCACAGTGTTTGAACTCACCTCATCTCAGCCATGTGCTTGTGTCACTCTTTATCAGTGATAGACCAAGACTTTGAACACATTGGTAGGTTGTTGATACTATATAAAGTGTACTGATCTTTCAAAACTTGCGTTATAGACTATGGATAGGAGAGATGGAAGTCTTGTTTCCTCATCACTTAACATCCTGGATCGTGGTAAATGTAGACTTTCTAATTTATATTGCAAAATTAATTGGGACATCAGGAAGTGCTCTAGTAACTAACAATAAATCTTATTTTTCCCTCCTTCCTTCCCTGCTTTTTTCCTTTCTTATTTTTCCATTCTTCTTGCATCCCTCCTTTCTTCCTTCTGGTCTATTTTTTAAAATATTACTACTTCTGTGTTTGTTGGATTTAGAAAATTATTCTTCCCTTTTTCCTACTCTATTAGATTTTTCAGTTTCTTTTTCTCAACCCCAAACAGACTTCTCCAAGAGATATTTTGAAGTATGTATAGCCACTGCTCACTTAATGACCTGTTTAACAATGTCTGAACTGTTGACAAGTTCTGCAAATGTGACAAATCCCCTTTCTTAGTCTGTGTGACTATCATGACTCCTTAACTCATTCCTGAAGTCAGTTAGTATTCACTACATGAAGTGTTCGCAGTCACACAAGACAACATATATTTCTTTATAAATTGATACTTTATTGTGCATCCATAATAGTGTTTAGAATAATAAAAACAATTAGAGTGATTTATATCACAGTGTTGTAGTGTGTTTTATCATTCTCCTGCACTTACCTCTTGTATGCTTTCTGTATGGATAAATTTAGATTATTCTAGTGTGGTATCACTGGAAATCTATTGAAAAATTATGTACCCTATGGTGCCATGACAGACCACAAGACATCCACCACCTCTAAACTTCTTATCAAACAATTCACTTAACAACCTAGTTGTAGGAATGGAACTTGCTCATTAAGTGAGGAGTGTCAGTACAAATTTTTTTCTGTCACATTTCACAGACAGACCTCACAAGACAGATACGTGGTCATAAAAGTCACATTCTTCTACATTTAAAATATGTCAAATGATGAAACCATTTAAAAGTAAAAAAGTAGTCTAATGGTTAAGTAAGAGTGAGACTAACAATTAGACATTGGACTTAGCAATGTTTAGGTTACTGTAAATAAAATATTTGTGTGTGTGTGTGTGTGTGTGTACATCTGTGACTGTTTCAATATGAAAGAAATTGGTGCATGTTACAGAAAATAGTAAAGTCAAAGTGGGAAAAATGTTGAATCAGAGAGCTCAAAGTAAGAGAGAGAGTGAGAGACTAGGTTTCAGAGTGATATTGAGTAAATATGAGAGGAAAACTTCAATACACAGGAAGACAGAATAGCACTAGGTCGAAATAGAGTTTGTTTCAATAAGAATAGGAAAATAAATAATGAAACATTGATATAATTATTGGACAGCATTTAGGGTCCACTTCACATGTGTGACCATGGAGTGAAGTAAGGCTATGATGGACATTTTGTGCCTTTTATCACTGTCTAGGTATAGAATCAGAGTAGGTACATATGTCTATTTAAGCAAGTTAGGAATTTTCCCAAGAAACTAGAAAGAAATAAAAAATATGTGACTCACAACTATATACCAACAGTTCACTATAGTTCTATGATAGAGAATTTAACCTAGATAAAGATGAAAATATGGAAATAAAGAAGATTACACTTAATAAAAGGAGTTGGGATGAATAAATTAGAAGTTTTCTGAGAGATGTAAGTCAAAAATTATTGTACTCAAAGAACACTATGGAATATGGTAAAAATAGTGAGATTGAGATAATTGGGGATGCGGGTATAGTGATCAGTGATTCTATACAACAACCACGAGAATGGATGGAGAATGTTAGGCAAAAGACAAAATTATTGACAAATATGAGGTTGAGGAAGGGAAGTCAAAGTTATTGGGTGGAAATTGTAACTAGGTATTTACCCTAGCAGTCATGTTGGAGGGTAACAAAGAGTTGGTACAGAAAATGTTGCCTGAATGAGGGACTTACCCTGAGAAGTCTGTAGAAGACTATTGCAGTCAGGCCTACTGGGTGCTGTGGTCTACTGACACATGCCTTGAAGTTGGAAGTGTTTCATGGAAAGGCAGAAAACATTATTTGAAAGCACCATGGAAGACAATTGGTATATTTCTTAGCTTAAGTAGATGAAATACGTGATGAGAAAGTAGCCAAGAGTTTTGAGAGCAGAAGGGGAATCGGTGTTCCTCAGTGTCTTGCTCAGCTGTGTTACTATGACAAAAGTACCTGAGACTGTGTACTTTATAAAGAAAGGAAGTGTATTTGGCTTACGATTCTGTCGGCTGTAAAGAACGTGAGGCCTGTGTCTGACACTCTCTGGTGCTACATCACCACATGGCTGAGAGAAGCAAGATGAAAAGGATGAATGTGTTAAGAGGGACCTGCAGGCAGTCAACTTGCTATTATAACATTCAACTCTCATAGGAACTAATTAAGGAGAATGCCCTTCCTCCACCGAGGACGCGACATTAATTATTCTTGAGGCATCCACCCTATGTCACAGATAACTCTTACTAGGCCCACGTCTCAGTGCTTCCTGATTGGGTGTCAAGTTACAACATAAGTTCAGAGAGGATACAGCACCAAGAAAGAACTATTTTCAAATTAGACTAAAAGAAAAAGAATATAGAGCACATGTTCAGAATAGAGATGATTTTGCAGACAATTGATTATCAGGCTCAACACATACAATATGAAGATTTTAGTGTTTAGGAATGGAGATAGAAGAAGAAATGCAGAGTTTTATTGGGAGATGAGTGCATTAGATGACAGGAACCCTGCGAGTCTGTCATCTTGTGGTGAGTGACAGGACAAATGGAATTAGATCCATTGAGCTTAAAGCTAAAAAGTTTGGTAAGGTGTCAGTGTCTTGGGAGGTATGCCTTTTCAAGAGCACTTTTAATCCTAGACCCTCCTATTGACTCTTGGTGGTAAATGTGGAAGCGCTAGAAAAATGATAATAAGATTTAAGCTAATGGTATAGGCCTCTTATTGACATTGACTAATGGAAGTGTTCAAGTCAGGTGGTGTGGTAGCCCTACTCAGCTGATGTAATGATGTAAAGTGATGGAAAAAAATGACTCATGTATTTACCCTTTGACCTAACTTTTTCAGAGAGAGATTTTTGTTATAGGGCTTGTGCACTCACCAGAGAGAGAGAGAGACAGAAAGACAGAGAGACAAAAAGTGAGAAATCACCCCCTGAGTGAGATGGCCATGCTGAAATACCTTCTCTGGTCTTTTCTCAGGATTTTGGACATGCATGTATATGTACCTGTTGTGAATTTTAAGCCTCAGGGTCCGGGACTCAAACCATAGTTAACAAGATAACAGTCCAGTGATATAATCATTATGCCATCTGCTGACCCCCGACTTAATAACTTTTTCATTAATAATTTTTGTGCTCATCATTATCTACATTCAAGAAAGGGGGAAGACAGCAGGTAGAACAGTGATAAAAAACTTCGTTGAGATTTTGCTGTAAATGGGAACAGAAAGTAGAATAAAACCTGGAGTTATATACGATCCATTTATGTGAATATAACCTCCATGTAATTATGAGGTTTTCCTGATTTTGTTTCTGTTGTTGCTACAAGAGAAAGACCACTGTTTCATTTGTTTGCCAGTAAAAAAATAACAGTGCAAACCTTGTACTTTCCCTGTGAATTAAAATCTAGGAGGCAGCTACAAAGGGCACAGGAGAATGTATTATTAACTAGGATTTTGTTCAGAACAGATGTGACATAAACATTACTAAAAACCATTGAGTACATATATCTAAAACCCACATCAGTTCTCTCGTGACTATGACAGAAAACAAAAGGCAAAGGCAATGTATAAAAATAATCATTCCGACAAAGTCTCTCTGTTGGCTTGGTATCTGCTTATGTCTTCTTTTCTGTGGAGTTAAAACAGTCATTCAAGTGTCCTTGAACTTGTAGATATGCAGAATATGAATCCCTTATCTAGATTTTTGTTTCCATGAAATGGGAACATTGCTTCTATTTGTAACAGTAACTTCATTTATTAAAACGTTTTTGGTTACAATTTTTTCCTTGCTAGCTACACTCTTCTTTATGTCTATTAAAATGTGTTACTGGTTACTGAAAAACGTCCAAAACTCAAGAGAGCAGTTTTATTTACCTAAAAACCATAGTATATTTTGCATCAAGATTGTCATCTCTTCTGCCCTCTGCTGATGAAATTTACTCACATAGACTTCAAAGACTGCTCTTTCTGTTGCAGATCAGTTCGGTAAGAAGAGCATTTTTAATTTATATTAAAGCTAAATTATGTAATGTGTTTTTATTTTCCATAAATAAATATATTTTTTATCAAGCAAAAGGTTGTGGAGAATTATAATTATAAAGCAAGCCATCATTGGGCTAAGTATTCTCAACACTTCTCTTATATTCAGAAACATCAAAAACAGGATAAATTAAGTCACACTGATGATTTAGAGTCATTTTCACATTGTGCTGATCAAGCATATGTTGTTAAGTTGGGGTAAAATAGTAAAAAACAAAGGGACTTTTACAGTGTTTTGTGCTTGTCTTATAGGCTGTGTGAACTGCAACTTGTAATATTGGATTTCACATTCCTAACCTTGAACTAAGGAACAAAACAAAATGAAAAATGAAGTATGGCTTGCACGTTCCTCTTTTCCAGATAACATACACTCTCAGTGATTTTTACAATAAGAGTTATTTTGTTCCCTATGAATTTTATTTTGATCCCTTGTTTTCAGTTCTGTATCTTCTTTAGTCTTTATTTTTTTTGTTCCTGGTTACTTGCTAGAGTACTTTTAGGCCATTTAAAGGAAAAAAAAAAAAAAAAAAAAAACAGGAAAACATTTACTCTATAAAAAATTTACTTTTTCTTAAAAGGATACCTTCAGCTATAAAGTAGGCCTGTATTTGAGGTTTCATTCTTTTATTTTTGTTTGTTTTAGTATGCTCATATGTTTTGAAGTAATTTAGAAATTTTCTCTTATTTGAAAATAAGGTTAATTGCATAATAAAGTCCTATTGAGGCTTCAGAAATAGCCCTTTAGCATACAAACATGATTTAAAAACCCTGTTCTGCCAATATCTAGCTCTTTATTCTTTGGTAAGTTATTTTGCACCTCTGTGTCTTCATATCCTCCTTATAAAAGTCATGACTGCGCCAGTGAATTATAAACATAAACGGTGTCATAGGGACCAGACAGTAGCCTGGTAATTAAGATGGCTGGATCCTTCATGAGTGACTATGTGGTTCAAGTTCTGTTCCCGGAAGCTGGAAAACACTCGGCACATGTAAATATGTGCCCCAAATCCTAAAAGAGGAAGAAATGGAGGAGAGGCATGGTGGTAGGATCTTCCCTC
Organism: Tupaia tana; assembly: GCA_026018925.1. Classification (NCBI taxonomy): domain Eukaryota; kingdom Metazoa; phylum Chordata; class Mammalia; order Scandentia; family Tupaiidae; genus Tupaia; species Tupaia tana. The sequence continues at coordinate 83,987,933 of JAKSZU010000005.1, forward strand.
ATGAAAGGTGTCTTCTCAGTCTTCTTCCCTCTTGGCAAGTGCATGCACTTGATGGCAAAATTTTAAAAATAATAAATAAATAAATAAATAAGATTGTCATAGAGAATTAATTAAATAATACAAATAACAGATTTTGGAGCATAACGAGAATTTTGGAAATTTACTTCATTAACAAAAAGACTAAATACTAAATTAGTGAAAGAACTTTTAGCAAGGTAAGGCATGATTAGATTGTGGTTTAAAATGTCTAGATCAATATCATTTTCATTATTTATTTATTTCTTCCATAATCAAGACAGTGTGAGAGAGAGTCAGGTACTTGCAACAGTGCCTTCATGCCTCAATCTACCCACCCTAGCCTCAGCCAGCCTCAGAGCATAGGCACACACACACCCTCCTTGCTCAGGGTGGTCTCCACACAGAAAATTAGAGCCTTCTCAGTCTCCCAGAGCACTGAGTTACCCCTGTACCACTATTTGGGCCCTATGTCCATGCTGTTAACTCAGTCATATCCAAGGGGGTTTTTATGTTACATTAATTCTTTAAGACACTATAGCAGATGTGTATCAGGCAGATTATTATTTTTAATGAAATATTCAAAATGCTTAGGCCTTTCCTTAAGCAGAGATCCTAGCTTTATGACTTGGCTTCCCAAAGAGACAGATCTCTGTGTGATTGGTATAAGGCCTTGTAGTAATTGCATATTAGTGAATGAAACAAGTCTGTTCTCTTATATGATTTAAGCTTGATGGAACTCAGTAAAGGGAAACAAAAGGCATGCACATCAGCAAAAACGTAGGTCATTAGAAATCACTATAAATACTTTAATTAAAAACAGAAGATGCCAGGGCTAGCAGGTGGTGTGGTGGTCAAGGCCCTGGTCTTCCACACGGCCAACCATGGTTCAATCACACATGCCTACATGCCTAAAATCCCTAGGGGAGAATGTAGGAGAAGGGATGGCACCCCTTGAGGGGTGACTCCTCACTTTGCCCCTCTCTTTTCCTCTCCAGCAAGTGCATATGCCTCTTGCAAGAATAAAACCAACAAAAACCCTTAAAAAAATGGGAGATGCTGAGATAGAGATAAATAAATGGGACAGGACAATGTGTCTCAGATTACACAGGGTAGGCAGAGGTCACAGGAAAAACAATAAGCAATTATGTGAATGAGAATGAAAGAATGAGCAAAACCCAGCCATGTATAGAGAAGAGGGAACAGCAATGCTGAAGTCTTAAAAGGACAAGAGTTTGGAGGTATTGAAAGCAAATCAATTATCTGTAGCACATTAAAGAGAGTCTTTTGAAATGATTTTGGAAAGATTATGAGAAGATATCACCAAGTCCCTTATAAACTTTGTTAAGAAATTTATATTTAATTCTAAGGGACATGGACAGTCACTTTGTGGTTTTAATCCAGTGATTAATAGCATCATATTTTTATTTTATGAGAATCACATTGTTATATGGAAGAGTGTTATCTGCACAATACTTGGAAATACAAAGGATTGTGTGTTGTGTGTATGTGTTTAAGGTTCATTAAAGTACAAAATGGGGCAGGGAGAGTTGTATTTCTTTGTTGCTTTAATACCTATTGTGCCTGAATCAGTAATTACCACTCCTGGAGGAGTCGGTTATATTTGAAAGACTCTAGTTAAAAGTTTGCATTATGGAGATAATTCTCCCTAGCCCTTCACATAAAGATATCTAATTACAAGGAGGCAGTTCACTTTTCTTTTGCTTTCTAAAACTTTTTTTGTCCATTTTGTTGGGTAGAGTGGGTACACGTGAGAGAGAGAGAGATGGGTACCTTCTACAGGGCTTGGTTACATCACGATCCACTTTCAGTAGTCTACCAGGAACTTGGGCACCAGTGTACCCCACCACATGCCCTCCCAGAAGGTTTTCTGGCTGGTCTGGGAATTTAAACCATAGTGGGCCTGTGGCATCAGCTCCTTAGTCTGGTACCATACTGGTTATGCCAGAGATCTTTTTTTTTTTTCTCCCAAAACTCTTAAAAGAGGTTTTCAAAACCAGTATACTCCTTTGATTAGTTTTAGATTACATTTCAAATATTTTGCCAGAAATGTATTGATAAAATAGTAATTGTTTAAAAAATTAAGTCATTTAAAAATTGAGCCACTGACATTTTGACATTAAATCGTGATTTTAAAAATATAGTCAACAGAATCTGGTCATTGGATATCATCATCTACTTCAGAAACCTTAAGGCCCACCTCTTTGGTGCAGCTGGTGGCATGAGGGACTGCAGTCAGACCCCTGGTGCAGGTGCGTGAACACGTACCTGGGAGGGCTGGAGGCCAGGGGTCACTGTGGGACTCAACCCTGTGATGGGTGCTTCTCTCTCTCTCTTTCCTGCACATGCACATCCTCTATCATGATAAATGAAACAAAGCAAAACAAAAAAACCTACAAAAAGTTATTCAGTGAAAACTTTTTATATTTCCCTTTAGCCAAAAACTAATAGTTCCATTTACTTTTCACTCAGAATTCCAACTAAATGTAATCTTTTTGACTGGATTGTTCGATTTAACTTCTGTGCTATTGCTTTATAATAAAATAATATATATAAATTCAAATGCTTTTATTTTTTTGAGAGTTTTTTTGCTATAGGGCACATGCATTCAACAGACATACAGAGAGAGACAGAGAGACAGAAAGCGAGAAATCACCCCCCAGGGGACATGGCCACACCACAATCCCTTCTCCTCTGTTCTCCTCTCGGGATCTTGGGCACGCTCGCACATGCGCCCGGCGTGAGTTTTAAGCCACCGGATCTGGGACGCAAACCGCGGTCGACTACGTGGGAGTCCAGTGACATAGCCATTATTTTAACTGCTGGTCCACAAATGCTTTTCTTTTTTTTCTTTTTTATTATTATTATTTTTTTTGGTTATTTTGGGGGCCAACTTACCTGCTTTTTGTAATTCATCTTATCTCATTGAATTACCACTATCATATAATTGCAAATTTAGATACAAGATGAATGATGTACACAATAATTACTAGTGTGATTTCTTTTATCTTCCATCTTGTGATGGCTCAGTTTTGTCCCTAGAATTTCTATAATTTCTTTATCTTTTTCAATTCTCAAGTTAAGAGAATGCAGATAAATTATCAAATCTATCAGAAAGCGTATTTATCCTGGGTTGGCCATGTAGCCTTCTGATTAAGGGAGTCATATCCCACATTGCCAACTGTACAATTCCAATCTCTGCCTTGGTGACTTAAAAAAAATATGTTGGGTGCATATATGTGTGCCCCAAACCCAGAAAGGATGAAAATAGAGAGGAGAAGGGATCGTGGCATGACCATACCTCATTGGGTACTTTCTCCTCTATCTCTGACAGAGAAAAAGAGCACTTGTGCCCTCTGGTGATTACAGGGAAAAAAAAAAGAAACAAAAAAGAAGAAGAAAAAGAAGAAGAAAGAAAATAAAAAGGAAAAGAAAGTGTAATTATCCTGCCATTAGAATGTTTTCTGTTTTCAGGACCAGCAGTTGGCATAATGACTGTCATTGGACTCCCATGTAGTAGACCGTGGTTCGAGTCCTGGACCTCGTGGCTTAGACTCACACCAGATGTGTGTGTGTGCGCACCAAAGATCCTGAGAGGAGAATGGAGGAGAAAGGATTGTGGCATAGTCATCCCCCCTTGGAGGTGATTTCTCGCTTTCTGTCTCTCTGTCTCTCTCTGTTTTTTTTTTTTTTTTGGCAAGCACACGTGCTCTATTGCAAAAACCTCTCCCCCCACCCCACCAAAAAAAAAAAAAAAAAGAGAATGTTTTTTGTTTTGTCTATTTCTGCTTTTATGTCTTGCTAATGAACTTTTCTACTAAATAAGGAATTTAGTGTCAATAGGTTTTTTAGACATGAAAAATAAAGTCAAGATACATATAGAGATAGATTCTACCAATAAAGCTGGTGTCTACACTAGCAATCTCCTTTGGCCCTCACTTTGAGACAAAGATAGGCACTGTCACTCCTGTTCACCTGTATTCAATGTTTAAGTTGTTTTAGAAGAGTTATAGAATTCAATCTTTACAGGAATGCCTGATGTAGGTAAAACAAAGAAGCACTCAAGAATTGGACTTGACGTAGAGCTTTTTGAATGCATATGCTGGTGAGAATTCATACACTCATGATACACAATTGGTTTTTCCATAATTATTGTATAGAGTTCATACATAATAAACAAGGTGAGGTCAGAGCCTGACTGTCTCAACTCGCACCATACAACAAAGTAACTTGACTTTACACATTTTTATTACGTAGATGAGAGGTTTTCAACATTTTATGGGAATGCATATTATGGAAAACTTGAAAACTTTAATTCCATATAGACATTTTTTTGTCATATAGACATTAAAGAGAATAAGCAAAATGTGCCAGATCCTCATGATTCTTGTCGCAAACATCAAAAAAGTTAACACCAGAACTGAGCCCGCACGACTACATAACAAAATACCCTATTGCTATGAAGCAATTCCAGACTGTAGCCCCACGGTTTATATTCAGCAGCTCAAATGGAAGAGAAGAAAAGCTAGAAGTCCCACACCTCATCAGAACCTGGGAGGCAAAGAAAACTGTCTCATAAAAGCCTCCCAGGGGAGATATGAAGGTGAGTGGGAGAGAGCCTTAGAGCAGCTCTTTACAAGCCTCCCATCCTCTTGTGTTTTTCCTGGAACACAATGATCACAAGGCATTCTGCCAAAACTCAAAATAGCATTGACTCAAGCCTTTGCCTATGTGGCCTATTTAGATGTGTGCAAGGTCAGCAGGGTGCCACGGTGGAGTTTTATCTTTGCAGACAGCAGATGGAATGGAGTTCTATATGTAATCAGTGTGAGAAGCCCGAGTCAACACTGTCCCAAGATACAGGATTTCAATGGTGCTCCTCTCACGGAGTGTCTTTGAACCTACTTGCCTAGCACATCCAGACTATTTTCACCAAATCCCATCCTCTTTAAGATATTCTCTAGAGGCCTAACACCTTCTGTCCCCTTTTCCTTCTCAAGTTTTTGTTTCTCTATCAGGAGTTCCTTCTTAATACCATAACAGACTCTGATGACTCTTGAGAAAGCAAATTAATAATTGATTAAAACCAAAAAAAACAAAGCATTTTAAATTAAATAGCAACTGAAAACAATGATTTGCTTTTCTTAATAGTCTTTAAAATTAATTGAAATAGAAAGTAGCTGCCACAACAAGGAGAAAGTAAAAGAAAGGTACAAGAAAAGAAACAAAAAGGAAGGGGAAACTAACATACCAGTATGTTAAAACATACAAAATTAGGTTACCTTTTCTTTTCTTTATTTTCAGATTTTTTGCCATAGGTGTGTGTACTCATCAAGAGACAGAGACAGAGAGAAAGAGAAAGTGAGAAATCGCCCCACTAGAGGGCATGGCCACAACACAATCTCTTCTCCTTCATTCTCCTCTTGGAATTTAGGGAACTCATGGACACATGGTCAATGTGATTTCAAGCTGCCAGATCTGGGACTCAAACTACAGTGTCAGCCAAGTGAGATCCAACACCTGAACCACCATGTTACTTTTCTTTACACAGAATTTTCATACAGTTGTATAGAGGGAGGTGTCAAGGAGAAACTCAATTTTATGATGTACTCTCATTTGACCACCTCTTCATTCACTCATTTGTCCAAGGAATATTTATTTCTCCTTCACCACATGCTAGGTGCTAGATATACGAGGTACTGGAATAAAGGAAACAGACAAAAATTCAGATTAAGTAACTCGTGCTAATAACAGTTTTGAGAGTAAGCAGTTTTAGATGTTTATTTTTTTTTATCCCAAGAGTTTTAAAACATCCAAATACTTTGAGATCAGGAGTTGGGTTTAACTCTGTCAACCATTAATAACTTCAAGAGGTAAGGGCAGGAGGTGGATATCTTTAGGCAGTTTGCTAAGGTATTTCTTTTTTTTTTTTTTTTTTTTTTTTGTTTCATGCTTATTTGTAATTGGTTGCTCTGAAATTGATCTTTCGTTAGCCATTTGGATCAGGTACTTAGAGTTGATAGTTTTGATATTTAAAACTCTCTGCTTTCCTTAAAAGACTACATCTTAAATGTTCTTATCTTAATGGACCATGAACAGACCAGATTTTCACCCTGTAACCCTCTCCTTAATGTGAGTAAGATTCAGAAAGCATAGGATTTTGGCTCCATTGAAAAGTTAAATACCAAAGAGAAGTGTTATGTTTCCATATTTATATCTGTAAGTAACTCTTCTAAGTTTGTATTTACACCCACTTCTTCCAGTGGTTTTCATCAGCAGATACAAAATGTGCTGTTGATTCTCATGGTGATCAAAATGCTCTAGTGGCATTTAAGGGAAACAATACAGGGATGCTAAATTTCCTACAATGGCCAAGATATCTCCCTTAAAAAAAATTAACTGTCTTACTCCAAAATTCCAGAAGTATTGCAAAGATCAAATGGCTTGCTAAATACTATTTATGTGCTTGTATCCAGTGTCACTTGTAATCCTCCTACCCTTGGTTATACTGACCAAAGAATTTCACTACATTTTCTGAAGGTTGAAATTATTCCTAGTCACAACAGGTATAAAAACGCAGGCATTCAGCCTGTATTTATTCAAAAGTAACACTTTGGAAAGAATGGCTATGATGGCATTAGTCCTGCAACAGGCACTGTAATATAAACAGTGTCAAGACTCGACCTTTGCTATCAGGTGCCCAGCCCAGTATAATAAATAGAGATATGATTCAATGTTGATACCACTGTGATAAGCTCAAAAATACCCATTCTTTAATAAGTTTAAAATCTACTGGCCACTCCACTGCAGTGTCCACCCAAGGAAACGTAGCATCTACTCTAGGTATTAACAAGTGGGAAAGTATCAGAAAGAAGTTTGCTGTTTCGAATTCAGGATTGGCAATACCTCAAAATCATAAATTTTGAAAATATTTGAATATTTATGTTCTTTTGAAAGATCAATAAAAATACAACTGTAATAGCTCTTGGGAACTATAAGTCAGAGATAAGCCTCACTACCTCCTTAAATGAAGAGGAGTCTTCAGCTGTCCATAGTCCTCCCATATCCAGCTTTATTCACACATGGGACCATGTTACCTGCTTAATTTCTTTAGGTATTTTAGTTTACAATTGATCAAAATATTCACAGATGACTTTATAATATTTTCCTAACATTGGTCAATGGTTTCAATTTATAGATTAATATGCATCATAAAAACCTTATGTGTAGAACTGTAGCATATAATTATTATTTTTAAATTGTTATTATGTAATACCTATTTATGAAGCTTTTTTTGCTGTATATTATGTTTCATATACTATAAATACTGTATGTAATCAAATCAATGGGAATCAATTGTACTTGCCTGATTTCATAGATTTGAGAACTAAAACTTAAAGTAAAAATATCTTATATGGGGCAAGCAGGTGATTGAGTGGTTAAGGTGCTGGACGCCCACGTGGTTACTGAGGTTTGAGACCTGGATCAGGTGACTTAAAACTAACACTGGGTGTATATATGGGCATGCCCCATATCCCAAGAGGAGGGTGGAAGAGAAGGGACTGTAGTGTGGCCATCCCCTCAGGAAGGGGATTTCTCACTTGTTGTCTCTGTCTCCTTCTGCCTCTTCGGTAAGTGCAGGTGGCCCGTAGCAAAAATTTCTTGTTAAAGAGTCTTATACCTATGTATGATATCATAGATGGTGTGATTGTCCAGAGATTTTGTTCCAAATCTGAGCATTTGTCTTTCTTGTTATATATGAATTAGCTTTAATTTTTTAGGTATTATTAGTAATTGGCAAATCAAAAATGCCTATCTTCAGCTGACTAAAAATGGTTTAAGTTAATTTAGTTTTCTTAAAAGTTTGCCAGAGGGTACCTGCACTTAACAGATGACATAGAGAGAGGGATGGGGAAAGTGAAAAAAACACCCTCTATGGGGGACAGTGATACCACAACCCCTTCTTCTCCATTTCTCCGTTCCTTTCAGGATTTTGGAAGTGCACATGTAAGTACCCAGCATGTTTTTCAAGCAGCTGAGTCCAGGACTTGAACTTCTCAGTAGATCATGTGGGATAGAGCTCGCTTAACCAGCAGCTGACCCATAAATTATTTTCTCAGTTCAATAAGAAGAGCAGAATTTCAATGGTAATCTTGGCTTTGCAAAAGTTATTTGAACTGTAATAATTTTAAACCTAAGCAATCTCCAGAGAAGAGTAAACTTAGTATTTTATAATTTTCCCTATTAGACATAAGAATGTCACTCACTCCCTTTCTTTTCACTGAACAAATAGTAAACACTCACAGTTTATTGGGCACTGTACTAGACCCTGGGATAAGATAATTGAATAAAATCTTCAAAAAACTTGTTTCACTGGAAGAAATACAAAATGATAAAATTTTAACCTAAATATAGAATGAAATGTCAAGTAGTTATAAGTTCAATGACTCAAATAAAGTATTAGTCTGTCTTGTAAAATGTATCTGGTGGATCTATGAGGTAAACCAATATTTAAAAAGAGACTCAGCTGAGACTAGCCCAAAATCCTGAAAGGAGTGAAGATAGATGAGAAGTGATTGTGGTGTACCATTCCCCATGGGAGATGCTTTCTCACTTTCTATCTCCTTCCTCTCTCTCTCTCTCTCTCTCTCTCTCTCTCTCTCTCTCTCTCTCTCTCTCTCTCTCCCCTTTCTCTCCCTCCAGGGAGCACATATGCCTTCTGGCAAATGAAAATAAAGGGAGAGAGTCAAATAAAACAGGATCATAAACTGCATGAAATACTGAAAAATGTGTTTTAAGTTGTGAGAATAGAGTTCTGGAAATGGGAACATTTAGAATGAGAGGGCTTGAGAACAGGCCCTGTTCTAAGTGGCTGGAGGGGAAGGGTGGTAGGAGACCGGTTCAGCCTGGGTGCTTGTGTACAAGATGTGTGTTCTTGGTGTGGGAGTCATTCTACTCCCGGTGTTTTCTTACCTCTGGGGAAGATTCTAGCTCTCTACTGTCCTCTTGCTATTCCTGTTTGGAGAGCAGGAACATTAGGGATGAATGTATTGGTTTAGAAGAAGACGGCGTGCATGTGCAGTCTCTTCTTTCTGGGAAACTAGTCTATCGGCACTAAGTCTGTTTTATCCATTTCTCTTCTAAGAGCGAAGGGAGCGGATACTCAAATGGAAGGAGAGTAGGACTGGGACACTGTGGTTTTTGGGAGTGAGCTCCAATGTTAATGCCAAGGTCACTCTTACTCTCTTTGTGTACATAATAGAAGTCATTTCAGTTTTCATCCTTACATGCTCAGTAACTGAAATTATTGAAAGTTAAGAAATTCAAAGAAAGGAGTTCTGAATTGTACTATGAGTAGAGGACCACTAAAAGGAAAATATGATGCTACGATCTGATTTCTACATAATACCTAGATCAAAGATAAAAATTTCCTTTGTAAAACTATCCCTACGCCTTGACCAATGAGTTGAGATGTTTGAGCATTAGTTCTGCCTTTCTGTTACTTATAATAATCTTATTTCTTTGGTGCTTTAAAGAAACTGTATTTTTCTTCAAAGAAAAAAGATATGAGAAATTCAGAAGCATAAAATGTCCTTTTCATATTATGTATGATTTTATTACTCTGAGCTACTTAAAAGTGAAAATACTAAACATAGATCCAAATGAACCATGAAGGAGTCCAATATATTATGAAATAGATGCAATAGGGTATCACCATGAATTAAGCTCAGATAACACCCTAAGGGTGAGAAAGGTAAGGGTCTTGTTCATTACATTTTCAACAACAGGCCTAGAACCTAGTACCATGCCTGGAATATTTACCACATTGTTGCTACATGAATCAATATTATTGTGTGTCTGTGAGGGAAGGAAATCTGGTTTAGCATCTGCTTCATTGTCCTAATATAATGCATGTATAATGATCTGCATATGGAAATAAGTGGCTATTGCATTTTGTTTCCTGAATTTTATGTTTAAACTATAAATTTTACATATAATATTAATATTTTATATATTTTTAGAGGGATATGTAGGCATATTAATTTTTGATAAACAGCAATTTCTATACACATTTAGAGCATACATTTTGGAAGAATGGCTCCCTTAGTGCTCTTCAGGACATCTCACTTGTTGGCAATACGGATGCTATTTCCCAAAGCACATTTAACCCAGATTCCTGTCTAAAAACACAGACGCAGATATGTGTCAACAGCACTGCATAAAAAGTCAATTATAATATGTTAAGGAGAATAAAAAAATAAATTTCTTAGCAATGAAAAACATGTAAATCAGATTTGAGAGTGAAAGACCCTGTTCCAGGTTATGGTCTATTTCAGCCAGCCTTTGTATGGTAGTAATTTCACAGTACTGACGCCATTCAACACTCTCAAACTTAATTTCAATAAGTTAGGTTTCCATTACCAATGCAAGAAATATGATTAAAACATATTTTTCACACCCCACTCAAATATTACTTTTTTCATGCAGCTTTTCCCACTTCTCTATTTGTCAATGCCTCTTTTTGCTGCTTGCTTTTAAATAGTTCTTCATGTTTTCATTATTACATAGTTTAAAAATGTAACTGAAAATATGATGAATTGCTTTTATCTTTAACCCCTTCTCTCATTTTCATACTGTAATATAAGCTTATAGATGTAATTGCCAGAATTCTACTCATTATGTTATTATTTTTTCCTACCTTTATTTATTTTTTTTACTTTTAGGTTTCTGCTGTTGAGTGTGTGCCTTCAGTGGAGAGACAGAGAGAGACGGTAAGAAGGAAAGTAAGAAGTCACTCTCAAGAGAGGACAGTCACACTGCAATTTCTTCTCTACCCTCCTCCGGGGATTTGAGGGATGCATACTCGTGCCCTGTATGAGTTTCAAGCCACTAGGTCCAAGACTTGAACCATGGTTGGCAATATGGGAATCTAGCACTTTAACCACCATACTACCTGCTGCCCCGTTTTCTACCTTTCTTATTTATAGAACCCAATACAACCTAAAATAAGTGTGTTGGATTTAATAATCTGCAAAGATTGAATACATAAAAAAAAATTAAGGGAGAAGATGCCAGGTGGTGGCACAGTGGTAACAGAACTATACCCATGTAGGAAGGGCCCTGAGTTCTCATCCTAGAATCACCTGAACATGCAGGGTGTATGTGTGTATGCCAGGATCTGGGCCAGTAGAGATGGGTGGATTGCAACATGGAGAACTTGTTAGGGATGTCTGTTTCTTTGTCCTGCTAGTGTTTATTTAATTGATTATTTAATTAACATAAATATTTTAATAATGGAAATATCGATGCTAATTGAATGAAAATAACTAAACATGAACAGAAAACATGAGATTAACAGTCAGATTTGCAGTAAAACACATACACACAGGAATTTACAAAATGACTTTAGATCAAAATACTCATAAATATGCCAGTACTTTAGCCTCATCACAATGTTTAAACTAACTTCGCAAAGAAAGTTTTCAAAATATTTTACTGTAAATCTTGGTTCAGATTCTGACACTACCTACAATACACACTGCATCTTTTTTGTTATTTGTTCATCTACTTTCATCTTCTCTGTCCTATTATTGTTTTAGCCCCCTTCCATACCTTAACCCCAAGAACTCTCAGGGAAAGTAAATTACTGACTTTGATCATATCATGGAGAAAAAAAGTGAAGCTTACATTTCAAGGTTTAAGGCACATATAATTTTGCAATAAAATGAACGAATCATCTTAATCTTGTGACCAAGATTAAATTTAGATTATTAATGATTATTTATTAGACCAAAAAATTAAATTCACTGCAGCTTTATTTCATATTAGGAGGATTGTTCTTAATATCTGAATATACTTAATATAATAGACAACATAATTATGCGATATTAACTTCAAAATAGTCACAGAATCTTTTGAGACTTATCAAAAATATTACATGGTTATTTAATCCTTTAATTTTGTTAAAGAGGGAAGAAACAGTGGAAGACAATTTTGAGTTGTCAAATTGTAGATTTTAGTACTTTAAACATTTCACAGATTTTAAAATATAATTATTTTATTCCACAGAGAAGGAAACTGAAGACTGACCGTCATAGCTATATGGGAGAAGATTTCTCTAAAGGAGTGTGATAGGTTGGCTCAGAATCCTAGGTCTGTTTTTCTGGCTCTAGCTAAACTTTTTAATATGGTGGAGGGTATTCTCAGAGTAGTCATTCTATTGTATTTTTCAAAATAACAAATATACACTATAAAATAATTTTATTTAAAAACAGATGGCCAGCTCCAACCTGGGGGTTATGGCTATACTGTGCAGTTCTAGTTCCCCACTGAAAGTTCTAGAACCAAATTAGACATGTGGGCATGCATGCGACAAATTCCAAAAGATGGAAAAGATGAAGGAGAAGGGACTACAGCGTGACCATTTCCCATGGGAGATGCTTTCTCTCTCAGTTTCTCTCTCAGTCTTTCTCTCTCCATCTCATGAGAGTATGGGCACAGTAGCCAAAAGAAAAAAAAAATGCATGGAGGCATTTTCATAATTATCCACCCAGATATATTCTTTTTAAATTTTTAAACAGTTATTTTATTTAACTATATTTGTTTCTTTATTTTAATTTGACCAGAGAGGGAGGCAAGGAGAGAGAGAGAGAGAAAGTGAGAAAGCAAGCCACCAGGTCCTGGACTTGAACCACGGTCAGACATATGAGAGTCCATTACCCTCAACCACCATGCCACCTGCCAGCCCCCACCCAGATATACTCTTAGACTGCATTTAATGTTTTTCCTAAGACATTTGTTTTCAGAGGACATTTTCATTTTTCTGTCACCTGGAATAGATGATATTTTACATTTCTTTCACGTGGATTTTCAGATACAAGATACTTCACTTATTTAGGTCTAAAAGTCATAGATTGCTATGTTTTACCCTAAATTTTTGTTGGCATACCTGGCCAATCTCAGGCTGAGATAATGAAGATTTGCTGAATGTGGAGGATTTTTAAATAGTTGATACAAAAAGCAGCATATTAACCTGGGGGATTGGGGGGGTATCACTGCCTAGTTGCATTATTATAAATAAATGAAATTTGGAACACTTCATTTTAACTAGCATTAATATAAGTAGTTCTACGGCAGATGATTCATTTAAAAATTTTTATTTATTTAAATGAACTTGCTTAGACCATTTAAATGATTCTGCATGCTTGGTTGGGATTTTTTTAAAAAAGTATTTATGTGTCCCAATTTCTTGAACATTAAACTTTAAACCCCTTCAAGCAAGAACAAGGATCAGGCATAAAGGCAAATATGCACAAAGCTGCTCATATTTATAGGAATACTGACATATGATGGATGTTGTACTGCATAAACATGGTCACATAAATTATTGGTAGGTGATGACATAAGCATAATAAATCATGCTATAAATCACCATTTTGCAGACTGCACTCGAAATGTTGTTACTGTGCAGGGAAATTCATGACATCTCACGAACGGTATTTCATGAATAAAAGGCTGCTTTAAAATGCTTAATGTAAGTGTTTCTAAAATTAGCATATTTGCTTACTAATGTGAAGTTAAAGCTTGTATTATCAAACCAAAAAATTCAGAAAGTTGCTGAAATATGATCTCCTTGCAAAATGAGATCTGTGCTATGCTATGATTCTTGGATCGTCTGGCCAACTCCTAGCAAATGAATCTATCTTACGAAGGATATCCCAATATAGTTCTTCAGAAGAAATTCTTCATCACTTAATTAAATCCTCTATCTTTTTTATAGTGTGATTATCAAAGTGGTTGAGCTTGACATATTCCTACTATTAGAATTATTAAGGCCTTTATGATTTGTATTATTGTTCTTTGTATACTTCTAGGGAATTCTCTAAATGTCAAAGAGGCCAGGAGTCTATAACTTCCAAAGATTTTTACCCTGGATGATCCCTAATAAAAGAGTCATTTCTAGCCATTTGCAATAACAAAACATAATATAGCCGTCACATTAAGCAATGAAGAAACTAACCAACTACTGAAGTTATAATTTAGGGGGGAAAAGAGAAGAGGACTAGAAAGGGCTCATTAAAGTGGAGTGACATATACTTTCTACCACAGGGTTCAGAAGAAACTTTCTATAAGATGAAAAAAAGAACTTCATACTCTTCCACAGTATTTTAATACAAGGACAGAATTCACATATTGGTTTCTGGTGAAAATAAGGGAAATAGATAAATTTTATTACATTATTGGGATCAGCAGGTGGTGTAATGGTTATGTAAGTGGACTCCCACATAGTCGACCGTGGTTTGAGTCCCAGATCTGGTAGCTTAAAACTCACACTGGGCACATGTGCGTGTGTGCCCAAAATCCCAAGAGGAGACTAGAGGAGAAGAGGTTGTGGCATGGCCACCTCCTCTAGGGGGTGATTTCTCACTTTCTGTCTCTCTGTTTCTCTCTGTCTTGCTAGTGAGTGCTTGCGCCCTATAGCAAAAACCTTTCTAAAAAAAAAAAAAAAAAAGTTGAATAAATTTTGATATAAAGCACTAGTATGCCAGTATATTCTGTATTTCAAGGATGGTATTAGTATAGTTTAAGTACACTAGATATACTAGGATAGATCATTGAGGTTTGATGGGAAAAATTGCTAGACAAATGAAAACCTGAAAATAACCAGGGAATATTTTGAATTCTTTTAGCATAAATGCTGCATTTAAACCTAAATTTCTATCTTAATTTTAGAGACCATAGGTAATATCAGCCACAATAATTTGAAAGCATCTGCATTCATACATGATTTGTTTTTGCATTAGTAAAGCAAAGAGATGTGTAAGAAAGAAAAAATACAAGGTGGGGAGAAGGCATTTATTAGCACAAACTTTTGAGAGTATGAATATGGAGAAGATATTTAGGACAAATGTCTTTATATATTCTGGAAAAAACAAAGATACCATCTAATAAAAAAAAATGAAAGAGGAAAAAAAAGTTTGAAAGAATGAAAGAAAAGTTGCTCAGAATTTACCTTGCCTCTTTTTCCTATCTCATTATTCCTCTTGCTCTTCCACCTTATTTCCAGAGGCTATTGAAGGAAACTCAAAAAAATGTTTGAAATAATATTGTTTCTCAGATACTCACACATCAACAATATAATTTTTTAGTAGACTGTAAAATAAGTAGAAGAAAATAAATGCAGTATTTTGGAAAAATTATCTATGACTTGAAATACACAAAATGAAGCCACAGAATTATAAGCTGATATAGAATAGTAAGCCAAGAGAACTAATGATTACAGGGACCAGCAGTTAGCATAATGGCTATGTTGTTGGACTCCCACATAGTCGACCGCAGTTCGAGTCCTGGACCCGGTGGCTTAAACTCACGTAGGGCACATGTGTGTGCGTGCCCAAGATCCTGAGAGGAGAATGGAGGAGAAGGGATTGAGGAGTGGCCGTCCCTGTTGGGGGGTGATTTCTTGCTTTCTGTCTCTCTGTCTTTCTGGCGAGCACAGGCGCCCTATAGCGAAAACCTCTCAAAAAAAAAAAAAAAAAAAAAAAAAGAACTAATGATTACACAATAAATATTGCTTCAATCAATGAAGAAAACAAAAAAGGAATGAGATCAGCATTTCATTAATTAATAGGATGACTAAATTAATACATTATATTTATCCCCCCTTTTGTTTTGTTTGACTTTACTATTTACTATAATAATGTGAGGAACAAATGTATAATTTAGGTCTTTCTTACTGCTGGAATGATAGAGCAAATATTACAAATCAAAGAACATGTTTCTCCTTGCTTGCATTGCCAAATACAACAGAAAACTCTCAGTGCAATTAAAAATTTTTTTATATTGTATAAATATGCTCTAAACATTGTATTGTGTATTTGCACTAAAAGCATATGAATTATTTTTCATTTAACCAGGCATGTTATGTTTTAATTTGGTAATTCTACAATCCCTATCCTGAAGAGTTTCTGGGGTCTTGCTTAAATTTCAACATATCTTTTTCTATCTACGTAAATAAATACTTTGGTTCAGAATTTGTGAATATCCCCTCATAAATGAAAACATCCACTGTTCCTAAACACCAGGAGACAAAGGAGTGGGAGGAATTAGAAATTTTATCTTTAACAGGGGAAAAAGGAATAGAATTATACCTGTGATCTGAGCTTTGGGAATGAGGAAGTATAAGTTGATACAGTGGATGTCATCAGTGAATAGAGAAGTAAATGAAGTGGTACAGCTTACACACAGACCTTATGATGCTTTGTCTGCAATATTAGTTGATAGGAAAAATGTTTCCTATGATCCAGTCATTTTGTTACAAAAGAATCAAAGTATTTTTTATTGATAAGGAAATCCCACTTGCCCCCTGTCCCAATGCATGAAAATAAAAATGCATATACTGTCAATAAGGCTATTAAGTAAAATATTTTGTCCTTAGTGGAATTCATTTTTGTTTTTGTGTCTTATTTATTTGTTATGAATGAAGTCTTTGTGAACTGAATTAGCACGGCAAGAGATTACAGCTAAACCTTTTTGTATTTGCAGTACATCTATCGTAAAGAATAGAAGCTACAATTTGTTTGCATGTCTTTTCCATTTTGCTTTTATTTTCCCTTCCCCTTTTCAGGTTACTTCTCCACTAACAAGAACAATAATGCCAGAGGAAAGATAGCTAGAATGAGACTGCATGATTGCTATTCCAACTAAAATGAGTAGAAAATGAAAACACTTTAAATGAAGTGCTTCAAATAAACATTTAATTTAGGATAAGACAGAAACCGCATATATACCACCATATCAAATATTGAAAGAGCATTTATTGAAGAGTTGAAAGACTCATTTGTGGGAAAATAAATGCAGCTCTAAACATGAGCTGCTGAGAGTAAATATGTAAAACCACAGTTAAGCGGCATGCAATTAACGTGAATTTATTCTAGAAAAAATGAAAACCATGATGAGATTCTGGTGAATTACATATTTGAAGAAGAGACTGTTTCATTTTCCATCAAGCATGAGCCTAGCTGTGTACTTGCTTTTTAATGAACTATAGATTTCGAACAAACTGGAAGGTTATGTACATTCATGTGTCAGGAAAAATGATACAGTATTTCCTCAGTCACTTCTGTGTCTTTCTTTAATACTCTTTCCTTATCTCCTCTACAATCATAAATACCTGTCTCTCTAGTCCTTATAGCTTTATCCCTTTCTATCCTCCCTTTCTTCCTTTCTTTTTCTTTCTTTCTCCTTCCTTCTTTCTTTCTTTCTTTCTTTCTTTCTTTCTTTCTTTCTTTCTTTCTTTCTTTCTCTTTCTTTTCTCCTTCTCTCTCTCTCTCTCTCTCTCTCTCTCTCTCTCTCTCTCTCTCTCTCTCTCTTTCTTTCTTTTTTCCTTAGAGAGATTTTTGCTCTAGGGTGAATGTACTCACCAGAGAGACAGAGACAGGTTGCCTCTCAGGATCTTCAGCATGCATACCCACACACTTGGTGTGAATTTTAAGTCACCAGGTCTTAGACTCAAACCATGGTCTACTATGTGAGAGTCCCACTATGTATCCATTATGTTATCTGCTGGTCCCTTTTTTTATTTTGCCTTTCAAGATCTCTTATTTTTTGTTTATTCTGCATGTTCTTATGCTTTCAGATATTAATGTCTGCTTCTATATCTTCTTCATTATTTTATACCCATCTCACCCTACCTTGAACCCCATGTTTATCTCTAGCTATAGGATTTAAATTTTGCCATTATATCAAGGCACTAAAATATTTGTGTAGCTTCTGAAAACTATGATCTTAATAAAGAAACAAAAATTGAGAGAGAGATTTTTGCTATAGGGTACATGTACTCACTGGAGAATGAGAGAGAGACAGAGAGAGAGAAAGTAAGGAATTGCAACCCTCAGGGGGAATGGCCACACTGCAATCCCTTCTCCTCCATTTTTTTGTCAGACTTTTGAGCACCCATGCACACATGCCTGGTATGATTTTCAAGCAGCTGGTTCAGGACTCGAACTTCAGTTGGCCATATAGGAGTCCAGTGCCCTAACCCTCATGCCACGTGTGACCCCACAAAGGTTTACATTTCTACTAAAAAAATGGTATTGTTATTATGTGCTTTGTAAAGCATAAAGCTGTCATATAATTTTGTAGTGATAATAGTTGATTTTCTTAGAAGTGTTATTTTAAGTATTGATGTAACAACACATGTGACTAGAATAACCTACTAAAAGTTAAACTATATCACCATAAATATAAAACTATATATAATATATAACTATAACAATATTTATGTGATTTTAGTCACATAGGTATAGACTAGTCAAAATAAAATAAATGATAGATAGTTTCCAATAAGCTAAATGGCAAACACACTATTAAATGATAAAGCTATAGGACTAACAGGTGGCATGGAGGTTAAAGCCACTGGATTGCACATGGCCAACACCACGGTTCAAGTCCCAGAACTGGAGTCTGGAAAATCTTGCTTGAGAGGAGGATGGAGGAGAAGAGAGTGCAATATGGCCATTCTCTCTTTGTCCTTAAGTATCAGATATAAAAAATGATTTCTAACTTTTCTGCTCTGTCTCTCTCTCTTCAGCAAGCACATGTGTCCTGTATCAAAAACTAGAAAGAAGAAAGAGAAATTGCTTATATAATACTTAGACTTCTTTCTTACTTATTTATTTATTTATTTATTTATTTTGAAGAGGTTTTCGCTATAGGGCACGTGCGCTCGCCAGAAAGACAGAGAGACAGAGATAGAAAGCGAGAAATCACCCCCCAGGGGGGATGGCCACACCGCAATCCCTTCTCCTCCATTCTCCTCTTGGGATCTTGGGCACGCACGCACACACGCCCAGCGTGAGTTCAAGCCGCCGGGTCCAGGACTTGAACCATGGTCGACTACGTGGGAGTCCAGCGACATAGCCATTATGCTAACTGCTGGTCCCTCTTTCTTTCTTTTTTAGATTTTTCCCATAGGGTGTGTATGTGCTCACCAGTAAGCAACAGAGACTGAGAGGAAACTGGGACCAGCAATTAGTGTAATGGTTATGTCGCTGGACTCCCATGTAGTCGACCGTAGTTCGAGTCCCAGACCCGGTGGCTTAAAACTCATGCCAGGCATGTGTGCATGCTTGCCCAAGATCCCGAGAAGAGAATGGAGGAGAAGGGATTGCAGTGTGGTCATTCCCCCTGGGGGGGTGATTTCTCGCTTTCTGCCTCTCTGCCTCTCTCTGTCTGGCAAGTGCACGCGCCCTATGGCAAAAAACAAACACAAACAAACAAACAAAAAAACTGAGAGGAAACTGTACAAAATTCCTCTGGGGGATTGGCCATCCTGAAGTCCCTTCTCCATTCTCCTCTTAGGATTATGAGCATACAAGCACACATTGAGCATTATTAGCATTATTTTCTTTCTTTCTTTCTTGTTTTTTAGTTTTTTAGTTTTTATTTTATAATCATAAACTTAACTTTGCAATTCAGGTAGATTTAGAGGAGACTAAGGAAAATATGGAACCCAAAGAGTTGGAACAACAACACAGGTTATAGGACATAGAAAACAGTTGAGGTAGAGGGGTTGTGAGCTACAAAAGGAATGATCTGATGTTAAGAGAAAACACGTAAAATTCACTGGAGTTGTCCAGAGTCAGCATGGTGATCTTCTTGCTGGTCTTACTGTCTTTGAACCCAAAACAGTCATGGCTTCCACAATATCCATGCCCTCTTATCACCTTGCCAAAGATTACGTGATTTTTAAGCCTCCCATTTGGGACTCTATCTGCATAGGTGGCCTTGTGGGATATGATGCCTTAGCCACTGTGCCACCTGCTGGCCCAATAATGCTATATTCCTTAAACAAGGAGGAGGCTACTATCAATGAAAACATTTATATAATACAAATTAAAACTTTCATTGATGGTACTAGAGTCAAAGAACATTAGCAAAACAAAAATTCCAAATGATTCACCTTAATTATCAGATATTTTCTTGACTAATATATATTTTTATTATATTCTTCTACCTTACCATTTGAGATTAAGGTCAAAGAAAATTGAATTAAAAATTAATAAAAATGGCTTCAGTTTTCTGACATAATTTTACAAAGAGAGACACACTGGTTTTGTATAGTTAAAAATCAAATTTCACAGAATATGATTTATGTTATTCTTATCTCTCTACATATATTTAGAAATTTTACATCTATATTATTAAAGTTCCTAAATCTTTTAAACATTTTTAAATATACTATCTATTTTTTTCCACTAGTTTGAAATGTAATTTATATTATCTATTAAGATAACTTTTATTCATGATAATAAAATGCAGTTAAACTCTAATTATAATGCCTAGGTCAAAAGCCTGTTCTGTCATTTAACTCACTGAATTATTTTATATTCTGCCAAACTTAAATCATCATTATTTCAAGCAATAAAATTGTAAACAGAAGCAAGCTGGTGGCACAGTGGTGAAGGCACTGGACTCCTGACCTATATGCCAACTGTGGTTCAAATCCTGGACCTAGCTGCTTGAAAATAATGCTGGGGGACCAGCAGTTAGCGTAATGGCTATGTCGCTGGACTCCCACGTAGTCGACCGCGGTTCGAGTCCCGGACCCGGCGGCTTAAACTCACGCCGGGCGCGTGTGCGTGCGTGCCCAAGATCCCGAGAGGAGAATGGAGGAGAAGGGATTGCGGCGTGGCCATCCCCCCTGGGGGGTGATTTCCTGCTTTCTATCTCTCTGTCTCTCTCTGTCTGTCTGGCGAGCGCACGCGCCCTATAGCAAAAAACCTCTCCAAGAAAAAAAAAAAAAAAAAAAGAAAATAATGCTGGGAGGTCAGTAGATGGCATAATGGTTTAGTCGTTGAACTTCCACATAGTCAATGGCAGTTTTAGTACGGGACCCATCGGCTTAAAACTCACACCAGGCTAGTGTGCATGTGTGCCCAAAATTCCAAGAGGAGAATAGAGGAGAAGTGATTGCAGTGTGGCCATCTCCCCTGAGGGGTCATTTCTTGCTTACTGTCTTTCTATCTCTACCAGTGTCTCTGGCAAGCAAAAATGTCTCTAAAAGAAAACAAAATAAGAAAGCAAAAAAAAAAAAAAATCATGTCAGGCACGTGTGCATATGTTTTCGAGATCCTGGGAGGAGAATGAAGAAGGAATTGCACCATGCCATTCCTCATGGCAGTGATTTCTCTCTGTCCTTTTCTCTCTCTCTCCTTGTCTCTCTCTGATGAGTGCATGCACCCTATTGCAAAAATCTAAAAATAACCTTACAAACAAGTCCAATGAACTAAAAGACATATTAAGGTTTATCAGATTATCATAGACCGCACTTCAGATTCCACTTCATTGTAAACCATTTTTTATTGTGATTATTTAATTTTCCCAGCTAAATGTTGTTGAGTAGACCAAATTTTATCTCTTTTACAATGATTAAAAATTGCCTGGTTTATTGAAAACCTCTGTAGGCACACAGAACATTTTTCTCATTACAAATCTTTAGAAATCTGTTTTGAGTCTCCACTGAAGTTTTCCTTGTTTTTCATTTGGACTTGCTTTAAAAGTACACTTAAAAGACATAATCATATACATTTAAAAGCTTAGTTTTTGTTTGTTTGTTTGTTTGTTTGTTTCTTTTTTAAGACATGGTAATAAGTTGGAGATCTGATCTCCGACTACCTAAATAACAAAACAAATAATTGCTGAAGAAATCATGTTTACTTATATTTAAGAATAAAATCAATAGACTATATTAAGGAGGAAAATGCCCCTTACTTCTGAAATTGAGTAGAGGAAAATTTGTTTTGGAGATGATCACCGAAAAGTGATATGATGATTTTAGTTTTGTAGAAAG
The DNA here is from genome assembly GCA_026018925.1 of Tupaia tana. NCBI lineage: Eukaryota > Metazoa > Chordata > Mammalia > Scandentia > Tupaiidae > Tupaia > Tupaia tana. The sequence goes on from JAKSZU010000005.1 coordinate 84,009,822, forward strand.
AAAGGAGACACACTTCAGTAGACTGGTCCATAGTATATAAGACTTCTAATCCATAGCTAATAGCACCAATAATCATATTGTGAAAAAAGATGGTGATCATATTACACAGTCCAGTTTGAAAAAGCTTAGTTCAAAATGGAGAAACTAGCTTCTCAGAGTGCATCATGTATACTCTATGTCCTCACTTATTTATTTATTTATTTATTTATTAATTTATTTATTTTAGGTTTTTGTCATAGGGCATATTTGCTCACTGAAGAGACAGAGAGAAGGAAGGTCACACTATATTCTCCTGGGATCTTAGGCACACATGCATACATGCCCAGAATGATATACAAGTTGCTGCAAGGTCTGGGAATAAAACTACCATTGGCCATGTGGAAGCCCAGTGCCATAACCACCATGCTACCTTCTGACCCTTGTCTTTATTCTTTTTTTTTTTTTTTTTTTTTTTTTTTTTTTCAGATCTGTGCTATAGGGTGTGTGTGCTCACTGGAGTGACAGAAAGACAGAAAGTGAAAAATCACTCCACAGGAGGGATGGTATGCCATAGTTCCTTTTTCTCCATTCTCCTCTTGGGATTTTGGCCACACATGCACACACACTGGCATGAGTATTTAACTACCAAGACCAGGACTCAAACTGTGCTCAACTACATGGGAGTCCAGTGTCATAACCATTATAGCACCTGCTGGCCCCTCCTCACTCCTTTAAAATAGTATTTGCTGGGCCAATAGGTGGCAAAGTGGTTATGGTGCTGGACTTCCACATAGTATATGGTGGTTTGATTCCCAGACCCAGTAGTTTGAAAAATCACACTGGGGACACCAGCAGTTATCATAATGGCTATGTTACTGGACTCCCATGTAGCCGACTGCGGTTTGCGTCCTGACACGGTGGCTTGAACTCACGGCGGGTGCATGTGCGTACGTGCCCAAGATCCTGAGAGGAGAATGGAGGAGAAGGGATTGCGGCATGACCATCCCCCCTGGGGGGTGATTTCTCACTTTCTGTCTCTCTGTCTCTCTCTGTCTTTCTGGTGAGCACATGCCCCCTATAGCAAAAACCTCTCCAATATATATATATATATATATATATATATATATATATATATATATATATCATGCTGGGCACATGTGCATGTGTGACCAAACTCCCAGGTGAGAATGGAGGAGAAGGGATGGTGGTGTGACCATCCCACTTGAAGAGCGATTTTTCAACTTCCCCCTCACTGTCTCTCTCTGAGGAGCATGCATGCCCTATGGGAAAAATCTTTAAAAACAAAAAGAAGATAGTATTTGCCTGTTCTTTTTTTTTTTTTGGAGAGGATTTTTGCTATAGGGCACGTGCGCTCGCCAGACAGACAGAGAGAGACATAGAGACAGAAAGCGAGAAATCACCCCCCAGGGGGGATGGTCACGCCGCAATCCCTTCTCCTCCATTCTCCTCTCGGGATCTTGGGCACGCACGCACACGCGCCCGGCGTGAGTTGTAAGCCACCGGGTCCAAGACGCGAACCGTGGTCGATTACGTGGGAGTCCAGCGACATAGCCATTACGCTAACTGCTGGTTCCCGTATTTGCCTGTTCTGTACTTCATAACACAGATACTCTTAGGAGGTAAACTAGCTGACACTTCCTTTAATACCAATATAAAAGTGTTCATAATATGAAAAAGTAGATATGTGTTCATCTATAGATCTCGTTTTTCAAATGAGTATCCCAAACATCAGGGTCTCTGATCACTGGAGACACACACTCATAATGTCCATACCTTTCCCCGTCACTCCTCAGGTCTCTGTGTTCTTTCTGATACTCGCTGCAGTGTTGACACTCTCAGTAGCTGTGGCATCATCCGGGACACTGATGGGATGCTGAGCTACATCAAGCTTCTCTGCTCGTAGGGAGGTGAAAACACAGCTGGGCACAATCTTTGGACATAGTATGGAAGTTGTAGCAAGAACTTTTCAGAGTCACATACCAAGACATTCTGTTCCTTGCACTCTTGCTAAAATAGAATTATTTAGTCCATATTTTCCTTGTGAACTGAGTTTTTAGAAATAAACATTTGGGATCCAAGGCATCTTCATGGCAGGATTAAACTTTTATATCCCTTATAGTAAACAGCTTCTAGACCCCTGCACTATGACACAGCTTTCCAAACTAGAGAAACCCTGTTCTCAGGCATTTACTCACAGAATTATTGCTTTTATAATTTATTTAATTATTTTACTTAAAGAATAAGAAACTTACAAAACTACCCTTACATCTTTTTTTTTTTTTCTTGAAAAGTTTTTTCCTTAGGGTGCATGCCCTCGATGGAGAGAGAGAGAGAGAGAGAGAGAGAGAGAGAGAGAGAGAGAGAGAGACAGTGAGAAGAAAAATGAGAAATCATCCTCTGGGGGGACAGCCATGACAAATCCCTTTTCCTCCGATCTCCTCTTGGGATCTTTGGCATGCATGTACATACTTCCAGTATGAGTTTTAAGCCTCTTGACCTGGGACTCAAACCATGGTTGGCCATGTGGGAGTCAAGTGATATAACCGCTATACCATCTGCTGGTCTCACCACCCTTATATTTTTACATCTGGGAAAAGGATTTTGCAGTTTTTATTATTTTTTTTTCAGTTATACTGCTGTTGACATTATATGGCAGTTGGCAAAGATTTTTTAAAAAGAACATAAATTATAATCTAAAACTTCACACGGTGGCAAGTACAGGCTAGCAGCATCAGATTGCAGCACTCCAGAAATGGATACCTTTAATGGAATCCAAATATCAAATGTAGGACTTGATCTCTCAGAAGCTGCTTGCAGAATGGCAGATTTTATACTTCTACTTACCTTGTAGCTCTTAGACTGTTCATATACCAACTGGGACCTATGCAGGCTTCCTTTAGAAGTCAAGGTGAATCTCATAAACACATGTAGCTAGAAGTACGCCTTTAAATCTGATGTAGGAATAGATAAAAAATAATTAGAATTTAAATAAATTAGAATCTAGTCAGAAGAGACCTTGCAGCTCCTCTAACCAGAATTCACCCTACACTGAGATTTGTATTCAGGATAAAGGTTCTCCAGGTTTGCCTTCGAAACGATGCCTGAAACCAAATATTAAATGAGCATTAATATATTTTACTTTAAGGCACTTTGGTCCAACAGAATATTGCATACCAGTGTTTACAGGTAACTTAATACATTTGGAATCTTTAAGTTGTTATTACACCTTAACTAATGGACTACCACCTTCCATGCTAACACCCTGGTCAAAAACATAATTGTCTCTTGCCTGTATTATTTTAATAGTCACCTAGATGATCTCTGAGTCCTTTTTTAAATAAAATTATATTGTCTTATTTACATTTACTTGTTGTACATTTTTATGGCATAACACATGATTTTTCAAGCAGGCATATAATGTGTGATAATCAAATCAAGGATATTACCATCAACATCATTTTCAACAAAGAATCTTATGTTCTTGTGTCTATCAAATCAGTGGTCTCCAGCCTTTTTGGCATCAGGGATTAGTTTTATGGAAGGCAATTTTTCCACTGAACCAGGAGTAGGGTGTGGGAAGATGGTTTTGAAATGAATCGAGTGCATTGAATTTATTGTGCACTTTATATATATCTGTTAGTACATTGTAATATATGATAAAATAATTATACAACTCATCGCAATGCAGTATTTTCAGCCACTACCCAGTGCTAACATCACCACCTCAGCTCTACCTCATATCATTGGGCATTACATTCTCATAAGGAACACACAACCCAGATCCCTCATAAGTGCAGTTCACAATAAGGTTCACGCTCCTATAAGATTCTAAAGTCTTTGTTGATATGACAGGAGGTGGAGACCAGGTGGTAACATGAGAGATCGGCGTGGTTGTACATGTAGATGAAGCTTCCCTTGTTTGCCTGCTGCTCAACTCCTGCTGTGTGGCCCACTTCCTAATAGGCCATAAACCAGTTGGGGATTCCTGTGTTCAATGCATATTTTTTTTGTCATTCTTTTTATCCAACCTCTTTAATTCTCAATACAATTGCAAGATTAGTTTTTTCAAAACTGAAACTAGATGACAGTATCCTACTGTTCAAATGCTCCAATGATTCCCATTTGCACTTACAGTTTAAGCCAGAAGAGTTTACAGTTACCTTAGTATGCAATTCTAAGCAATCTGGATCCTGACCTTATTTCTATTTTATTTCCCTGCACTAGCCAGTGTACTCTTGCTGTGTGAAATGATCTCTCCTTAGGCAGTGTCTTCATGGCCCTCTTTCCTACAATCTTCTTTTCTCAATCATTTGTTTGACTGATTGCCTAACTTCCTTGAAATTTTGTCCAAATACTACTTTTTAATATAAGGAATATTGAGCCTCTTTTTTCATCTCTTATCCATATTTACTTTCTCTACTTCTTTCTATATTATATTTACACTTCAAATACATTGTGTCATGTACTTTTTATTTCTATTATTGCTTGTGGTAGGTATTTATTGGGTCATTGGGAAAGTCATGATGCATTTTTGCATAGAAAAAGGGAAAATACATCATTACTTTTCTGACGACCCAATATTTATCTACTATATTGGAAGCTACATGAAGACAGGGATTTCCACATAGTTATAGGAAGTCTGTCAGTAAGTATTTACATATTAAACATTGAAATAGTTTAAAGTGGGTGCAGATGATGGTGCCATGGTAATACAACTCAAATCACATGAGGTGGCCCTGTATTTGCTTCCTGAGGCCTCCTTGGGCATGCTGGGCACATGTACATGTAACTATGATCCAGGCTGACTCAAACTGGTGGATTGTGGTGTGTTGACCTTATCGTCAGTACCCCCTCTCTCTCAGAAGAAATAAATGAAAATAAAATTGATAAAGAATACTGAATAGTATAAAGCATAAGAAGGGAAACAAAGAGAGAGCAGGGTGGAATTCTGAATACATTCAGTTCCTGCCCATCAGTTAACTAACATATCTTCTCCTTCACCCTTATAGTAGTTAGGATAATTAATGCAGGATTTGTAAGAAATAAGTCAAAAGTCCCAGTGTCTTAATGCAATAAAAGTTTATTTCTTACTCATAAAGAGTTCATTTCTGTTGTTCTTGGTCGGACACTTCCTGGCTCACCCTCAAGGAGTGATTAAGGAGTCTCAGGCTCCTTCCAACTTAGATATCATCATTTCTAATGCATGGGCTTCAGTGAGTCAAGAGGAGGTGAAAGAAGGGTAAGCTGTGACACATGTCACTTTATCTTTACATTTCAGTGTCCAGAGCTGATCTTACATGGGTGGAAAGGGGTAGCAATGCCCACCAGCTCTACTCTATAGAAGGCTACACAGCCTTGTATTCCACAATCCTTTATCAGTGATTAACACTTCTCTTTATTTCAAGTGTCTGTTTGGTTAAATATTTCCAGTCTCTTTCATCAACCTAGAATTTACACATGAGCTAATAGTTTAATAGGAAACAGTCCATAATCTTGAATGTCACCATTGCGTTGAAGGGAGATATATTTCTGCAGTTCATCTCTGAACACATTACTTCCAAAAATTGTTGATGTGTAATATTATTTGATTTTATGTTTTTTATGAGGACAATAAAAGACATCAGGGATATTATGGACTAAATAGGATTTGGTGGAAAGGTATTAGAACTAAATCACCTCATAAAATGATACTTATATGAAAAAATGTTTCCAAACAAAATTGGTATTTAATATTAAACAAATTATATACATTGACGATTGCATTTAGCAATCTTTCTTGGAGCTGGAACTAAGTGGAGTTGTGTCAGGGGGTACGATGACTCTTTTATTACAGAAGTGTCAGCACTGAATACAGAACTATAACATACAATGTTTTTCACAGGGTGATTTTTATAAAGATAATTTGTTATTTGTTATAATTTCCCTTTGGGAGAAACTACATTAGATGTTTTGGTTCAAGTCCCAGACCTGGTGACTTGCTTTCTCACCATCTCTCTCTATCCACTCTCTCTCTTTCCAATTGTCTCTGTTAAGCACAAATTAAAAAAAAACATAATAATAATACATAAATAATTATTTTAAAAATTAAAAGTGGGTGGGGGATGTTCCAAATGGAGAAAAACATACACAGCTACTAAATCAACATCTTGGTGTTTTTGTTTGTTTGTTTGTTTGCTTGTTTTTTTTTTCAGTTTTCTTCTTCCACAGACTGAGCAATTTGGGGTTAACAACGTGATGTTTATTTAGTTCTTCACAGTATCTGTCTCTGACTCATCTTAATTGCTTGGTAAGTGATTACATAACTGTTGAACTGGCAAAAAGATGCAACTTTGGGACCAGGAGGTGGAGTGGTGGTTAAGGGCACTGGACTCCCACACGACTGGATGTAGTTCAAGTCCAGGACTAGGTAACTTGTTTTCTCACTTTCCTTTCCTCTCTCTCTCTCACTCTGCCCCTCTCTGGTCAAGTGAAAGAAAGAAAGAAAGAAAGAAAGAAAGAAAGAAAGAAAAAGAAAGAAAGAAAGAAAGGAAGGAAGGAAGGAAGGAAGGAAGAAAGAGAAAGAGAGAAGAAAGAAAGAGAAAGAAAGAAAGAAAGAAAGAAAGAAAGAAAGAAAGAAAGAAAGAAAGAAAGGAAGAGAAAGAAAGAAAGAAAGAAAGAAAGAAAGAAAGAAAGAAAGAAAGAAAGAAAGAAAGGAAGGAAGGAAGGAAGGAAGGAAGGAAGGAAGGAAGGAAGGAAGAAAGAAAGAGAGAGAAAGAAGGAAAGAAAGAAAGAAAGAAAGAAAAGAAAGAAAGAAAAGAAAGAAAGAGAAAGAAAGAGAAAGGAAGAAAGAAAGAACGAAAGAACGAAAGAACGAAAGAAAGAAAGAAAGAAAGAAAGAAAGAAAGAAAGAAAAAGAAAGAAGAAAGAAAAAGTTCAAATAATTTTTAAAAAGACACAACTTTATCTCTGTCCTTGTGTTTCATGATCTTCTATAGGATGTTCTTGAAACTATAGTCCTATAGGTAGATTCAAATTCTATTGTCTTCCATATTTTATAGATAAAAAATTGAATCTCAAAAAATTAAATTACCTATTCAAGGTAACCAAATATAAAAATGAAAACAAAATGGATACTGGTCTCTTCACTACAATATTTATATTTTCTATTATATTTTCTTTCTTTTTTTTTTTTTTTTTTTTTTTTTGGAGAGGTTTTTGCTATAGGGTGCCTGTGCTAACCAGAAAGACAGAGAGAGACAGAGAGATAGAAAGTGAGAAATCACCCCCTAGGGGGGATGGCCACACTGCAATCCCTTCTTCTCCATTCTCCTCCTGGGATCATGGGCATGTGCACACACGTGCCCAGAGTGAGTTTAAGCCACCGGGTCTGGGACTTGAACCGTGGTTGGCTACATGGGAGTTCAGCGACATAGCCATTAAGCTATTTAGCCATTATGCTGGTCCTGATTATTATATTTCATTTCTAAAAGAGTGTTTCATCGTGGTCTTGCTTTTGTTAGGCTTTTATTTTGCCATACTTAACTAGTATAGCATACTTTTCTCAAATTATTCCAATATTTACTTCTACATATGTTAGTGACCATGGTACTATGCTTATGGTTGCATTTTATTATATATAGTTAGCTAAAAAGAGAGAGAGGAGAGAGAGAGAGAGTGGACTTGTAGAAATATGCATATAATATAAATAAAATGTTCATACAGAAATAAATATTTTTTCTTTTTCTTTTTTTTTTTCAAATTTTTGTCATGGTAGTGGGGTGGATGCATGCATGTGCCAAAAAGTGAAAGAAGGAAAGAGAAATAGAGAGAGAGAATGTGAGAAATCACCCTCTCTCCCAGGGCATAGCCATTACACAATACTTTTTCCTCCATATTTTTCTTGGGATTTTGGGAATGCATACATATACCTGGAATGTTTTTCAAGTCATCAGGTCTGCGACTTGCACTGCAGAGTGGACCCTGTGAGATTCAGTGTCTTAATCACCATGTCATCCACTGGCTCTGTTTGAATTTTTTTTTTCTAAATTTTTCACTAAAATTTTGGTCTAAATTTGCTTATGATTTTCTTTCCTTTGGTCTTTTTCTGCTTTTTCATTACCATGCAGGGAAATTCTCACTTTCTATAATGCAAGTATATTAGAGTCCCTACCATGTGCTAAACTCAAGTTACTCTCTGACAATCCCATTTCCATTTTTCAGATTTGATTGTCTCCGGAGTAGATCAGATGTACTTGCTGAGTACATTCAGGAATCAAAGAATAAAGGTCCCGCAGAGTGACTATGGCTACTGAGGGAATATCCTTCCAGGTGGAGAGAGAGTAGTTTCCAGAAAAAAAAAGGAGTGAGTCATAAAATTATGTAGATTGTTCAATGGTCTAAATAGATAGTATCTTTTTTAATTTTAGGTGGATAACAAAATGCACAATGACATAAAATATCAACTGTATGACTTCCTTGAAGTGCCAATATGAATGCCATTCATATATTTATTTGTAGATCTTCTTAGTCCAGGACTATGAAGGTAACCTTGGGAAAAGAATTAGAATAAATTATCTCTCTGTATGTGTGTGTGTGTGTGTGTGTGTGTGTGTGTGTGTGTGATGGTGTGTTATGTGTATGGTGAAAAAAACCAGTAATAATGACTACTTTTATCTTGCCTTGTGTTACAATGCTCTAAATTTTCTTGTTTTAGAGTTTTCTTTTTCATTTCCATTATTCTTTCATTTTGTTATTTTTTGTCACTTGGGTCTATCTAAAATAGTGATGCTTTACAAGTAGATTTTCCTTAGAAGGGGAAATTTGTTAAAAGCCACTAAAATTTCAGTTGCAGTCAGATACTACCCAATGGTGAATCTACCCATTTTTCAGGTTGCTAGAAAACTTAAACTGAATAGCCCAGCTTGGAACAGAGTCATCCTTTTTTCCGTCAGCTATCATCAGAAAGGCAAGCCAAGCACCTGCAGTCCATTTTTTTTTTTTTTTTTTTTTTTTTTAATTACTTTATTTATTTTTGTATATACTTTCAATCATATTGTTTGGCTTACAATGAGACCATTTTGATATGTGAACATTTCTCCCCAGACCCGTTGATCGAAATATCTTCAACAGATAACACCACACCTCCCCATCCCGTCAATGCTCTACCTCTGTATCCCTTCTCCAAATGTCTTTCGCAGTCCATTTTAAGGACTTTGCCGTGAACAAGATCGATACTTTCCATTGAAGACAGCATAGGAAAATATTTCTTAATATAAATCCACTCAAAATTCCAATATGCTTTTTACTAAACCAGTATATTTATTGATTAAATGTGGACTTAAAGGATGTAACTCTGTGCATTTCCAATGAAGAATTAACCAACAAACTGTGATTCTTTATCTGATGTTACCTTTTTCTACTTTTTCTTACCAACAAGAATCTAATATTCTGGAAAGATATTGAGCACTCTGAAATGTTACTGATAGTCTAAGAGGGATTTTCAATATTCTTTGTGGAAGCAAAGGATAAATGAAGGAAGCAAAGTGATGAAACTTCTGACAATATGACTGAATTAGAAAGAAATCATGGCTGTCTGGGGACAACATAGGAGAAAAAGTGTGGTAAAAGATACTGTGAAACTGAAAAATATCAATATGATGTATTCCGAGTCTTTAGGACTTTTAAAGTTTAATCTTCATTGTAAGCAAAACTATTTATCTTATTTCTTTTCTTACTCCTTTATTCATCATCTTCTCTCCCATGTATTTTTTCTCTTGTCAAGAAGAAATACTTCTGTTTATCAATGACAAAGACTTTTAAACTACCTGAAACTAAATGGTCCATTATGGAAAACTTTAAGTCTGACAGCTATATTTTAGCCAATAAAAGAGTGATAAAAGAACGGCTTAGTACTCCTTATTTGCCTTCTTTTAAGGGAAATGAACACCGTGGATTCAATAACCCTGCAGGGTTTGATCAATCTGAACGTTTACTTTCTGTCACATTTTATTATCCCTTACACATCTTTCCACTTAAATATCAGAAAAATAATATTTATATCTAGTTCCCTACTTAATAAATCATAGTGTACTGATATAGTAATAGTAATGTATAATCATAAGCGGCTAGGAAAAATTATAAGAGAATTATATAGGTAGTAATAAAAAAGAAATCCAAGATATATTGTCTAATAAGAAAACACACAGTATGCTGTAATTTTTGTACACACAGATCATCTGTAACAGTTTGTGCATATATGCAGATATATGTTCAATATATATTTTAGATACATTTATATATACATACATACACACACACACATATATATATATATGTATACATATATATATATACACATATATATATATGTATACATATATATATATATTTAAACAGTGTTTACCTCTGAATAATAAGACACTTTTTAAACCTGTGCTATTTGTGATTTTCTTTGTCTTTTTCTTTTTCTCATGTATGTGTGAGTGAATCCTCATAGTGTTATTCTTATTTTACTATTACCAGTTTATAATTTCTCTATTAAGCCATTAAATAATTTAAAAATGCTAATTGTTTATAGGTTTTGAAAGAGTCAAGCAATCTCATCTATAAAATGAATTAAGAAAGGTATAGAATAAGGCCAGCAAGTGGCATGGCATTTAAGGCACTGAACTCCCACATGGACAAGTGGGGCTTGAGTACCAGACCTGGAGGCTTGACAATGACATCACGCATGTGTGCATGTGTGCCCAATATCCTGAGAGGAGAATGGAGGCAAAGGGAATGTGGCATGGCCATTCCCCTTGGGGAGAGTTATTTCTCATTTTCTCTCTTATTCTCTCTTTCTGTGTCTCTCTCCAGTGCAAATGGCCTATGGGGAAAAAAAAAAGTATAGAATAATATTGCTCCATATGGGAAAATACAAAGAAATAAGTAAGTGGTGTTTTCAGTGGTTTAAATACTTATATTTACAAGCTAAATGTTACACTATTATAGAATCACATATAGAATTGTTTAGATAAAATTCTTAAAAATGTAACCGTGAATTAATTTAGCACCATGTCCTTAATTATAATATAAATGACTCAAAAGATATGAATAAAATATAATTTTAGGAGTTTAAATCATTTTAAAAATTATTTTATGTAAATTTTACTCCATTAATATCTCGATTCATCCTATTAAAAAAATAAGTACTATAGACTAGATATTTAGCTCATTTTCTTTAGTGAGACCATCAGAACTTTGCTTATTAGTGTGTCACTTGGGAATATAGACTATGTCATTGGTACAACACTGGTGATTTATCTAGTCTGGCATTCTCTGTTCTAAAAATATATTTTGAAGATCATTCTTCCCTCTGTGCTTATGAAGACAACATGGTTAGAATTTACAAAAAGGGTAGAGATTTATCTTAAGCAAGAGTATGCCAATTGCTTGTGACATTTATCCTCTACAGCCAGATGGCAATGCAATGGAATTTGGGTCCTTCCTTGCCATTTATATATTATTCAAAAACTAATTCAATGCACAAATGATAAAACTAACAACAAACCTAAGTAATTCCATCACATATATGTATGTAATGAAATATTTTCTTTCAATGAAAGAAAAAAAATAATAGTCAATATTACTGGTGTTATTTTTTTTAATTTTAGTTTCAGTGTATTATATTTTGATGAATAGTTTTAATAACATTAATTGGCAGAACTAGAAAATGACTATGTAATGCTAACCAGGAAACTTCCCATGCAAGGTTATAAAACTTAAGATGATTTAGCCAAGGAGCTTCAAATTGGCTGGTCAGTTCCTTACATTTCTGCCCCATCTTTGGAAGAAAAACAGTTATTTACATTGGATGCTTTGAAATGTTACAACAATGTGATTTTAACTACAGAGATAGTCCTTACCTTGTAGTAATATCAATGAGAATTGAGAGATTAAGGAATATCACATCCTCCAAACTGAAATAAGCCCAGACTATGTTAAAACCAATGTAACATAAGTAGTTTGTCAGTACAACTTCCTTGAGAAATGTATATTTTTGCTGTAAATATTAAAAAGGTCTAGGGGCCGGCAAGTGGTGTGGTGGTTAAGGTGCTGGACTCCCACATGGCTGACGATAGTTCGAGTCTTGGACCTGGTGGCTTGCTTTCTCACTCTTCCTCTCTCTCTCTCTCTTTCTCTGTGTGTGTGTCTCTCTGATGAAACTGAAGGATAATAATAAATGAATAGAATTAAATAAATATTTTTAAAAACTAATTTTTTTATTGTTCCAAACTATCCACATAACAGGAAAATACTACTCTATAGTGCTTTACAAAAATGCACATTTAATATTAGTATAATATTTTATATCAGTAACAAGTATAAATATGGTTTTAATCATGTTAAGGTATATATTAAAGTATTTAACCTTCAGTTATTCTATAAAATAAATACTGATAAGTACTTCCTCTTTACCCATAGTTTTGTTTTTTGCAATTTTAGCTACCTACAGAGCAATATGATATATTTTGAGAGTGAGGAAAAGCCTACATGTAAAACTTTTATTACAGTATATTATTATAATTATTCTATTTTATTATCATTTATTGTTTTTAATATATTACTATGTCTAATTTATAAATTAAACTTTATAATTTTTATGTGTGTATTGGGTCATTGGGAAAGTCACGACATATTTTTCAAAGTTTTTCTAAGTAAAAATGCATCATGACTTTTACCAACGACCCCATGTAATAAAAAATACATAGCGTATGTGAGATTCAACACTATCCAAGGTTTCAAGCATCCACTGAAATGTAGCTTGTGTGGATAAGAGAGAAATACTGTATTATTCTCCTATTTTAGAGGACAGAAGAGTTTTAAAAGCTTCTTGGCTGATACCTAAGAATTTGTAGTATATGATTGAACACTGTGTGGATCCAAAGGTTGTATTCTCACTAGTTACAACACTCAGCCTTTCTGTGAAGAACTTGCCTAAAATAAAAGCTCATCTTCCAAGCTGGAAGCCATTATCATTAGTTCATCTGTGTCTTTGGTGGGACAGAGAACACTTGAGAACTAAACAGCCCCTTTAATGTCAACACCAACAATAACAAAAAATACGAGTTTGTTAAGAGTAGAACAAGTTCCGACAGTACTAAATTGAATCACTGAGTCTGTTTTGCTATATGGACAGAAAGAATCACTTCAGAAGAATGACCTTGATTCAAAAGAATTAGAAATACACATTTAATAAAGAAAAATGAGAGATACATGAAGCAGATTATTATCAAGTTTATTGAACAAGGAGAGGTTCTCAGAGAAATTAGAAAATTTTCTACCCATATGTTCTCTGCATTAATAAAACTAAATATTTAAAATTGAATAGTTGGTATCCTTTGAGAAAATAAGTCAAATACTGGTAGTAGACAACAAAAAGAATTCCATTCAACTTACTTTCAAGTGGAAGTTATGACTTGAATATTGCACTTGTTTTATTTGATTGAAAATATTTTAGTCACTCTCAAGTTAGGATATGTCCAGCCAATGACATTGTGTACATTTATGTCTGTGCTTTTTATTGTCATAAGGAGTATATTTTTTCTTTCCACATTTTTCACCCCATATAAAGTGTCTATATTTTTCAGCTCATCCTCTACGGCTCTTTCTCTGTCTCTCTTAGGTTCTACCCTTACCTTCATTCCTTACTGATAGTATTAGCCTCTTGAGGTGAGATTCCTATGTTTATATCAGCTGAAAGAATAGACTCCACTTTTCTCAGGCATTCATGCCCTTTGGGAAAGGTAGTGGAAGATATTAGAGATAAAACCTCTTCAACTTTGTTAATAAAATAATGTTACATCAGTCTATCATACTTAGATTGTAAATTTGCATGTCTTTGAAATTCTAAAAACTTTTAGCTCAATGACTGAATATGCCTATATTCGCCCTATTTCCATTTGATCTCAATTTCCCCATATAACCTGGGATTAGATTTTTATTTGTTTGTTTGTTTTTGAGAATTATTTATTTTATTCACCTGATGGCCCTGGGATTAGATGTTTTAAACGTTATTAACACAATAAGGAATATAGAAAGGCAAGCATTTTATAATGAAATTAATCGTAAAGGTTTTTAGGTTGAGATGTCTTGAGACATCAGTAGAGGAGGTGTGTCATATAGACTTATAGATAAACAGTAGTCAAATAGAGAAAATGACAGAATTTATATATCATCAGCCTAAAGATTCGTAGTGTAAAGATTTGACTTAAAGCTAGAGAACTCACATGATTATCTAAAGCTCACATTACATGTTTTATTTTTAAGATACCAGTAAATATCACTCTTTCTTATTCAAGCTATGAATAAATCAAGAAGTAAAATAGCGTATTTAGCAGATAAAATACTAAGATATCATTTTCGTGACTGCTAAAGCTAGATTGGAAGACAGCTTGGATAAAAACGTCAAATGGGCCTGAGGTATCTCTAATCATACTAACAGTCTACATAGAATATTTTATTCAAGGAAAATAGCCTGTAAAAAATAAACTTTTCAGTTTTCTGTCGATATATTGGAGAAAGATGTAAAGTACTGATTGAATGCCATGTGCTCAGGTGTGCTGCTGAATTAGCTGACTTGAGAAATGCGACAAATTGATATCATCCCCTCGCTTATAATGGTAGTTAACTCTTTTATGTGAGTTTGAGAAACTGATCAGCAATAAACAAGGAGGAAAACATAAACTTCTAGTAGGCTGTGTAGATTTTAGAGACAGAGATTTCTGTATGAGTCAGAAGAGTGAATGAATTAAATTCCCACATCACATATTAATCAAGATTGAAAATTCACTCAGAATTATGATTCCTTCCTCAAGTAATACTTAGTCACATAGTGCATTGTGGTACCTTATGAGAATATGTGCAATCCGTAGTCAAATGTACAGTATGCAATAAATTCTGCAATGAACTAAGTGACATAAACATCAATTAAAAATGCTAATCACATAATCGTGCCGTATATTAGCAGGTTACCTGGAGAGAAAAAAATGTCCAATACTGTAACAGGTTAAGGTTCAAAAATATTAAGTGACAAATCTTTATAAAAGATCTTCATTTGTCTGTCAGAAATGCAAAGAATTAAAATTGTTTTAATTTCTCCTCCAAGTACATTTCAGCTAAAGATCTCACACAGAAGTCATTCTGCAGCTTTAGCTTTTAGTGTTTCTCACCTGAAAGCCGCATTTACTCTAGGCGCTCACAAATTGAATTCCTTTGTTGTCCAATGTCTTATGACACTTGTTTTCTGTAGTCCAAAGGGTTGAGAGAACTTCACATAAAGTATTTTTTCAGTATTGAGTCCTCTGAATCAAATAAATTAGCATCTAAATAATTTCAGGCAAAATTATATTCTTAGAACTTACTGTTGATTTCTTTTTATTGATTCTGCTTGTTACTGTACTTTCCAAATGTAAAAATTGATCCTATTTGCCACTAAAGAAAATTCTCAGATACTATGTCTTCAAATCCCAGCTCTATCGAATTTTCTTTACTTTTGCATTTTGGAATGTCAGTTAAGTATATGTTGAATTTTCTCTCTTTATTTACTGTGGTCCTCATCCTTTTAATATGTTTTTGCTTTTCGGGATCAGCAGTTAGCATAATGGCTATGTCACTGCAGCCGACCGCAGTTCGAGTCCTGGACCCAGTGGCTTAAACTCACTCCTGGTGCATGTGTGCCCAAGATCCTGAGAAGAGAATAGAGGAGAAGGGATTGTGGCGTGGCCATCCCCCTTGGGGGGGGGGGGGGTGATTTCTCGCTTTCTGTTTCTGTCTCTCTCTGTCTTTCTGGTGAGTGCATGCGCCCTATAGCAAAAACTTCTCAAAAAAAAAAATGTTTTTGCTTCTGATGCTTGCTTATTTCTAGTCTTCTATTTCCTATAATAGTTCATACTCTATTCAGAAATGTTTGATCTGCTCTTTAAACATTTTTAATGGGTTTATTGCTCATTGATGGATCTATTTTTGGTTCTTTCAAAACCTATCAAGTTTGGTGAATTCTTATAAATTTGCCAAATTTATAAACTCTGATTAGGCCAATTCGATTTTGTGCTTGACATAATTTTAGACTAGCTTAACCAGCATAGCTAAATCCTGCACTTAAGGGAAATGTCCCTCTGTGCCTTGTTTCCTCCACCTCAGAGGCAGACCTCAGTCCCTGCGCCTAAGGATTATCTCCATGATCTCAGTATTGACACAGCCTGTTCAACCTTTCAAGGAGCCCCTAGTGGGTTTAGTACCTGTCTTACTCTTTCCTTAATCACCTTCCTAAGATTTCAAGTCCTCAGGTCTCAGCACCCATGTCTTTCCCGAAACATTTATGCCTGAGCTCATAAATGAGTCTTTATTGCAGAAGTCTCCCTGTCTTTATTGAAAGACTCTCAAATAAGACTTCTCTTTACGTAAGCATAGGTTTATTTCTAATTTGGCACATCTTTGTATCTTAATATATACAATATATATGTAATGTATATTCCATTTTTCCAATATTTTTATTTTGAAAGGATTTTTTTAAACAGAGATGGTAATCATTAATGATGGATTTTTTTTTCCTCAGGCATTAGTAATTTTTAATAGTGTATACTATTTTACTAATAACATTCATTTTAAAAACAAACTGATACATTAAACTAAGTTTTTAAGTTGGAATTTTTCTGGTCACACAGAAAGTGAGAATTTTGGCTTCTATGTCTTACACAAATGAGGGCTAGTAAATAATAATTCTCTAGGAATACTATGGTATTGATTCTCATATGCTCAGCACTACACAGAACATACATTCAAACATGTATATCTCTTTATCTACAATTCTGCAGGTTTTATTCATCAATGAGTGAGAGTCATTATGTGTGAGTATGTCTATTCCACAACCTACCCCATCAGAAGAGCAGATAAGTTGTAAAATAATTTTAAAAAAATCCATTCTATGGACCAACAGATAGTACAGTGGTTATGTCATGATTCCCACATGACCAACCATAGTTTGAGTTCCAAACCTTGTGGTTTGAAAATTACCTGGGCATGTGTGCATGTGTGTTCACCCAAAATCCCAGGAGGAGAACTGCAACATAGCCATCCTCCTGGAAGGGTGATTTCTCACTTTTCCTGTTTCTCTCTCCAAAGAGTGCATACACCCAATATGTATATGTATGTGTGTGTGTATATATACGTGTATATATATATATATATATATATGTGTGTGTGTGTGTGTGTATATATATATATGTGTGTGTGTGTGTGTGTGTGTATGTGTATTCTGTTATTCCCAATTCTATGTCATAAACTTATTAACCATTTTTTATATATATATATATACATATATATATATATGTATACATATGTGTGTGTGTATTAACCATTATATATATGTGTGTGTGTGTTTATATATGTGTGTGTGTGTGTGTGTGTGTGTGTGTATAAAATGGTTAATATGTTTATGACATAGAATTGGGAATAACAGAAATATGGATGAATATTTTAAAGCTGAATAATATAGTCATAGTCACTTTTGGGAAATATTCTCTAGGTAAGAGAATGAGAAGTGAGTTGTAAGTATACAGGAACCAGAAAAAGCACTCCACGCTAAGGAAATGCCCTTGTTAGGAACCTCCCCTGCCCCCTTAGAAATGCTGACCTGATTGTAGAGAACCCAAACAAGCCCTGGAAATAGTAAATAAATGACAAAAGCAACAAGATGGCTTAACACTCCATCAATAGCTATTTTTTCGCCTTTCTCTTTTCCTTTTTTTATCTCATAGTTATAAAAGACTAAAGAGAATGCACTGCAAGTGGGAAGTGCATTCTGCTGCCCTAGACTGCCTCGGTTATAAATTCTACCTGAATTAATTTTTGACCATCTACCAATCTGGAGTGGGGTGCCTCTTTCATTGGTCTTAACTTTCCCTCTGATTATGTGCTTAGGGAGAGTGGTTCTCAGTTTCCAGCCTGTTCTCTCAGATATAACTAAAAGCTAGAATGATCCAAGCACAGGAATAAATTTGCCACCAAATGAATAATATGTGTATCCATAGAAAGACAAAGGTAGGGGGCAGCAGGTGGTGTGGTACATAAGGTGTGGATCCCACATGGCTGACTACACTTTGAGTTCTGGAACCAGAGTGTTGAAAAATTTGCCAGGAGAATGTGTGGCCTGCCTAAAATTCCAAAATACACCAACTGCCAATGAGCATGTGCCCTACTTCCCAATGGGGGTGGAGGAGAGGGATTGCAGTGTGACCATGTTCCATTGGGGAATGCTTTCTCCCTCTCTCTACCTCTGCCTTCCCATTTTTCTCTGATGAATATACACACCATCTAGCAATTCAAGAAAAAAATAATAATTTTATTTATCCAGTAATAAATAAAAAACTTTTAAGTAGGTCAAAATAAAAATTCTCTAAATGTGACTAATGAATGATTTTAGTGAAAGAATGATGATTGAGTATATATAGTTGGATTTCTGATTTCTATAATGACTGCTTATTACTTCATAGCAATAATTCATAATTTATTTTAAAATCAAAGTATGCTTATTTAATTTTTTAAAACTCAAGTAGTTCTCCAAAACAAATCTCCTGTCCCTTATCTTCCACTTCTTATTTCTGCTCTCCAGATGTACTTTTAATTCCTTTGTTCATATTTTTTTTTGTTTTTCACTTATTTCAATTTTATGTTTTTGTGTTACAAACTATTTTTTATTTAAAAATAAATCATGTAATATTTATTGACTAATCATATTGGCATAAGTGATTTTAAGTTTGTTTGTTTTTTTTTTTTTTTTTTTGAGAGGTTTTTGCTATAGGGCACGTGCACTCGCCAGAAAGACAGAGAGAGACAGAGAAACAGAAAGCAAGAAATCCACCCCCCCAGGAGGTATGGCCACTCCACAATCCCTTCTCCTCCATTCTCCTCTCTGGATCTTGGGCACGCATGCATACATGCCCAGAGTAAGTTTAAGCCACTGGGTCTGGGACTCGAACCGCGGTCGACTACATGGGAGTTCAGTGACATAGCTATTACGCTAACTGCTGGTTCCAGCATAAGTGATTTTAAAGTTAAAATAAAGAAAAAACTATGCTGGGCCACCAGGTGGAGTAGTGGTTAAGTTGCTGGTTAAACACAATTTGAGTCCTGGACATGGAAGCTTGAAAATCACTCAATATGCTTTTACGTGAGTGCGTGCTCAAGGTCCCTAGAGGAGAATGGAGAAGGGACTGCTGAATGGCCATTGCCCTGGAGGAATGATTTCTCCCTTTCCTTCTTTCTCCAGCATGCACACACACCTATGACAAAACCTAAAACAAATAAACAAAAAATCTTCCACCCATTCACATACTTACGATATAATTTTATAATATTAGAAGCACATTCATGATTCAAATGTGCTGTATTTGATCTATAAATATCTAATCTGAAACTCATATCCTACCAATTCCATCTCTTTTCTTCAACCAACCAAGGCAAGGAATTAAAATTGTTTTATTATTTAAATATTTTATTATTTATTACCAAACCAAGCAGGGACCCTTATAAATGGGTTGGCCCTCAGTTTTTCCCTTCTGTTGGGGAAATAAATAGAAATTTCCCAAACCTCAAATGAAGAGGAACCAGGCTAAAAGTAAAGAATCTTTCTAAGCCATTGGAGTACAAGGAAATGGTAAGATTTGTAATACATTTTTGTTTTTTAATTAAATTTGTTTTGCTTTGCCATAGGGCATATTCTCTTGTCAGAGAGAGACAGTGAGAAAGAAAGTGAGAATTGACTCTCCAGGGGGAATGACTATGCCGTAATCTCTTGGTTTTTATTCTCCTCCTGGGATTCTGGGCATGCTAGCCCATGTGCCTGGCATGATTTCCAAACCTCCAGGTTCAGGATCTGAACTGTGTTTCGCTGTATGGGAGTCCAGTACCTTAACCACCATGCCCTGTAGCTCAAATTTTTAATATGTCTGATAGGATGTGAAACACACCTGATAGAACTGCTGAATGGTGCCAGAAAACTGATAATTGTCCCCTCCACCAACAAAATTGATTACCTAAGGCCCACTAATCAAGAAAGCTTCCAAAACCACCATATACTTTTGAATCAATCATTGGGGAATCATGACCTGAGACCCCTACCCTTCATTTTGCCCTTAAAAATGCATGCTTGGAATTCCTTGGGGAGAGAGGGTTCTTTCATGGATCCTGTTTTGTTCCTCTTGCTTTACACATGGTAGTAATGGTGCACTCCTTTATCACGCTACGGTGTAGCAATCCGTCTTGTGGTGCATGGGTGGGAGGATTCTATTTGAAGTTAGCAGCATACCCATCACTGATAGATCCTCTAATTCTCCTCCAAAAGTATTATCATCTACTGAAATATTACAATGCTTTACTTAACCACAGGTTTCATATATTTTCCTTTGTTTATTTTATTTTATTTTTTTATGAGAGAGAGAATAAGAGACAGGTATCCTGAACAGGGTCTGATCACACTGTGATCCTTTCCTCAGCCTCCTAGACTACATGCATGCCCAGCATGTTCAAGTTGACCTTGGATCTTAATTTCGGCCTCTCATTTAGCTCCAGCATCATGAAGCAGCATGCTCTACTGCCTGTGCCACTGCAGCTGGACCTGTTTGTTTTGAAAGTTCCCCTTGGGCCGTGCTTCATCCAACTTACCTAAGCCTATTGCAGAGTCAATATTCTGAGATATACCTTGAGATTTCCTTGCCTTTCACTTATGTTGGGTCTTCGTTTTTCCTTTTATGTTTAATCCTCTAATTTTAGAGGATCTTATCTCAGGGATTATTATTATATATATTTATAAAATGAATGAAGAGGAACAATATTTTTAGTACTTAAATGTCTGGAGAAGTTTTTATTCTTCTCTTGAACTTTACCACCCTTTTATTTTATACTTCCTTCTTTCTCCTTAAATTACCCTGTTCCTGCTATCACATGATGATAACTGATTCATACTTCACCAAAATGATTGGAACAATCAGAAGGCAATCTTCATGAGCTTTCTTTTACTACTGCATCTATTTATCAGCCTAAACTTTTATTCATGTACTTTCATTCTCTCCTGCTGCTAAAATTGCATTGACCACATTCAAAGTCAAAGCTAACCTCTTGTTCATTGGTTCATTTGTCATGGATATCATGCCTCAAATTCTTAAAAATATTGCTCCATCAGGTTTTCCATCTTTTTTTTTTAATCATCATCACTTTTTTTCCTGGCTACTAGATAATTTTCATCAGCTTGCGAGTACACTATAATTTGTTCCATTTAAAAGAAAAAATTGTTCTGATCTTACTTCTTCCATGAACTGCTCTCATTTTTCTTTTACCCTTTTCAACCATTCTCATTAAGTTTTGCCTAGGACTTCAAACTTACCACTGGAAAAACTTCTTTTATCAAATCAATAATGAGTTTTTATCAAATGAATGGATTTACTTCACTCCTTTACTTGATGATTAGAGGCATTTGACGCAATGAGTAACACTCACTTTCTGAAACATTTTCTTCTCTTGACTGCCGTGGCATTTTTGTAATTTAGTTTTTCCTAACTGTTTTTCTTATTCTTTATCTGATTAGTCTCTTTACCTGAGTATTATCATTTCTCCAATGCCTCAGTGTGCTGCCAGGCTTGGTCTTTGCATGTTTCTCTTGTTTCTCTATACTTACTTCCTATGCTATTCTATGCATTTTTGTCATTAGCTGCCATGTACATCTGAATGGTTGTTGGAGTATATGTCTGTAATCATCATGTGGTATTCTAAATTTACATATATTATGACTTTATTGACAAATCTTTATCACTAATGGTCACATTGACGTTTCTTAAATGGAAAAAACCTGATAGCTCCACAAATCTGTGCTTCCTGCAATTTCTTCCATTCCACTGAAGAGCTATTCTATTATTTAAGTTGTTCAGACAAAAAAATCTTGGCCTCATCCTTGAGGACTTTCATCTTATATTCTACATCTATTCCAGTAGCAAACACTTAAAAATTTACCCTCAAAATAGAATTGACCCATCCCCTCTCATCCATATTTTTGCCCCTCAGTCTGGCCCACCTTTTATTCTCTTGCTAGGATTATTGCAGTAGCTTCTTAACTAATCCCATTGATTCTATCCTTATTGAGATAATTGTATTAAAATTTACATCTAAAAATTCTTGAACATTTATTCTGGTTTTTGTCTTTTTTCTTTGCTTTTCTCTTTTTTTATTTTTTATTTTTTATTTTTGCATAGGTTTTCGCTATAGGGCGTGTGCGCTCGCCAGACAGACAGAGAGAGACATAGAGACAGAAAGCGAGAAATCACCCCCCAGGGGGGATGATCACGCGGCAATTCCTTCTCCTCCATTCTCCTCTCGGGATCCTGGGTACTCACGCACACGCGCCCAGTGTGAGTTTTAAGCCACCGGGTCCGGGACGCGAACCGCGGTGGACTACGTGGGAGTCCAGCGACATAGCCTTTACGCTAACTGCTGGTTCCCTAAAATTTTTTTTCATAAGGTGTTTATGGTCATCCAAAAGAGACAGAGGGAAAGTGAGAAATCACCTCCTGGGGGGGATGGCCATGCTGCAAACCCTTCTCATTCATTCTTCTCCCAGGATTTTGGACCTGAACACACACACACACACACACACACACACACACACACATCTGGCATGATTTTCAAGCCATCAGGTCTGAGATTCAAACTGCGGTTGACCATGTGGCAGTCCAGCACCTTAACCACTACAACACTTACTGGCCCTCCATGTGTTTGCTTAGAATGCTCTTATCCAAGCCATTCTATTACTAGATTATTCCCTTGTTTCTTTTTTTTTTTTCTTTTTTTTTTTTATTTAGAAACCCATACTGGGAGATGTTCTCTAAATAGCTTATCTAAAATGTCAACCCCACTCTTTCACCAGAAACTTTAGTTTCCTTGGCCTATTTTATTTGTTCTCTTTAATATGTACTAAGATTTAAAATTTAAAATTTTTATTTACATTTTCTTTTTAATTTTTACTTCTTTACTATTAGAATATAAATTATACTTAAGAAGTCCCCCCCCTTATTTTATAATCTTTCTCTTCTAAGTGTCTAAAAGAAGGTTGTCAGAAAAATACTTGGTTAATTGAATAAATGAGTGAGTAAATTAGATTGATTGATTTTCCTAATATACCAATATAGATAGAAATAATTGCCAACCAAAATTTTGAAGAAAGTGCTTTGCTATCTTCTTGTTTGTGTTATTTATTTATTTTTTTTGGAGAGGTTTTTCACTATAGGGCACGTGCGCTCGCCAGACAGACAGAGAGAGACATAGAGACAGAAAGTGAGAAATCACCCCCCAGGGGGGATGGTCATGCCACAATCCCTTCTCCTCCATTCTCCTCTCGGGATCTTGGGCATGCACGCACACGCGCCCGGCATGAGTTTTAAGCCACCAGGTCTGGGACTAGAACCACGGTCGACTACGTGAGAGTCCAGTGACATAGCCATTACGCTAACTGCTGGTTCCCCTTGTTTGTGTTATTTGTATGAAAGAAGACCATGTGTCTTTTTTTTCCTCTTTATTTTGGCTGACTTTAGAACTTTCTCCTAAAACATGAAGGATTTTAGAGTTTAATCCTAGTGCTATAGAATTTGTGTTATTGTGAGTTTTTTCTTAATTTGTCCAATTGTTTGTCACTTTTTAGTGAGTAATTTCAATTAAAAATCTCTTTAAATTCTAGTGAGTAAAATAAAATCCTTTAAATATCTCTTCTCTATCTTTATCCCTACTTTTCATATCTGAACCTCTTATCAACCACATGGTATAACGCCTGAATTTTTTTTTTCTAATGTTCTTGTCTCCTCTTTCCTCTTTTCAATTTCTTTGTAGTTTTGTTCTTGACTGTAACATATATTCTCAATATTTTTGTCTCAACACTTACCTTCACTTTTAATTTAATTTTGAAGAAGTTACATATGGTTTAGATAAAGATTTATTTCCCAAAGGTTCATGCTTTGGAATCTGTTCTCCAGTATAACAGTATTGGGAGGAGGTGATACCTTTAAAAGATGAGAACTTTGGGGAGTCGTTTGGATCAGAGAGGTATAACACCCATGAATAGATTAATGTTATCACTGGATACAGAATTCTAGCTCTTGTGAGAATGGATTAGTTCCTGCCAGAGTGGGCTGTTACATTAGTAATAGGAAGATAACTGCCTCCAGTTCCTTTCTTTTTTTCATGGACCCACTATCCTCTCCATTTCTGCCAGCCATGTTGTGAAACAGCACTAGAGGCTGGCCTGATGCCAGCTCCACACATTTGGACATCCCAGGCACCAGAATCATAAGTCAAATAAACCTCTATACTTTACAAATCACTCAGTCTCAGGTATTTCTTCTAGCAACATATCTGCATGCTCAACAGATGTTCTTAAGTGTTATCTGAATGATTTATTCTATATAGCCTTTAGATAGAATAACATTCTTCCATTTTCAAGGATAGAAAAGATAATTTTTTGAGAGGTTTTTGCTATAGAGCACATGAGCTCACCAGAAAGAGAGAGACAGAGAGAGAGAAAGTGAGAAATCACACCCCCCCCCCCCCAGGGTGGATGGCCACACTGCAGTCCCTTCTCCTCCATTCACCTCCCACGATCTTGGGCACGCACACACACGCCCTGCGTGAGTTTAAGCTACCAGGTCCGAAACTCAAACTGCAGTCGACTACATGGGAATCCAGTGACATAGCCATTACTCCAACTGCTGGTCCCAAATAAGGATAATTTTTAAAGCCCCTTTTTGCTTCATACATTGTCTGTTTCCTCTGTGTTTCTTCATTATCATAGTCTTTTATCTTACAGGTTTTATTTTATTGTCTAAGGAGTTTTAATTCTATGCCCATAGCTGAGATTGAAAAATTCTAAGTCCACCCAGAAACTTTGTGTCAGTTTAGATATGGTTTTAGGTAGGAACATTTCTATAGACTGAATAAAACTATCTGTGATTCATTGTCCTTGATAAACTTCTCAAAAGATAATTCCTCCATTTCCCTTCCTGTGGTGGAGGAGAGTATCTAACTATCTTAGTGGGAGCGAAATACGCAGATACTATCCCCTTCAACTTCCATTGCACACATTTTCACCAAGCTCCTTGTTTTCAGCAGGTGTTACTGCAGACTGTGGTTAGTGCCTCCACCAAATGCTAGTTATCCCAACCCTCTGGAGAGCACGCCTGCAGCCAGATATCTCAAGCAGGGACCATTTAGTTTCACATAAGTCCACAATTTTCAGATTACTGGTGGTAGAAATTCTGTAAAATCTTGGGATACCACCATGCAGATGGGTTTATTCCTAGACCATTTCCCTGCCAGCTAAGTCTCAGCATTCTCTGTCTCAGCTTTCTGATAAATCAGTTAACATCTGTATGTTTATAATCAGCTTCTAGCATTTGTTTATGTTGCTTTTTTTCCCTGTCTCTTTGGACTTAAAAATTTTACTCCTCCCTTTCCTTGCAATGAACACACATTTAGATGTCCTTTATTTTGTACTACTAAAATTTTAGGAGGGACCCAATTGAAACCATGTCTTAATCTGCAATTTTAATTTACAGTATATATCACTTATAATCAAGAGAAGGGATGATTGTTTTTTGTGCTCACCTTGAAAAGAAAGCAGTGGGCATACAGGGTGTGTTGGTTTATGTCTCAGTTAGCTTGGACTGCAACCACAAAATGCCATGAACTGATTGACTTAAAGAACAGAGATTTATCACAATCCAAAGGATGAGAAGGCCATGCCAATGTGCTCAGTGATTTGATTTCTAATCAGGACCCTCTTCCTGGCTTGTATGCTTTTATCCTTATTATATCTTTATATGTTGTAGGGGGAAAAGAAAAAAGACATAAAGGAAAAAGGTGAGACGGCTCTGGACTCTTCTAATAAGGGCACCAATCCCACTGCAGGGTCCTGATTCATGAGCTCATCTAAATCTAAGTCTCAAAAGCCCAACCACCAAATATCATCTCATTGGGGATTAGGACTGAAACATGTAAACTTGGTGTGAAAAACAAAAATGTTCGGCCCTTTGTAGGTTAGCTGCAGTTATATTTTAGAGTCTAAGTTTAAATTATTAAAGTCGCTTATTATTTAACATACTGTTTATAGTAATATTTGAGCAAATAACTCCGTCCTGTTTTTCAAACATTGTAATAAATTGATACACATAATTCACGTTTTTTTAGTCAGGATAAAACAACCATGATGAAAATTAATAAAACACACAAACAGATAAAAACACTAGTCTGAGTGTTATTAATTAAAAAAAAAAAAAACAGAAACTTATAGATCAAAACTAAACCCTAGAAAATCATTTGTAAATTGTTCTCCAAATAGCAAACCTGGGTCTTTAGTGTAGATTCTCAAGTTACTTCTTTTTCAGACAGTGAAGTTAAAGCCCACTTAATAGGACATTCTGTTATAGAATTACCTTAATCACATGTCTTTTGTAAATTGACTTTAATTTTGAGAATCAATCTCACTAATACATTAATGACCAAGCAGAATGCAAATTTTTAATTCCATGCCAAATGTTCTGTGTTAAATCTAAGTTGGCCAATTACTTTCTTTATATACTGGGAACAATTTACTTATTTTCTATGCATTCAATCACTGTATATCATTACAGCTTGCAAAATAAAATTCCCCATCATGAATGCACTGTATATTAGTCCAGTTGAAGATATTATCATGCACACAGTCATCAACAGATAATTTTTCACTTTTTGTGTCCTTTAAACATTTTGTTTCTTTCTTTTTCCTCTTGGTTTCCTTCCCCTTTGAAAGTTCTTATGTAGCTGTGTAAGAGTTCAATTTGAATGTTACTACCAAGTATAAACAACTTGCTTTACAATGTCCTCACCAGGAAAATTTACGTTCTTTCATTTCCTTTCAACTAAATGCTCAACTGCATTTTTAAATGCAGTAATGCAGCTTGCTGTAAGTGGCCTTATGCTACATTAACAACATTATGAGCAAATAAATAAATTTGAAAGAAAGAGACTCTCATTTTATATTTTATATACATTTTTATATGTCCTTATAAAAAGATGGCTCATTTCAAAGTACATTTATATACCACCATCTTACTTTTGTTTTTGCAAGATTCTTGATTGCAGAATACACTATGTCCTCTTTTTTTATAGAAAGATAAACTAAAATTTATAAAAAATGAATCATGAGTCAAGGTCATTAGAGAAATACGTGGTTACATTTAGAGTAGAGAAAATGGTTATAGATACTGGAGACAGTGTGGGAAGGGGACAGGAGAAGAGGGAGAGTGTGAAGAAAGAAATCAAGGAGAAAAATAGACATTTACGGGACACAGAAATTAATGATTATCTGTGGATGATAACATGTATAGTATCTTCAACTGGACTGGTATGAAGTGTATGTTTGTTGGGTAAATTCACTTTACAAGCTAAGTGATGTATACTGATTGAATGTATAAAATAATTTTAAGAAATAAAATGATTGGAAAAAGCATATGGCATAATGCTTACATTGTTGGACTTCCATGGTTCCAGTTCCAGACTCAGCAACTTAGAATTCACGCCAGGTGTATGTGCATGCATGCTCAAAATCTGAAGAGAAGAATAGAGGAGAAGGGATTGTGGTATAGCCAACCTCCTGACAAGCGGTAGTGATTTCTTGCTTTCTGTCTCTCTGGCAAGCACATGTGCCCTATAGCAAAAATCTCTCTGAAAGAGAAAAAAAGAAAATGATTAGTCCTAGTTTTTTATAGTAATGTGAGAAGTATACATGTTTATGTGTGTGTGTGTGTGTGTGTGTGTGTGTGTGTGTAGTTTGATTGTTTGTACATGCTTTTTTGTCTGTTTATAAACATCTGGCATGTGCTCTTTATGAGGAAGAGGTGGGATGGAGTGGAGAAAGCACCCCCCCTCAAGGTGTAGTTGCTCAACAATCTTTTATCATCTCTTTCTCTATCCTATTGGGATTTTGGCCACTCACATAGATCAGGGTCTGGTGACTTATCCAAACCAGGAGGGATGGGATTTGAACTGCACTCTTAGCCATATGGTATCCAGCTCCCTCAACTACTAGGCCATGGAACAAATATGCTTTATTAGATATTTTTATATTTAGAGCCTACCACCCCTGGATTATAATACAAAAAAGATAACTTTTTTTTTTTTAAAGTTTTTGCTATAGGCACGTGCACTTGCCAGAAAGACAGAGAGAGACAGAGAGATAGAAAGCGAGAAATCACCTCTCAGCAGGGATGGCCATGCTGCCGCAATCCTTTCTCCTCCATTCTCCTCTTGGAATCTTGGGCACGCATGCACACATGCGCAGCGTGAGTTTAAGCCACCGAGTTCGGGACTTGAACTACAGCCGACTACATGGGAGTCCAACGACAGAGCCATTACACCAACTCCTGATCCCAAAAGAAAACAAATTTTTAAAACCTTGACTATTCCCCTAGATTCTGAAATATCCACATTTACATGCTTAGCAGTTGTTAAAGTTGCATCAGTTTTAATCATCAATACATTAAGCATTTTAAAATATGAAACATTTTACGTTTTAAAGGCAAGTCTTTTACCCAGTGGTTTTTAAAACTTCACTGAACCGTGTACAACAAGTTTCACTTTCCTTCTCAGAAAATTCTTTATCATTTGCCATTCTAGGGTAGCTTAAAAAGAAACATGAAACCATCCTTCACTCGTTTAGTGGGGAAATTCATTTATTTTTAATACCATTGGTAGCAGAGACATGTCCAAACTCAAGCAGAGGAAGCAACCTTGAGTCAATCATGTCTTCTGACATGGAAGCGGCCTTCTTATAGGATCAGAAGGAAGCAGCCCAGGCGTAGGTTCTGATTTGTGTGCATTTCTCCTGTCGAGTAGTCCCTTTACTGAATAGCTATGGTTCAGAAGGGAATTGAGGGAAATACAGAACATTTGTTTTAACACAAGCACTTAGCCTGACATTCTTGACTAGATCCAAGGGACTGAAGAGGCACCAAATGGAGAAACTAAAATGTGAGTTATTAAGGCAGCTTAGAAAAGAACACCAAGGACAGAAACCGTTTCAATTTTACTGAAGTCCCTGCTTAGTTCAAAAATACTTTCTATCATCAGAGTGAAAGATAGTTCAGAGCGTGTCAGAGAGAGAGAGAGAGCATAGCAAATAAACAAACACAAAGTGAAAGGCTCAGTAAAGTGTATCCAGAATAGACTGAGTTAGAAGACGGTGTCTGTGCCAATGTGTCTAGCCCTCCAAGTTGCAGGGTAAAAAAAAAAAAAAAAAAAAAAAAAAAAAAATTACTTAGGTCAGCAATTCCATCAGTAGATTCCATTTGCTCTGGCCACTAGCTACCTGAAATAAATGCAGTGAACTCCAATGTGCTTTCTTGAAAGGTAAAACTTCAAAAGAGGGAACCAGGAACATTTTTATGAAACTTTATTTTCCAGGCGCATTTAAAAGGGCCGAGCAGGAGTTGGAGGTAATCCTCCAATGCTGCATTGAAAAGCTAAAACAGGTTAAGAGGAAACTCTCCAATTTGAGAGTAGAATGGATTCATTGCTGTCTTAGTTGTTTAATGTCTTCTTCAATATAAATCATTTAAACCAGTTCACATTTGGTTACCTCTTAAATTCACTACTTTGGGTTAAAAAAAAAAAAGAGCTTCTACAAAGTTTGCTATACTGGCTTTGCTGTATTACTATCATTCACTATTTTTAATTATTTTGCCGTTTGTCATATATGTGACAAATAAAATCATTACAGCTATCCAGCGATACTTCTCCTTTGCCTTCCATTTTCCTTAACTAAATTACACAAAATATCAATGTCAGTGCTAGAATTGCATTAATCAAATCATTTACTTTCAATGTCATTATCTTTAGGGAGGACTGAAGTTTTCAGTAGTAAAGGATCAGTTAAAATTAGCAATCATATTTTTAATTTGACAACTCATTGCCAGGGCTTCAATTACAACTGTGTATATTATACATTTTTGCATTTAAAGCAATCAAATGTGATATTTGCCTAGTACCCACATGATTAGTAATTAGAAATATAACTTAACTACAATATTCATTCACTGTTGTGCAGAGACTGTAGCTTATATTTTAAAACTTAGTTTCTAGATGTTTGCTCTGTATGAGTAAAATATGTTAGACTAGAATTTTAAATGTCAATTTTATTTCCTTTTGAAATATTAGAATAGATAATTCTTAATTTTAAAAATAAACCTATTGCTCTTTATTCTCTGTTAACATGTTTCTACCTTGTTACATCTTCTACATTAAGTTGAAGTCTTGGGAAAATCACATTTTAAGTATTTATTAATATCAGGAGAAATCTTGTGTTCTCAGAAGGGCTTTCTGTGACTTCCAATGCACATAATCTACTTCTCTATCATGTAGTTCTTTGGTTAACATTAGATAAGTGAAAAAAAATCCTAACTTCTCTATTGAGTTTTTATTTTTCATTGCTGTTTTAAATTTGTTTTGTTATGTTTTGTTTTGTTT
The DNA here is from genome assembly GCA_026018925.1 of Tupaia tana. Classification (NCBI taxonomy): domain Eukaryota; kingdom Metazoa; phylum Chordata; class Mammalia; order Scandentia; family Tupaiidae; genus Tupaia; species Tupaia tana. The sequence goes on from JAKSZU010000005.1 coordinate 84,040,377, forward strand.
CTGGCTCACTATTCAATGGCTCTAGGCAGAATGACCCTTGTTAATTCCAAAATGTACTTCTTGACGAGCTTAGGTAGTTCAAATGAAGTGACTCCAGAAAGTGAAAAATGTTCATGTTGTGTTTGAAGCTTTTGAAATTTTCTGTGTCAAGATGGATTGCCTAAGGACATACTTTTCTGCTTTCAGTAAGTTGTTTTGCCACACCTGTCAACCGATTTCTTAGACATATTTCTCCACTTTTACAGTGCTTTCTGAATGTTGTGCCAAGTTCACTTGAAACTTGTTAAAAGTCTTAAATTTTTTAAAGTAATCACCCTTTACCTTGATTCATTTTACAGTAAATATCTAATAGGTCTCTTCACATATTTCAGATGACATCAGATTTTGGACTTCCTTTGTGACCATGTAGAGTTCACGTGTCAAAAATTATAGTTGGAAAAACAAGTGATAAACCATAGAATGTTCCTTCTTTCTTTTTTTTTTTATTTATTCCTAAGAGATCTAAATCATATTCTAAGTTTTTACCTTTAGCAATGGATACTTTAATTTCTGTGTTATTGATGCTTTCTGTACTGGATTTTCACAGATACACTTTTTATTGCATAAGAAAAATAAGACTTTATTTATTGTCTACTCTGTGGCAAGAATCATGCATAATTTAAAATATTTCATTAAATCTAATATAAAAACTCTATTCAATAATTAAGAATCAGAGGTATTGAAAATGTCAGCCAATTTTCCAAAGTCATTGAGTTAGTAAATCTCAGGAATAAATTTCTATCTTAAGTATACACAATTGCAGGAATATCTATTATTTTCTTGATTATGTATTATTAACAATGTGATGTCACTTATATAATACTGACCATGAATCACTCGAAGGGAACATTTGCTGAGCTTCAAGGCTCAATGGGAAATAGACGATGTAGAGAAATGATATTCTGCTTTCTCATGAGTTACCTGTTCTCAGTCTAGGCAAAGATGAGAAACGCTCTACTCACTAAAATATCATTTAAACACGTTCTTCATGAGCCAAATTACCATAAAGCACACACACATAAAAATCAAGCTGGCATAAAAAGAGAGCAATTGAATACATGAGGTTTAATTCCTCAGGAAATTCATTCTAAGAATAAGTAAAACCACCTTGATAGATTCACATTTTTCACAGATTCTGCATTTTTTAATTCCCTTACTTGCTAAAATTTTTGTGGGACCCCAAAAACAATACCTTTGGTACTTTCATGATCATTTAGGGACATGCGCAGAGTGACAGACAGTTTGATCTGACATGTATGTTCTCATGTTTTTGTTTTTTTTGTTCTACCTCCCACATTATACACAATATCTTTCTGGGTCTACTTAATAATGCCAATTTTATGTAAGTTTCTGCTTTTTATTGATAATTTTATCATTTAAAATCGCTCCCAAGAGGCTAAATGATGGAACAGAAGTAAATTATGATGCTCTGTGGGCTGACCTACGTAAGAAGTTTTCCAAGATTGCATCTGGAGACCTCTCTGCATACACAGGTCATGTGTACACCCATGGTCTGTGGCTAGCTGAAGCTAGGGAATGGATTGTAGACTCAAGAGATATTAGGTGTGCTGTCTCCTGGTTTCTCTCTGTTTCTCTCTCTCTTGCTCATGGAAAAAGACAGGTAAACATAAAAATAAATGCCCCTAAACATAGTGCTGAACATTGTCTAGTATTCCAAAGCACAAAGAGGTTGTCATTTGCCTTATGGAGAAAATTCATGTTTTAGATGAGCTTCCTTCAGACCTAAGTTATAATGCCACTGACTGTGAGTAAAACGCTAATTAATCAAGTATATTTTATAAGAGACATCCATAAAACAAGGTTGTATATTTAATGTTTGACAAAAATGTTGTGACCAGAACCTCCTAGGAACCTAACCCTGTATTTCTTCCAAGAATATTCAACATTAGCTAATTTCATTTTATGGTGACTTTATTTTAACATGACTATTGGTAATAATAATTGACTACAATAGGTGTTTTTCCAATATATTAGAGTTGGCAAATCTGAATTTAAATGTACTCATAAATATTGCAGTTTTGAAAATATCTATCCTCTCACTCTCAGAATAAGTTTATTCTACCTTTTGTAATAAAGAACAAAAAAAGAGAAAAAACAATTCTAGTAAGAAAGAATGGAAGATAAATACCAGCAGAGATTGAAAGAGGATAATTTCTGTGTAGATCAGTGATTAAATAATACCATGATTGTATTACTAATATTCCCTACTTTATATATTTTTCTTTTCCTCATTTCCTTTTTTTTTTTTTTTTTTTTGAAATATTTTTGCTAAAGGGTGCATGTACTCATTGGAGAGACAAAGAAAGACAGAGAGACAGAAAGCAAGAAATCCCCCCAACCCCGTGGAGGGATAGCTATGCTGCAATCTCTTCTCCTCTGAACTACTCTAGGAATTTTGGGCATGTACACACATACAACCAGCATGAGTTTTAAGCCACCAGGTCCAGGACTCAAACTGCAGATGACTACATGGGAATCCAGCTACGTAACCATTATGCCCTCCACTAATCTCTCCTCATTTTCTTTCATCTCGTCAATCTCCCAACATCATTATTCAGTATAATTTTTTATTTACAATATTGCTTTTTTCCCTTTTTTATGTATTATATGTAATATACGCTAATCTACATCCTTTTTTTAAAAATAATAATTTATTTATTTAATTCCATTTGTTATTTTTTTCTTCAGTTTTCTTATTTCAGTTTCTTTTATATATTCAATCATGTGTTACTTAGCTTACAAAGTGACTATTCCAACATGTATACATTTCTCACCAGTCCAGTTGACAACTATAAAATTATCTTCAATAAATAATAATCCATTTCTTTGTCCCATATATGACTTGCCTCTCTATTTTTCTCCTTAATGTCTGCCCTCAGACTATACTCGTTCATCCATCCTCTTCCCACACTATATTTACAACCATTTACTATGTTTCTATACCCTTCAGTCATTCAGTTTCGGCCATAGAGTGCAGACACTTGGTATATATTAAGTGAAGACATACAATGCCTCTCCTTCACAGCTTGGCTTGCTTCACTCAGCAGTAAATCTTCCATATTCATCCACTTTTGGTCAAAAGCCAGGGTCTTGCTATTTTTTTATGGCTGAGTAATATTCCATAGATTATACGTGCCACATTTTTCCAATCCATTCCTCTGTTTGAGGGCATTTGACTTTGTTCAATGTCTTAACGATTGTGAATAATGCCTCAATAAACATCGATGTGCAACACTTTTCCTACTAAGAATTCTTCTGTCCTTTGGGTAGATACCGAGTAGCGGGATTGCTGGATCATATGGTAGTTCTATTTGTAGATCTTTGAGGAATATCCAAATTGTTCTCTACAATGGCTGGACCAGTTTACATTCCCACCAGCAGTGTAGGAGAGTTCTCCTTTCACCACACTCCAAGCAGCACTTATGATTTTTTTTTTTATTTAATCTTAGTCATTCTGACTGGGGTTAGGTGGTATCTCATTGTGGTTTTGCTCTTCATATCCTTTACTATGAGAGATGTTGGACATTTTTTCATATGCCTTTTGGCTATTGGTATGTCTTCCTTAGAGAGTGTTGTTTTCCAACTCATTCTCCCATCTTCAACTAGGGTTGATCATATTTTTTCTGGAAAGCTACTTGAGTTCCTTGTGTATTATGGTTAACAGTCCCTTATTTGACATATAGTTTACAAAAATATTTTCCCATTCTGAGGGTTGTCAATTCACACTAATTACTGTGTCTTTTGCCATGCAGAAACATTTTAATCTGATGTAATCCCACTTGCCTATTTTGGGGATTATTAACTGTGCTTTGTGGGTCTTATTTAAGAAGGTTTTGCCTGCCCCTATGTCTCTCAGAGTTTTCTGAGTGTTTTCCAGCAACAGTTTTATAGTTTGAGATCTTAGGTTTAGATCTATGATCCACTTTGAACTGATTTTTGTCAATGGTGAGAGGTAGAGGTTCAGATATATCTTTCTGCAGGTGGATATCCAGTTTTTCCAGCACTATTTGCTAAAGAGGTTTTCCTTTACTCCCTGGATTGACTGGTACCCTTTGTCAAAAATCAGTTGGCTATATGTTTGGGAGTTTATTTCTGGAGACTCTATTCTATTCCATTGGTCCACCTGTCTGTTTCTGTGGCAATTCCATGCTGTTCTGATTATCAGCACTTATGATTTTTTTTTGAATCTTAGTCATTCTGATTGGGGTTAGGTGGTATCTCATTGTGGTTTTGATGCTTTGTAGTATATTTTTGGGTTAAGGGGTGAGATGCCACCTACTCCACTCTTCTTGTGCAGGATTTCTTTGTCAATACGTGGTCCTTTATGATTCCTGACAAATTATATGGTTGTCTTTTCTAGATCTGTGAAGAATGTTTCTGGCATTTTGATTGGGGTTGCATTTAATATGTAGATTATTTGGGTAGAATTGCCATTTCGATTATATTATATTAATTCCTCCAATCCAGGAACATGGGGTATCCTACTTTTTTGTGTCATTTTTAATTTCTTCTTTTAGCTTCTGATAGTTTTTCTTGTGGAGGTCTTTAACTTCTTTGATTAGATTTATTCCAAGATATACTTTTTGTGGCTATGGTAAATGGAATTACTTATTTCAGTTCTATCTCAGTCTGCCTGCTGTTCATATATAGAAATGCTATAGATTTCTGTATGTTGACTTTGTATCCTGCAACTTTACAGTATTCATGTATTACTTTCAGGAATTTATTTATGGGTACCATTGGGCCTTCTATGTATACAATCATGTCATCTATAAATAGAGACAGTTTCACCTCTTCTTTTCCTACTCGAATATCTTTTATTTCATTCTGTTTTTTGATTGCATTGGCAAGGACTTCCAGTACAATATTGAAAAGGTGTGGGGAAAGTGGGCATTCTTGTCTTGTACCAGTTTTTAGTGAAAAAGAAAACTTTCCCCAATTCAAGGTGATGTTAGCAATGGGTTTTTCATAGATTTATTGTGTTGAGAAATGACCCTTCTATGCTGATTTTGTTGAGAGTCTTGATCACGAAGTGATGTTGTATCTTATCAAATGTTTTTCCTGCATCAATTGATATAATCATATGTTTTTTTCTCTTTCTTCCTGTTAATATGGTTTATTACACTTATGGTTTTACATATGTCAAACCAACTTTCCACCTCTGGAATAAAGCCTACCTGGTCATGATGTATAATCTTTTTTATATGTTATTGGATACAATTTGCTAGTATCTTGTTGAGAATCTTTGCATCTATATTCATCAAAGATATTGGTCTACAGTTTTCCTTCTTTGTCCTGTCCTTATCTGTTTAAAGGATAAGGGTGATGGTGACTTTATAGAATGAATTTGTGAGAGTTTCACCCTTTTGGATCTTTTGAAATAGCTTGAGTATAATGGGGGTTGAATCTTCTTTAAAAACTTTGTAGAGCTCAGAGGTGAAGCCATCAGGACCAGGGTTTTTCTTTGTTGGGAGATTATTAATGATGCAAGCTCCTGGCCTGTTATGGGCATATTCAGACTTTATATACCTCCTGACTCAATCTGGGTAGATTATATGTGTCCAGGAATTTGTCCATCTCATCCAGATTGTCTTGTTTGTTGGCATGTAGTTGTTCATAGTATCCTCTAATGATGCTTTACATTTCTATTATGTCTGTTGTTATATTTCCAGCTTCATTGCAAATTTGATTTACCTGTTTTCTTTGTTTTCTCTCTTTTTCTTAATAAGTCTTGCTAGTGGTACACCGATTTTATCTTTTCAAAGAACCAGCTTTTATTTTCATTTATTTTCTGTGTAGTTCATTTATTTTCTATTTCATATATTTCTTTTTATTTTTTTCTTTTTTTGGAGAGGTTATTTTTTTTTTGCTATAGGGTGTGTATGCTCGCCAGACAGAGAGAGACAGAGAGACAGAAAGCAAGAAATCACCCCCCAGGGGAGATGGCCACACCGCAATCCCTTCTCCTCCATTCTCCTCTTGGGATCTTGGGCACACACGCACACGCGCCTGGCATAAGTTTTAAGCCACTGGGTCCAGGACGTGAACCGCGGTCGACTACGTGGGAGTCCAGCGACATAGCCATTATGCTAACTGCTGGTCCCATCTATTTCATATATTTCTGCTTGGATCTTTATTATTTGCTTTCTTCTAGAGTTTTTCATAATTTTTTGCTGTTGATTTTCCAGTTCTTTGAGGCATGATGTTAAGTGATTCCATTTGCCTTCTTTCCATCATCTCCTTATATGCACTAATTGCTATGAACTTTCCTCTTATGACTGCTTTTGGAGTTCCTAAAGAATATGGAAACTCGTGTCCTCATTGTCATTGGTTTCCATGAATCTTTTTATTTAGGTCTTTATTTCTTCAGTAGTTGTGAAGTCATTCAGGAGTAGGTTATTTAGTTTCCAGGTATTTGTGTATTTTTGAGGATTTCTCTTGAAATTAAAACCAAGTTTAGTTCCATCATGGTCAGAGAAGATGCTAGATATAGTTTCTATGCCTTTGAATCTGTAGAGGCTTGCTTTGTGCCCTATCATGTGATCAATCTTCATAAAGGTTCCATGTGGTGGTGAGAAAAAAATTTGGGGTGAAAAGTTCCATAGATGTCTGTTAAACCCATTAGATTTATGGTATAATTTAGATCTTTTATCTCTTTACTTATTTTTTGTCCAGATGATCAGTCCAGAGGAGATAGTGGAGTGTTGAAGTCTACAGCAATTAGCATTACGGTCTATTTCTCCTTTTAGACCTAACAGACTTTCCTTCACCTGTGTTAGATGCATAGATATTAATAAGCATCATATCTTCTTGATTGATTAACCCATTTACTACAATATAGTGGCCTTCTTTGTCTCTTTGCACATTTTTTGTTTTACAGCCTATTTTATCAGCAATTAGTATCGTGACTCCAGGTCTTTTTTTGGTTCCCATTTGTATAGAATACTTTTTTCTAGCCTTTCACTTTTAATCTATGTTTGTCTTTATCCATGAGAGGTATTTCTTGTAGGCAACAAATAGAGGGTTTCTGTTTTTTATTTTTATTTATTTTTATTTTTTTTCCATTCAACTAGTCTGTCTCTTGATTGAAAAATTTAATCCATTAACACTCGATGCTATTATCAAAATTTGAGGACTCATCCCTACATTTAAGTTGGCCATTGTTTTAGTCATCTTTTTTTATTACTTATTTCTGGTTGTCCTTTCTTTAGTTTTCCTAGAACAGGACTCTCTTCAGAGTTTCTTGAAAAGCTGATCTGGTGTAGGCAAATTCTTTGAGATTTTGTTTGTCTGAGAAGATTTTAATATTTTTTCTCATATGAAAGATAATCCTGCTGAGTATAATAATCTTGGTTGAAATTGTTTCTCTCTTATCACTTTCAATATGTCTTCCCTTGCTTGCATTGTTTCCATGGACAGATCCGATGGTAGCCTGATGGAATGACCTTTTAAGTCACTTGTCATTTCTCTCTTGTCAATTTTAGTGTCTTGTCTTTATTTATGGTCCTGGCCAATCTGGCTAAGATGTGCCTTGGGGAAGATTTTCTTGGGTTGATTCTACTTGGGGTCCTTTGTATTTCTTGGGTCTGGATGTGTGAGTGCTTCTCTAGACTTGGTCATTTTTCCAGGATTTCATTGATTAAATTTTCCATGCCCTTATTAGTTTCTTCACTTTCTGGGTATCCCAGGTAATTACCTGGGATAATTATATTAATTATTTTTATTATATTAATTATATTAACTATCCCAGATAATTATAATTATCCCATTAATTCAGATGTTTGGACACTTAATGAAATCTATTATTTCTTGTATATTACCCTCATTTTTTAAAAATTTTCTCTATCTTTCTGGTGTTTTTTTTTTTTTTTTTTTTTTTTTTTTTTTCCCCTAGGTCAGAGGTTTTATCTTCTACATTGAAGATTCAATCTTCAGTATGGTCTAATCGACTTTTAATAGATTCGAGAGTTTTTGATTTACAGTCTTCTTCTCTAATAGTTCCATCTGATTCTTTCTTAGAGAGTCCATTTCTTCTTTCATATCTTGGAAGGACTCTAAATCCTGTAGTTGGTTGTCTCTTTTCTGTTCCAACTCATAGAGTTTTGTCACCATGAATGTTCTAAATTATTTATCTGACATTTTTGGTAACTTCTTCTGTGTTTTCAAGAGATGGAAGGGAGTTATTGTGTTCTTTTGAGAAGACATATTTCCTGATTTATTCAGACCTGAGGTGCTTCTACTTTTAGCTATTGGGAAACGTATTCATTTTTTGCATATCTTTTTGTAGAATGTTTCTTTGACTGAGAGCAACTGTGCTTCCCTTTTGCTGTGGGCTGATAAGTGCCAAAATCTCTCTTCTGCTGTGTTTAGCAATGTGGTCTCCACGGGAGGAGTCTTCTATTCAGGTGTCTGAAAATCAGTTTCCCCTTTCTTGCAGGTGGTTCAGTAAAAGGGAGGACCCTGGGGATTCTCACAATACTGGAGTATTTGAAAACTATGACTCAAGACCTGTCTAGTCCTTCTGCGTGGATGGAGGATGAGGAGGAGATGACAAGATAGGACAGAAGAAAAAGAGTATAAAAGAAAATTTAAAAAGTTGCGTGCCATGCTAGGCCAGGGGACTGGATGAAACGGCTCTGCCGGAGAGCTGGGGGCTGTGGGGTAAGGGGCGATAGGAAATTAACAAATAAAAAAAGAGAAAACAATAAAATGCTGACTACCTTTCTGATGGGGAGGGCGCTCTGGGATTGGAAGGGCTGGGCTGGAGCCAGAGCTGAAGCTGGGGCTAGGACCAGTGACTGGCCCCTGCTTTAGTGTCCCTTACAGGCCAGGGGACTGGAGATGAAACTGGGCTCTGCTTGAGAGCTGGGGGATGTCCTTTCTGACAGGGGGTCTTTAAGGTTAGGGAAGTTGGGCTGGGGCCAGAACTGGAGCTGGGTCCAGGGCCAGTGACTGACCCTGCCTCAGTGTCCCTTACAGGCCAGGGAACTGGAGCATGAACTGCTAATCCATACTCTTATAAAAATAGATTCATTGTAATTATCTCTTGCTTTAAATATTCAATAAAAATTATGCCTAAAATATCCGCTTATTGTGGGTTGAAGATGTAAATACCCTGAATATGTATTTTGAGGTCATTCACAAAAATCTCACATGTGAATGCCTAAATATCTGGAACATGCTACATTATCTGTGTTACTCGTTTGATAAAAAACTACAATGTTTATCACTTCTTACAGAATGAAAGATTAAGGACTGTCATTAAGATTCCCACAGTAATGAATTAACTTTAGCCTTAAATGAGTCCTCTAAGTTCATTTGTTTTACCATTTTCAAAGGGTGGAAGACTTACTTGTACTTTTAAACCTTTGCTTACATCACTCTCCTTCCTATTCTAATTTCCACTTTTCTTCAAGCTTAGCTCAAGTTGTTTTCTTCATGAAGCCTTCTAGAGAACCTTAGTGCTTTAGATTCTGTGTTACCCTAGATTTCATTAAAATGCCCTTGTGCTTTGAGAACTACTCTTCAGTTAGATGGTCTGTAAAATAGAAGATCCATGGCCAAAGTACTTTGGTAAATTTACCCATGAGATCTAAAATACACATTAGCATGTTCTAGGAGTCCTTGGGAGTGGGAGGTAAACTAACAATAAGTCTATAGAATCTGTCATATGATTTACCCAAAATTCAATCACAAAGTAAATTTTCAAGCACTGATTAATACCTTCCTTTCCATTCCTTTTTCCTGGGATTTCTTTTCTTTTTTTTTTTTAAAAAAAAGATTTTTGAATAGATTTTTGCTATGAGATACGTGTGCTTGCCAGAGAAACAGAGATAGAAAGCAAGAAATCACCCTGAAGGGGGGATGGCCATGCCACAATCCTTTCTCCTCCATTCTCCTCTTGTGATCTCGGGTATGCATGCACATGCACCTCGCATGAGTTTTAAGCTACCAGGTCCAGAATTCAAGTCATGGTTGACTATGTGGGAGTTCAGCGATGTAACCATTATACTATCTGCTGGTCTCTTTTCTGGGACTTCTGATCCTGAGTCTATATTGGAGCATTTCATATCTGCTGGTTTTCATGTACTTTTAGGTAACTCATTCTTCTTATTAGTCACATCTCTTCATCCTCAGATGCCTACTTCATTTCAATCTCTTACAGCCTCCTGTCCTTGGAGACAATAACTCAGTTCTGAAATCTCTTTGGCAGCAGGGGTATTATCCCTGCGCTAGGCAAAATTCTAAGATGAACAGAATGACTTTCAGCTTCATATAACCCCACTCCTCACATGAATGGAAGATGGTATCACCCCTGTGATGATGTTACAGTATATGGCAAAGGCAGATTTCGAGCAAGACAGCCTAATCAGTAAGCCCTTCAAAAGTGGAGTTTTATCTGAATGGATACAGAAGACAAGGGAGATTCCGCATAGGAGAGTTTTTCTATATGAACTAAGTTTCCTCTTACTGGGTTTGCGATAAAGGGGCCATAGGACACCCATATGAATAGTCCCATCAGGAAGCCAGCAAGAAGCAGAGACCTCAGTACTAAAACCCACAAAAAATGACAATAAACTTAATTAATTTGGAAGCGGATTCTTTCCGAGAATCTATAGACGAGGTCTATACCCAGAAAAATCTGAGTTCAGCTTTTCTGCACAAGCAGAAAATCTCAATAAGTCCATACAGATTTTTTACCTAAATTATTGTGACATAATATACTCAATGCTGTTTGAAGTTGATATATTTGTGGAAATTTTTTATGGCAACAATATAAAAATGAGAAGACCACTCACTATTCAGCATACAAAATGGACTGCCTCTGACAAATGATACATCTAAAAATTGGCAAATGATCTATATAAAATGAATTTATGTGATGTATTCTCTTAGTATCACACTGAATGTAAGATTATATTTTGCATTTGGTTCTATAAACAATGTAAGCACACAAACACAGATAGCAAAGACAGAAATAAAACTTCATTGCATCCTGGTTATATGCTTCAAGTAAAATTTGAGTTGGAATATTTTCATATGATGATGTTCAAAATAAGAACCTTTATATTAGCTCATATTTTAATAGAATAAATCAGTTTTTCAATTATAAAGAACACTTGGGGTACAATGATACCTATTCTGTTTATGAAGTAGAAATAATAGCTTAGTGAATAAAGGAACAGTATCAACTTTATCTTTTACATGTAGTCTCTTGAACAATTTACTCATATTTTCTTTTCTTTTCTGTTTTGTTTTTGTTTTGCTTTAGAGCACCTGCACTTGCCAGAGTGAGAAAGAGAAAGTGAATAATCACCCCACCTTCACCCCCCCACCCTGAGGAATGGCCACACTGCAATCCTTTTCCCTCTTGGGATTTTGGACATGTACTCACAAGGCTTCTGGAATGTTTTTTAGCTGCTGGATTCAGGACTCAGACCATAAAGTCACCTATGTGGGATCCAGCTGTTTTAACCACCAGGCTACTGGCTGCCCCTATTTGCATTTTTTTAAATCTGAATTCCTTAATGTGTGTTCCACAAACTGCTTTTGTTGTAGAGAGTTTGTAAGGTTAATACCTTACTTTTTGTTTTATTTCCTTTACTTATTGAAGGTAAAGTAAGACATGAATAACATAAACATATTTGCTTACAATCTTTGGATGAAATTGGTGGGAAGAAAAGAGAGGAAAAAAAAATAAGAGTAAAAACTAAATGCAAAATTAATACCAGGCCTCATCTGGGAACCAAGTCTAAAACAAAAACTAAATGCAAAATTAATACCAGGCCTCATCTGGGAACCAAGTCTAAAACATGTTCTATTGAGTGTCCAGCAGGTGGCATGGTGGTTGGGAATGTTGGAATCCCACATGACTGACGGTGTTTGAGTCCAGGACCTGGTGGTTTGCTTTCTCGCTTTTTGTCTTCCTCTGTTTCTCACTCTGTACCTCTCTGGTCAAATTAAAAGAATAAATAAAAGTCAAATAAAATAATTCTTTAAAAACAAAGGATGAGTTTTTGAAACAAAAATGTTCTATTGATAGTTCCTGTGTGTTAATACAGATTCTATTTCTTAAATATTACCCCTGTCAGCTATGTGTTACCTTAGGCAAATGCAAAATTAAAATATTCTATTAAAATATAGCATGTTGTACAGGTTGTATTTCTAGTACAGGGATAAATTATTGTAAGTTAATTCATTAATTAACAAACTAGGAAACTCTAAAGTTTTTAAGCCCTTGAGAGCTCTCAGAGAGGTTGGAGAGTGTGACCAGTGCAGAATCAATTCTTCCCATGATAATGATAATGCAGATTCTCCAAACCATTCTCTGTACTCTTATGGAGGTTCCTCTGCTTCACTATCACATGATCCCAGGTCTAGGACTCTAACTGAGGTCAGCCATGTGGGAGTCCAGCACCCTTAATTACTACATCACCTGCCAGACCAACAAAGTCACAACTAACATTAAATCACATCTTTTCTTTCCTTCATTTAAACCTTAAAGTAGCTCAAAGTATTTTAATTTTAAGGGTGTGAAAACTCAAGTTCACATGTGTTTAGTGATGTAGCTGCTTAGAGAAAAATTAATGATTGAACTTGGTACCATTGCTTTCACAGATCATGAGTAACCAAGTGCTTTTTTGAAAGATTAGCTATCCATGAGAAGCCACATGACTCAGGAAAATCCTACAGATGACATTCTGCCATGGAAAATATTTACTGAACTTTTTCACACTTCTCTTTCAGGATATGAAACTATTATATGTTTAAAAATATGACCTACATTGAATATTAAAGAGTATTTTTCTTTATTGGAGATAAATAGAAAGTATAAGAGTAGAGTGTTTTTCAAATTTGTTTATATTATACACCTCCTAGGAATCTCTGTAAACCTTTATAAATTCTGGATCATTATTCAACTACTTGGTGATACCAAAGTTACTATTCTTTACTATGCTACAATTTTTACAGCTGAAACTGAATAATTGAGATATGGAATTTTCAGTTAAATTTGTGTAAGATTTGGAAATAAATATATATAAAGAATATATAATGTATATATCACACACACACATATATATAATACACACATATATACAATGTTTTTTCTTTATGTAGCAAAACAAACCCATGCAACTGAAATACATTTTAAAAATAAAGATCAGATATGACTTTTTCGAGTACATTTTTAGCATACATTGTTTTTCAAATATGAATATGTATTTTACTATTTGTGAAGACTTAAATATGAGAAGCATTTCTAATACATGATTAGTGTGTGCATGATATGTAAACAGAAATTAAAGTACAGAGATAGAGAATTATAAAAATCAAACTGGTTTTGTGGTTTGTGGTCATACTTATTCAAAATACTTCAAAAGTTAATTTTTTTTTTATTTTCTTCCAAATGGTTATTTGCTTATATGCATCTATTCCTATTAGCATGTTTTATTTTTTATTCATCTAAAATTCATATTAGGAATTTATTCTTTTCTGTATTTGTATTCAAGTTGACACTCTTAAATATATGTATAAGGAACAGTGCAATTTAGTAAACTATCAGTGTCTGCATTGACTCACTTATCAAATATTTTAGTCTCCATATCCATAAACTTCCTCTTTAGTGTTTTTTTATTAAAATCATGCTATATTTAACATGATAAGATTATAGTTTAATATTCATCCCTAGTCTAAATGGATTCAGCTTCTTTCATTATGATCTTTCCTTAGAAGTCACATGGTTTCCTACTCTTCTAGTGGATATGGTTAGAGCTCCACTCAGATTGACAAGAAAACCTGTCATAGCTGCTACCCTACTAAACAGAATCACAACGATCAGTTGTAATTGAGCATCAATGTCCAAATCTTTCCCCAAATCCGCTTTTTATAATAAATGTTACTGGCTTTTGGACCATGGTATTTTCTTCCTCTCCTCTCTCCCAGCCATTCACTTCTTCTGTGCATCTGTGACTTCAAAATCTTCTCAACCTAGTCAATTAAATAACAAATGAACAACTTGCCTCATATTTAAAATTAATGATTTCTTGTAAAATGTTCCCCACAATTTTACTGTTAGCATGTAATTTAATTAATCTAGCCTTTACTTTTTTAAAGATTTTTGCCATATTTATTATAATTCATATTCCTCTACAGGTTGCTTTCTTGAAACCACTTTATGCCATTTTGACAACTATGGCTAAAATATATGCGGATAGTATATGATTACTGATAATAAATACACTGGAGTTTTCATCCAACCAAACTCATAAATTAACATTTTAAGTAAATAAACTATTATTGGAGTTGAGCATTTGCTAAATGTTGACTAGCTTGTTAATAGGAGGAAAAAAATTGCCTGAGCACCTGCTTTGTTACAAGATTTGGGTTGCGTGTTGTGAATATAAATCATTTATAAAACTTTTTCTTTCTCTCTTCTTTTTCTTTCTTCTTTCTTGTATTCTTTCTTCTTTTCCTTTCTTCTCTTTCTTTCATACATATGTATCGTAGGCTATAGGCCAAGTCCTCATAAAGTATTGGGTCATTCAAAAAGCCATGATGTATTTTTCTATGGGTTTCTATGAAAAAATGCATCATGACTTTTTTCAAAGACCCAAAACATGACATACACTGCTCAAGTATATATAAAAAGGTAAGTATGGAAGCCCTATCATGTGTGGGGAATGGGAATTTTGCTCCTATGAAGCTTATGGTCTCATAGAAACACACATGCACTAGGGAGTATTTTTAAAAGAATGGTTAGTGAAGGTTAGTGAAAGTATACTTGGTGTGTCACAAGACCATACATTAGACAAAGACCCAATTACACTGTTTTACATGTCACTTAATCTTTCTCAACTTTAATTAATCGAAAAAAATAATACATTTATTCTTATTTTTATAGTAAATCTTTATTTCAAAATGTATGTGCCTAATTATAAAGTAATAATTTTATATTGCAGTTGTTCCTAAAATTCAAAGTATCAATGTCTTTGATCTTGGATGTTTTTCTTTTTTACAGTCTTCTAAAATCACCAATACTTTATGGTATAGAAAAATGCTGGACTATATTTTATACCGTACCAGACAATATTATTCTTACAAAACCTGTGCTATTGTGTGCTGGAAATATAGTCATTATTAATATGTACTTAATGCTAACATCTAAAGTCATTTTCTAAATATCAAAGCAGTCTATATGGTCAACCATGATGACCTGGCTCCCTTAATTCGGAGGCTATGGGGCCAGCCTCACAAATACAGTCATATAGAAGTATATGAGGGATATACTCTGAATTTACCTGCCAGAAAAATAATTAGTTAGACCCTGTTTTCTCTCTTTTGTGCTACAAGCAATTTTTCAATCTAGTCCATTTATTTCTGTCTTAAAACTTGAATCATATAATCTCCTTCTCCTAATTATGGAAAAAAAGCTGGTTATAGTCATTCTGGAATAAACATCTTTGACTGATATGTCACCGACCATGGTAATTTGCTCAGGTTATGAAATTATGTGCATTAGTAAAGATGGTGATGCCTTTCAAAACGTCCTTTTTATGATATGATTCAACTAGAGCTGTTGCTTAACTACAATAGGTCTGATTTGATACCTGAAATTTTGCACCTGTCACAAGTAGCCATGTGATACACATATGCTGTAGTTCTGTGAACCAATATTTTGATTAGCAAAGGCTTAAGAAACAGAATCAAGGTATTAAGTACTAGGATCAGAAGTCCATTAGGAAGTAGAATCATATTAGTATGGGCCCAAATATTCTTTTCCAACTCAAAGCCTTAGAATAAGCATATTATTTTATTCCCCAATTCTTAAAATCATTAACACATCTTTTTACTTTTTGTATTTTTAGATTTTAAAACAGATGTAGTTTCAATTGTATTAGTGATCCGATACTTTTCAAAAGATCAGATTATCCTAGATAATTCTAGCTAAATATCATCATAATTACTTAGAGCATTTTAAAATAATTCAGATATATGTTTCTACTCTATGTGAAGAAAAAGCTGTCCTGTGTTTTAAACCCTACTAATTGATAAAGTTTGTAACAGCAAGTGACACAGCTGAGCTGGAAATTGTGGAAGGACCATCAAAATAAATAGTTATGTCCCAGAAGAAGTTAGAGTTAATCTGTATCATGAATGCTTGGCCATGATTTTTAGCCTTTCAGTTCTAGGTCTTCTGCCAAATAGGCAACTGATGGTAGGATTGTTTAAGTATGATTTTTCTTATTTTGGAATGAAGAATCCTGTGCTTAAAGAGATTAAATAATTTGTCCAAATTCCCAAAGCTAGCAGAAATAGTTGAGATTCAAATCTAAGTTGGCTACTTCTAATAGCTTCATATATTTTGGGCAAAAAGGAAATATTTGTTTTGAATGTTTTCTTTATAACAATGAAGAAATCTATTTTTCCTTAATTATTGGTCTCATTACATTATTATCCAAAATGAATCAATATTGGCACTGCCATTTATTTCAAATGAAAAACAATTCTAAAATAAATTTATCTGTAAATTGTATAATAGAATATACTAATCAATGGTGCATTTAAAGAAAATAATATTATTAGTTTTATATTATTATAGTTCTATAATAATATTATTTTAAGACTACAATACTTCCCTCTATGCAATGTAAATGTATGAAGTAGAGATGAAATAAATATATATTTCAAAGTACAATGTTTTACCTTCCCCATTCATATCATATAACTGAACTACAAATAGTAAACTTTTACCTGTTCATCAGTATTAAAGTTTTCACATTACACATTTGCCATTACAAAGAGACTTCTGCGGCAACAAACTATACAGCAATGCAACATGACTCTCCTTTCCTTTCCTTTTTTTTTTTTTTTTTTTTTTTTTCATTTTCCAGAAGAGATTTTATTCACAGACCTCATTCTCTCATGTGGAAAGGAAGACTATAATAGTCATTTCCTCACTTATCTGACCCAGAGAATTAGAGAGTCAATCTTTAGTGTGCAGTCAGGATAAGGGGAAAAAAAAAATCTGTAGTCATCAGCAAAGCCAAAAATATTCAGAGCAACCCATTTTTACATAATAATTGAAGTCGTGACCTTAGCATAGAATAAGAGCAAGATATATTGACTTTCATCCATAGAAAATGTTGGCTTATAGTACAGAATATTTCAAAGTGTCGGCTATCTTTAAACGCCTGCGTTTTTCCTAGCAGTGGCATTAGCCTTGCTAGAAGTGTTCCTTAATGCAGTCTAATTGACAGTGTGAATGTGAGGCCGCACCACCTCACTGCCCCTTATGCTAACCATCCCGGCTGCAGTCCCAGGGCAGAGAACAGTTGATGGTTTCAATTATGCCGGGGTCATAGGATCACCAGCCTGATACTTTTCAAATGATCAGGATCATGTTTCCAAAGGTTCATGCTTATCTTCTTATATAGGATGTCATCACTTACAAGTGAAAGTGAGACAAGAAAGTGCCTAGTCCTCTTAGAAAATGAAAAATCTTCTTTAGAAAAATGAAGAATGTGAAGGATTTCTAGCATCTGGGGAAACAGGACTTATGTAGGTAATTTCATATTTGAGGCAGCCTACATACAATTATATTTAATTTGAAAAGCATATTTTAACAAATATGTGCTCATCTTCACTACATTCATGCTGTTTGTGTATTTAGTTATGAATAAAAGTAATTCTGAAGAAGAAAAGAGGGACCAGCAGTTAGCGTAATGGCTATGTCGCTGGACTCCCACGTAGTCGACCGCGGTTCAAGTCCCGGACCCGGCGGCTTAAACTCACGCCGGGCGCGTGTGCGTGCGTGCCCAAGATCCCAAGAGGAGAATGGAGGAGAAGGGATTGCGGCGTGGCCATCCCCCCTGGGGGGTGATTTCCTGCTTTCTATCTCTCTGTCTCTCTCTGTCTGTCTGGCGAGCGCACGCGCCCTATAGCAAAAACCTCTCCAAAAAAAGAAAAAAAAAAAAAAAAAAAAAGAAGAAAAGAGATTTTCGAAAAGGTGAGCAAATCAATGGTTTTAGATTTACAGAAACAAGAGCCCTTTAAATATCCCAGGTTATTGAATATATAAAATTAAGACCTTATTAATTAGAAACATACTGAAAATTTTATGAAAAAACATTTAAAAATAACCACTACCTTCTCTTTAGAGTTCAGCTTTTTTTCCTTATATTAGCAATCCCTTATCTCTTTTTTTATTAAATATTATAAGTTCTCTTAGTTATTGATCACAGATAGAAGGGAATTCTCAAATATGGACATGGAAAGAGGGGGCTGAATTACTTATTCACACAATGAATTCTTTATAAAACAAGTGATGTGTCTTCTAGTTGAAGGATATATATAAGAATAAATTTAGGGTGCCATCTAGTGATGAATATGAGTTCAATCAGTTCTCAAATTCAAGAAATATTAATTGAATGTGGATTACCTGGTCAACATGGAAAAAATGAAAGAATACTCAGTATTAAGTTAGTATACAATGAGATGACAATGCAGTAAATTTTATTTAAGTTGTCAACTTGAAAAGACATTTCTGATTTGAAAAAAATACAAAACTTGGGTAATAAACCTAAACTTAGCAACAATGAAATAGTTTGCATGTAACTTAGGAACCAAATGGAACAACCTGTGTTTGCATTAAAATATTTCAGTTAATGAACACTAAATGACCATATTTAGGGACTCCTCAGTGCTCAGTTGTCACCCAGCAGAAGCTGGTTGAAAGAGTCCTTTGGAGAATGGATGTTTTAAAAAATCAATATGAAAGAGTAAAAACAAAAGTATTAAAACAAAACTACCCTAAATATAATTTACTAGCTTTGAATATTTGCTCATTTCAATCATTTTCTCGAGTCTTAAAATGTACATTTGAGCCTTAAATTAAATGTAATAATTTATGAAGAAACAAAGAAAGGAAAACAAAGGAGGCTGAAAAGAAAAGGAGCGAAAGAAAGGAGACATGGGAAAAGGAGAGATCCAGGAAGACAGAGAAGGCAAAAGCAGGGGAAGAAAAGGCAGCCTTATGGATGATCCACCATGAGCTAGTATTTGTCCCACATGCTACACATATATTCCTTCGTTTATTTCCACACGAAAGCTCATTTTCATGAGCAAGCCACTAGGGCCAGCAGTTGGTGTAGTAGTTAAGGCACTGGACTACCATGTGGCTGAAAACTGTTCTAATCCCAGACCCAACAGCTTGAAACTCACACCGTGTGCATGTGCATGTGTGTCCAAAATCCCAAGAGGAGAACGGAAGAAAAGGTATGGTGGTGCGGCCGTCCCCCCAGAGGGTGATTTCTCACTTTCTCTCTCTCTGTCTCTCCCTCTCTCCCTGTCTCTCTCTGTGTCTCTGGTGAGTCCACACTCCTTACAGCAAAAATCTCTCTTATTTTTTTTTAATATATATAAATTTTTTAAAACTAAGAGAGCAACTGAACCTTAGTCCGGTCATGTACTCTGTTCACAGGTTCAAAAAATATTTGCTTTTCTGTTTGATTTTGTTCTTCTTTGTAAATAAAGGTTAAACAATGCCCATTGTCAAACTTATAACAAATGCTTTAGAAAGTATTTGTACCAATATTTTGCAAGTTTTACTTGTTCAGAAGTCTAAATTAGGTTTCAGAAGAGCTGCATTCAAATCTAGAGTTTATTATTCACTTTTCAGATGAGTTTTCACAGGTTGTCATATCAAAGACTTAAAGAACTGATTGTCCTTTAAGCAATAGAATTTTACACTGTCCAATGTCCTGCCTTTAAAATCATTCAATTTATCATGTGGTGTAATAACAGCAGGTTTCATTAGATCCCATGGTTCTCAGTGGGTCAGTGCCCCCTAGTCTCACCTGGCCCAAAGGCTGCATCTCTGATCATATCTGCTATAAGCCTTGGTTTCAGGCTTTCCAATTATGCTCATTCATGGATTTTGTCCAATACAAGGGAGCATTTTTGTTACACAAATGAACTTTTTTTGTGTTATTAATAAATAGCATGGGAGTAGCATGGGGATCATATTATACTGTAAATGAAATAAGCTTCCCTTTTTATTTTTTCATAGCTCATCTCTCTGACAGTTTCTGAAAGAATAATATAGTTGATGCTTTTGGGCAATTTCTTAAAAGGTACTTATATAAAATCTATTATAGGCCAGAAAAATGGCTTCAACTCCTATCAAGCTAAATAGCATTGTTCTAATTTAGTACTGGCCTCACTGTGATGATAATTCTGTGGAGATTTGCCAATAATCTGCTGTCATCACAGGAAGTGACTTTGGCTTAGCCATTTATAGTCAGTGAGTGAGTCATAGGGGAAATACCAAAATGATCATGATAATCTCTGTCTTGAGGGATATGGAGGATTTTCTATGGAACATTACTTTGTTCATATCACCTTGAGAAAAGGAAAAAAGAAGGTCAGGCTAAATATATCTTGTTTTAGAATGCTCTTTATTTTTGGAAATGAATTAGAGATAACTTTGTACTTGTCAATAAAAGTTGGCCTTGAGCAAATTTTATTTCCTAGCAATGGTGGATATTTGCTTTTTTTTTTTTTTTTTTTTGTACTCGTTTCTTATTTTGCTTTCCTTTCGGAGAACCACTGCTTCCCAATTGTATAACCTTGATAGAGTTGTAATCTTGATGCCTATCGTTAGAGAACAGAATCATAAGACAGTCACTAGAGAATTGTGTCAAATCAGTGTTCCCAACCCTCTTTTCAACTTTCTGACCATAATTAATGCATAATCAATCAGATGGCTTTGCAAAGGATTTTTTTAACTGACAAAGCAAAATTACATATATCTATGTACAAACATAATGATTGATAGATGTAGACACAATAGGATGACTAAAGATTTAAACTTTTGCAGAAAAACCAAGGACAGAAAAATAGGAATTACTTTGCCCTCAATCTCTCCAAACAAGAAGCTCCAAGTAAACTTTCTAGCTCAGAAGCATTATCTTGAGTCTTTCTTGTCAAGTATTCAATGATAGCATGTGCCCTGCTCATTTCCAAAGTTTTCTTCATATCCTTATTCAAAAAAGTTATGTTAGAGTTATCTAAGTTTCTTCTCATGTTACAAGCTAATCACCATAATGATATATTGGTATTGATTATTCATTGTGCAAAGAATTATGTATTGCCTGGAAAATAGGGTTATTCATATTTTCTTCTTTGGATGAAATTATCGTGTCTAAAAAATACTGCTCCCCGTTGTGAGTTGTTCTGTAATGTAAATGAACCAGTGTCAATAAAAATTTCCTGATACATCCTTGGAAAATGGAAGTAGCCAACAGAAGGAGCTGCTTCTGCTAAGTAGGAGCAGAATCTGGGGATAATTAGTATTTAGGAATTACGTGAATTTCACTCTTAACCAGATATGATTCACTGGGACCCATGGTACCTCACATTGAATAATTCGGTGAGTATCCAGAAACAAATGATATACATTCTAAGAGAAGGGAAAGGGTGTTTACATGAAAGCCATTTTCAGAGGGGTAGTCTTAAGATTTCCTGCCAAGTATTTCTTGTCTCCAGACTCTAAAAACATGATATTGAGATAGGAATTAGACCTCACTTATAAATAGATAGGGTAGGGGCCCCAAAAGGAAGTCACTGTGTTTTTATTTTTAATGAAGTCTCTGTGTTTTTCCTTTATAGTCTGGTTAATGTACAACATACCGATATACACCCATTGTACATGTCTTTAAATAATTTATGACTCCTTACTAATAAGAAAGGAGATGGGGATATTGAGCGCATAGACAGAATACGGCTAAGATGGAGTCACAGTGGCTAAATTTTCTCAGCCAAACACTGACTGCATTGGAACTCAAAGTAATTGTATCTTAGGGCAACAGTTTCTATTCGGTAACTGTATTCTAACAAGAAGTACAGAATGGTATGGTCTGCTGACCCCTCAAAGAATAATCAATCACTGAGACTATCATGTAACTATTTTCTAAAGCCTACTTCCTTGTCGGAGATCTAGCCCATTGCTCATATTCCTGGATTAAAAAGCCCTCACATCCAGTCTTTTTTCTGCAACCCACTTGGACCCCCTTCCATTGCATTGGAAACTTTGTATTCTTCCCGAGGAGCAAAACTCCATTTTACTCTCCTCTCTGTGCCTGTGTCTCTAACTCTTCTTGAACATAGGACAAGAACCAGCACGTGTGTATAGCCTATCACTCAGCACTACCACGTCGATCTCAATGCACTCCCTGAGTATAATCCAGCCTGTGATTGAAAGACTAATGAGGTCAGATGATGAATAAATGGCAAACTATGATGCTCTGTGAGACAGACCCATATAAGAAAGTGTAAGGTTCATATCTCCCAACCTCCCTGAGTACACTGGGCACGTGTGTGTCCAAGATTCAAGGCTAGATGAGGCTAATAGTGGATTGTAGCATTAAGATTCAATTGGGGATTCTCTCTCTCTCTCTCTCTCTCTCTCTCTTTCTCCTCTCTTTCTCTCTCTCTCTCTCTCTCTCTCTCTCTCTCTCTCTCTCTCACTTGTGGGAGAAATAAATAAATAAACTTAAAAAAAATAAGACTAATGAATATGAGCAGACAAGATGAGTGTTATATTGGGGTTACAGCATTTAATTGACAGTAGAATGTCCCTCCTGGACATTCTTTGTGTCTTACATAATAACCAGCAAAATTAAAATGGTGACTGTTCTGTACATGAAACCATCAAGGACTATGAAGAGCCATCATTCCTGACACCCCATGAAGTCACCCTGACACTCCTATAACATGGTCACCTGGGTGATAAGTAAGCTTTTATTGTTTTGACAACTGAGATTTGAAGATAGGCATTTCAATATAAAACATCACAGCATTAAAAAAAGCAAATACTGACGAACACAAGCAGCTCTATTCACCATTAAAGAATATCACAGGCTCAGCTGAGCTGAGAAGAAGGAGTTGTGTTGTTAGAGGACAATCTAAACAATCAAAATGAAAGCAATGGCCAAGCCTTTAAACACATTGTGATGCTATAAACGAGAAGCTAAACTGGAGAAAGCTTCAACTCCTCTGTTCTCCATTTTCCTGGATGAAATAGTGCACTGTTTGAGATGGATCAGCACAGACATGTCGGGGATTATCTCACTATTGAAGACACCTCAACCAAATGCTGCTGGAATTTAATAGATAGGTGAATCAGAGGAAAGTGAGGGGAAAGGCTAAGAGTGCAAAATTACTAGGTAATGAGAATAGAGCAAAGTGGATTAAAGTTTTCCCCCACCTCACCCCATCAGAAAGCTTCAGGAAAGGTGCCTGAGCAAAGCTTCAGGACAAAGTCTTTAGATAAAGACTCTGAATGAAGGCAATTGTTAGGAATTGAAATATATATGCAAAAGAGCATGTCTACACAATAGGGTCAAGTCTGTGGCCACAAATCTCTTTGGATATTTCAATGACCAGGCTGTGCAGTGAGTCTCATATAGTGAGGGCTATAGGTAAAAGCTTTTTCAATTGCCATTTTCAGGTCTGAGAAAATAACTCATCTGTGTTTTTTGGCCAAGAGCCAGACTCCTATTAGATAAAGTGGGAGACTATTAGTATGAAGAGGACTCCATACTTGAGCTCTTACGTAACTACCCAGCCTAATAAACAAATAAAAAAACCTATTTTAGAAGTATAAGAAAATATCTGAGTTTCATCCAATCATAAGTATCCTGGTTTCAGCCAATCATAGACAGCCATTTCATCACATCTTGCTCAAATAGGACAGATGTCTAAGTGTAGTCAATCACAGGTTTCTTTCTACTTTGTTTCTGTGTCTTACCAGTAAGAGTTCACTACTCACATTACTGTGCAGATCTTTCTAGTCAAATTCTGCCTGCTTGTAAATTTATCTGTGTTTTATAAGCAAAATTAAATTTCTCTAATTTTTTGTTTTAAGTTTTTTAAGCATCCCTCCACATACATGCACAAGACCGAGAATGGAGTCAGAAATGGAGAATAAGTAGTTAATTTTCTTTCCTTTTTTTTTTAAAGAAAAAAAAAAAAAAAAAAAACTGGTCAGAAATGTTTACTTTGGGACCAGCAGTTAGCTTAATGGCTATGTCGCTGGACTCCCACGTAGTCGACCGCAGTTCGAGTTCCCGACCCGGCGGCTTAAACTCACGCCAGGCACGTGTGCGTGCCCAGCGAGATCCTGAGAGGAGAATAGAGGAGAAGGGATTGTGGTGTGGCCATCTCCCCTGGGGGGTCATTTCTCGCTTTCTGTCTCTCTCTTTCTGGTGAGCGCACACGCCCTATAGCAGAAATCCTCTCCAAAAAAAAAAAGAAATGTTTGCTTTTTTTCCTTTTATTTTTCTCTAAATCAGTATACTTCAGATACTTATGGCTACATAACACACCATCCCAAAATTTCAGTTACTTAAACAACCGTTTATATTACTCACAATGTAAAGATAAAAAATTTGGAAAGTGCTAGGCTGAACAGTGGTC
This sequence comes from Tupaia tana, assembly GCA_026018925.1. Taxonomy (NCBI): domain Eukaryota; kingdom Metazoa; phylum Chordata; class Mammalia; order Scandentia; family Tupaiidae; genus Tupaia; species Tupaia tana. The sequence goes on from JAKSZU010000005.1 coordinate 84,064,914, forward strand.
CTCTTGTGATCCTTTTGCCTTTGGGTGTCAACTGGGTCATCTGTGACTGTAGAAGACCCATCCCATGTGCCTTCCACATTCAGGTATGTGGTCCCTCACCTGATCTTTAGTCTCTCCCAGCTTCCCTCTCAAAAGGGAGGTGGCTGGCTTCCAAACGGCAGAAACTAGAAGCTAACAGGTCGGTTATCGGGTACATCCAGAAATATTAAAGTGCCACTTCTGCTTTGTGTTGGTGCTGGCCAATGTAGTGAAAAAACCCACTCATTTTTAAATAAAGAAGTAAGAACCGTACTTCACTTCTTGATAAAGAAGTGGCACATCGCACTGTGGACACACATATGAATGGGAGCTGTTGTTGTAGTTATCTTCAAAAAACAAATCCGTCCTAAACCCCTGTTGGTGAGTTTGAAAAGAATGAAATACTAACTACCTGAAAGAACATCTGTAGTCAGATATTTATTGGGCCTAGGAGTAAAAATACATGCAAAAAAACAGTAATAAAACATATAGTGTATAAGAGGGAGTAGGATAGGATATTTATATCTAAGGGACGACGTTTCTTTTTAAAAGAGGCTTTGTATTATTTGCCATGGTTGCTACGAAATTTTTTATAAACGTGACTGCCTATAACAACTCCTATTTTTAAATCTCATAGTTCTATAGTTTACATGTCCAGGTAGGCTTAGCTGGTTTCAGTCTTGTAAGTCTTACAAGGCCAAAATCAAGGTATCGACAGTTCCTTAAGGGAGACTTTGGAGGAGGATCTAGTTTATTCAGGTTATTGGACAAATACATTGTGAGCTTGGAGGTAAAGCTGAGCTCCTTGCTTTCCTTCTGGCTGTCAATTGAGCCAGTTTTACTTCCAGGGGCTGAACTCACTCTTCCCTATGCTTTCCACGTCGACCCTCCTTGACATGTGACAATTTACTTGGTGTACAAATGGTTACAAACCATATCGTAAATGACTGCAGAAGTATTGACAATATATTGGCAATATTGGCTATTGTTTATACCGAACGATCGTGTTATTTAGAAGAGTGGGGCAAATCAATATCTCACATGGAGTTCAGTAGCATACATTAACTCTTTTCTGTTTACTTTGGCAGTGAAATTAAATGGCATAACAAAGAAAGCAATTGCAGTCAAACACTAGCACGCTTGCTATGTAGACATATGCATACACATATGCACAGACACCAATCAGTCATTTGTGTACAATATAGAATGATTTTCTGCTATTTAAAATGAGAATCCTATTTCAGTCATAGAATATTAGAGCTAGGAGGAATGGGAAGCATTGCATCATCCAAGCTTGTCTTTTTATTGCCAAGGTCATAGAATGAAAGTGATTCAAACTGGAATCGATTTGATTCTTAGTTCAGTTTCCTTTTTACTAAAATACTTTGTCTCTTCTTTCTAGAAAAGCAAGAAAAAAATCACAAAGGTACATTTCTAAAATCCCCAGATCATTTTAAGGGATAATGCTTTCTCCCACCTTCATGTTCCAGAAGCCTGCGATTTGATTTTTTATCCCAAACATATTAGAGGCTTTGTGAAAAGTTTTTTCAGCACTGACTCATTCAACACCAAAAAACTTCTTCAGTTCATGTATGAAGAGCCTAGAATTAGCTTAAGAGCTAAACTTTATTTGATAAGATGGACATTTATTTATTTAATATTCTCATGATATAAAAACATATCTGCATTTGGTTTAGAGGAATGTGGTTAGAATGATAAGGTTTTTATTTTCTCTGTATATTCCGAAGTTGAAAACCACCAATGCAAATTGCTGATTCATTGTACAGTAAATAAAGAATAGGTATAGCTTCTAATCATCCAAGAGTATTATATTTAAAATAAGACCGATGAAAGTTCATAAAACTTTTAAATTCTTTTATGATACATTTTGGAACTTTTAAGTTTTTCCAAAGGATATGTGTGTGTGTGTGTGTGCAAAAAAAAAGTAAAGCAAAATCAAGGCCCAGTTGCAGAGATGCAGACAATTGGGCAGCTGGTGTTAAGAAGCTGGGGGCCAGGTGGGAAGGCTCTGGGTTTCTGTCCCAGAGAGTGTATTTGTGCCCAAAATCCTGAGAAGAGAGAAGAGGGGAAGGAATTGGGCATGGCTATCTCTACTAGGGGATGATTCTCTCTTTCCCTCTCTCTATCGCTCTGTAAGTCTATTTATTTCTCCCGTAAGAAAAGACAGTGAGAAACAGAGAGATAAGCCCCTCCAAATGATCCAGATGCTGCCATCCACCACCAGTCTCAACCAGCCCCAGATTATGGGCATATGTGTGCCTGGCATACTCACGGAACTCTCTGGATGCCAATTCAGAATCCTCTCATGTGGGTCAGCATCACAGAATGTTACATTTTACCACTGTGCTACTACTGTCCAGCCTCATCTGTCATGTGTGTGTGTGTGTGTGTGTGTGTGTATATGGTGTGTACACATATATTAAGTTTTATCTATTTATGTCTCTACTGGGGTACATTTTTAAAATTAAGAAACTATACTTACTGTTAGATATTTTTTTTTTTACTTAACTGCTTAATATTTATTTTATACCTTTAATCACAGTACATCACTTGGCTTGTAAAATGAATTCACCCAACACAAATACACTTCACACCAGTCCAGCTGAGGATACACGTTATCAATAGGCAACAATCCATTTTGTTTATTTTCAATCATTCAGTGATTTGTTCTTCACGCATTCAATAGTCTATTTAACACATATTTTTGAATGCTTCCTATGTGCCTGACACTTTTCTGGACGCTTTTTCTACTGAACAAAATGACTGAAAACTCTCCCTTTAATGGTTCTGTTTTTAAGTCTTTGATACCATATCTATGGTCTATAATCAGAAAAGGTAGATGAATATGCAAGTAAAACACTGTTTTTCAGTTTTATGTAAACAGGGATTTTAATATACAGTTGAATGACCATGAAGTTGGACAATTAGAAATACAGCCTTGAGCCAGCCATGACTTGGTGGTTAAGGCAGTGATAACCCACATGGCCAAACATGCAGTAAGTTTTGGACTAGCAACTTGAGAAATACACCAGGCATGTGTGTGTGTATGTCCAGAATCCTAAAAGGAGGGAGAGATAAAGAGTGCTTGTGTCCCCTAACAAGAAAAAAAGAAAAGAAAAAAAAAAGAAAAAGAAAAAGAAAAAGAAAAAGGGAAAGAAAAAGAAAAAGAAAAAGAAATGAATGTCAAGACCCAGCTGCAGAGGTGTAGGCAGTCAGGGTGCTGCTGTAAAGATGCTGGAGGGCCTCTGGGAAGGCTCTGGGTTTGCGTCCCAGCATGTGTGCAAGTATGCCTGAAATCCCAGAGGAGAATGGAAGAGAAGGAATGGGACTATGGCCATCCCTCCTGTGAGGAGACTTCTCACTTTCCCTCTCTGTCTCTCTGGCAAGCACATGCACCCTAAGGCAAACACTTTAAAAAACAAAAACAAAAAATAGAAAAATGTGGTTTGGAGATGTTTAGAAACTTATCTAATTCTATGTAGTCTCTACATGTCACAGTCCAGTTTTATGCCAAAGTTTTTTGACTTGTTAATTAGCTTAATCATATCATAATCTTTTGAATATTAATTTCTAGAAAATAAGAATAGTATGTTTATTGAATTGAATTAGTTTATGTGCTGAGTTCACAAATGAACTCAGAGATGAATTATGACTCTTCAGCCAATGGTAGCAAGACTAGAAGAGGAAGAAGAGACTGTGGTACACTAACATGAAATAGATTGGTTTATATCAGCCATTAGTGAGTCTTAGATATCTGTGAGATATGTAGAAGATGTTCAGAATATAGTTAAATATACAGGTGTGAAACCCAAGTAAAGGTGAGAAAATTGACTAGAAATATGAATTTGAGATGCAAGTAGAGTAAAAGCAGAAAAGAAAAGGAAAGAAATAATAAGAAAATATCGTGATAATCAGGCCAAACAAGGGAGTATAGCCTTACAAGGAGCCAGAGCTCAGCGGTGCCAATGCAATTATAGAGTAATGTCTTCACATAAATATGGAAATGTTTTTTATTAAATTTAGTAACCAGGAGGCTTTTAATTTCCTGTTAGAGAGTATTTTGGATTCAGGTATGGAGGAACAACACTAGATTGTTGGATTTTAAAATATTACTACTGATTGATATGCAGAGAACTGGACTTAGAATATGTAGGGTAAATTTTCAGTCATTTTAAATGAGAAGCAAAAGAGAAAGATGGTTTGAAGTTAGTTGCATAAATAGAGACATGAAGTTCATTGTGCTTTGTCATTGTTGTTATTAAAATGAATCCTCCCATAACAAATTGAGAGAGGACAGTATCTAATAGAAATAGGACCTGTCTCATGGAACAATGCCCTCTGGATGTCTCACAGATATCTAAGAATTGTTATAAGAAGATAGATAGTAAATTATCCAAATCTTAGCCATCTAGGAATAGGCTATTAGACCTAAGAGACAAGATCTCACAGCAGCCTACTTCTGGATCAATTCTCCTCCATCCTTAAACTAATTACAATTTTCAGAAATAAAATTCAATCCTCATCAAGCTATAAATCTTTTTTTTCCACTCTTATCCCATAATGACATTAAATTTCAAATCTATAGTCTTATCTATGTGTTTCAATTTTATTTAAATTTTGAGAAAATATTGCCCTAACCTTTTAGGTATTTCCCATGTGTCTAAAAATTGCTTCTATATAATCACAATTTCCCCAATTTTGAAATGATACATAATATGAATTTATCCTGTTTTTTCTCTAATGAGAAAAGGGTATTACTTAATTCTTTAAATAAAATGTAAAAATGATTTTAGGTAATCTAAAGATAATGTAGGAATTGAGTTCAATTTCACTGAAAGTATTTTGAAATAATTTTTAGCAAACAAAATGGCCCAGTATTCTGTCTTTCTGTTTCTCTTTTTCTTTGTATCTCTCTACGGTTAATTTATTTCTCCCCTTTCTGACTCTCAGCTTGATGAAAATAAAAATAATAAACTTGACTCTTTCTTGAAAAACAACTAATTAAAAAAAAAAAAATTCCAGGTGACAAACCATATGGCAATTGCCTTGAGATGCTCAAGGACTCAGTCACAGCCCCTTTTCTCATTTTGCAAATGTTCCTTTTAGTTACGATAATACTACCTGTTTTAAAATATAAATCATGCCTCTTGAGTGATTTCACAAAAGATATCTTGTTGGAAATTTGGAAAGTAGCAATGAAGCAGCAGTCAGTTTATAGCTCACACATATTGCCACTCGCCTGTCGGTTTACTTGATTGCTGTTCGGCGTTGATATGACTTGCAATCCCTTCACTTTCCTTTGGTTCCTCTTTCAGCTTTCTAGACTCTTGAATTTAGTGAAGATATTAATAAACAATGCAAAAGGCCTGATTTCTTCATGATCTCATCAAGGTCAGGACCAAAAATGACATAAGTTGTCATGCATCTTCATGTGCTTGCATCTCAAGTTTTACGTACCGGCTTGATTTTGGGTGCTACCCCATACTTTATATTCTGTGTCCCTTCTAGACTTGCCTACCCTTTGTAATTATACTACTCACACCAGATTTAGTGGGAAAGATTTAGTGGAGACTACTTAACTAGCTCTCACAACTGTTTAAAGCCAAATTTCTCTATCTATCAACCAATGTGTATGCATATGTATCAGTGGGTGTGTTTGTAGGCACGTATGTATACATGTTATACAGTATGTACACTACACACACATATTCTACACAGTATTTCTGTATTACTAATGAAACCTTGTTTGATACCATTCAACTACTACCTTTCACATAAATACTTCTCTTTAATTTATACTGCCACACAACCTGCCTACTTCAATAAGTACTTCAAGATTATCCTAGTCAAAAATAGCATATTTTACTCCAAACATACCTTGCATATATATATATATATATATATATATATATATATATATGAGTAAAAATTATCTTCTTTACTTGGTCAGATTTACTTGATTTTGCTCTTATTATTTTTTTTCATCAGGCCACCTCCACCTTTATCCCTAGTCGACAGAATTGAGTGACATATCTTCGATATTTAGCCTTATCTATTTATGTGTGGTGCAATGATGTTTTGATACCTACAAAGTGCACACATGATGAAGGCATCATAAGGCTATAATAGCCCATATCACATAGCCTAGGTATGCAGTAGGCTGTTACATCTAGGTTTATGTAAGTACACTATGATATTCACACAATGACAAAATTGTCTAATGACACATTACTGAGAACATAACCAGGTTGGCAAGCAATATATGGCTACATAGCTAAAACTCCTTTCCCACCAATATTCTGGGCTAAGCCATGTTCAGCTCTTATCTCAGTTAAGATAATATTAGCCTTACAAGTCTTCTGTTTTAGTTTTTCTCCATAAAGCAAGTAGAATGAGCTTTTCAAAATAAAAGTTTATGTCTTTCCTCAAAATCTCTCAAAGACTCTTGAGCTTTCCTGCACTGAAAGCAGAAGACCTCGTAATATCCAAGAAGATTCTACCCAATTGACCCAGATGCTTGATATCTCTGACCCCACCCCTTGTCTGCTCAGAATCCTCCAGACACTGTAGCTAGCCGTTTTCGTAACAATGATAGTCAAAGTCTTTGTACTTGTTAGTCCCTCTGATGGAACTGCTTCGCTCTTAGGTGATCATAGAATGCACACTCTAATTTTCTATGGGTGTGGGAATGTCTCTGAATATATGAAACTCAAACTATTCACTCCGGGTGCCATTATTATGCTTTATTTTTTCCATAGATTTTTACATTGTTTGATGTGTTGCCTAAACATGTTGTATATGTTCACCTGTTTTTGTTTTTCCACACAGTTGGAGGACAGAGGGATACTTTTTCCTCCCTTTGTGGGCTAGACAAATAAATGGATGAATGAATAAAAGATCCATGTTTTTTTTCCTGACCATTTCTCCTGAAAATCAATTTTCTTCTGAACGAATGAGTCAGCCTTAAGGGTATTTTTTCATAACTAACCATATTGAATTTGATATTTTACTAGACTTGATTTTATATGCTTTGTCACATTAGTCTCTTTTAGGATGCAAGAAATAGAGATACTTTCTAAATTTCCCAATTAAGGTATGTGTGGACCAAGTACACATTTAGAATTAAGAACTGAGAAGTAACTTCGGTCATAACATGTAGAGAAGTTTTTCTTTTGTTTGTTTGTTTGTTTTATATTTTTGCCAGAGGGTGCACACACTCACCAGAGAAAGAAAGAGATAGAAAGAGAAAGTGAGAAATCACTCCTCCCTCCCCCCAGGAGTGATTGCCCACGCTATAATCCCTTCTCTTCCATCCTCCTCCTCGATTGGGGCATGCGTGCACACGCGTCTGGTATGATTTGCAAGCTGCCAGGACCAGGACTGAAAGCATGGTTGGTCATGTGGAAATCCAGGGCCTTAATCACCATGCTGCCTGTTGGTCCCAAATAGAGAATTTCAATGACATTCATTCATTCATTCATTCAGGTATAACAATAGCTCTAAGCAGCTCCAGTTACCCTGAAGTGATACAGTAGTACATAGTATGTGCAATTTCCCTTTCTCTCTAAATATTTTCTTTCTCTTACTTTACTATAAAGTTGTTAATCCTCCTTTTATGTCCTCTAGTTACATTATCATTTTTTACTAGGCTAAATCTTCTCTAACAAAAATTTAGGTTCATCCACCTATTGATTTCACTTTAAGTACTAATTAAGCAATAAATGTGATCCACAGCATTTCTGGATGACTGAATAAGCCTGAAGGCTTATAATTATATTTTTAAAATATGCTATGCAATATGTTCCTTCAGTAGCTTAAAATCTAATTATGAATTAAAGAAACCCAAGCAATGATAATAGCAACAAATATAGAATTTTATAAGGGTGATTATAAATAGCTTAAGATGAATTAGGGGCTAGCCCTGTGCACTAGTTGTTAAGGGAGTCAAATACCACATGGCTGAAGAATACACTGGATGGACCAGCAGTTAGCGTAATGGCTATGTCGCTGGACTCCCACGTAGTCGACCACGGTTTGAGTCCCAGACCCGGTGGCTTAAACTCATGCTGGGCGCGTGTGCGTGCGTGCCCAAGATCCCAGGAGGAGAATGGAGGAGAAGGGATTGCGGCGTGGCCATTCCCCCTGGGGGGTGATTTCTTGCTTTCTATCTCTCTGTCTCTCTCTGTCTGTCTGGCGAGCGCATGCGCCCTATAGCAAAAACCTCTCCAAAAAAAGAAAAAAAAAAAGAATACACTGGACATATGTGTGAGTGTGCCTAAAATCCATGGAGGAATGGAGGAGGAAAGATTGTGGTATGGACCACCCCACTGGTAGTGGGAGGAGGATGGCTTTCTCCCTCTTCTCTCTATATCTCTGTCTCTTGTCTCTTTCTGGTGAGCTCATGTGCCTTCTGAAAGTCAAAAATAAAACAAAATTAAAAACTAAAAAAAAAGATGAATTAGGAAGAGATAGATAAGGAGGAGGATGAGACAAAGGAGGAAGAATAGAAGAGAGGGAAAAAAAGTGGAAAGGAAAAGAGAATGATTGCTGACACATTGACACAGTGGAATAGGTTTGGGCTAAAGATTCAGAGGAGCATCCGTGATTTTGTTTTTCCTTGAAGAACAAAAGTGCTTTGGTGGAAATAGAGAGTCAAAGAGCATGCCATTTGGAAGCACTCAGTATGAAAACACAAGGACATAAATACCGACAAATATTACAGACAGTATCCACAGTAAATAACCACATTAACATCATAATTCACATAATGTAATCAGTGTGCTAACAAATACCTAAGTTTAAAATAACCTTTTTATACCATCCTATCACACACTAAGTTGATATTATTTTTAAAGCAATTATACATTAAAAGTAATTCTATTATTTGCTTAGTTTAAATGGGTCTCTGATCAGATGTTTCATTTCTTTTTATTTTCAATAGCATTTATTTCAGCATGTTATGGGGTTACCTTAATACCCTGCTTATATTGGTTATTCCAGATAGAGTCAACATGATTATATACTTGTTTTGATATATTTTAGAGACTGAGAAATTGGATATTTAAACAAAATTAGGAAGACTATGAAGTTGATAAATGGATACACTAGACCTTTGCAGTCATATTAAATGATAAATTAAGCTGACAAATTGTCTGACGAGAAGTATTTATGTGTGAAATTGATTTTCAGAATGTCCAATGAAAAATTATTTCTCAAATCACTAAGAATTTTCAGAAGCTTGTGACTATGATATAAAAGCTCTGGGGCTGTGACGGTGGTAATGGGAGGTGTTTGCAAGGCCAACCCACATGGGAGACCTCCCTGAGTACACACAGCACACATACTCATGCTTGGGCGATGGCTACAACAGGCAGTGGACTGTGGCATCCAGATCCTGTTGATAGTGAAGTATCTCTCTCTGTGTCTCTCACACGTGTGTAATAATTAAATAAATATACTTCTAAAATTATATTTTAAAAGTTCACTGAATGATACCCATAAATATAAGCAATTATAATTGATGAATGAAAAATAATTTTAATTTTTTATAATTTTAAATTGCATTTGTAGTTATTGTTATTTTAACATTTGTTATAGAGCTTGTGTGGTCACCAGAGTGTCAGAGAGAGCAAAGGAAAGTAAGGAAATAAGCCACCAGGTCTGAGACTAGAACCACGGTTTATCATGTGGAAGTCCAATGCCTTAACCACCACACAACCTGTTGGACTCAATAATAGTAATTTTTATAAGTATTCAAACAAGTTTTTCAAAAAGTTTCATTAATCCAAAGATTAAAATTATTAGTTTGAACAAAAAAGATAACTTGACTTTTTCCCAAATCTACAATATAAAAATCTAAAAAAAAAAAAAAAAGATTTGGGTTTATTCCATTGGGGAAAATCATCCTTGAGACAAAACTTCAGAGACATAGCCTGTGTTTCCTATGAATAAAGTAGAAACATGCTATTTCATGCTGATCTTTCAGTATCTTTTAGTTTATTAAATACTTAGTTTTCTCACCAGCACTGCCAGAATTTTGATTTCCATACACAGCTTGGAAGGCGGTTTAGTGGACCCTAACAAAAACTACCCTAGTGTCTTAAGTTGTATTAGCTAAACTGATAGATATTATGACTGGGTCTTCTTGGCTTTCAGAAAGTTAGACTTCCAAAGAAACAACTTGTTAAGAATGTCTCAAAAATTATCTTTTGCTGTGTGTTTTAGTGATATTGTCAACTCAAAATTTTATATATTTTTTAAAAGTTTGCTATAGGGCACATGTGTTTGCTGGAGTGACACAGAGAGAGACGCAAAGTGAAAAAACATCCTCCAAAGGGGATAGCCATGCCACAATCCTTTCTCCTCCATTCTCCTCTTGGGGTTTTGCGCATACACACACACGTGCCAAGGGTATTTTTCAAGCTGCTGAGTCTGGGACTTAACTGCACAGTTGGTCATGTGGGATCTAGTCATCTTAACCACGACACCATCAGCTGGCCTTCAGAATTTGATTTTTAAACTTCTACTAAAATGATCAGTAACCTGTTTTAATTTTATTTATTATTTCAACATTTATTACTAAATAAAATTTCAAGTATTAGGGTAGGAGACAAGAAAGAAGTTGTGTAACTTAATAATAACTTATGTTTGAAAGTCCTAAAACCAAGAAAAGGATTTAAAAATCCCTCTTAACCATCTAAATAAGGTGTGAAGACAATGCTTGTCTCATTAGTAATTGGTAATATTGAGAAGATAGTAAAAACAGTTGAATTGTTAAAGAAAAATGGAAAAAAATCTATTCTTTTGCGTATTTAATTTATGCCAGGGATTTTATGTATCATATCTCATTATTTAATACATTGACCTTTCAGTGTATGGATAATTATAAAGTGAGACCTCTAAAATAATAGGGGGAGAAAGTTTGACTTAAATCTCAATCTGTTTGATGAAAATATAATATTTTCCATTATATTTAATGAATACATTGGAGGTTCCTTAAGAAAGAAAGGAAACCAAAAATATATTCTAAATAAATTGGGAGGACAGAATGGAAATAGTAAAAAAAAAAGTGTAAGAGAGTACCTCCATTCATTTTGTCCCAAACATGATACTTACGGCACATAGTCAGACTAAAAACTATTAAGAATTTCAAATGCGGACCAGCAGATGGTGAAATGGTTACATTGCTGGACTTCCACATGACTGACTTCAGTTCAAGTTCCAGACCTAGTAACTTGAAACACATGCTAGACATGTGTGCATGTGAGCCCCAAATCCTGAGAGGAGAATGGAGGAGAGGGGATTGTAGCATGGCCAAACCCTTTGGAGGATGATTTCTTGCTTTCTGTCTCTCTCTTCCTATCTGTCACTCCAGCGAGTGCACATGCTCTACAACAATAGCAACAAAAACTATCAAAAAAAATTCGAATGATAAGTGATGTATGTGTGTACGTGAATTTAGACAGAACAATTATGTTCAATATTTTCATATTTTCTAATCTTTACAAACAAATCTACTATCATGATGCTATTTGAAAAGTATAAGCTGAAAACTTTAAACTAGTTTAGATTATTTAGTGTGACTTTTGTGTCACTAAGTGAACAATTAATACAATGTTGGTATTTAGCTAAATACATTATTTTTAATCATTTCAATTAAGTACTTCATGCACAGTGAGAAAGGCTTATGCCTCACTTGGTTTCTTCAAATTGAAAATACTTTGCCCCTTCCTATGCTTATCTTGTACATTGAATTTATTTTTCTTCCTGCAATATCTTCCGTGTTATGAAAGAGAATTTGGAGTCACATAATTTAATTTATGACACTGTAGCAACAATAAAAGGTTTTGGAAAATTGGGATTTGAGTAATAGTTAGTTGAAATAACTTTTCTCCACATAGAAATATATTTATATGGAGATTTTACTATTGCTTCTCAAGATTTGGCTATATAGTTCTAAATTTTGGTAAAATTTCAAATTAAGAAGAAAGAATACTACTCTTTGGTACCTTTGGCTGCAGTCCAATGAGAGACATAATCTAATCACTTCAAAAAGACTACAGAAAGGGCAACATATCTGAGATTAACAGGCCATGACAACATTAGCAAATGTATTGAATGTTTACTATGTTCTCGCTGTCTACCATACAGTCAACATATTTAAATTATTTTACCTTTATTTTAAAAATACAGGAAAAGATGTATTTGTAGCTTCCAGTTGAGGGCCCAATAAATGTTGGAAATTAGATTTGAATCCAGTTGTCAAAGTACATACGCTATAGTTGTTGCCTTTCAATGAGAAGACGGTGACCAGACATGGACAGAACGTTAGCCAGATGGAAGACGATGCATTCATCTTCCTACTCGTTGTCCTCCCTGTTTTCATTCTGTATTTCCAAATCACTCTATGTAGAGCAGACTTAAAAACAATGCATCTTCGGAGTTCTTGCCTTTTTTTTAATAGTATCTAGAATTGTGAAAGATAGCATTCCAATAAATACGTCAGTAGAAGTCAGGATAAAAAGAAATGAAAAAACAGACATTCTGTCAAGTTATCGATTTTTGCCAATGAACATAAATGGTGGCAGGAAATAACAGGACATTCGCATTATCTATATAATCAATATCTAAATGGGGAGGAGTGTTTAAGTAAAAAACAAGACCAGTCTTGTCAGATCTTCAATATGGCAAACTGCCAGTACTTTTCAGGATCTTGAAGTTCAGATATTTAACAACCTGCTCTCCATTTAGGTAATTTAGCCATTGTGAAAGGAAGATTGGCAGAAAGGGAAAAGAGTGAAGCACTCTGTTTATCCAAAGAAAAATAGATCCTGCACCTTAAGTGCACAATCTTCCACAGGTATGCTGTTCTCTTGCCAAGTCACTTTCTACATAGAAAAAATAATTTACAGGACAAAAGGTAATTGAGATATTGACCTTAAGCTCTCCTTTATCTTAGAAACCTGTTCTCTTGCTAGATAATGCCCAGGGTAACATCCTACTTTATTGTTTTGTTCAGGTTAAAATAGTTCCTTCTGGATTATCAACATTTGATGGCTACACAAAGTTAAATGAATGAAAACAGACGTAAGATAAATTTTGAGCTAGTGATAATCAAGTTTTAACACATTTAGTAGGTGCTAGAAACAAAGCAAAATTTGCAATGTAGAGTTGCTACTTGTGAAGACATTAGGTAAATCATTACGAAGTGATCCGTTATTAGTCTTTTCACTCATTTTCTTCAATGATAAGGTTAAAAAAAACACAATTCTCTTCTCATGTGGGAGTCATCGATAACTTAAAGATTGGGGATCAAAATTTCACTTGTGGTCAAGTTGACGGTATGGTTGTTGAGGCTGCTGGATACCACATGGGCTACTATGTGGTTGAAGTCCTGAACACAGTGGCTTCAAAAACATGCCTGGTGCATGTGTGTACGTGCTCAAGATTCCTAAAGGGGAGATGGAAGAGAAGGGATATAGTGTGACCATATTCTATAAAGGCATGGGGATATTTCTTTCTCTCTCTATCTCTTTCTAGCAACTGCATGTGCCTACTGGAATTTTAGAGGGAAAAAAAAAATATATATATATATATATTTCAACCCATGGTTGAAGGAGCAGCATTCTGTAATATTTAAAACAGGTCTTTCTATTATTCAGTATCCAAAAGATTAGAAATAAATGAAACATAGCTAGCTGTTTATTAAATATTATACACCATGTACATTTCTAAAATTATCTGTATTCAAGTTTGATATAATAGCTTGAAACCTTTTGCAAAAATGACATGAGAAAGCTATTTACAAAGGCAGTGTTCTGAGACTTCAATTAGTTAACCATGTAATATTTAGAAGAGGATCAAATAAACAGAAAGCATGTGGGGTGTGTATGTGTGTGTGTGTGTGTGTGTGTGTGTGTGTGTGTGTTTGAGGTTGGGGTATATGGTTCATATAAATGTGGTTGATGTTAATACAAAGAAAATGGTAAAGGGGAACCACTATTGACTATATTTTATACCACATGTTGAACACTTGAATGAATTTTTTACATAGATTGTTTTCTTATTAAATCTTCATGGTAGACTCATGGGGACTATTTCTATCAGTCTTTTCTTAATGAGAAAACAGTCTAAGAGATTAAATATATTTTCACGGGTCACAGATCACTGCAAGCCAAAGCAGCATTTCTCATTCAGAAGGCTATATTCTTTCTCTGTGTCAGCTCTCTTCCATGTGCAGCTTCTGTCATATCCTTACATCAGCATGTGGAAAGCCCGACCTTTAAATAACATCAGGATAAGTAAAGACAGTGTGTTTCAACCCCGGTATTTCTTTTACTGTAAAACAGAAGTAGTTACCTGTAACCCATTAATATCATGACTCCTTTAACAGCGATTGTGATATAAGTGTAAGCATTTCGCATATTCTAAAGTGACATAAAATGCTAAATGTTGTTGTGCTTAAATTATTTACATTTATATGCTGTCATATTTAAAATTTAGGAAATTCTTTAACAGAATTACACAATGCTATGACTGTGATGTGCCTCAATTAAGATTCATGCAAAATATTTCTTTGGCAACGCATTTTTCATAAAGCACTTACCATAAAAATAAAGCAAGAACAGAAAAAAATGACTATCTGATATAATTGACACACACTAAACACTTTGAATTTCATTTTTACAATTTATGTTTTTAACTTACCTGTCAATGAATACGATTTTTTTTTTTTTTTTGAGAGGTTTCTCCTATAGGGCACATGCATTCGCCAGAAAGACAAACAGAGACAGAGAGACAGAAGTGAGAAATCACCCCCAAAGGGGGATGGCCACGTTGAAATCCCTTCTTCATTCCCCTCTTGGAATCTTGGGCATGCATGCACATGTACCTGGTGTGAGTTTAAGCCACCAGGTCCGGGACTTGAACCACGATTGACTACATGGGAGTCCAGCAACATAGTCATTACACAAACTGCTGGTCCACAGACTATGAATTTTGAAAGGTCTTCTTCTGCCTTTTTTGTTTTGTTTTATTTTTATTTTATTTATTATGATCATAATCTTGTTTATATTACATTGAATCACATGTAACTTTACAGTGTATTGCATTTCTTTTTCCAAAAGAATTACAATGCATATAAGTCAATACAAAGACATTAAAATCCCCATCATCATCGAATAGCTTTTCATTATTTTTTTCCAGATTGTTATAATATTATTATCCCAATTACTTTTTTAAACATTCCATCACTATTTATCATTTTGCTTGTAAAAAGAGTTTACCCAACCTGATCTTCTGCCTTTTTCTCAGTATATGAAAATTTTTATGCATAATAATATTCTCTTTACTATTCTATTTCTATTTTATTGTTTTTTAATTTATTAATTTATTAAATTTTTTTTGTTATTATTATTTTTAATTTGACAGAGAGAGACCGAAAGAGAGAAAAAGGAAAAGTGAGGAAGCAAGCCGCCAGGTCCAGGACTCAAAACTATTGTTATCCATATGTGAATCCACTGCCTTTAACTACCATGCCACCTGCCAGCCCCCTCTATTCTATTGGTTATTACAAAAATCATTTTAAATCTGAATTCCTCAAAGGGTGAAAATAAAGGATGCTTTTCGGAACCAGCAGGTGGCATAGTGGTTACATAGCTGGCTTCTCATGTAGTCGTCTGGGGATCAAGTCCTGGACCTGGTGGCTTACCAATCACACTGGCCATGTGCGTGTGTGTGACCAAGAGGAGAATGGAGGAGAAGTGTGGCATGGCCATTCCCCCCAAGGGGGGTTGATTTCTCACTTTCTGTCTCTCTGTCTCTCTAGTGAGTACACACACTCTATACCAAAAATATCTCTTTAAAAAAATCAATAAATAGGGACCAGCTGATGAACTAATCGTTAATTTGCTGGACTTCCCATAGTTGACTGTGGTTCAAGTCCCAGAACTGGTGAAATAAAATGTATCAGGCACTTGGATGTGCATGCCCAATATCCAGAGAAGGGAATGGAGGAGAAAGGATTGCAGTGTGACCATTCTCCTGGGGGAGTGATTTCTCTGTTTATGTCTCTCTTTCTCTTTCTGTCTCTCCAGCAAGTGCACATGCCCTAAAGCAAAATATCTCTGAAAAAAATAAATAAAAATAAACAAATAAAGGATGTTTTTCTTGTTATTTTTCACTGTACAAGGAACACCAGCATATTTCAGGTAGAGTATCAGTGCTACAAATATCCCTGCTTCACCCATTTTTAACTTATATTTTATTATATTTCATAAGACTTTTTATTTATTTTGAATATTAGAGAATTAAGGTTTTAATTTTTTCTCCTATTAGAAAGACAGAGACAGAAAAAGCAGACACTCCCAACAAAGTCTTTGTGTTGTAATTCGCCCCAGCCTCAGCCAGCCGGGCTCATTGGCATGTTTGCCATAAATACACACAGAAGTCTCAGAACACAAGCACAGGCCCTTCCTGTGTAGGTTTGGTTGCATTCAAGCTACACCATCTTCTGATCCCAGAATTAAATGTTACTGTTTCCCAATTTTTGGCTTATGGTTTGTGGTGTTTGGGTTGATTTTTTTTTCTCAAAGTATTTTTTGGAGAGAAGAGCTAGAGGATACGAGATAATGAGTTATTTTGAATGTGATTGCTTTATCTACTTGCTTAAATTTAGTCTTGATTCCTATGTTTAGAGGTGGGAGAAAAAATAATGGAGAGAAATTGGTGAGACTCTAGTCAGGAGATAATGGCTTGGAGCTAACAAAACTAGTTAAGATGGAGCATTATTAGTGTAAGTCTTTAGTTTTAGGTTTTCAAATGCCAGAGAGTTTGTGTGCTCACCAGAGAGGGACAGAAAACAGTGGAGGGAGAAATGAGGAGAGAGAGACCAAAAGCTCTCCCCAATAGGGTGTGATCATGCCTTAATCCCTTCTCCTCCATTTTTCTGTCCTGTTGGAATCTGGGGCACTTGTGCGCATGTACTCAGCATGCTTTCCAACGGCAGAGATTCAAACTGCTATTGGCCATGTGGCTCTTTTAACTATTGGGCTATGGGACCAGCCGTTGGGGTAAACCTTTACATGCAGAGTAAAAATGATATCATTTTACATATCATCAGACATAAAGCAGTTTATTCCACTTCTTCACAGGAATTATCAATGACTGAAAACCAGGAACATGTAGAAATCTTAGCAGCATCAGTAAATGTACACTGCATGGAAGCTGGTGTGCCAATAGTGAGCAGTGTCAGCAATGAGGCTTCTCAATTGAATTTGTGAGCAGTAAACACAAATAACTAGTCAACCAGAAAGAAGGAAAAAAAAACAACAGGCACTAAAGTGAATAGAAGTTAAAGTCTGGTTTTGGGGTCATGCTCAAGGAGACACTCCATTGTGAAGCACATTAAGGAATGATCATTCCAGCGGTCAGATTCCTGAATCATCAATCCATCATTTTCTAGGAACACAACAGAAGTACGGCAGAAGTTGTTTTGTGTCATAATCTTGGAACATTAAAGTTAAATGATAACAGCAATTACATGATAACAAAATGAGTAAGGAACTATTTTTATGATGCAGCACACACTTTTTATATTCATCTTTATAGTAATTATGTGAAATAAATATCACTCTCCTTGTTATACAGATGAAGAATTTAAAATTCAGAAATATTAAATTACTTGTTCTGGGGTCAGCAGGTAGTATGGTAGTTCAGGTATTGGATTCCCAAAGGGTGAACCACAGTTTGAATCCCAGACCTAAGGACTTAAAAATTATGCCAGGAGCTTGTGTATGTGTGCCCAAGATCCAAAGAGAATGGAATAAAATGGATTATGGTGTGGCCATCCCCCAAAGTGGTGATTTCTTACTTTCCCCATATCTCTCTCCCTGGCAAGCACACACACTCTATGGTAAAACAAAAACAAACAGAAAAACAGTAAAATAACATGACAAATAAATAGTAATTAGTATTAAAATCCTTTTTTAATCTAAAAATTCTGTTTTACTGGATGCATGTGTGTGCATGCCCAAGATCCCAAGAGGAGAAGGGCCTGCAGCATGGCCATCCCCTCAGGGGGGTGATTTCTCACTTTCTATCTCTCTGTCTCTCTCTGTCTTTCAGGTGAGTACACACACCCTATAGCAAAAACCTCTCTAAAAATAAAAAAATAAATTTAAAAAATAATAAAAATAAAAAATACTGTTTTAATGAGCATTTCTATAAAATATGGACTAAGTAAAATCTAACATATGAAAAGCACTTGTTTTGTACATTAATAAATTTAGTATGAACTAAAACAACCGACAAAATAAAGCTTAGAACTGGGAAAAATACGCAGAACATAAAAAGGGAAAAGTTATATATGTTATATATTTATGCTCTAATTAGAATTTACATTAAATCATCTAATGCAAAAAAAAACCTTCTTTTTTTTTTTTTTTTTTTTTTGGTGAGAGGAGAGATTTTGGCTTTAGGGCATGTGCACTTGCCATGGAGACAGAAATACAGAGAGACAGAAAGTGAGAAATCACACCCCCAGGTCGGATTGCCATGCCACAATCCCTTCTCCTCCATTCTTTTGGGTTCTGTGGTGTGCATGCACATACTCCTGGCATGAGTTTTAAGTTGCTGAGTCCAGGATTCGAACTGGGGTCAACTACATGGGAGTTCAGCGACATAACTGCTACACCATCTGCTATCCCCACAAATAAGGAATTTTACTGAAAGTTCTAACTAGCTTAGATCTCATTGCACTGGGAAAACTACCTGCTGATCTAAGAAACAAAGTAGGAAAAATGTTGGTAAATATGTTTATTATGTAACTTGAAACATTTTTTTAATAATAAGAACACCAGAATTCAAAGGCATGTGATCTCTTTATTGACACTCTCTGTCATCAAAAAAACAAAGTCACATATATAAAGAGAAATTAAGATATTCGTGTAGTATTTATATATCTATTGTGTGTATATGTATGTGTATGCTTAAATATAAATATATGTACACTTATAAGTAGTATGTATTTAAAATTTGTATATATATATATATATATATATATATATGTGTGTGTGTGTATATGTATATATGTGTGTGTGTGTATGTATATATACACATATATATCCTTCAAAATCCCCGAAAATTGTTAGGATTCTTCTTATCCTAGAGTGCAATGAAAAGAATAAAAGCCATTTTCAGCTATTACGAGGTTGTAAAGAGCACTATGCCAAAATCTCAGTAGGAGAGTGTAAAATCTTTTGATACTGAGATTTGCCACAGCAGAGCAGTATCAAGTTTTGACAATAGTAATTGAGGACAGAGAGAGTGCCTTAAAGAAGCCTTATAACTAAAATTTTGTAAATTTAAAACAAAAAAACCCGAAAATCAAAATAGACATTCTCATTTTTATGAGGAGACAAAAGTGATGTAAAAAAAAAAGCATGACAGAGAAAGAAGTAGACCGTTGTAAGAGAAAAAAAAAAAAAAAAGAGTGCTTTCTTGTGGCCACATGAGAATCTCATGTTCATTGACAGGCTTATGTTAGAAGATTTAATTATGACTATAACCATCACAATTTTTAATTTTGTATTTTTTATGTGAATAGGCACATTGTAAAATAGGTGCCCTAATTAATAAAACACAATTCCTTTATTCGGTCATTTTTTAAATTGTAGTTAATTGTTTACATGACAGTATAGTAATAAATGTTTTTTTTTTTTAAATAACTTTTTAAGAATGAAAGATGTACATAGAGAGAAGAGAGGAGATCTTTGTTAATGGGGAGAGATAGGAGCTCAGTTTGGCAGGTGGATATTCAGTTCTTCCAGTACTATTTGCTGAAGAGACTTACTTTTCCCCAACGAATAGTCTTGTGTTATTTGTCAAAAATAAGTTGGATGAATGTTTTGGGATTATTTTCCTGGATTCTTTATTCCACTGGTCTCTGTATCTGTTTTAGTGTTAGTACCATGCTGTTTTGATAATCACAACTTTGCAATACATTATGCGTCCAGTAGTGAGATCCCTCCTATTTTATTCTTTTTGCACAGTATTGCCTTGGTAATATGGGGTCTTTTATGATTCCAGACAAATTTTATGACCATATTTTCTATTTCTGTGACAAATGCCACTGGTAATTTCATTGGAATTGCATTGCATTTCTACATTAATTTGGGTAGAATTAACAAAGATATAATATAGAGCCACAAACTATGAAACTACTTGTGAAATGGCACAGGGGAAACACTTGAAGATACTAGAGTAAACAAGTAATTCTTAAGTAACATCCCAAAAGTACAGGCACAAATTCCAAAAACAGACAAGTGTAATTACATCAAGCTAAAAAGCCTCTGCATAGCAAAGGAAACAATAGCTAAAGAGATAGCCCTCAAAATGAGAGGAAATACATGCAAATAATGTTTCAGATAAAGCATTGAAAACCAGGGTGTATAGGGAACTCCAGAAGCGCATCTACCAAACAAAAATAAAGACAAAAACAAAAGTGAACAAACAAAAATAAACACTTAAACAATTCAATTGAAAATAGGCCAATTGCCTGAATGCCACTGCATTGCTTATACCTTTTAGCAAAGAACAGACAACTTTCTAAGGAAGACATACTAAAAACTTAAATACATATAAAGAATGTCCAACATGTCTTATCATGAGCAATGCAAATCAAGTCCACAATGAGATACCATTTAACCCCAATAAAATTAATCACTTTGATCAAGAAAAGAAAGAATGACAAGTGATGATGTGGCTGTGGTGAAAAGGGAACCCCTCCTACACTACTGGTTGGAATGTAAATTGGTACACCCCCTATGTAAACCTATATGGAGGTTCCTCAAAAACCTAGAAATAGAATTTCCATGTGATACAATAATCCTCCTCCTTGATATTTACCCTAAAGATAGAAAAGTACTGAGTTACAGAAATACTTGCACATCCCTGTTTATTGCATCATTATTCACAACTGCTAAGTTATGAAATCAGACTAAGCGTCCAAGAACTGATGAATGAATTGACAAAATGTGGCATATGTTCACTATGAAATATTACTCATCCATAAGGAACAATGAGATTCTGTTATTTTACACAAAGTAGATAAATATAGATTAAATGCTAAGAGAAGCAAGACTATGAAAGAAAAATACCGTATGTCCCTTCTCAATGTCTGGTAGAAACTGAAAGATCTGAAACTACAATGGTAGGGAGAAGTATAAATGCCATACTCTGTATAGGAGGGAGGTGGCTAGCATAGGGTGGGTGGAGAGCAGAGAATGAGGGGAAGGGGCTCAGGAAAGAAATATTTAATAGACATAGAATGTAAAGTTAAGTGATAAAATACACACACACACACACACACACATATATAGTAGCTTTGCTTTGATTTTCATGTACTGCATGCATACTCTGAAAATCCGTATTTTATGCTATAGAGATTCACAATTAACGTTAATAACAAGTCAAATAAAAGGACTAAATGAGAGAGAGAGAGAGAAACAGACACTCTCAACAGGATTTCATGCCACAATCCCTTCCTATGCTTAGCCCTCCAATCCGGCCATGGTTACATGTGTCTTTTATATACAGGTCGATCATTTAAAAATATCATTTAAAAAAATATATTTACATTTTTAGAAGTTTTTGCCGTAAGGCATATGCACTTACCAGAAAAAGACAGAGTGAAGGGAAAGTGAGAAATCACCAGCCAAGGGGATGACCGTACCACAATCCCTCCTCCATTCTCCTGGGATCTTGGGTATGCACACACACATGCCCAACCTGAGTTTCAAGCCACCAGGTCTGGGACTCAAACTGTGGTTGCTCATTTAGGAGTCCAAAGACATAACCACCATGCCATCTGCTGGTGCTTGAAATTTTTTACTTGCATTTAAACACTGTACATCTTTATAATGTACAGCATGGGTTTTATCACAGCATAAACATGTCAATCTTCTATACAAATCCATCTTCTCTTGATCAGTTCATTACCACTGCACAATCAAGCCCAAAGTTTCTTTTGAGAATACACAAAAGCAGTGTGTATTTTCCCTAGTGAAGAAGTGCAAAGATTTTTCAAGGACAGTAATTTCTCCTATTTTTAATTTCAGAAAATCTTTATCATCTTAAAAATTAGTAAAAAATACCAGAGATTTTATTTATGAGGCTTACAGAGTTTATCAATATTTACCATATGAGAAATTAAAAGTAAGACATTTTAACATAAACTTATTGATCTAATTTATAATAATAGCAATAATAATACTAAATACATTATGTTAACATGTTTTTGAGGATAACAATAGTATCCAAAATAATTAGTCAGAAAAGTTTAATTGTTTAAACCTCATAGTAAAGATCTGATTTCCCATTCTTATTTTTACATTTAATCTGTTGTGCTATGTTGTTTTACTTGAAGCACATAAGGAAAAGCTAACTTTGCCTAGAATTAAAGCAGGAAAAATTGAAAAGTACTTTAGTAACTTTTTTTCAGGTAATTATGTCCATTTTTTATATTATTTTCAAACTTGACAAGAGATATTTTCTTGAAGATTAATTGCAATTTGGACTCTAAAACCTTATTAATAAATTTCTATACTTTAGTAAAATCCACTAGTTTACAATGTACTTTGAATGAATATTTTACCTGTAAGTGATTGTGTATCATTATGCATTTATAATTTGAAAAAATATTCAATGAATTTTACAAATCTTCCAAATATTAAAATATTTCATTAATATTAAAATAATAAATTATATGTACTAACATCTCCACATATTTTGTCTAAAAAGCATTGAATATAGAGAAGAGATAAAATTCATGCAGGTTGGTACATGTTTCCCCAATTCAAATACTTTATTAAAACAGACATTTTTTACTTGACATAACATTCATACATATTTATGAGGTACAGTGTAAAATTTACAACATATTTCAAAATAGCTAAGACAGAGCATTTTTAATGATCACAACATTATCTTTAGATAAATCAAGAGATTAATATGTTAATTATCTCTATTACACATTATATGAATATAATAACATTTTTTAAACTATGAGTGTATAGTAATGATAAAAGTGACTATTGGTACATTTTGGTTTATTTATCTTGATTTGTGCTAAGGTGCTAGTAGTTTATTTCACTATTGTTTTACACCAGCGGTGCAAATGTAAATACAATTTTTCTAGGATACATAATATCTTGCAAAATGGTTTTTGAGCACTTTGCACATTTCAGTACTAGTTGTGCTTACTACCAGCAATTTAAAGAAATTATCTTCTAGCGCTAGCCTATGGCACCTCAATTTCATATCAGACTATGCAGCTTGATATCCAGACCCAGAGGCATGAAAAACACACCAAACATTTGTGTGTGCATGTCCAAAATTTCAAAATGAAGGGTAAATGGAGAAGAAGGGATTGTGGCATGACCACTGCCCATGAGGGATGTTTTTTTCTTTGTCTTTCTCACTTTCTATCTCTCACTCTCTCTCTCTCTCTCTGGCAAGTACACACACCCTACGGCAAAATTTAAAAACAAAAACTTCTATGATGATCAATTTGTGTTTCCTCTAGACCTATACCTGCAAGGAAGTCATGTGCAATTTTTCTCATTACTAAGTCAAGCATACAATCTGGAAAACAAGAGGCCAAGTCAAGCTTCATATTTTCAGAGAAATCTTTGATTGAAAGATTTACAGGATCAATGAAAGTATATTGACATGACTTATTCTCCTAACTTTTCATCGGGCAGACTTCTACCAATGGCAAGTGTTCAAGACTTTATAAGTCTCTCAGCTAGCAGGTACTCTAATCTACCAAGAACAAAATCTTGTCCTGTGTTTGATTCCATGGCTTCTCATTTCTTATTTGAAATTATGTGAGAAACAACCTTCAACTTTAAAAAAACTGATCTTGTTTACTTTTAAAATATTCAGATCTTTTTACTTTAAACTCTGAAAGAGTGGTTTCAAAAGGATGCCAAATGTTAAGTAACAATACAATTCAGAAGTGTAGAAGACACAATGAGGCAAATTTTTAACATCATATAAAGCTGAGAAAAAGATAGTCTTTGTCATATTTTCCTTTCTTAGTTACAGTTGGCCCAGTTTACTTGGATTAGTTTCCTTTCTCGATGAGTCAGAATACTAACTGAAATGTCACATTTATCTTTTTCAACATCAATAAGCCTAGACAGTGAAGCTGGGGGTTGAGAAAACAGGTTGTCAAGTCCTACTTTTTAGGCCATATTCTAACATTAACGATAAGAAAAACATATAAATTTTATTTTAATTAAGGAAAACATTTTTATCCAAAAATAATAAATGTTTCAGATAAACTTAAGCACTGGGAAAACTTTTTGAGTCATGTTTTAAAAACAAATGCAAAACAAGAACACAAAGTATACTTAGCTCTTGTTTTTCCACATATTTACATTTATGATAATTACTCATATAGTTGCAGGGATTTCTAGCTTAACTATTCACATTTGCTATTTGTTTTTTTCTATTTCTATTTTACTTAGTTTTTATTGCCTTTTTTTAAAAAAATGATTGATGTATGTTGTCATTATTTTGTCTTTTCTGCTTTTATTAGTTTACTATTTATTTTATATGTGACAGAAATTTCCTCAGTTTGGATATTTGAAAGGACTGACTCAACTCCATTGAACACATTCACATGAGGATTTTATTTTTTTAAAAATGTGATTGAAACAAGAGAAACAGACTGCAGGCGAGCATTGGAAGACCAAGAAATTAAGAGAGTTAGAGATCTCAAGCAAGTCTATGGATCCTTTAGACATATTATAAGTCTAAGCTTTAAATCAGGTAGGCCAATAGCAAACCATCTATAATGATACTTATCACCAGGTGATATTTGGACCCTAAAATGCACATAATAAAAACCACAGTCCTTATTAAGCAGGCATCCTAGATATAAAGATAGAATTACAGAACTGTATCATCCATTGGTAAATGAACTTTATCTTTATGTTTTATTTTTAGTTTTGTTATAGGACACATGCACTTGTCATAGAGAGAAAGAGAAAGTGAGAAATCACCCCTTTACCCCCTACCAACTACCTCACATGGATGGTCATGTCATAATCCCTACTCAGGGTATTGGGCATGTGACAGGCCTGATTTTGAAGTAACCAAGTCTGAGATTCAAACTGTCCACTTGGCCATGTGGGATCCACATGCCTTAACCTCCATGCCAACTGCTGTCCTCTCACATGTTTGTTTTAATTATTTACTCATTAATTTTTCAATTATATAGGGTATGTGTACTTATTAGAGAGAGACAGTAAGAGAGAGAGAGAGGAGAGGGGTAGAGCATCTCCAGTGGGATGTGCAGTCATGTTACAATTTCTACTCCTCTGCTTCTGTATTTTGTCAGGTGGGGCATGTCTGCACAGGTGCCCAGTGTGATTTAAGCCTCCAGGTCTGGAGCAGTTGGCCCTGTGGGATCCAGCTCTCTTACCCACCATACCAGAAGAGTCATCCCTGTTTTAATTCTTTAATATTAATAGTTAACCTAGTTTTTAATAATCTTTTTCATTTAATTTAATAATATCTAGGCATAACATCATTATCTCACTCTGAAAATATTTTTTTAAAATTTATTACATTCTTTTTATCTCATGAATTAGACACTATTATTGCTCTTTTATATGGTTATAATCATTATAATATTTAATTTAAAGTTCATTATTTCTACAGTATATTTTCATTTGATATACAGTTAGTCATTCTTGTTGAAATAACTTTTTCTTAATATATACATATATGAAAATTACTTTTTCACAAATTATGAAAATAGAGCCTAAACAAAGAGATCCCACACTGTCAGTTATATTCAAATTATTTTATTTAAAAACATAGAATTTTAAAATTATGTCTAGAGTAAAATGGCTAAATAAGACCTTTTTTTATTCTTCTATATCATTTGTTATTTTATTATCTATACTACTGTTTTTAAAAGCCCTAAGTGCTTTCTGACATTTGTTATATGAGTATATGTTGGTTTCTGATTTGTAAAGAAAACTGGGACCAGCAGTTAGCATAATGGCTATGTTGCTGGACTCCCATGTAGTCAACCATGGTTCGCATCCCGGATCCAGTGGCTTAAACTCACACCGGGTGCGTGTGCATTCGTGCCCAAGATCCTGAGAGGAGAATGGAGGAGAAGGGATTGTGGTGTGGACATCCCCCCTGAGGGGTGATTTCTCGCTTTCTATCTCTCTGTGTCTCTCTGTCTGTCTGGTGAGCACACATGCCCTATAGCAAAAACCTCTAAAAAAAAAAAAAGAAAACCATTATTTTTTTCTTCGATGTCAATAGATATTATTAAGCTGTCTTTTAATGATTGAAATCGCTACTTATATTTTCTACTCTCCTTTTATCTGTTTACTAGTTTGCTTAGACATCCATATTCATGCTTGAATCTTTTAACATTTCAATTAATTACTGTTCTCACTACATTACCTTCATTGTTTTCTTCTAGATTGATGTATAGTAGTTCGATGTAAAATATTGTTTCAGTTTTTTGTACATGCATTGAATCTGAGTAGATATATTTACCTTAGTCAACCAATTATTGTACCATTTTTGTCTTTGCTACAGGTACTTAATTGTCAGGTGATGGTATAAATAACACCACTAACAAACTTGCCTGTGAAATCTATATCATAAATAGACGGTACATAATTAATTACTATAATTTTCCAAGACCAGCCTTAAATTTAGCCAACCATCAAAATGGCCACAAATGTGTTATTTTTGAAATGCCAAATCATAATGTTCATATATATGTTTTTGTGTTATAAGCAGATGATAACAAACCATAAAGCATGCCATTACCTGAAGATAGAGTTGTTTGTTTGATGGGAGTAGCAGACATCTTGATAAATAAGCACATTCCTTTCTCCTTTCCCGGGCACTGTTAAGAGATAAATAGTGAATCTGTCAAGGCCTGTCTGAGAAGGCATTCGTGGGTCTGAATTGGATATTTTTCAAAATTATATGCTCAGGCAAGTTAAATGTGAACCACTAAAGTGAGCAGGAATCAAAAAATCAAGATCAAGTTCATACAATAAGCAGTGTCCTAAAATTCTGCTGGAACAAAAACATATTTCAGGTTTTTTAATAACTGCAAGACTTAAGGGGCTAAAAGTTAGAAACTGGATAGACTAGTTGATATCATCTTCATGAAACATATGCATGATGATTGGGTAAGAGTCTATCTTCAGCTCCCTCTTAAAACCACTTAGACTCAGGTCAGCAGGTGGTGGTTGGGTCTGGACTCTCACATGGCCAAAAAAGGTTTGAGTCACAGACATGGTGGCTTCCTTTCTCACTACTTTCTCTCTCTCTCTCTTTGTCTCTCTCTGCTGAGCATTTGTGCCCTATAACAAATTAATAATAATAATAATAATAATAATAAATAATTCTTTAAAAAATGTTTGGACTGTTTAAATTACAGGACTTTGGGGCTTTCTTGACTCTAGGGGATACTGTGTATAAAATATTTAACAAATATCATTTGATATGATAACTACTCTGTTTAAAATAACAAATTAATTGAAACTGAAATATGTAAAAACACTTTTTCTAGAAAGTGAACTTCAGATATTATCTCATGGTCTGAACTGCAGAACACAGTATTATAATTTTTTTGCTTGAAATATAATATATGAACTGAATAAATTTTCTATCAGATACTGTTTTATCTCAGTAAATGCAAGGTTATTTTAATCTTCAATTTATTATCCCCCATAAGACTTCTAAATTCAGGTGACATGGTATTTTATATAGCATCGAGATTTGGCAGGGGATTGAAGAAACTTATTTGGTCTGTTCATCTGCAATCATTTCCAGAAAGTCTTCATATTTTATTACTATTCATCATAAGCTTCTACTAAACATATATGGAAATATGTACAGGTGGAGAAAGCATCCAGCAATGGAGTATGGCTATGTCACAATCCCTTCTCCTCTGTTTCTCCAAGCACACACATGTGCCTGAGGTGATTTAAAGCCACAAGATTTGGGATTTGAACTGTGATCACATATGTAGCATCCAGCTTTCTTTCTAAATGATATAACTGGCCCACAAACTTTTATTTCTGTTGCACTGGAAAGTCCTTAGACCCGCCAAATATCTGGTCACTTAGATAATTTAGAATATTTATTATTTTTTGCGGGAGAGGTTATTGCTATAAGGTGCATGCGCTCGCCAGAGAGACAGAAAGTGAGAAATCACCCCCAGGGAAGATGGCCATGCAGCAATCCCTTCTCCTCCATTCTTCTCTTGGGATCTGGGCATGCACCAACACGCACCCTGAGTGAGTTTAAGCCACCGGGTCGACTACATGGGAGTCAAGCGACATCGCCATTACGCTAACTGCTGGTCCCAATTTAGAATATTTCTACACCAAGTATTTTTCTGGTAGGTTTGCTCTTTGCATGTGGATGGGGACAATGCAAACTAAAATTGTCTCCAAATATCTTTCTTGGGTTGGTCCCATGAGAATTATGGGGAAACATCTCAGTCTTTATGCTGTGACCTATTATTCCTACCATTTCTATAGTTAGAACTGTCTTACTATTCTCAAATAGTCAATTTTTTTGAGGATCAATGAGCTTAAAAGGACCCATGCGCTGGGCAATCCTTACCCAGACTGCAGGGGCAAAGTAACTCAGTTCTTCCCGTCTTAAGTCCATCTCTTCTTTGTGGAAAGCATTGTTTGGGTTTCTTCAAAGATTAGTCTTTGAGGGGCCAGCAGGTGGTGTGATGGTTAAGGGCTCTGGATTCCCATGTGCCCAACCGTGGTTCAAGTCCTGGATCCGGCAGATGGATAATCATGCTGAATGTGTGTGTGTGTGTGTGTGTGTGTGTGTGTGTGTGCACAATCCATAATCCCAGGATAAGAATGGAAGTTAAGGGATTGTGGCATGGCCACCAACCCTGGGATGATTTCTTACTTTCCCTCTAATTGTCTCTCTCTAAGAAGGGCAGGCATATGACTTTTGGAAAACACCAAAAAAAAAAAAAAATCATTTTTCAACTCTTTAAAATATCCAGTTTTGGGGGGCAGGAGAAGAGAAGAGTATAAAGAAAGATAGCAAGAAAATAAATAGAGAGGCATGACATTAGTGGGACACAGATATTATTTATTATGTATTGATGATGACGTGTATAGTTTTCTCAACTGGATTGCTCTGAGAAGTATTTCATGTTGGGTAAAGTCTTTGTACAAGCAAAATGATAAATAGTGATTGACTATTTAAAACAATAATTGGAATAGTAATAATAATAATCGGGAAAAAATGAAAAAAATCTATTGGATATTGAAGATGGGGATTTTAATGTCTCTGTATTGACTGATAGGCATGGTATTCCTTCTGGAAAAAGAAATGTAATACACTGTAAAGTTATATGTGATTAAATGTAATATAAACAAGATTATGATAATAAATAAATAAATAAAAACCTCCAATTCTTAAAAATTTAAAGTTTTTTTTTTCCATTTCATAGCTAATATCTCTGCTTTATGTGTGAAAATTTAACATGGAATACAAAGCCAATCATTCTGTGTTCTTCAGTCCATTTTTGTCTACTCTGTATTACATATTCTTAAAAATGAATGGTGCTGATGCAGTTGCAGGAAGATAGAAACTGGAAGGCAAAACAATAGATCAGAGAGTAAAACTTTTGATCATAGGTCCACGTTTTACTACAATGCACTTGTATTTGCACAAATTTTCTTTCTCTTTATCTCTCCTTTACTTTTATGTTATTTTAAATTTGCACATAATTGTAAATACTTGGGAGTACAGTGTCATATTTTGATACAGCTGATACATGTGTACGCTGTACAATGATCAAACCAGAGTACTTAAAAATCCATCATCTCAAATCTCTATTATTTCTTTGTTTTGGGAATAACACAATTTTTTTCTTATACCCATTTTGAAATATGTAACAAGATTTTGTTTACTGTAGTCACCCTTCTGAATTCTAGAATGTATTCCTCTTATTTAACTGCAATTTTGTGCCCCGTATTCCTTTCTCTCTCAAACATAACACACAGGCAGAGAGCTTTACCATTACAAGGACACATATCACTATCTAATATTTTCAGCCAAGTGAGGAAATGGGATATAATGAGTAAGCCAGAAACTGCTTGCATGACCAAAGTTAATAATTATTATGATTTTTACAGATTAATTATTTTGCTTATGTTTAAGTTTTATATAGATTCATTGTACTGTATAGTCTTTCAGGTTTTGCATGGTTTTTCAACATCATGTTTGTAAGATGCATTCATTTTGTTGACT
Source organism: Tupaia tana (assembly GCA_026018925.1). NCBI lineage: Eukaryota > Metazoa > Chordata > Mammalia > Scandentia > Tupaiidae > Tupaia > Tupaia tana. Next base: position 84,095,301 of record JAKSZU010000005.1, read on the forward strand.
GTTGCTCTAGATATGCCATTTTAACTTCTGTGCATATTACACTGAGCTTGTATAGTGTAACTTTGTACTGGCATTTCTGTTTTCCAGTTCAGGTCTTTCCCAATAATGCAGTTATGAATACTGTTGTATTTGTACTTACATGGATACAGTTTGATTTGAAAATTGTTCTCAGTTTCCAAACTGACATCACCCAGATCATCGTCTGGATGACTCCAAACGATTTTCTAAAGGGGGTTGTAGAAATCTTCTGTTCATCAAGGAATGGGAGAGAACAATGCTCTTGCCAATATTCAGTATTACCAAGGTTTTGGTTTCTTCTTCTTTCTTTCTAGAAAGGAAACTCTTCTTCTTTTTCTTCTTCCTCTTCCTCTTTTTTAATAGGTTTTTTTGACAGGAATCTTATTCAGCCTGGTACAAGGCAACACAGAAAAACCTAAAAGTAGCATTACATTTAATAAGAGAGGACTAAATTTTTTCACTGGCAATCAAGGATAAGTCAAAGATGCCAATAAGCCATTTCTCTTTAATATTTTAGTGGAAGAATAATTTAGCTAGTACAATAAGAAAAGAAGAAGAAATCATAGGCTTCACTTAATGGGAACAAGTAAGCCTGTCTTCTTTTGTAGACAATATACCGTCTATAAAAAAGATTTAAAAATCTATAATATGTTCAAGAAGGTTTTGAGAACTCTGTGTTTAGACAATTTGCATGAAACAAGGCCTGCATGCAAAAATTCTAGTGGGTTAACCTTTATTCTTTAAGTGTCTTTTTACAGTGCATATAATTCTTTTTTTTTATTTACACTTAATCACTGTACATCTTTACAGCAATGACATGATTTTCCTTAGCATAAATACAGTGCATATTAGTCAAGTCAGACATTACCATATATATTATCATCACAGATAAATTTTCATTTTTGTGTCTGCTATTTGTTTCGTTTCTTTGTTTTCTCCCTGAAACCCTCACTCCCACCCTCTATTACCCACCCCCTCCGGCACTGTCTCTAGTAACTACAGTTGGTCTTCATGTTATTATACTTTCTTTTTTTTTTTTTTTGAGAGAGGTTTTTGCTATAGGGCGCATGCGCTCGCCAGAGAGACAAAGATATAGAAAACGAGAAATCACCCCCTGGGGGGTTGGCCACATCACAATCCCTTCTCCTCTATTCTCCTCTCGGGATCTTAAGCATGCACACACACACACGCCCAGCGTGAGTTTAAGCCACTGGGTCCAGGACTCAAACCGTGGACGACTACATGGGAGTCCAGTGATATAGCCTTTATGCTAACTGCTGGTCCCTATACTTTCTAATCTTTTAGTTTCTACTACAGAGTGAAAACATATGTTAAGATGTTAAGAAAACATATGTTAAGAGTGAAAGTATATGTTAAGCAGGAAAACACAATGCCTGTCTTTCATCATTTATTTCCCTACATGTGTGCTCTCAAAGTATTTAAACAAAAGTTTTCCTTTTGATATAATCATATCTGCTTTCATTTATGTGAGTGTAAACTAGGAAAATAACAGAAGTATAGTTAATATTAACTAGAGGAAACTGAGAAAGCATATTCAAAGATGCAAAATTTAATACTTTCTCAAATGTGTTTAATTTTGATAAACTATTATGGTAAGATTATGATAGTTGAAACATAAAACTAAATAAAATACAAGGAGTTGTTTCATGGTGAACTTGGAAAAAGATGTACAATGAAAAAGATTCAAATCTTTTGAAGGGCCTGTTTTCCTTTCTTTACAGTTTTTATATTCCTCCCACAAAGGAGGGAGACAGTGAGAGAGAGAGAGAGAGAGAAAGAGAGAGAGGAAAAAGTGAGTGAGAGAGAGAGAGAAAGAAGGACAGTCCCTTATAAGGTTTCCACTTCCTGATCCTACCCCAAGCCCTGACCAGCCTGGATCTGGTGCACGTGTGCACTCATTGTGCACAGAGATAGCTCTGGATGTGAATCCGGGACTTTTCTATATGGCCTGGGCATCATGGAGTATTGTGCTACCACCGCATCACTGTGGCTGTTCAGTTTCCTATGTTTTTTCTTAACTCTCTTTCATATGTTATTTCTGTTCTTTACAGAGCAACAAAGTACAATGTTTTCTCCCTGCTAAAATTGTGAGTCTGAAAGTGGAAATCCTCTGCTTTATGGTAATTGTCAAGCTGCGCAGTGTCAAGGTGGCCAATTAGGATAAAGAGCCAAACTGAAAGCAGCAATCGAGCCATTATTCATGTGCTGCAATAGTACAGAGAAGAGGCAAAGAAAAAGAAAATAGCTGGCCCTCTGATGTTGGGTTATTTCTCACGGAATGATGCTGGGCAAGGGTCAGTCAGATAACATTCAGTGCGGGAGGGGATGACATCTCACCGGAGAGCACTGAGCAAAAGGCTTTCTCCATCTCGTGGACCTGTGGGGCCAGATTTAGGGAGTGGGGAAAGGCTAGGAGCAGAGAACTCAGTCAAAACGGAGAAAAAGTTCCCTAGTCTAGTGTACTACCATTTCTCTCATACAAGATCTTAGGGGAGGTGCCAAAAGGGTCTTACCTGGGGTCCCAGGTAAGAAAGCCTCTAAATGGAGGGGCCTAGACTAGAAATGAAACATGTATGAACACAGCCAGAAAAGATAGATGTAAAGTTTTGGTGAGAAGAGGGGGATCAGTGGAAGTTTTATCTTTGACAGCAACTCTCTGTTGAAACAGCAGTGCAATGGCTCTCTACCAAGTCCAGGGCAGAGAGAGCAGCTTTTTCTGATAAGGCAGCCTGGCAAGTCATATTTATATTGCCTGTGATCAGGCGTGAGTGGTCAGATACTGAATTTGGCAACCTTCTCAAACCCCTGTGTATTTCAAGGGTTGCATAGTCACCTAAACTTTCAGTGATTTGCTAGAAGGACACTCAAGACTAAAGGGTAGTTGTACTCATGGATACAGTGTTTTCCATTGACAGTGAAAAGATACACAGTGGAACAACTAGGAAAAAAACACAGAAGAGGGAGTGTGAAGAAATCCAGGCACAGATTCCAACATTCTCTCTCTCACAGATGAGGGAGTTTGACTCACACAAAATGCTTTCCTTTATTCATCAATGAAATTCAACAATGTGTGTATAGTGTTTCTGCTCAAGAAAACCCACTCAGGGACCAGCAGTTAGCATAATGGCTATGTCGCTGGACTCCCATGTAGTCGACCATGGTTCCAGTCCCAGACCTGGTAGCTTAAACTCACACCAGGTGCGTATGTGCGGGTGCCGAAGATCCTGAGAGGAGAATGGAGGAGAAAGGATTGTGGTGTGGCCATCCCCCCTAGGGGGTGATTTCTTGCTTTCTTTCTCTCTGTCTCTCTCTGTCTTTCTGGTGAGTGCATGCGACCTATAGCAAAAACCTCTTAAAAAAAAAGAAAAAGAAAAAGAAAAAGAAAGCCCACTCAAAATTCAGAAACTGAGGTTTTCATGAAGGGTTGGTCACATAGGCATTCTTTGCCTGCAAAACCATCTATGGGTATCAATATTACAGAATCCCGAGGTTGGGGGGAACACATGTTGAATTACTAACTGCAGGTATCTCAGTTTGCAACTTTATGTGGAAACAGGGTCATTGAAGACGTAACTATTATGTCATGATGTATTTTTTGCATATAAAACCAGAAAAAAAAAAAAAAAAACTTTATGACTTTCCCAGCAACCTAATAGTTAAAAAAGAGGATGTCTATAATAGAATGCAATATGACTTACATCCTAACAAGAAAAGAGATAAGAGATATTTGTACCCAAACACAGAAGAACAATAACCATACGAAGACAGAGGAAGATACTGAAGTGACATTGCTACAAGCCAATGAATACCTGGACTACGAGAAGCTAGAAAGGCTAGAAACTATCCTCTTCAAGAGGCTTCCTGGTAGGATAGACTTGCCAATATTTTGACTTCAGAATTCTTTGGGATTGAGACAATAAATTTTTCCTGTCCTAAATTGCCATGTTTATGAAATATTGTTATGATATCCCCAAGAAACTAATACAGATTTTGGTACTGGGATGAAAGGGATACTCTAACAAAATATCTAAAAAATGTGGAAGTGGCTCTAAAATTGGTTAATGGGTAAAGGTTGGATGAGTTTTGAATATTCTCCTGGAAAAAAGCAACCTGGATTGAATTAAAGAGAATGTTGGTAAAATAATGACCATTAAAGAAAACCATGGTGAGGAAACAGAAAACAACAGAAAAGTTACATAGAAAGCTTCTATCACCTTAGAGAATACATTATTGTCATGGACAGAATGCTATTAGAAATGTGAACTGTAAGGATGCTTCTGTTTAAAGTCTGAGATAAAAATGAGAAATATGTTACTGGAATCTAGAAGAAAGACAATCCTTGTTATAAAGTGGCAGAGATCTTGACTGAACTGTGTTCCATTATTTTGTGGAAAGTAGAACTTTCAAGTGATGAGCTTGGATATTTACAAAGGATATTTCAGTTGTTGAACGTATGGCTTTTTTTTTCCTGCTTCTAGTAAAATGCAGGAAAATAAATAAATTGAAAAAATATACTTTAAGCAAAAAAACAAGCAACATCTGGTGATTTGGAAAATTGTTATCCTATCCAGAGAATGTGGTCTACAAAAAGGATGGAGAGAATAGTTAAACAACCATTTAATAAAGAAACTAAGAGTGTTACTCACATACCAAATCAACTCTTTAGCATGATCCAGGTATAGAGAGTGGTTATCCAGAGAAAGCGTATGGAGGATCTTTCTTTTAAGAGTTGCAATTCCCATGAAATTCTCGGGAGACTGACAAGATTGTTTGAAAATTACACCAGCAGAAACATTGCCAGCTTGGACTAAGAGGAAAGAGTCAGAATGAAATGAATAAAGAATGACTCAGAAGGCAGAGTCATGGAAGCTGAAATCTGTCCTGGTAGGACCTCCTTGGGAGGAGAAGACAGGCCTGCACTCAGGTGGACCAAGAAGGCTCAGAGCACAGAGCATTGGGCTGCAGAGTATTTTCTAGTCTCAGTACCTGAAATTTAATGAAATTTGTCCTACCTTTTGAACTTCCTTGGGAACCGAGATCACTTTTCCTTGTACTTCTCCCTTTTGGAGTATGAAGGTCTATCTCATGACTATCCTACTGGTGCAGTTTATTAGCTCTAACTTGTTTTCTGGCCTCAAGGGTCCATGGATGAAGAGGAATGTTGCCTTGTGTGGATCATATCCAAAATCTCAGCTATAACAGACTTTGATAATTAGATTATGATATGTGAAACTTTTTGAGTTGATTTTATTTAGATGAGATCTTTTAGAATTAGAGCTGATGCTCTAATGGGTTAAAATTTTGGGGACTATCAAGATGGGGCAGATGTATTTTGCCTATGGGAAGGATATATTTTGAGGGACCATAGTGTATTGTTATGAATTTAATTGTTTCATTCCCAAAAGTATTGAGTCAGGAAAAGTCATGATGTAGTTTTCTGTTTTTCTATGCAAAATGTGTGATAACTTTTTAGATGGTCCAGTATATGTAAGAGACCACAGTTTAAAATATATTTCATGTACAAGCAGAAAGGCAGGAATATGAACTGTCCAAAAAATTATTTTTGTTTCTAAATTTCAATATATTGGATCATCAGATATAATCAGTGAAATAGAGCAGCATTTGATTTTTAATATAGTGGGTCATCAGAAAAGTCATGACTTATTTTTCTGTTCTTCTATGCAGTAATGTGTCATGACTTTTCTGACTACCCGGTAAATCAAAATGCTGGAAAGACTTCTCCAAGTACATTCTGTTTATAATATAGTCTCACTCCCAGAATAACTATTGATTTAATAACATTAATATAATTAATTAGAATACTTTATTATTATAACTATTAACATAATTTATTATATATTAATTCATTTATAAATATCATAAATAACCAAGATAATTTATTAATATACTATTGTCATTAAATCATTGCAAGGGTAAATTGACATCTTTTTTTTTTTTTTTTTTTTTTGAGAGATTTTTGCTAGAGGGTATATGCACTCACTGGAATGACTGAAAGAAACAATTCACCCCTTCACTGGGGGAGATGTCCACACCTTAATCACTTCACCTCCAGTCTCCTCTTGGCATTTTGGACACACATACACATGTCCCCTTACCCAATGTGAGTTTCAAGCCACCAAGTCTGTTGACCGTGTGGGAGGCTAAAAATGTAAATGCTACACCATCTGCTGGTCCCTGGCTGACATTTTAAAACCACTATGATAGGTAGGACAGTTTTGCTTAAAACTGTTGAGGATGTTTCTGGCACATTCTCTTTTTTTTTTTTATTTTATTTTTTTTTTTTATTTGAGATTTTTGCTATATGATGCACTCGCTGGAGAAACAGAGAGAGACAGAGAGACAGAAAGTGAGAAATCAATCCACCAGAGAGGATGGCCATGCTGCAAGCCCTTCTCCTCCATTATTATTTCAGGATTTGGAGCAGGCATACACGTGTACCTGGTATGAGTTTTAAGCTGCCTAGTCCAGGATTTGAACCTCAGTCAACTATGTGGGAGCCCAGCGATGTAAACATTATGCCATCTGCTGGTACCTCTGGCATATTTTCTGTCTGACAGCTTTTTGTTTTGTTTTAATTTTAAGTTTTTGCTATAGGCACATGCACTCACCATAATGAAACAGAGAAAGAGAGAGAAAAAAATGAGAAACATCACCACAATCCCTTCTCCTTCATTATTTTGTGATTTTAGGGATGCACACACACACACACACACACACACACACACACCCAGCATATTTCTCAAGCTGCTGATACCAGGACCTTGGCCATGTGGAATCCAGCCACCTCAAACTTCATTCCATTTGCTGACTCCTTCTTTCAAATGGGAATGAAAATATTTTCACTGTTGTCTACTTCCTACGTAAGCATAAGTTTTCTCTGTCAAATGGTAACCTTTCTAACAAATACAAACCTAAAACAAAATGAATTAAAAGAAAAAAAAGAAACAGCAATCAGCTTTCTAGACTTCATATTTTTAATTTGATATATTATCAACATTTTTGTTTGTTTGTTTGGAGAGGTTTTTGCTATAGAGCGCATGTGCTCTCCAGAAAGACAGAGAGAGACAGAGAGACAGAAAGTGAGAACCCCCCAGGGTGGATGGCCATGCCTCAATCCCTTCTCATCCATTCTCCTCTCAGGATCTCGGGCACACATGCACGCACGCCTGGCATGAGTTCACACCACCGAGTCTGGGACTTGCACCGTGGTCAACTGCATGGGAGTCCAGCAACATAGCCATTTGCTGGTCCCAAACATTTTTTCTAGGATTAGAAGCATCTAGTTTATAAGGCTGAAATCAAGTAGAGTGTATAGTACTGCCCATCACCCAGAAACTCCATTGCATGTACCATACTCTGCTAAGAATGAAAAATAAAAGAACAAATAAAGTTAAAGTAATTATTTGAAGAATTAACTGTCAAGACCTAGGTATTATCCTTTACTTTCTTGGCTATCAGAAATTTACTACCTGGACATCTTTAGGCTTATTCTCTAAACTTACCAGTCAGACTAGCAATTACACCTCCAATAACTAACTATAACCTTTTAAAGTTTTATTGCAATATGCAAAGCAAAATTTATGATGGACAGGTCCAGGCAACTTCACAAGAAAAACCATAGAGACAATGAAACAAAGATCCTTTTTTTTTTTTTTTTAGAGGTTTTCGCTATAGGGCGCGTGCACTCGCCAGACAGACAGAGAGAGACATAGAGACAGAAAGCGAGAAATCACCCCCCACGGGGGATGGTCACGCCGCAATCCCTTCTCCTCCATTCTCCTCCTGGGATCTTGGGCACACACGCACACGCACCCGGCATGAGTTTTAAGCCACTGGGTCCAGGACGCGAACCGCGGTCGACTACGTGGGAGTCCAGCGACATAGCCATCACGCTAACTACTGGTTCCCTGAAAATTTATTTTTTTAAAGTCACTCAGTTCCAGGTTATTTCTGCTAGTAAACCAAAAATGGACCAAGACAGTATGGATTAATTTTATTTATATAAAATGCTGTGGCTATGGATACTAATTTTATTTTATTTGAGAGATTTTTGCTATAGGGCACGTGCGCTTTCCAGAAAGACAGAGAGAGAGAGAGAGAGGGAGAGAAATCACTCCCTGGGGGGATGGCCATGCTGCAATCCCTTCTCCATTCTCCTCTCGGGATCTTGGGCATGAGTTTAAGCCACTGGATCTGTGACTCGAACCATGGTCAACTACATGGGAGTCCAGTGACATAGCCATTACAATACACTAACTGCTGGTCCTGAATACTAATTTTAAAAAGACAAATTTGACTATGTCTTTTGAAAATATACCTATCATTTACATTATAATATACATTTGTAAGAAGTTATGAAAATATCATGGTTTCTAAACAGAAAAATGTACATGGCCTGACTTAAGGCACTTCCATTATATTCTACAATTGAATTATGTACCAAAATAATATATCTCAAAAAATAAAATAATTACTGTATAAATATTTGTTCAAAGAACTCCTTCAATACAAACTTAGATTTTAATTTGGGCTTGAATTTTTTTAAATGTACAGTATAATTTATCTGTATGTAAATTTTTATATTATATCATTTTATACATATGTATTCACCATCTGTATTTTCTCTGTTCCTAAAATATTACTGACATATGCTTCAAAGTCACTATCTTCATGACTATTGGGAATTTAGCTCATGATGCTTCTTTCTGTCTCTAGGTGTTGTTTTACACACAAACTCCCACGGAAAATTTTGAGTCTTAATGCTCTCGAAAGGTCATATATAAATTTCGTGCTGTGATGTTCTCTTGAAATTATAGCTAAAACACATGATAAAAACACTACAAGTAATGAGACATTTATTTACTCAAGAAATATTGTACTTAAGTAGAACAAGAAGAATAAAAAGAAAACCTTAACCTTGATCATATTTTTTGACGAAGTGTCATATACATAAAAGAACACAAACTATGCGTGCATTGTTTAATGAATAATCACAGAATGAACATTTGTTTAAATGCCAGCTCTATAAAAATCATGATCTATCATCAGCTACTCACTGTCCTTTTCCCCATCTTGGGTTGTTTCCAGTCTGAACTTCTCTGTTAATTAGAAATCACGACTACATTGACATTTCGATATTCATTTGCTTACTATCTATTTTACCTAACTATGTATACATCTTTAACATAGTAAGCTAAATTTTGTCTGTTATTGAATATTTTACATATGGAAAATCTTTTTTGTTTTTGTTTTTCTACCCAACAATATGTTCTTAACTCCTATGTTGTTTTATGTAACTGCAGTTTATTTTCATTTCAGTATAGTCATGCTTTTCCCCATTTAATATCCTTTATTTTTATGATTTTTTCATAGTTCATTTATTTATTTTATAAACCAATTTTTTTCATTCTACTATTAAAAATCCTGCTTTGGAATCAGGTGATCTGACCAGCTGAAAGTGGGGATAAGTTCAACATAAAGACCCTGCTAAGGGTACCTGTTTCTCTGTCTCTTTCTATCACTCTTTCCCTCTCCCTGCCTCTGAATCTTTTTTCCATGGAAGAACTTTAAAAAAAAAAATCCTGTATACTCATTCCTTTTCCTTTTTTTTTTAAACATCTGACAGGTACTATGTCAATGTCATAATAAGGATTGAGGGAGGTTCACCTCATGCAATGGCATGGAAATTCAATCATTATGCCTCTGAACCATAAAGTGAGCCAAAAGTCTTAAACATGGATCCTAATGCTTCTGATCCTCTTAAATGTCTTCTGGAGAATAGGGCATCTTGGTCTTCACGTGTGCATAGCTTCACCTTTTGAACATAAAGGGAGACTATCTTTCTATATACCTTTCCACCAGTGAGGCGGGAATGCTGGGTAATCAGACCCATCACCCATGTTCATTCTTGTCCATGGTTCATGAAGAATTAGATGAGACACACAGAGGAGTGTGAAGTGGAATTTATTAGGGAAGGAGAAAAAGTTCCCAGTGTAATGGAAGAGGCCCGAATGGGCTGCTGCAGAGGGTCTGGAGGC